>JAVLUX010000011.1:19360000-20002500 GCA_032164185.1 Moxostoma hubbsi | reverse complement strand
ATCTACGAAGGGAACAGGCAGGAACACGGTTAAAGTTTGACAAAACATGGACATTACACATTTAACAACTGACAATGAGTGGAGAAACAACAGGGCTTAAATAAACAGGGATAACGACAAACAGGTGCAAACAATGAGGGATAGTTGGCTGTGATGAGGGCCGGGAATTGTGGGAATTGGAGTTTGGAGTGAAGGTGAGGGAAAAACACAAGGAAGACAATGGGGAATCGTGACAGTGAGTGATTGGCAAATCACCCAGTGTCGAATGACTTGACTTGACTTTTTCTCACAACTGATTGTTTTACACTGTACACATTCATACATATTCATGATTTATTCAAGAACCTCAGGGGAGACCTGTGAAAGTGATGATGAATATGCTTTTTTTGCTTTGGTGCCCATCTCTGATAATGCAACAGAATGCCCAAAATCTAGTGCAGAGGTCTGCGATTTTTTTTCAGGTCAAGGACCCCTTGGTGAATATAAAGACTGGGCAGGTACCCTCTGTTACATATTGTATAAAACTAAGTGTTGCATTCAAGGCCTGGTCTATAATAACATTCAGTATAAAGTTAATGTATTTACATACTTTGTAGTGATGCCTACATTAGGGCTGGGCAATATGCAAGAAATATGTTCACAAAAATGAAAAATGAAAAACTTAATTCAGAGAGAAGTTTAAATAGCAATTCAAATAACAAAGTAACAAAATAAAAAAAAAGCAATTCAAATAACAAAATAAATGTATTTAACCACATCTCATTTGCTGTCACGCAAGTATCCGTCTAAATCAACAGGTGGAAAATTAATTAAAATAACATCACTTAAATTAACAAATTAAGATTTTAAGAAAATTATAAATGTAAACATAATAATAATGATAATTTAAATACCTAATATTTAATCATTTTTGGCTACTTCCCAAATCCATGGTTTTGTCATTTCATGATATTTTTGAACATTGTCTGTCAGTGAGCATTGATTTTGGCATCAGGATATTTATCAGATATTGTCGATATCAGATTACATCATCCTATCACCCAGCCCTTGCTTACATTGTATTACATACATTGTAATGATGTGTATAAACCAAGAAGATAATAATTACATTTAGTCATATACCCTGATGTAATATAGTAATTATAAGCATTTAAGGACTGCACTCTTCACTTTACTGCTCTTGTTAGTGGAACTCTGGAGACATAAAGTATTCATCTCTGATACTTTGGCTTTTGCAGTTGGAACTCCATGTACTACAGTGATGGTCATGTGGTTAAAATGGCAGGTTTATGTTCTTGTCTAATGTCCTCAGAAATAATATGATTATAATTAAAATGAGCAACTTCTGCACTATTTTATTGAGTCACTTTGAGTTATACACAGGAGGGATTGTGTGATGTTTCCTAGTGTAACTTCAATGCCATGGCCTATGACTATCCTGGTGAAGTGGTGGAGCTAAACACTGGAACTCAATATGATAAAAACAGGCTTGCATAAAAGCAACAAAAACAACACTGTTAGGAATATTGAGTTCTGAAGTAAAATATCTGTCTACAGATCTAGTGGTCAGTCTGCTACAATATGTTTCTGATTTGTTGGAATGATAAACTCTGCACGTATAAACATAAACCTGGTATAATTATCCACTCAGAAATGTGAAAAAAAAGATGACTAATTCAGTGTCTGCTAACAAGTTTATGACTGTCACAATAACAACAATACCACAGCCAATTCATTGAAATAGAATTAGAAGACAAATTTCCCTTACAAAAACCCTTATGTAGGTCAAGAAAGTCCCTCAGATTGCTCTCAGTGTTGCCATGGAACCCTGAATTCAGAGGTATATTTTCAGAACCACAAATTTCCCAGTATTCTTAAAAGCATGTTTTCAAAGAACTTTATATCTGACAATTTGAGTGTTAGGGTTTAGGACTGGCACTATGTGAGCAATTAGAATCTGATTGCAACTCTAAAATGTAGCTTTTCTAAATTATATTTGATAGGTTCAAATGACAAGGTGCAAGATAGAAATTTTTTTAGACAATTTTTATGATGAATTGTCTTATTAGTTCACCCAATAATGAAAATTCAGTCATTATTTACTCCCTCTTAGCCTGCATGAATTTTTTTTTTTCTGTGGAACACAATAGGTGAAAAGTCAGGGTTTATTTCCATATAATGAAAGTGAATGTGCTAGTCGATCAAGCTCGAAAAAAGGGGAAAAAATATTTTAAAATATATTACAAAAAAGTAATTGATACAACACATGCACTATATTCCAAGGCTTCTAACGCCATATGATCAGTTTGTGTGATGAACAGAATTTAAGCCAATATTCACTCCTTTAAGCCATATTAAATCATTGATGACACCTGTGTTGATAACAAAGAACCTCATTGGTTCTCATCATGTCTTGTGACCAAATGTCATAACATCATGTTGTAAGAACCAATAAGATTTGATGCAATCGATGGTGTCACCCCATTGTATTTTCTAGCACAGGGGTGGGGGAACCTTTTTTCCCACTAAGGGCCATTTGAGTATTTACTAAATTATTTGTGTCCATACAATTACTTGAAATTTCTGATTGTGGGTTGAAATTAATTTACGCATTCTGTTATGTGCTCACGCGCCAAGAAAAAAACACTTCTGTCTGTGTTGTCTATTATACAATATTTTGCGTTGTTATCATTTCTTTGTTTTCAAATACCTGACAAAGGTTGCATGACCGAAATGTTGTAGTAATTAAGTTGTTTATTCTCAAGCAGCAGCAGTATGCAGGATTTTGATTCTTGTTTATTTTCTTGCGTTATCATTTAAAATTATTTTTTAGTTAATAGAATCAAGGGCATATTTTTTTCTTTTCTAATTATTTCTCAAACAGCCTGATAACAGAATTTTAATTCTTGGCTGAACTATTCCTTTAAAGTTAATATGTGGGTCCCCAAACAACATAAACCAGATTTGAGATTGGGTTTGTATTTTATCATTTGAGGTGTCTACTCTTTTAAAGACACCACATAAACTGTTTTTGACTTTCAGGAGAGCATTTCCCTCCTGATTCAGTTCATTGAAATGTTTGCTAAGATGATAAAACAGCAGCACACAAGTCAAGTTTTATGAATGAGGCTACAGCATCCCATTCCTTTGTTGCAATACAAAACTTACATTACAAGTTTTACTAAATTTTATCAACACTGGTTTTGAAAAACCTTACATTGTAAAAAGAAAACACTGAGCCACCATAAATCTAAACTCTACCTTCAGAAATATAAAATTCTATATAAAAAAACAAAGTCTGGACATCAAACACTTATATACAATTTTTATTTTATACCCAGATATGTTACATCCCATTGATTTAACTTGCATTTGAATCAAAACTGATTCAAGTCAGACAAAGGTCTTTTGATGCAACAGGAGCCTGTGATAAACTCAGAGACTGTCATGCTGTTTGTTTGTTAGTGTAGATGCCGTCTGGATACCGATTATTTAGGTCCTACTGCACCAGTGCCAATCTGAGCTGCTTTCTTTAGAGGTAACAAAGAGATGATGCCAATCATGAACCCAGGAATAATTTCAAGTTCAATCTGAGGTTATATTTGCCAGTTTGTAGAATGAATTCACAAGCAGCTAACACTCTCATTTTCACAGCTTTTGGGAAGATGGTGTTTTTTATTTGCAAGGGGCAGTGAGAAATCCCCATTGCCTATTGATCCAGGGAGCGGCAGGTGTGTTGACTGATAGGCCAGTGGTGGAATAGTGTTGACCAGAATGAGCTGTAACGGTTTCCTCTCCTCGTGAAACTGGCATCGGATGTATCTGGCAAAGGCAGAGCGGTAAGTCTTGTTGAAGAGCGTGTAGACTAATGGGTTTATGGCAGATGAAAGGTAGCCAACCCACACAAACACATTCAACAGTCCATTCATTACGTCAGCATCACACGCTGCTGGTTCACAAACCACTGCCAAAACATTAGTGATGAAAAATGGACACCACATGACAACGAACAGAAAGAAGACCATGCCCAGAACTTTGGAGGCCTTCTGCTCGTTGCTGATGGACTGTACGGTGTGACGTCCAAATGGCGGGGTTACAGCTCCTGACTCCACCCCTGCCTCGCGACTCAATGAGTGACGAAAGAAGAGTTTTTTCTGTGAAGGAGAGAATGCAGGGCTGGGAAGGAAGTTTAGCGTGAATCCAGCACTCCATTTGGGTCTGGGCACTAGCTGGTCTAAGCAGAGTGTAGCTTCATTCTGCAGAGCACTGATAGTCAGGAAGTAGGTCACCACCATAATGGTCAATGGCACAAAGAAGGCCACAAATGAGCCAATCAACACAAAGGAATTGTCAGTCAATAGGCAGCTGCCATCTTTGAAAACTTTGGTGTGATCTCGCAGACCCAGCACTGGAATTGGCATTGAAATTCCTACAGAAAGAAAAAAGGTAGATATGCAAATGTGTAATCTGTAAACTGCCTATGACATTTGCATCTGGACTATTCATGTCGTTTTTGCAGTCACTTTTTAAAAGTGAACATAAATAAATATTTAAAATTGTTTTGACAGCATTCACTGGGAGAGAGGGCAACATGAAATCCACCTGCTTAATGACATTAAATGCTATTCATTTGAACTGGAATGAGTTTACTCATGTAAGGAATGTGACTTAAACAGATGGCTAATTCTTATATCCAAAAATGCATTAGTCCTTAAACTGCCCCTTATCTCTATGACACACACACACACACACACACACACACACACACACACACACACTGAATGATATTGTTGAACACCAGTTCAACAGTATCATTCTATCTGATATTCTATCATCATCTCTTTTTTTTCAACTGATCACAATGTTTAGTCAGGACATTAATAACATGAAAAATTACTATTACATTTTGAAAAAAATTTAACTTCTTAAAAATGTTCTCATAAAAAAAATAATAATCCACATGCGGCAATGACAGCTTTGCAGATCCTTGGCATTCAAGCTGTCAGTTTGTACAGATACTCAGGTGACATTTCACCACACGCTTCCTGTAGCACTTGCCATAGATGTGGCTGTCTTGTTGGGCACGTCTCATGCACCTTACAGTCTAGCTAATCCCACAAATACTCAATGGGGTTAAGATCCATAACTCTCTTTTCCAATTATCTGTTGTCCAATGTCTGTTTCTTTGCCCACTCTGACCATTTATTTTTGTTTTTCTGTTATGAAAAGCGGCTTTTACTTTGCAATTCTTCCCATAAGGCCAGCACCCCTGAGTCTTCTCTTTATCATTGTACATGAAACTGGTGTTGAGTGGATAGAATTCAATGAAGCTGTCAGCTGAGGAGATGTGAGGCATCTATTTCTCAAACTAGAGTTTTGTTTTGTTGTACATTCTTCTGACATTAGTTGAGCCAGCTGTCCTTTGTCTTTGAATACTGTAGTGCACACCTTTTTATTAAATCTTCAGTTTTTTTGGCAATTTCAACCATTGTATAGCCTTCATTCCTCAAAACAATGACTGACTGATGAGTTTCTAGAGAAAGCCATTTCATTTTTGCCATTTTTGACCTAATATTGACCTTAAGACATGCCAGTCTATTGCATACTGTGGCAACTCAAAAACAAACACAAAGACAATGTTTAGGTTAATTTAATGAACCAAATAGCTTTCAACTGTGTTTGATATAATGGCTAGTTATTTTCTAATACCATATGAGCAATTTGGCATGATTACTCAAAGACAAGGTGTTGGCTACTGGAAATGCGGTCTGTCTAGATTTGATCAAAAATTACTTTTTTCAAATAGTGATGGTGCTGTTTTTGTACATGTCCTGACTATACTTTGTGATCAGTTGAATGCCACTAAATTACTGTGCCAATTTCCTTCCAAAACAGTCAAATTTGTACATTATTCCAAACTTTTGGCCGCCAGTGTATATACCAAAAAATGTCAAAACTACCTTGCTTTGCAGAGCTCCTTGGTGGTTTGGGGGCCACAAGCAGCCGCTTATACCGCTTATAGCTAGAAACAGCCATGGATAGATTAAATTGATCAAAAATACTGACAAAAACATTACTACTGTTGCACATTATAATTACTATTTTAAAAAAAAAGTGTTTTAATATCTTTATTTATTTTAATTTCTATTCTGATGTTAAAGTCCTATTTTCAGGAGTCATTACCCCAGTCTACTGCAAATACACAACATATTATACTACAATATACAACTCACAATCCTTAAGAAATCATTCTAATGTGCTAATATGGTACTCAACTGTAACGCACTGAAACGGGAGAGGATCTATGTGCAGCTTTTATTGTAGCCAAGAACAAGAACACCAGGAATAACAAAATCCACGAGGAATGTAAGGCAAAACAAAAACATGAAATAACTGACAAATGGACAGGAGGGAAACAAGGGCTTAAATACACAAGGGGAAACAAGGAACACCTGGGAAATGGAACCAATGAGGGGAAAACCAATAAAAAAAAACAGAACTACAAAAGGACTACAAAAACCAAACTGGAAACTTCAACATAAAAGCACAAAACAAAAGACAGAGAACATGACAGAGTCCCCCCTTTAAGGAGCGGATTCCAGATGCTCCAAAAACAAACAAAAAAAAACAAAAACATTGACCATAGAGCACAAGGTAAACAGATAGTCCAGGGGGGCACCAGGGGCAAATAGGCAATTCAAGGGGACACGAGGGGCACAGAGGGACAAGACTATGACAGAACAGGGGGGTGGCCAGGAGACAGATAGGGCAGGGACAGGGTCAGGAGGCCAGGGAGATGGCCGTGGGTCAGGGAGGCGGCCATAGGGCAGGGACCGGGTCAGGGGGTCTAGGGGATGGCCACAGGGCCAGGTCAGGAGGTCTAGGGGATGGCCACAAGTCTAGGACAGGGTCAAGGGGTCTGGGGAATGGCCACAGGGCTAGGATAGGGTCAGGAGGTCTAGGGGAATGGCCACAGGGCTAGGATAGGGTCAGGAGGCTTAGGTGATGGCCTCGGGATTGGGACAGGGTCAGGAGGCCAAAGAGAGGGCCACAGGACTGGGACAGGGTCAGGAGGTCTATGGGATGGCCACAGGGCTAGGTCTGGGTCAGGAGGTCTAGGGGATGGCCACTGGGCTAGGGCAGGGTCAGGAGGCCAAGGAGAGGGCCACAAGACAGGGTCAGAGGGCCAGGGAGGAGGCCGCAAGACAGGGTCAGAGGGCCAGGGAGGAGGCCGCAAGACAGGGTCAGAGGGCCAGGGAGGAGGCCGCAAGACAGGGTCAGAAGGCCTGGGAGGAGGCCACGGAACAGGGTCAGAAGGCCTGGGAGGAGTCGAGGAGGACTCCAGGGGCAGTGCCAGGGTAGGCGGAGCCATAGAAGGTTCAGGAGGCGGAGCCGCAGAGGGCACTGGAGGCGAGAAAGGCTCCGGGGTAGAGGAAGGCTCGGGAGGCGGAGCTCTGGGAAGCTCGGGAGGCGGAGCTCTGGGAAGCTGAGCACTGGGAGGCTCGGGAGGCGGAGCTCTGGGAAGCAGAGCTCTGGGAAGCTCGGGAGGCGGAGCTCTGGGAAGCAGGCTCGGGACGGTCGAGGCTACAGGCGCTGGCTCTGGCTCAGGGACGGTCGAGGCTACAGGCGCTGGCTCTGGCTCAGGGACGGTCGAGGCTACAGGCGCTGGCTCTGGCTCAGGGACGGTCGAGGCTACAGGCGCTGGCTCTGGCTCAGGGACGGTCGAGGCTACAGGCGCTGGCTCTGGCTCAGGGACGGTCGAGGCTACAGGCGCTGGCTCTGGCTCAGGGACGGTCGAGGCTACAGGCGCTGGCTCTGGCTCAGGGACGGTCGAGGCTACAGGCGCTGGCTCTGGCTCAGGGACGGTCGAGGCTACAGGCGCTGGCTCTGGCTCAGGGACGGTCGAGGCTACAGGCGCTGGCTCTGGCTCAGGGACGGTCGAGGCTACAGGCGCTGGCTCTGGCTCAGGGACGGTCGAGGCTACAGGCGCTGGCTCTGGCTCAGGGACGGTCGAGGCTACAGGCGCTGGCTCTGGGACGGTCGAGGCTACAGGCGCTGGCTCTGGCTCAGGGACGGTCGAGGCTACAGGCGCTGGCTCTGGCTCAGGGACGGTCGAGGCTACAGGCGCTGGCTCTGGCTCAGGGACGGTCGAGGCTACAGGCGCTGGCTCTGGCTTTGGCACTGAGGACGGGGCCGTGGAGGGCAGAGACTGGTGAGCGGAAGCCCTTCCTCTTCTCCTCCTCTTCTTGGCAGACGAGGCTGGCAACGCTGGCGCTGGGACGGACGAGGCTGGCAACGCTGGCACTGGGACGGACGAGGCTGGCAACGCTGGCACTGGGACGGACGAGGCTGGCAATGCGTTGACTGTGGCAGGCGTGGGCGTTGGCTCGTTGGCCGTGGCAGGCGTGGGCGTTGGCCGTGGCAGGCGTGGGCGTTGGCCGTGGCAGGCGTGGGCGTTGGCCGTGGCAGGCGTGGGCGTTGGCTCGTTGGCCGTGGCAGGCGTGGGCGTTGGCTCGTTGGCCGTGGCAGGCGTGGGCGTTGGCTCGTTGGCCGTGGCAGGCGTGGGCGTTGGCTCGTTGGCCGTGGCAGGCGAGGGCTTGTTGGAGGTACCGACAGGGGCAAACGTCTCCAAAACCAGGTTGACATACCTCTCCCACGTATAGTCACCAGTCTCAGGCAACTCAATCCATCCTTGGGCCAGGAGGCCGAGCTGAAAAATGGACTTGAGGTCCCCATCAGTAAAACTAGTGCATCGGGCAACGGTGCAAAACAGACGTGAGTATTCTGTCAGCGGGAGATTTGCTCGGCTCAGCTGAAGAAAAACAGCCGCTAGATCTATGTTTGGTGCGGTCAGTTCTTCTGTAACGCACTGAAACGGGAGAGGATCTATGTACAGCTTTTATTGTAGCCAAGAACAAGAACACCAGGAATAACAAAATCCACGAGGAATGTAAGGCAAAACAAAAACATGAAATAACTGACAAATGGACAGGAGGGAAACAAGGGCTTAAATACACAAGGGGAAACAAGGAACACCTGGGAAAACAATCAGGGAAATGGAACCAATGAGGGGAAAACCAATCAAAAAACAGAACTACAAAGGACTACAAAAACCAAACTGGAAACAGGAACTAAACAGGAAACTTCAACATAAAAGCACAAAACAAAAGACAACAGAGAACATGACAACTACAAAGGACTACTAAAACCAAACAGGAAACAGGAACTAAATAGGAAACTTCAACATAAAAGCACAAAAACAAAAGACAACAGAGAACATGACATCAACAGTCTTTTTCGTATTATTAGAACAATTGAATGTTGCTGTGGAATTTAGCACACTTTAGCACACTTCTGCTTTACACTTGCAAATAAAATTTGGGTTTTAAAATGGCCAAATAGAAACACATTTTTTCGGACATTCATGGTCTATTTTTGAGAGATGAATGCAGTATTCCATGCACTGCTGTTTAAATATTCATTTGTAACATTATAAATGATTTTACTGTAATTCTTGATCAATATAATCCTATCCTATGATCATGAATTCTTGGTAAACAGAAGCATTTATTTATTTTAAAAAGAAAATGTCCAAATGTGTTAGTGTACAAAAACTTTTCAGCGGTAGTGTCTAGCAGTCATTATATAGCTATATAATATTCGATTATAGGGTATTTTTTAATTAATTTATTGTCACTTGGCATAACTGTTATGGACACTGCTAAAATGGTTACTGTCAATTTAAGAAAAGAATATCAATTAACTTGAAAGTAGCTGTAAAGCTAGTATTTCTTACTGTGGCATGATGTGCCTACTGTCAAGTATTGTTTTATTTTTGACAATAAAAAAAGATGCTGAAAATATTTATTTTAATAGAATCCTGTTTTATGTAATGTGATTCCTGTTTCCATTATGCAAACTTGTCATGTGCTTCCCCTGTTCATGTGTCTTTATTGTTTTTATTGGTTCCTTGGTTTATTACTTTGTTATCAGTTCTAGTTTATCATTGGTTTAGTTTAATATCTTGTTATCTTTTTTATCGTTCTGTCTGTTCCTTGGTTGTCTTGTTAAGACTTCATGTTTGCCATTATGTCTTGTCAATAATTGTTAATGTAACCTTGTTTGATAGTCATAGTCAAGTCTAGTTCATGTTAATGTTTATTTCACGTGTGGATTTACGGTTGTTGGATATCACTTTGGTTAATAAACTGCACTTGGGTTCTAACCACATCATCATCTTCATCATTGTTAGCACGGCAAGTGTCGTTACAGAATACTTGACTGCCGACCATGAACCCAGCAGTTCTACTCCTATGCCTACGTCAGGGGAGTCATCCCTTACAGGATTATGTTGAGGACTTCTGCACTCGGGCCTGCCAGGTGAACTTTAATAAGGTCGCCCTCAAAGACATTTTCCGTTTTGGATTAAAAGAGCCAGAGTTGTACGTCATGGCTGCCGAGCCAGAGTTCCAAGTCATGGCCGCAACGGCCAACGAGCTGGAAGCTTCGTCCATCCCAGGACCAGTGTTGTCAATCTCATCCGTCCCAGAGCCAGCATTGCCAGCCTCGTCCATATCAGAGCCAGCGTTGACAGCCTCGTCTGTCCCATAGCCTGCGCTGCCAAGTCTCTGCTCATGTAAATGACCACAGAGGTCGTTACCAAGTCTCTGCTTATATACACGACCACGGAGGTCGCTTCTGAGTCTCTGCCCATGTACACAACCATGGAGGTCATTTACAAATCTCTGCCCATGTACACAACCACGGAGGTCATTTACAAGTCTCTGCCCATATTCATGACCACAGTGGTCGCTCCCGAGTCTCTGTTCATGTTCATGACCACTGAGGTCTTTTCCCAGTCATCCATGACTCTTAGTTTCGAGCTTCCCACGGCTCTGCCTCCCACGACTTTGCCCCAAGTCATGGCAGCCACACCAGAGTCAGCTCCAGGCCATGTCACAGCCACGCCAGAGTTAGCTCCAGGCCATGTCACAGCCACGCCAGAGTCAGCTCCAGGCCATGTCACAGCCACGCCAGAGTCAGCTCCAGGCCATGTCACAGCCACACCAGAGTCAGCTCCATGCCATGTCACAGCCACGCCAGAGTCAGCTCCAGGCCATGTCACAGCCACGCCAGAGTCACCTCCACGTCATGTCACAGCCACACCAGAGTCAGCTCCAGGCCATGCCACAGCCACGCCAGAGTCAGCTCCAGGCCATGTAACAGCCACGCCAGAGTCACCTCCAGGCCATGTCACAGCCACGCCAGAGTCAGCTCCAGGCCATGTCACAGCCACGCCAGAGTCAGCTCCAGGCCATGTCACAGCCACGCCAGAGTCAGCTCCAGGCCATGTCACAGCCATGCCAGAGTCAGCTCCAGGCCATGTCACAGCCAAGCCAGAGTCAGCTCCAAGCCATGTCATAGCTCCAGTTTTAGTTCATCATTGGTTTAGTTTAATAGTTTTGTTATCTTGTTAATAGTTCTGTCTGTTCGTTGGTTGTCTTGTAACCCAAGTCTGTGTATTTTAGCCCTCATGTTTGCCAAAGTATAGTGGATTTATGGTTGTTGGATATCACTTTGGTTAGTAAACTGCACTCGGGTTCTCACTAGCCTTCGTTATTGTCAGCACGGCTAGCATCGTTACATTAAGAAGCATTTCTGCCAATTCAGAAATTGATATTAAAGGAATAGTTCATCCAAAAATGAAAATTATCTCATTATTTACTCACCCTCATGCCATCCAAGGTGTGTGACTGTGTTTCTTCAGCAGAACACAAATAAAGATTTTTGGAAGAATGTTTCAGCTCTGTAAGTCCATAAAATTCTGTGATACAAGAGCCAACTTTTTGAAGCTCTGAAAATTACATATAACCATCACACAAATAATTCATATGATTCCAGTAGATTAATGAATGTCTTCATACGTGAAACGCTAGGTGTGTGTAAAAAATAAATACATTTATGAAACATTTTCGCTTCCGGCCAGTTTGAGGTTTGTACGTTGACGAGGGTGGAGTTCAAACTGCCTCTCAAGTGACTTAAGCACGTAAGCCTCCTCGGCATAGATATTCATACGCAGATTTCTATGGACCGCTGCACTTTTACGCAGTAGTATAGTCTAGGGCATAAGCAGGCATATGCCGTACGCTCACCTTTGTTTCTTAGGATTTTGCGTATTCCCACCTAATATAAGTGATGATAGGTATGGATGCCAGAACAATGTCTAGGCTTTTGACCTGGAACTTTTGCAATCTACTAACACTATGAAGCAGCACAGATTATCAATTTTTTTTTTCTTTTTTAAGTGTACAGAGATACTCTTAAATACGCACAGAGATGCGGGAGGCAGAGTGCAACTGCTGAAACGGGCAAGACAGACAGTCTGACTAATCTGACACCTTCTGTATGCCCACACTTTCAGATACAACTACACCACTGCTTTTATGACACAAAAGGAGTTTATGTAGCGGTTTCAGCAAGGGGCTAGGTCTGATACATCTCCTCCACTCACTCACTTGCATTCAAGTGGATTCAAACAGCTCTCCTTTTCACCTTTCCAAGATGGTGCTGCAGTTGACATCCAAATTCTTCTAAAAATTTTCATTTGTTTTCTGTAGAAGAAAGTTATACACATCTGGGATGGCATGAGGGTGAGTAAATGATGAGACATTTTTCATTTTGGGGTGAACTAATCCTTTAACTCCAAAAACATGTTTATGATAAAGAACCTGAAAGGTTTGAGGCATTGTATCTTTTTAAAGGTATTTACAAAACTTTGTATAAGACAGATAGTTTCAAGAAAATAAGATATTTAAAAGTGTTTGTTAAACTAGATGGTGATAACATATTTATCACAGTAAAAACATAGCCTACCTTAAAAACAAAGTAGTGTGATCTGTGGTTTAACATGTTAGTCAGTCAGTCCAATCATATCTGAATAAACAGTTCCTTTCAAGAATAATATGATGAAATGTGCAAAAGATTTTAGCACTCCAGTTCTTGTCTAATTGACAGGGAAGACAGTTTAGTGGGGAAATGAAAGAAGAGAGTACTGAAAGTTGTGGCGGGATGAGCAAGAGACAGTCACAGTGGATCTGGCGTCAAGCTCAGAGAGGCATTTGTTGAAATAATAATAAACCTAAAATGTTCATAAAAGGAGAATAACTAGTGTTCTGGGTGGATGGTGATCAAAACAAAGGGAAATCTGGCATCCTCACGGTGAAACTGGGCTCAGTGAAGGGCGGGGAAGTGTCTGTGGAATGGACCAGGCATGGTCTGAAGTGGGGTCCGAAGGCCACACGTGCTACCCTCATGGATCTGTGGCACATTTTCACTGAAAATGGTTCACATTCTGGGTGAAATCTCACAAAAAGCTATTGTCTGCCATTAGAAGACTTGGAATATGATGCACAAGCCACATAGTCTAATTTTATGATACTTTTGGATCCTTCTTCAAGAATTAAAATCAGTTTGTATCCATTTCCATTGTAGTGAAATGGTCAGTATATTCATTAAAACATCTCCTTTTGTGTTTCATAAAAGTAAGAAAGTCATATGACTTGGAAAGACATGGGAGTGAGTAAATACAAAAAGGAACAAGCACTGCGAGTTGAGAGAGTGGATCTTTTTCCAACGAGAGACGAAGGACTGATGCATTATCTGCAAAAACTTGGATGTCTGCGGAGATTCCAGACTCAGCCATCGAACACGCGGGGTTCTCTATGCAGAGTGGAGAGAGCGAAAGACCTCTCAGGTAAAAGCAGAGCTGGTGGTGAATGATCAACAAATCCTGGTGTGATCAGAGGAACGTGTTCATTGAGACCATTGTTAACAAAGCCAATTTGAAAACAATCGCACCAAAATATCAGCTTCAACACACAAGGGGACCGGATTTTGGACCATTTCTATTCTCCTTTCTGGGATGGCTACAAATCTCTCCCCTGCCCACCATTTGGCAAATCAGACCACTCTTCCATTCTGCTTCTGCCTGCTTACAGGCAGAACCTGAAACAGGAAGCACCCACCCTCAGAATGATCCAGTGCTGGTCAGACCAATCAGACTCTATGCTACAAGACTGTTTTGATCACGTGGACTGGGAGATGTTCCGGTCCACCTCTGATGACGACATCAAGGTTTACGCTGATAGCGTAATGTGTTTCATCAGGGAGTGCGTAGACGGTGTTGTTCAGACCAAAACAATATCGACCTACCCCAACCAGAAACCATGGGTTAACAGTGATGTTCGCGTGCCAATTAATGCACGGACCTCTGCTTTTAATTCCGGGAATGCGGAGGAGCATAAACAAGCCAGTTATGCCTTCCGTAAAACTATCAGAGCAGCTAAATGCCAGTACAGGCACAAGATTGAAGGACAGTTCAACACCACCGACTCTAAAAGTATGTGGCATGGAATTAACATCATCATGGACTACAAAGGGAATAAAAGCTCCGCCATGAACACCGCTGCCTCTCTCCCGGATGAGCTAAATACATTTTATGCTTGTTTCGAGGGAAATAACACCGCCCTCGCGGAGAGAGCACTTGCTGCCGACGCTACAGAGGTTGATTCACTCTCCATCTCTGTTACGGATATAACCCAATCCTTCCGACGGGTGAATATCCGTAAAGCTGCGGGTCCAGACGGCATTCCGGGCCACGGCATCAGGACGTGCGTGAACAAACTGGCTGGTGTTTTTACTGACATTTTCAACCTGTCCCTCTCCTTGTCTGTAGGTCCCACATGCTTCAAAACGTCCACCATTGTGCCTGTACCAAAGCAATCAAAAATCACTTGTTTAAATGACTGGCTTCCTGTTGCTCTGACCCCCATCATTAGCAAATGCTTTGAGAGGCTAATCAGAGATCACATCTGCTCTGTGCTGCCCACCTCACTGGACCCATTGCAGTTTGCCTACCGCAACAACCGCTCCACTGATGATGCCATTGCATCTGCAATACACACTGCTCTCTCTCACCTGGAAAAAAGGAACACATATGTGAGAATGCTGTTTGTAAGCTTCCACTCAGCATTCAACACCATAGTGCCATCCAAGCTTGATGTGAAACTCTGGGCTCTGTGCTTAAACAGCTCGCTGTGCAACTGGATCCTGGACTTCCTGTCAGGCAGACGTCAGGTGGATAGAATGGGTAGCAACATCTCCTCATCACTGACCCTCAACACTGGAGCCCCGCAGGACTGTGTTCTCAGCCAACTCCTGTATTCCCTGTACAAACATGACTGTGTGGCAACACATAGCTCCAATGCCATCATTAAGTTTGCTGACGATATGACGGTGGTAGGTCTGTTCACTGACAATGATGAAACCGCCTACAGAGAGGAGTTGCACACTCTGACACGCTGGTGTCAGGAGCACAACCTCTCCCTCAATGTCAGAAAGAACAAGGAGCTTGTAGTGGATTTCAGGAGGCAAGAGAATATAGCCCAATCACCATTAATGGAGCACCGGTAGAGAGAGTCAGCAGCTTCAAGTTCCTCGGTGTCCACATCACTGAGGAGTTCACATGGTCCGTCCACACTGAGGCTGTTGTGAAGAAGGCTCACCAGCACCTCTTCTTCCTGAGACAGCTGAGGAAGTTTGGAATGAACCACCACATCCTCATACGGTTCTACACCAGCACTGTATAGAGCATCCTGACTGGCTGCATCACCGCCTTGTACGGCAATAGCACCGCCCACAACCACAAAGCCCTGCAAAGGGTGATGTGAACTGCCAGACACATCATCGGAGGTGAGCTTCCCTCCCTCCAGGACATATATAACAGGCGGTGCATGAAAAAAGCTTGGAGGATCATCAGAGACTCCAGCCACCCGAGTCATGGGCTGCTCTCACTGCTACCATCAGGCAGGCGGTATCGCAGCATCAGCACCTGCACCAGTCGACTACATGACCGCTTCTTCCACCAAGCAATCAGACTTTTGAACACTTGATCTCTCACAATCAATATACATCAGCACTGCACTTTATTAATCTTATTATCTCACACTGGACTTTCATAAATTATATTATATTATATATATTAAACTACTGTATTTTTTTATACACTTTATATATTTTTTTTATTGTATGTGTATTCTATATTGTATGTATTGTTTACTGTACATTATATATTATTATTGTGTTGTGTAATTATGTGTACATTTGATATGTAAATTGTGTTGTGTAAATATGTTGTTTATTGTAAATTGGTATATTTCTCGTCACTGTCATGACTGCTATGTTGCTCGGAACTGCACACAAGACTTTCACCTACTGTTGTACTTGTGTATATGGTAGTGTGACAATAAAGTGATTTGATTTAAAATATGACAGAATTTTGTGATGAAGAATTCCTTTAAGAGGCATTCTCAATTCAATTCTGAATGTTTTACAACTAGTAGCATTTAGTTCAAAGGAAGTGTCTGTGCTGTATATGATATACGTCTCATTTCTAGCATCATCTTGCAAATGGAAAGCTTGTATCGCTCAAGCACTAACTTTCAGTGATACTGCCATGATGATAAGACATCTCCATGGCAACAATACATCTCTGCAAATTGTGTCTGATCTCTGGGGTTTGTTTGCAACAAGAGCTGGTATGGAGGGGGTGGGGGGGTGGCGTGTTGTTGTAGTATGAGGGACCCTGTGCCTCTGGATGCCATATCCGGCATTGGCTTTACATCTGTGGATAACCGGAGGCCTTGGCTGACTATGATAAGAACCACAGAGTGCAAAAAATGTAGCTGTCAAAATCTAAGGGAAAGATGAGGAGAAGATTAAAAGATATCCTATCAGTAGGTTTCTTTTCAACACATTTCACAAAGGACTTTAAAAAGTTAGTTTAAAGGGGTTAGTTTATCTCAGTCACACTCAACTTCTCTCCCCTGGCATCATTACTCATCCTTTCCTAGAGAAGTGAGTAAACAGTTGAAAGTTATAAAAGCAACATTACCATGTAATGGGGTTAGTGATTTACACTTTTCCTCCTCTAAGGGTTTTATTGACACTCAGATAAAATGTATTATATACAGGGTGTGAATTGCACTTTAAATGACTTTGGCGGGGTTTGTGTATCTGTTCAATCAAATGCTGAAAAAAAAGTGCTTAAGGTGGTGAAATCTAAAGTTGTTTTGAAAACTGTTTTTGATTCAAATCAAAAATGTTTTTAAAATCTAAATTAACTGGCTTTATTCAAATCAAAAATATGTAACATCACTGAATCAACCTGAATACATTAGGCTAGACTAACAAAACAAATTTTAAGAGTTAGATCAAGTAAAAAATAATAATGTAACATTTGCAGGTTACCACTTTTTACAGTGAACACTATAAAACATATAGTAGATCAAGCAGAAATATATTATTAAGGTATCAATTAAAGGTTAAACCTTTTTTCAGTACACACACACTCACAAATATACATATAACCCCAATTCCGAAAAAGTTGGGACAGTATAAAAATGCTAATAAAAACAAACCTTAGTGTCAATTAATCACCCTTTGCTATATTGAAAGCACTACAACTATACAATATATGATGTAATACATTATAATTTGTGAATTTCATTTATTTTATTTTTTTTTAAATGTACAGTAACTTCAAATCAGATGATTGCAACACGCTCCAAAAAAGTTGGGACAGTCGAGTGTTTACCACTGTGAAACATCACCATTTATTCTTATCACACATATTAAGCATTTGGGCACTTTAGACACAAGTTTGTTAAGTTTCCCCCATTCATCCATTATGCAGGTCTTCAGCTACACAATTATATGAGGTCTTCGTTGCCATCTAATGTGCATAATAATGCGCCACACATTCTCAATTGGACACAGGTCAGAACTGCAGGCAGGCCAATCTAGCACCCACACTCTCTGCTTACACAGCCATGCACTTGTAATCTGGGCAGTATGTGGTTTGAAGTTTTCCTTCTGGAAAATGTGGGGACGTCGCTGGAAAAGACTGCTGGATGGCAGAATATGTTGCTCCAAAATTTTTAGATATCTGTCAGCATTAATGGTGTTCTCACAGATGTGAGTTACCCATGCCATGGGCACTGACACACCCCTGGCCCATACAGACACTGGCTTTTGGACTTGACGCTAATAACAGCTAGGATGGTCCTTTTCCTCTTTGGCCCGGATAACACGACAGCTCTGTTTTTGAAATGTGGATTCAAATACCAAAATCCGAACCAAAAAATACTGTTCCACTGTTCTACTTTCCATCTAAGATGAAACCGAGCAAGAGAAGTTGGCAGCGCTTCTGTACAGTGTTGATGTATGGCTTCTGCTTTGCATAGTAAAGTCTTATCTTGCATCTGTGGATGCAGCGGTAGGTGGTGTTAAATAAAAAAGGTCTACTAAAGTTATCCCATGCCCATGTTCATGATATCCATTCTGAGGGATAAGAGATCACATGCAGAAGTGGTTTTCGTCTTGCCCTTTACGCAGAGATTTGACCACATTCCTTGAATATTTTAACTATATTGTGCACTGTAGAGGGTGAAATGCCCCAAATCCTTCCAATTTGTCTTTGGGGAACATTGTTCTCAAAGTGCTGGATTATTTGCTGAACCATCTGTTGTCAAGTCTTGAATGATCCTTGCTCTTGAAGAACTAGGCTGTTTTTGGAGACTCCTTACACAGTATACAGTACTGTGGCAGCGGGGGCGTGGTCAAGTGTCCGTCTGGGGGAGAAAGCGGTAAGGGCGCTTGCACCTGAGCCAAATTATGTCTAACACCTGTCTCTGATTTCAGTGAGCATGGGGAGAGCGGCATAAAAGATGGCACAGAACCGCCAGAGAGAGAGAGAGAGAGACTGACACGCCAATCCAGTGTTGGCTGACGAAAAGACACACTGTTACTGATTAAGAAAGTTTTTGTTCAGTTCATGTTACAAGATTGTGTTGTAAACGGTACTGTGGCTATTAAAGATCCTTGCCTGTAGAGCTCAGCGTCTCTGTTCCCTCATTGGAAACAGACTTTGTTACAAGTACTAAGACAAAATTGCCTCACCTGTTTACCATCTCCTGTTTCATATACTTTGTTATTTTAACTCGTCAAATTGTAGTCTTAAATTGCCCAGTCTCAACTTTTTTGGAGCGTGTTGCAAACATTTAATTTGAAATTATTGTACATTTTCAAACAAACAACAAAATTCACAAGGTAAAACATCATATTTTGTGTAGTTGTGGTGCTTTCAATATAACAAAGGGTGAATATAATTTACAAATCACAGCATTTTTTATACTGTCCCAACTTTTTCGGAATTGGGGTTATATATATTTTGCCAACATTTTGTTTAGGGTTTGTTTTGTTTTTATCAATACAGATATGTTTTTGCAGTGAAGGACGACACTCATAATTTCATAAATTTCCTTTTAAACAAAGATTGCTAATTCCATATTATTCCTATTTCAATGACAGCAATCATCAGGCTAGTGCCACATCAACTGATAAGTACTTTAAATTCCATTAGTTGAGTAGATCTCCAAACAATACATTATTATGAACTAAAAGTCTTCTTCAATCTAAAGGAATATTCTACTAGCTCTTTGACCACTGTGAGGCTTGCAAAAGTTATGAAGTTCCAGGTATTTAAGTGTTTTCATTAAATGTAATATAATCCTGTGAAAAGTGTACCAGTACAGTTTAAAACAGTTTTATTAGTGCAGATATTTTTAGGATTCTTCTCTATTGATATTGGCCTCCATTGACCAAAGTGTTATTGCTTTGTATTATAAATGTGTTTTAATTACATGTTTTGTTTTTGTTTTTTTGCATTACAATGATTTAAATGGCACCATGGCATTTACTTTCTTACATTTTGGTCATCATAAGCATTCCTGCATGGAAATCAAAGGACAAGTTTGCAATTAGGTAATTTTGAAGAATATCAATGTTATTTAAATCAGAGCATGCAGTGAAAGTCAATCTATCGTCATGCATGTATCTATACCTGCAAAATGAATGAACAATCTTTCTATTTCAAATTATAATATGACTGAATACAGAATACTGCTGCAAATTTTACTTTTCATTTCTAGATACCCAACTTGTGCCCCATAAGCTCTCTCTCTCTCTCTCTCTCTCTCTCTCTCTCTCTCTCTCTCTCTCTCTGTCTCTCTCACTCTCTCTCTCACTCCTACTCATGTATTTGATAATCTGGCACCTTTCCGCAGTTTATAGCAGTTTGGCACCTTTGGGCAGTTTATTGCTCCACTAATTCTTTAGTCCCAAAAGCTTTTCAAATCCAAGCAAACATAAATATAAAGGTTTAAAGAAATTTTACTGCATATGTCTTGGTATTAATAGTGTCCCTAATAGACAGGCACGGCTATCTTTTATTTATTTTTTGTATACGAGTAGTTTACTTTTGTTTAGATGTATTTTAGCTACTTTAATTTAATAGCTTGTGGATTGGCAGGCTCCTGTTTCAAAGTACTTATGTACTTCAGGCTTTATGGCATGATGGGGTCAGGTTTACCTGCAGAGATGGTCCAGACCGCAGTGATCTTGGCCCGTGCACGGGAACGGGAATTTGAGCGATTGTGACAGATGGGGTTGCGGATTGCCACATATCGGTCCAGGGAAATAGCACACAGGTGCATGATGGAGGCAGTAGAAAAGAGAACATCCAGGTAGATCCACATGGGACATAGTACAGCAGGGAGGGGCCATGAGTAACCTGAAGAGGAGAAACACACACACACACACACACACACACAGACAGAGAGAGAGAGAGAGAGAGAGAGAGGGGGGGGGGGGGGGGTAAAGAAATAAAGTTTACTCTCAAAAGCTTGGAAACAATGACTTTCCCATTACATCCATGTGTTCTAATGGGTACACGTGCCCTAACTGAATGTTTTGTTTCACTAAGAGATTTCTGATGTAATTTTTTCACTTTAAAGCATCAGTGCACTGATATCCACACTGTAAAAAGTGGTAACCTGCAATTGTTACATTAATCAGGCATTTCTACTTGATTTAACCCTGACAATTTTTTGTTGTTGTTGTAACCAGGTTACTGTCACTAACCCTTTGGATTTTGAAGCCAATTAAAAGCATAACAATATACATATGTTTTTGAGAGTGTTTGTTTGCACCATCCATTCATCCATCCATCCAGCCACCTACCTACCTACCAAAAAGGGGGCAAAAATATTTGTTGAAAGGGAATATCTTCTCATACCAGGGCATGACTATAATGTTACATTTTAGGATGTAAAATTCCAAACTGGTGGCTAGCTTTTTGTGTTTGCACTGACCTACAATGTGACTAATACTGCATATACCTGTAGAACAAAATCGTTAACATTGCCGTGGACACATCCTCAGTGCAACAGTACTGAAGTGTGGAAAATCACCGAATAATTGTGCTTTCAGAAAAATTTGAAAACGCCTTTGCTCAGCACAGGTAAACGAATCATCACCAGTGACAAGTGTTTTTATTATATATAACTCACAATCTGGTACGTTGGGTAGGCCAGGGACATTCGAAAATTGCTGCTAAATACTGAGGGAAGCAAATTAATTGGATCAGAATTCATAAGTGGTCTCAGAGAATTCAGTCTTTGTATTTGCAAAATAAGCCTTCCATTATCTGATAGTAGGTTTGTGTGTTTAGGTACCCCAGTATGATTAGTGTAACCAGAACACATGTAAAGCCTGAAGGCCCAACAAATGCCTCAGCATTTACTCAACCTAAGAGATTCAGTAAACATTCACATCTATTTGCCATAGAACAAAAGTGACTAGTGACTGACTAGTGAGTCATCTCCTTTTGTGTCATGGAATAAAAGAAAGTCATACAATTCTGGAACAATTTGAGGCTGAGTAAATAATGACAGAATTGTATTTTCTGGGTGAACAATCCCTTTTAGCAAGACCATTACCTGTATAAATAGGTTTCTTTTGAGTTTGGGAATATATGATTTGCAGACAGAGGCTGAGACACTGCAAGACACATTTAAGAAAGTAAGTAAATCAGACTGCTAAGACAAATAATACTATACAGGATGTTTTAACTTAATTTAGACAAATAGCTATACAAAATAGAATGGTGCTGGATATGCTGTTTACAATAGGTGTGAAGTTATAAGGACAAATTGTTGCCTATACACTATATTCTAGATGCAGTCATAGATCACAAAGAAATGGCAAAGGTGGTTCATCATGAAGTTAGTAATATACATACGTTTAATGAGTAATTAGATGTATCATAATTGGAATCTTGGTTTAGTGGCATATTTGGTTCCATAGGTGGAGGTCTGACATACATAATGAGTTTGCTGGTTTTAATTATGATTATAATAATATTGATTTTAGGCTTGCACAAATTAATTGCACAAAAGGGCATGAGAGGAGCTCAAAGAGCCCATATGATGTGCAGAAACATTCTTGCCATGAGAGAACCGATGTACATGTGCATGTATGAGGGTGAGTCAGAACTGCATTTGCTGGTTAAAAAATTGTTGAAGAATTTCTTTGAAAAATACATTTTATTTATTCATCCATCCATCCATCCTAAACCATTGGCACTGGTGGAGAATTTGTTCCATTTCTTGAGTGGAAGAGCATTCACTTGCTCTGTTCTGGGTTGTGACCATTTTCCACAGACTCATCACAGGAAAGTTCACTCTGAACACTGCTGTCATTTTAACAAAAAACATACATCAAGAAGTGGGGAAATATTGAATGAGTAACATTTTTACAGAATTTTGCAATTATTTGCAAGTGATTTCTTATGAAAGCAACAAATGAATGGTTTTATGTTGCTGACAACATGAGATTGAAAGCAAGCACAAAAGCAAGGGCCAAAAGGGCCAAAAAATGTTGCACCATAAAGAAAATGGTTCTTTAAGTGAAGAGGAAATGAGGTAAACCAAATTGAGGAGGAGCTGCAGGAAATAGAATGCATGAAATAAAATAGAGTGAGCTGACAGAGAGAGAGGACGTGAAGAGAAGATTAGTCATATACAGTGTAGTGTATGAATGAATGTACTGAGCTTATGTGCAAAGAAATATGATCAGGACCAACAGTCACCAATACAAAGAGCATAAAAACGTCTCGGTTACGTATGTAACCTCCGTTCCCTGATGGAGGGAATGAGACGTCGTGTCGAAGAAGCGACACTAGGGGTCTCTCTTGAGCGCCGAAAGATACCTCTGATCTATGAAAAAAGGCCAATGAGAGTTGGCGAACAGTATTTGCATACTCCGCCTCCGGATACGGATATAAAGGCGAGAGAAATACGCTCGTTCATTCAGGATTTTTCTGAGGAGCCGGGAGTGTACCGGGCACCTCAGCGGCTCGGCTCAGCGACGTGGCCGGGAAGACACGACGTCTCGTTCCCTCCATCAGGGAACGGAGGTTACATACGTAACCGAGACGTTCCCCGTCTGTCGCTCACTTCGACGTCGTGTCGAAGAAGCAACACTAGGGGTCCACTTCAAAACTCGCCATGCGCTGAGCCGTGTATGTGTACTGCTGACACAGAAGCGGGCAGGTATTTGCACGTGCACAAGCGACCAACTGTGTTCAGGCTGCACGTACTCTTCCCCAATGCCCCGAAAAAGCGTCAGCATCCTTTTGGTTACCCTAGGGGGGAACAAGGTGACGCTCCCAACTAGGGAATGGGCCAAGCCTGGCTGGGCCTCTTTTCTCTCTATGTTTTCTCGGCATAGAGCAAGAGCAGCCGGGGCCCTTACCGCATTGAGGGAAGGGGGTCTTATTCCGAATTCCTATTCTTTTAGGGGGAAAAGACCCTGCGGAGGCCACACCCGCCCAGCAGGGGAGGTAAAGGTGGCAAAATACATCACATGGCCACTTTGGGCATGTGGGAGAAAATGGCGCGGAGGTAGAGCCAACCTCGTGGAGGGGGGAGTTGCTACAACACGGCGACCGGAGGGCAGCAAAGGACTGCCTAAGGGAGACGCGGGTCAGCTCGTAAGGTGACCGTACCGCGGAAATACACACAGGAGGAGTCCCGTAGGAGGCCTGATCTGTGGAGCACCTATTCCAGTAAGGGTAGCCGGAGGTACCCGTAGTGGACTGGACCAGCACGTTCCTCCGCTGAACTGCTGCGGGCCCGAAGGGCTAGGGAGGAATCAACCAGGGACCTAGGTCCTCTGGGACAAAAGCGCACTGTTTTGCCTTGGCAGAGGGAAACGGCACTGGAACAAGCGGTTCACCCGGTCAGATCGTCGACGTGTACCGAGTTCTACGGGCTCGGACCTGAGAGAACACGGGACGAGACTGACTCAACCCTGAGATTGTAGAATCTCGTAAAGGTGTTAGGTGCTGCCCAGCCCGCAGCTCTGCAAATGTCTGCTAGGGAGGTGCCCCTGGCCAGTGCCCATGAGGATGCCACGCTCCTAGTGGAGTGGGCCCGAACCCGTAAGGGGGGTGGCACGGCCTGGGTGTGGTAGGCCAATTGAATGCCCTCCACCACCCAGTGAGACAACCTCTGTTTGTAGACAGCGTTCCCTTTCTGCTGTCCTCCAAAGCAGACAAAGAGCTGCTCAGAGCGCCTAAAGCTCTAGGTGCGTTCCAGGTAGGCACGCAAGACACGTACCGGACACAATAGTGAGAGGGCTGGGTCTGCCTCCTCCCAGGGCAGCGCTTGTAGGTTCACTACCTGATCTCTAAAGGGCGTGGTAGGAACCTTGGGCACATAGCCCGGTCGAGGTCTTAGGATCACATGAGTGTCTGCCGGACCGAACTCCAGGCAAGTGTCGTTAGTAGAGAACGCTTGCAGGTCCCCGACCCTCTTGATGGAGGCGAGCGCGATCAGCAGGGCCGTCTTTAGAGAGAGGGCCCTGAGTCCAGCTAATTCTAGCGGCTCGAAAGGGGATCTCTGAAGACCGGCGAGGACCACCGAGAGATCCCAGGAGGGGAACAGGTTTGGCCGGGAGGGGTTTAACCTCCGAGCGCCTCTTAGGAACCTGACGATTAAGTCGTGCTTGCCCAGAGACTTGTCGTCTACTGGGTCGTGGTGAGCTGCGATAGCGGCAACATACACCTTCAAGGTGGACGGGGACAGCCTCCCCTCCAACCTCTCCTGTAGGAACAGGAGCACTGACCTAACTGCGCACCTCTGTGGGTCTTCTGCCCGGGAAGAACACCAATTGACGAACAGACGCCTCTTCAGGGCGTAGAGTTGCCTGGTAGAAGGGGCTCTGGCTTGGTTGATCGTGGCTACGACCGTGGGTGGTAGACCAGCTAGATCTTCCGCGTCCCGTCCAGGGACCAGACGTGGAGGTTCCAGAGGTCTGGGTGCGGATGCCAGAGCGTGCCCCGTCTCTGAGAAAGAAGGTCCTTCCTCAGGGGAATTCGCCAGGGAGGGGCTGTCACGAGGAGTACGAGGTCCGAGAACCAGGCCCGGGTGGGCCAGTAAGGAGCCACGAGAGTGACTTGCTCCGGGGATGTGAGTGGCGCGCAGCGACTTGAGTCGGTGCTGGCTCCAAAGGAGGAGACGACGGGCGAGCTGTGACATAAGGCGGGAGCGTACGCCGCCTTGGCGATTTATGTACGCGACTGCAGTGGTGCTGTCCGACCTGACTAGGATATGTTCGTCCCGAATTAATGGGAGAAACTTCTGCAGGGCAAAAAGGACGGTCAACAACTCGAGGCAGTTGATGTGCCTGAGGCTGCATGCCCGTTGCAAACGGCGCCCCAACCCAATCTGGAGGCGTCGGTCGTGACCAAGACGCGTCTGGACACCTGCTGCAGGGGTACTCCTGCCCGTAAGAAACAGAGGTCTGTCCAGGGGTTGAATGTTTGTCGGCAGGCGGGGGTGATTGTTACCCGGTGCGTGCCGCGGCGCCATGCTTGTCTCGGGACTCGGGTCCGGAGCCAGTGTTGGAGCAGTCTCATGTGCATCAACCCCAGCGGCGCGACCGCCGCGGAGGATGCCATATGCCCCAGGAGCCTCTGGAAAAGTTTTAATTGGACCGCTGTGCCTGGCCTGAAGGCGGCGAGGCAGTTCAACACTGACTGGGCACGCTCCCTGGTGAGACATGCGGACATTGAGACCGAGTCTAACTCCATCCCGAGAAAAGAGATGCTCTGAACTGGAGTGAGCTTGCTCTTTTCCCAGTTGACCTGAAGCCCCAGACGGCTGAGGTGCCTGAGCACCTGGTCTCTGTGGGCGCATAGTAACCCTCGCGAGTGGGCCAGGATGAGCCAGTCATCAAGGTAGTTGAGTATGCGGATGCCGGCTTCTCGAAGCGGGGCAAGAGCTGCCTCTGTGACTTTCGTGAAGACGCGAGGGGACAGAGACAGGCCGAAGGGGAGGACTTTGTACTGATACGCCTGGCCCTCGAACGCAAACCGCAGGTAGGGGCGGTGTCAGGGCAGGATGGAGACGTGGAAGTATGCGTCCTTCAGGTCTATCGCTGCGAACCAATCTAGATGCCGGACGCAGGTTAAGATGTGCTTCTGCGTGAGCATTTTGAACGGGAGTTTGTGCAACGTTCGGTTGAGAACTCGCAGGTCCAAGATTGGTCGTAAGCCGCCGCTTTTCTTGGTTACGATGAAGTAAGGGCTGTAGAAACCCTTCTTCATCTCGGTTGGAGGGACAGGCTCTATCGCGTCTTTGGCCAGAAGAGTCGCGATTTCCACGCGCAGGGAGTGGGCGTGTTCGCCGTGTACTGCGGAAAAGCGGACGCCCATGAAGGGGGGCGGGGGCCTGGCAAACTGAATTGCGTAACCGAGTCGGATGGTCCGGGCCAGCCAGCGAGACAGGTTGGGAAGTGAAAGCCACGCGTCCAACCTCTGTGCTAGGGGCACCAAAGGGACGGTCAATTTGGACATACCCGGCGGGGCTTCGCAGCGAGGCGGAGCAGGTAGGGCAGCGTTGGGCGGCGACGAGGCGACCCGCGGCTGAGATGCTGAGAAAAGACTCAAAGCACTTACCTTGCTCCGCACACCCGGCAGGGGGCGGGTTAGCGACTGAGGAGGAGGTCCTGGGTAGGCATCCTCTAGACTCGTCGGAACCGGCCGGCCGGGGGACAGTCGTGGGGCTGAAGACGGGTGGTCCGTGTCCAGGAAGCCAGGACTGTTGAGATCTAAGGGCAAAGTGCCGTGAGAACCTGCGCGGTGACCTTCGTGGCTCTGAGGGCGAGGTCGGTCACTGAGCGCAGTTCCTGCAACACATTGGGATCAGGGCTACCCTCATGCAGATCTCTGAGCACCTTGGCCTGGTGGACTTGCAGGATGGCCATGGCGTGCAAGGCGGAGGCGGCCTGTCCCGCGGCGCTGTAGGCTTTTTTGTTTAAGGAGGATGAAGTCCTACAGGCCTTGGAAGGGGGTACAGGGCGCCCGCGCCAGGTGGTAGGGTCACCGGGACAAAGATGGAGCGCCACTGCCCTATCCACCTGGGGAATCGCCGTGTACCCGTGGGCCTCTCCGCCGTCGAGGGTAGCGAGAGCGGACGAGCAGGGCTTTTGACGAATGGAGAGCGGCGCTCTCCATGAAGATGTCAGCTCGTCATGCACCTCCGGGAAAAACTGGACCGGGGGGGGCATGGCTGTGAGCGGCACCCAGACCCCAGGAACCAGTCATCCAACCGTGACGGGTGTGGGGAGGGTGGAGGTTTCCAGTCCAACCCCACCCCGACGGCGGCCCGGGCAAGCATGTCAGACATCTGCACATCCGCCTCAACCTGGGCCTGCTGGCCCGAAGGCGGCAGTCCAGGGGAGGAGTCAGAGTCAGATGCCGCGCTCTCCGACGGAGCGGCAAGCTCATCGGCTTCAAGCTCCAGAGGATAGGCAGACCGGCCCGGAGGCGAGTCGCCGTTGCCTCAAGGCTGGACGGAGGTAAACGAGCGTGTCGGGGGGCGGGTGGTCCGAGGGGACGTGCCCGGCGGAAGCGCACCCGCTGCCCTCCCCAAATCACCACCAGCGCCAACCGCATCGTCCTCAATCCCGGGGGAAGAAGGAGCGATACGGGGGGCGGCTGGAGTGGCGTGCTTTCTATTGAAAGCGAGCCACGACCGCAACGTTACCATGGTCATGTTCTCGCAGTGAGAACATGAGCCATCCACAAACGCTGCCTCGGTGTGATTGGCGCCCAGACACACGAGACAGCGCCTGTGGCCGTCAGAAGCGGAGAGCACTCTACCGCATCCAGGAACTACACAGGGGTTGAATGGCATCTTTATAAAGACGCACCCTGAAAAGGGCGTTCAACACCACTGTGTATTGCTCTTTTAGAGAAATAAACTCTTTATAAGAAATATAACTCTATTGGATGGGAACTCTTTCAACTCTGCGCTGTCGAAGCGCCCAGGGGCAAACTGCACGCCGGCAGAGAAGAGAAAACAGCCGTTGTAGTGCGCCGTAAATCCAACAGCAGCAGAGCGTCAGAGGATCAGAAGCAGGATCAGCAGTGTTACACGCAGCTGTCAGCATAAACACGACCATCGGCTCCGAAGAAAATTACTGAATGAACGAGCGTATTTCTCTCGCCTTTATATCCGTATCCGGAGGCGGAGTATGCAAATACTGTTCGCCAACTCTCATTGGCCTTTTTTCATAGATCAGAGGTATCTTTCGGCGCTCAAGAGAGACCCCTAGTGTCGCTTCTTCGACACGACGTCGAAGTGAGCGACAGACGGGGAACAAAAATTTAAGCTTCAAAAACAGCACTTACTGTATCATCAGAATTTACCAAGGGATTTGTTCAGAATCAGTTTGTTCAATGTGAAATAATATACCTGGAAAAAGCTCTCCACTGAGAACCCTGCGCGCTTCCATCGAAATTGAAAAACAAATGGGAGTGAAGTCATTTTGAACAAAATCTGGCCAAAACAAATGTATTTTCAGTTTTATTCTATGTGTTTCATAACAGCTCGCCAGGGCAAAATTTTTGGAAAACTTAGCTGTTAAACACCTTCTAACTGCAATTGGTACATGTCATTGTTAAGTGTTACCTGGACCTCCATCTGCTTTGAGGCTGACAGCTCATTTCTGTTCAGTCAGTTAAGATCAGTCAACATGAACACACCAGCATGCAGAGTTATCTGCAAGTTGGTGCAAATTGACCTACATCTGTACAATCATTTGAGAAGAGACGTTTTCCAAGATGTCATGCGATTTTTTTTTTTGTTTAATTAGTCTTCATAAGGAATCAAATCTACTCAAATACTCTAAGTGTCTATTCACTCTGTTGTTTGATCTGCTGTTTCACTCATGTGCTGCCTGCCACCAAAAGCCATTCATACATATGGCCAAAGTAAGATATCCCTATAATCATTCTTTTGTCTGTATTCTACCCATTCTGTTCATCAATGTATTTCTTCTCACACAGTTACAATATTTTATATCTATGTATTTATTTATGTGGTTAATAGCTGTTTAATAAGCGGGATAATGACAGCTGGTTGAAATCGCAAAATAAACCACTTTAGGCTGATACAAGTGTCCTCCCCATATTGCACATGTACATCTAACAGATGTCTGTTTTAGATCTTTCGATCTGGAAAGCATCAAGTTCTAATGAACATTTGCTAAACATGTTAAAAAGACCAGATTTACAAACATTCTAAATTATAAACATCTCAAAGACATCTGATGAATGTCTTATTGACATCCGAGAGGAAACGTCTTATAGACGTATTGCAGATGAGCAAACAACCTAAAAAATATGTCTTCCAGATATAAACACAGACATCAAATAGAGGTCTGGGTGATGTGCATGTGCTATCAGGGTCCGCTTCATGTTGGGGTTCTGATCACCCTGTCAGGATTTATTTTGTGATAGCAACTGATTCACTATATATTATCCCTTACTTATAAACCCATGTTGCAGTAGTATCAGTGTCATAATTAATTACAATAACAGAGTGTAATAGGTGCATATTATGGCTGCGTACAGCATGCTAGCGCATTAGCACCATGAATGCAAAAGGTAAACATGACAAATTAGACACTACTGCAAACAGTATACAGTAAATTACTGTACCTTAAATAATCAATGAGTAGTTAATACAGCTTCTTTTACTGATCTTGAGTGAATTCTACTCAGAGAATGAGGCCTGAAGTCACTGATAACACATTTTAATGTCATATTAGTTGATGTTTTACATGTAGTCTTGAGGGTCCTCATTTAAATATACTGTACCTCTAAACAAAAGTGTGGCGGATATCTGAATTTTCTTAAACATTATGTTGTTGCTCAGCTATTTCAAACATATTTTTTGGCTCTATGTGAATGTAGCCATTGGGTTGAAATAATCACCACAGGACTCAATAATATCTTTTGAGATTTTATACTGATGGCAAAGTAAAACAAGTGTTTTTTTCATGATTTTAATAAGTTTCTTTAATAATAATTGTGTCTCTTTATTTGGATCACATCGATGACAATATGGAAGATGACCAAACAATCAACAAAGTCAATTTCTTGAAAGTCAATCAACAAAGTCAACTTTAACCCCGTTCTTAGTATTTGGGGTGGCTTTTCTGACTTTTCTCACACTTTTTTTTATAATTTATTCCACAATTCTCAAATACAGGACTCATAAGCTAATACTGACATAAACTAATGCAAGAAAACACTTACATGGGCACATAACAGCACACTCAGCCCTACAACCACAGTTTAATCTCACACACATCCAGCATAGCACAGCCAGTATAAACAGTGCAGTCAACACAGCTAATATAAAAACAACTGTGGTGTCTGCCAAAAGAAGTAGTAAAAATACCAGTTCTAAAGAAGTGACAGTGTTGATTCATAGCTTGTGATGAGGTCATCTTGAAGAGTGCTCTCTTTAGAATGCATTTATCCCTGGGCACGATCTCCACTCTCTCTCTCTCTCTCTCTCTCTCTCTCTCACACACACACACACACACACACACACACACACACACACACACACACACAACTATTCGCATTCACACACATATTGCTTTCTAATTTGTTGTTTTTCTTTACCAAAATCAAGCAAATTTCCTGCTTGATCAGATAACTTTTGGCTTTCATCTGAGGCACAGGCAGGAATAGATCACGGATTTGAGGGAATTTGTCAGGATTTTGTTTGGTCTCAGTATTAAACGACGGGTGATTACGCCTTCAGTAATTAGTGGGTCCCCTGAGCTCACTGATGAGCAACTCAAATTGGAAAAACTGTCTGAAGGGTTTTAAAATGACACTCAGCCCTTCACTCTCTCCCTCCCCTTTTTTGTCACGAGTGCAAACACAAATTTACAACACCTCATAGACACACACACACACACACACACACACACACAGTAATGTTGCATTCTTGGATTATTAATTAGCCTCTGGTTTTGATGCAGTGTTTTCTGTTTGAGCTTGATTGAATGAAAGCTACAGCTGGCAGAGAGGATATAGATAACGTTCTTCATCTCACACAATCTATTCATAAGCACCTATTCTGTCTTGCAGTGATTGACCTTTAATTCTTTCACTTCTATATTTTCCTCTTTCTATGTATCACCCTGTTCTTTCTTTACTCCATTTTGTATACTCTCTGTGTGTTTGTGTTTATTTTGAAGCCTTCATCAAGACTTTGATTTTAATCAGCAGCCTATGCATTAGTCGCAGTTTGCATACTGTCACAAAGATAATACTGCATGTGTTTATGTGTAAGACTTGTTTGTTTTTGTATGTTCCTGGTAAAACATATTTATCTTTAAAACAACTGTGTCACCCAGACTTTTTTTATACCTCAGTAGATAGTAAAAGTGAAAGCTGTTGATGATATAGGCATGTACTGAGGTGATGTGTGCTGGGGCGTATGGGTGGGCTAATGCCTTTTTTGTGTGTTCTTTTGACATTGGCCAATACCATATTTCGTTGTACCATATTTTATTTTTGTATTTAATTTTTGTGTTTAATTTTTTGTATTTTCTATATTCTTTTTTTATATATAGCACAGCAGCCCCATCGACTGCTGTTTTCCTTGAATATTAGTTGAGTCAGAAGAGAAGGGAAAATTTTAAAAAAACATTGATAGAAGCAAACAGGATTTGCAATCACTTCTGGAAAGAATCCGAAAATATAGATGTTACAGGGGAGGTAAGGGACAGAACAAAAGAAAAAGGAGTTTCTAAGAATTTTGACTAAAATCACAAATCTGAAGGAAGTAGAACAGGAATGGCCAATTTTGGACTGGCAAGCAATAGTAAAAAAACATTTCACTCTAAGGTCATTGGGAAAATACTTGAAAAAACTTTGCATTTCAAAGTCCACCCTATAGGAGTCATTATTAGTGTCAGCAGAAATATCGATTGACACAGTGTTTGTGCCTCAAATCAAAAGAAATTTGGTGAGCCACTGGCCAGTGGAAGTAGGAGGAGCAACAATCTTAAAAAATATTTAAATTGTTGCAAGTTCATGCACACGACCAGTACAGTGGAAAAGTAAGGTGTTATTATGTAAAGAGGAGATTTGATAAATAACACCAGTCCACACAATTAACGAGATTATAAGAAGGTTGGTGGTAACAATTGTTTTAAGAAAAGACATTTTCTTTGGGGTCGGGTTCTAATAGTGGCCCTTGTCTGAGCCCGGTGAAGACTAGTTAAGAATAGACGTGAGCTGGGGTTAGAGAGGTACATTAAAAACATAAAACACACTGTGATAATTTAATTATTCATTTGCATTAACACCTGTAGAGGCATCAACACCTGCAGAACTGCTGGGGTCAGAACACCCAATATGTGACATCATAAGAGAAAAAAACAAAACAGAAAGTGGCCAGAAGAAAAATGGGTAAATTAACAAGAGGTACTGATGGGTACCATGGAATAAAATGACTACAAATTGAGAGACAGGCCAAAGGGGGAAATAATGACAAAATTGAACAGAGAGCCACACACCCATACTGCCAGTTGCTAAGACAGACAAATCAAAATGTGCTTAGTGCATGATTTGAGAGCAGTTAATGAAGTAGTGGAAGATTGGCCAACAGAGTTCCCAAATCCACATACACTGTTGACTAATGTTCCTCCTGCTGCCAACTATTTCACTGTAATTGACCGGTGTTTTGCTTTTTTCAGCACTTATATCCCAGTCATTAAGCAGAGGAAAATCCCTTTTATTCACCTATCAAGGTAAACAGTATACGTACACCAGAATGCCCAAAGGATTCAAATATTCACCACATGTGTTTAATCAAGTTTTGAAAACTGATTTGGAAGATCTTAGACTGGATAGCACATTTATATAGTATATGGATGATCTGTTGATTTGCTCAACAACATTAGAACAATGTCATCAAGATTCCATTAAAGTGCTCACCAAATTGGCTGTAGGAGTCCACAAGGTCTCTAAAGAGAAAATGCAATATTGCCTGCCACAGGTAGAATATTTAGAACGAATCTTTGCACATAAAACTAAGGCTGTATCACCAAGTCAATTGGAAGGAATAAGTAAAGAGCCTCAACCACAAACAGTGGGACAAATGATGACCTTTTTAGGCACAACAGGATTTATTGCTGATTGGATATAAGAATATGCAATCAAAACAACCCTGTTTTGGCACTGATGAAACAAACAGTTCATCAGAATCTCTGAGCATGACTGACATGAATTAATGATGCACTGATACCCTTTGAATCACTGAAAAAAGAGCCCCAGACAGCTCCAGCTCTGAGAACCCCAGACTATGCCAGACCATTCCATTTGTATACAGCAGATAGAAAAGATGGATATGCATCAGCTGTCTTAATGCAGGAAACTTGTGGTGGATTAAAAAAGCATCCAATTGCCTATTACAGCACCAAATAGAACAATGTAGCACAGGGCTACCCGTCATGCTATCAGCAAGAACTTGCAGCAGAATATTTTGCTTATGAAAAGCTTCAACAATGGACAATGAAAATGGGCTACCCAGACATAATTTACACGCATTATAAAGTCACATAACTATTAGAACAAGGTAGATTTGTCTTGACCCAAGCAATGTGTATGGCATTCTTAACTTACACCTCCATCACTATAAAGTGATGCACAACAGTAAACCCAGCCAAATTCATTCCTCTAGAAGGATAAGGAACACCTCACGAATGTTTAAAAGACTCAATAGTCTTTTAAGACCAGATCTGGAATCAACACCAATCACTGACGCAGATGCAGATTATTTTGTAGATTGATCATGCTTCAGAGGCCATCTGGGAAATCATGCCGGGTATGCTATTGTCAAGAGAGAAGACAATAATTTTATCCAAATGCGCTGCAGCATTGTGAGCAATCATGCTCAGCATAATTGGCTGAATTAAAAGCACTCACTGAAGCCTGTCAATTGACTAAATATCAAACTGTTAATATTTACAAAGATTCTGCATATGCTCATGCCATCTATTTGAATTGGTTTGGAAACAAAGGGGGTTCAAAAAGAGTGATGGAACACCAATTCAACATGGTGACCAAATAATTAAAGTGATTTCAGCTATGATGCACCAAAAGAGGCAATGACTTTGTTATTCAAGGCAACAATGCTGCAGATTTACATGCCAAAAGGGCCCCAGGAAGTCAACTTTAACCCCAATTGAATGATATAGCTCATATGTAGCATCAGGCTAGCCCTTATGAATTTAGATATAGCAACAAAGAGGCACAAGCAGAGATGCAAATGGCATATTGCGCTCACATGAAGGCCACATGATTGCCTCAACACCACTTCTTACTATTCTAATCAGATGTGCATGGTTTTGACCATTGTGCAAGGAATAATAGGAATATTGGTCGCCATACCTACAGGTAATAGTAAATACATTTTTGGCTGAATGTGAAATTTGCACCCAAAACAATATCAGAAAAGGTACATCTGCACCAATAGGTCACATACCAGTTCCAGAAGGACCATTTAAACACCTGATAATAGACTATGTGGACATGCTAAAATCAGTAAGAGGAAAAAGATACATTTTGGTGATAATAGACAGATTCAGCAGATGGTTAGAAGCTGTACCATCAGCAGAACAGGGAGACCAAACTGTGATAAAATTTTTGACCAGAGTAGTCATTACAATATTTGGCATACTATCTCAAATCATTTCTGACGATGGCTCAGCATTCATTCAAAGAACAGTGAAAACAGTGTTACAGCAACTGAGAATAGAAGAAAGATTATGGCGTGTCTATCATCCACAATCACAGGGAATGGTAGAAAGTTTAAATTGAACCTTCAAAGCTAAGCTTAATAAAATTTGTGCTGATACTAAACTCAATTGGGTTGATGCTTTACCTCTTGCACTAATGAGTTACCTCATGCAAACCAACAGAATCACAAATTTACCATTGCATGAAATGCTAACAGGCTGACCCATGCCAGTACCATAGTTAAAAGGTCATTATGAAGGACCATCTCTAGAACACTTGCAGATGGAATTAAAGGCTTACATTAGACAATTAACTACTATACATGAAGCCATTTATTCACAGGAACAGAGCAGGGGACCCAGGGAAGAAGAAGTGCACTGTCCCATAGTTCCTGGAGACCTAGTATACATGAGAGTTTTTAGGAAGAAATTGAATGAAACCAGAAGGGAAGGAACTTATACTGTAGTAAGGGCAACCCTGACAGCAGTACATGTGGAGGGTAGCACAACGTGGTATAAATTGAATCACTGCACTAGAATGCACAGACTGAGACCAAGATATCGAGAAGACCAAATAGCCAGTACAGAAAGCGATCAGGAAGACTTAAACATGGATTCCCCTGAAGTTGAAAGAGAGCTTGAAGCTCATGACCAAGGAAGAGCAGAATGAGGAGAAGGAAGTGCAGAGCAGGAAGGAGAGAGTAGTAATGCTGTTGCACCTAATTTTAGGGCAACTGAACATGCTGAAGCATGAAAAGAAATACAACTGCTGGAGATGTACTGCAGCCAGTGGAGACAGGACAGGAGGGTGAAAGAGGTTCACCTGATGAAGCAGTGACCCCAGACCCAAGGTTTTCCAGAGACTAATTCAGAGACCCAAGGCAGGAAGAGTTTTCCATGATTGACTTCTCAGTCCTTGATTGGTCCGCATAATGCCACTGATCCATCGCAAGGTACTCAAGTAAATAAATACATTAAAAAGAGGTCTATAAAATTGCCACTAAGGAACTCTTATGGCAATACAGACTATGAAGGTGATCCATCATTGGAAAAGGAAAGATTTCTAGAGAATGCATATCATAATGATTGGTTTAAGTGGGCAAAGTATAGAGTGAAACGATCAGGAATGTCTAATTACTTATGTTCACCATCACCTCTGAAAAAGCTTACAGTAGTGCGCAACCAATATGATTATATGCAGTGTGCCCAACACTATTCACAAAATAGATCAATAACAAAAAGTACCCTTCTGCACAGTTGAGTGTCTGGCATTATTTGGACATCCAAAATGTAAAAAATATTACATATAGAAAGGATGGGGAGATTAATGTAAATGTTTAGACATTCAAATAGATGTGAGAAATAGAAAAAAAAAACCTTAACATATTTCAGAAACCGCACGCTTGAATATGAGTTTTTTAATAAATCCAATGGAGAGGTTTATATGGAAAAATTTTGAGGCAAATGTTCAGTAATTTGGCATCTGGATGGAAAAATGTATGATCATGAAGGAGTTTATAAATTTATCAGAAAAATGTTTGCAACAGCCATAATGAAGATTTTTTTTACAGTAATAGAAGCCCCAAGATGTTTGGATAAAACTTGGGAAGGGTGCCTTTTAAATTGTGAAAACCAAATTTTAGTTCCTCCATTGATAAGAATATATGAGCAGACTACTTTTGGATTTGTGAAGGAAAACAATTGCAGGCTACATTAACCAAAGGGTGGAAAGGACTATTACAAGAAATAACGATGCTAGACTGGGACCCAAAATAATCTGAAACCCTTAATGAATCTGGAGAAACAGTACAGGAAAAACAGAAAGACCCTGATGTATACTTAGATGCGATTGGCCAACCAAGAGGAATAGTGCATGAATTTAAAGCTAGAGATTAAATAAAATCAGGCTTTGAGTCTATAGTCACATGGATAACACTCAATAAGAATACAGAACGGATTAATTACATTTACTACTATCAGCAGATATTCATTAATTACACTGATGAAGCATTGAAGGCCATAGGAGAACAGCTAGAACATATATGCAAAATGGCATGGCAAAATAAAGTAGTAGTAGTAGTAACCCTTTATTGTCACATAGTCACAAGTAAGTAACCAGTGAAATTGGCCATCATCCTGCCCATACAAACATACAATATGACAACGGGGTAGACAGGGCAGGAAGACATGGAATTGAGAAGATATACAGCATTACATGGGGAAAGGTGAGATAAAAAAGCAACCCCCAGACTATGCTCCTGTGAGGATTACAGTGTGGGAACAGGAAAAAAACATCTCAGCAACACTTAGCACATAATCAGTACATCTACAACATAACAAAAACTTGCAACAGGGTAGGGGAGTGGGGGATGGAGTTAGCCCAGCACTGGCAAGCAGTCATCCAGACCTGCAGCCATTCTTGGCGCTGGTCACAGACCCGCCTGTCAGACTGGGGGGTACGAAGCGGCGAAGGCGAGGGATGGGGTGTGGGGCGGATGCATATCTGTATTTGTGTAAAGTCTTGTGTGTGTGTGAGCCCAGAGATTTGCCAAAAGGTCACAATCCCAGGGTGTTGTGGGAGGGGGGAGGGAATGCGAGAGCGGCTCATTGCAGTGCTCTAACCAGGGGAGTTGTTGATCCATCAGCGGCCTTGGCCAAGGCCAGTTCTGGTTGGGGGGTGCCGAAACAGATACAATTGAAATGTTTTGTCTTGGGGCAAATAGCTGCAATTTCTCAGGCTATTCTGCATGTCTGTTTTGGTCTCTAAAACGATCCATTTGCCTTTGCAAAGCTGTAAGCTCCTTCATGATGTTATCCGTATTGAGAGTCTGAGTGCTGACAGCTCTGCCCACCGCCTCAATCATGACGGGCAGCCTTGTGAGGCTTTGGACAGCTGTCTCCATCTTCTTAATTCTTCGATAACCCAGGGCAATGCCTAATCCAATCAGCAGAAGACCTGTTATCATGGTTCCGAATAGGTAGATATCTTCTACGTCCTCCACGGAAAGAACCGCCAGACACATGACCCGCCACCTCTCCCACGCGTCCATCGTGTAGCCAGCTGCAAACGTTCCGTCAGGGCAGTTAGGTTCCCCCGAACCCAAGCTTCTCCTCGAGAAGATGGTGTCAATTGCGTTGAGAGACCAGTTGATCAAATCCATAATAATTTCTTAGTTTGGAGAGCAGTGCTGAGAGAGTCTCTCAAAAGTACAAGACAGTTGACTAAACGTGACGAGAGAGCAAAGCAGGGAGGTCAGGGGAGGGAGAGAAAATGCGACCGCCTTCACTGAGTGCCAAACGAGAAAATAGACTAAAAAGAGGAGTTTGTGTAATGTTTGTTGCTGACTGTTGCACTTATATCCCAAATAATACAGCTCCTGATGGAGAAGCTGAAAAGTTTATGGGAAGAGGTCACTGAAAATGCAGGAAGAGAGAAGCATATGTGTAACTGGTTTTACATAATATTTGGATCCTGGGGAGAATGGTTTACTAAAGTGGGAATAATTATGGCCATAGCAGTCATTATTTTTGTGCTGTTGTTTTGTTGTGTTGTGCCTCTCCTCAGAACAATGATGGCCAGTGCTGCAGTCAAACATATGATCAATGTGTCTGTGAAACGATCTGGAATTGACATTGGGGGCACCAACGTGTACACCATAGGTCCTGGGCTGGACGAACTGGATGAAATATTATAAAACCTCACTACAAAAAGGGTGGTAGAGAAGGGGAGCCTTTTTATTTTTGACTCTTTATTTTAAAATTTTCTATGTTTTTTGAACAGCAAGGGAGTCAGCATACTCATTGAATTTTCTTTTATTTGAAGTTAGGTAGAGCTGTATATCTTGGGTAGAGTAAGCAGTAAGTCAGAGGATATTATGTTTATTATTTTGGCATATGCCCCTTCCTGAAATCAATTATCTCTTTTAGAGTTAAAAAAATCTATGATGTTTGTTGTTTAATGAAAAGAAAAGAAGGTTTATTTGATTATCTGTACTTTTTGAATATTTTATAAACATCACTAACTGTTTGAATAATTTTTGAAGTTACTATTAACCAAGTAAATCACTTTTGAATAAAATATAATATGCATTTATTATATCTAAAAAAAAAAACACTGGAAGTACCACTGGAAGGCCAGAGACTGAGATCAAAAAATCCTTCAACAAAATTAAGGAAAAACTGCTGAAATGGAGAAAGAATCGATGAGCACCTCAGTGCTTGGCAGCAAGGGCAGACTCTACTGGTGGTTTAAAAAAAGCTGTCTGCTCCAACACCACCAGATAGCACTCCAGGCTTCCGGAAATGTCTGTGAGTTCCTCTGGCACCGTGGGACTTATCAATATGCTGAGTAATCTATAGATATTGTTAATCACTGATATACTCTACATAACCATGACAACCATGGGCAAGGCTGAATTTGCATGCACGGTTTGATTTGTTGCGTTACCCCCAAGAAAGGTTTAGTTAGGGAGACAAGATGTTTTAATTCCCCCTAGCCAAATGTGGGGGAGATGTTTGGTCTTGTTTCTCCTCCGGAGTGCCGCTCCATAAGAGAAGTCATTGTTAGAGGAATGTGTTACTTATATCAGTCGCTTGATAAAAATGAAGGAGACTGACTTGTTGAGTTGCACTCTGGGTAAGGGAAGAAGTCCCAAAGGGGGGAATATATAGTATATTTTTATAAAACATATAAAAGATATTTGCTGAGGAGATTGGGCATTATGTAATAACCTTATGTAAACCAGAAAAAATCTGAAGGCTGCATAGCCTATGTGACTATGCTATGGGAAACCTTGAAGGTTGTACATATGCTATTTTAGCTCATCTCAGCAATATAATATATAGAATGGAACACAGTGTTGAAATCATTCCTCATTCACTGGATGGTACAATTATTAGTCAAACTACTATATTCTGTCTAACTACTCTATTCTGTTTAAATGAAATATACACTTTCTTAACAAATAGGATTACCATTTTCTTTTCTTTTTTAATAGACAAGTTGCCAAGATTCCACTATTATAAAGAAACCAGAAGGTCTCATAACTAATTGTGGCAAACAGAGAAGGTGGGGATTCTTGCCTATTGGCTAAGATAAAAGCAATGTATGCTTATTGGCTAAATGATGATAACAGAAATGTATAAAAATGAGAGTTTGGAATGGGATAGTCAGATGATCAGCTGGCATTCAACATCCAATGCTCATACATTGCCTGTTGTTATACATAATGAAACTATCAGACAGGTAGGGACATATAAATACTTAGGAGTAATTATTGATAATATGCTATCATGGAAATATTATACGGGCAGTATCTGTAAATTAATTTCCTTCAACGTCTTAGTTCTTTTGGAGCAAGAAAACAGATTCTATTATCATTCTTTATGTCTGTGATCATGAGTGTTTTACAGTATTGTAATTCTGTATGGTACATAAGCTTGTCTGTTAGTTTAAAAACAAAGCTGTTGAACCAAATAAAAATTTGTTCAAAGATTGTAGGTCAGCCTGTTGAAAAAGTATATGTAAGGTTCTTAAGATTTAATTGAGTGAGACTAAAAAAGTCTTTTGTGCAACAAGCCATCCTTGAACTGAATAAGGCACACAAAAAATAAGAACCTTTTCTAGTTTTGTGTAATGTTGTACATTTTTATATTTGTGAATAAACATACTGTCACATAAAAGAAAATTGACAATAAAGTCAATATCATATCATCTCGGCTTTGTTCAATAAAGTCTAACGTTTGACATCTGGAACTCCTTAACTTCGAAAGTTTTCTTGCAAAGAGGGAAAAGACTTGTACTGTGTCCTTTAAAAGGTGTTTAATAATGTATTCAGTCTTTTTCAACATTGTCCATCGACTTGTCCATGAAATTCTAATTATACTAATTTTGTTTTAATATACTGTGCAAACAATTTGAGGAGTATATTGAATTGAGTATATTGATGAATTGATTTTTAAATATTAGTATTAGTGGCTATTTGTACCAATTAACCTGTACAACAATGGAGAAGCTACTCACATTTTATTTATTAAAAATCAATAAAGGTTTATATTTCTAAAGCAGAAGAGGTATTCAACCTTAAACATCAATGAATTCAATATTCATTATCAACTCAACTAGTAATACAATGGTTAAAATAATCAAAAAGTGCATTACGGTTGCACGAAAAATATAAACATTTAATAAATGTTTTAATATAAACAGTATGCTACAAGAATAAAATTGTACCGATTGTCAGTACAGGAAAGGCATACGATAAAGAAATAGTAACGCACACTGATCAGCGTCCGTAATCATATGAAGGTGGTTTCATCACATGCTGATCACAAACAAATAAAAAACATAGCACACTTTATAGATGGCCCCTAACTTCCCAGGCACACGTTCGGTGGAGATTCAGAGAAAATATGACATAAAATCGATGATTGCATATTGTTTTTTTATTCATACATGCCAGTTATGATAATTTACAAACAATGATCATATTACATCCATTATAAGAAAACTATTAACAAAAGAAGTCTGAATGTGTGAATATGATATCAACAGTTACCAATAACAATACCAGATACCAATTCAGTTACTTTTATTGAGCAGTTTCCTGTAATTAGCATTAGCGAGACAAACAGACCCAAATGCAGAGGAACAGTTCAAAGGATTTATTTACAATAAATGTGAGCAGTCACTGTGGATGTTGAGGATCACGGCACCGGCTGCAGCAGCGGGAAGAGATGACAGAGAAGCGCACACTGTGGCCATGCCCAGGGAAATCTGTGAAGAGTGCGTTCGTAGAATGAGTGTGTGCATTGTGGAAGTCAGGAACAGATTTGTGGAATCCTCTTTTGAAGCTTATTGAGGTGCAGAATGACGCCCAGCAGGGTAGGGCGATCCAGCTCCCGACACACTGGCAAAGACGAGGTATCCTCCATGGAAACCCAGCTGAGACACAGCGAACCGGAAATGGGTTTTCATTTCTCGAACAACATTTAGTACACTTGTTATTTAGAATGATGAGGTTTTTTTTTTCATTGTCCTTAATTTTATGTTTTGCACTGTACAATGCAGAAACAAGACAGTGCAACAATTTGGCAAAACAAACAAGCACTGGAACAGATGTTAAGAAACAAGTATGAAGAAACAGCAGCGTTATACAGGGCCACGTCGCACCTGCAATGACAAAATGAATACACTTAAAATAAAAAATTGGAACCCTTTTTAAACCACCCCACTAATGTCCAACTAAATTCCTTTACCTACAGTGAGAAAGGCTCTTACCAAAGTCTGAAGCTGCCTTCACATGTTATCGGAATTATCATGAATACGGGTTTCCCACTCAGAAGTTGCACATGAACGACCCCTCAAGTCATACATTTGAGATAATTTTGATTCCCAAGTTTCTGATTGGAGGAGTCCTCAACTTTAAATATTGTGGAGGAGAGTAGAGTTTCTGTACTGAATGACAGGTTTTGTTAATTTTTCTAAATGCAGCTAATTATTAGAGCTTGCCGTTGTGGTCATATTCATTTATGTATATCAGCAACCATTCTATGCATGTTGTACATTTTCACACCATGAAAATAGCATGTATTTCACCAAAATTCCATTATCATCAGCAAGTTAACGGAGTAATATGTATTATGGTGTCAAAATAAAAGTCCTTGAAAAATATGTAAAGAATAAATAACAAATATGTAAAAATATCAAAGCACTTTAACGCAACATACTCATAATTACCACTTCAGAAGTGGGAAGTAGGATTATTCCGATAGCACATGAAGACAGCAGAAGCTCGCCACAGTTTGACCTAATAATATATACAGATTAATGTTAGTAGGCTACTGTTGGGTATAGGCACAAGAATTAAAAACTTATGCGTAGCTCACCAGGAGAGAGAGAACAAAGCTGCAGAGTTGATCCTGCTGCTTCTCTTGCAAACAAAATGCAAGAGAAGCACTTAATATTTTACAGGGAAGATAACAAACAACATCTTGTGATGAACACCATTTATCAATCAAATACTTAATGTGCAGCGCACCAAATACAAGGGTGTATTTACACTAGCTATGATTTTTAATAGGAATGACAACGAGGCTGTGAGGCATAGACTGTCAGTCTCTTCAATGGCACAGACATTATAAACCTGTAAAAAGCTTTTAAATCACATCTGATTTTCCCACAACTCATGTTGTTTGGAGATCTTTGTATACTGAATGCTGTTGGACAGATATTTTATCAATATGTTGTCCGTAAAATGACCCAAAAACAACTGCAGTACAGCCCATTTAAAATGAACTAAAATTAATTTTTAAAAGTGCTTAAAAGAATCTTACAGGACCTGTACACACCGATTAGCCTACCATTTAAATTCTAACAACATGGCAACATGGCTTAAAGTTTGTGGGTAAAGCCAGAATGTTAGGATGTATTGACTTATTGAAAAATTGATCATGATGATCCTGTTTGTTTATACATTTTCAACATTTTTACTCAAATTTGGCGAATCTTTGGTTGTTCTAAAACAATTGCATATTCCCAAATATTAAAACAGCAAATTATGTTTTAAATGTATACAGGGGACATTTAACATGCCTCCCTTCAAGTGCCACCCTGGCCCTCACAGTCAAAATGGTCTAATCAGCACTGTCATGACAATGCTGCTTGCATTGCTGAGCAACACCTGTGGGAAACCTGAGGGAAGGAAGAAAACAAAAGCACATGGACAACCTGAGAGATGGGTGGAGGACACTTTTGCATTCCCACCAAATCAAGATTAAAAAAAGATCAAAATGGCTGGATGGCACAGGTGGAGCAAGCCAGGGTAGAGCACCAAAACTGGGCTTTGTGACTTGACTAGGTAGCTTGACAAGGCTAGCGACTTGGCTAGGCTTGGTGATTTGGCTGGGCTTGGAGACTTGGCTAGTGTAACAGGTTTGAGGAATGAGGCAGTGGGAAATGGTGAATCCAACTCAAAGTTAAATTTACTCAAAACACATTTGCTTAACAGTGTAATGGTAAAGCTTCACATAGAAACACACAAACACACTGTGAATGGCAGCGGTCAACACACTCTTTTTCTCTCTCACACTCTGAAGTTTAGAACCTTTTTATATCCTCGTCTCTCACTACTAACATATAAAAAGCAATTACCAGCAATTCATCTCAGTTGAAAACCAATGGATGATCCGGGCATTGGCATCCTTTATGTGTTGGAGACATTGGAGCAGGGCATGGTCTTAACAGAGGGTGAATGCTCATCCCAACAAATAGTAGTGGAGAGTGAGGACTGCCCACTAGATGGCCAAGTACTCCTTCTCTATGGTGCTGTATTTCGTCTCTCTCATAGAGAGCTTCCAACTAATGTACATCACTGGGCGCTCCTCCCCCTCCACCACTTGGAACAGTACAGCACCCAGCCTCTTTCAAATGCATCGGTCTGCAAAACAAAAGGGAGGGAGAAGACACTACAAAGTGAAGCTTTTAGCTGCGTGAATGCTTGTTGGCACAGTTCCATCCACTGGAACGGGTCTGGAGCTCCCTTTTTAGTGAGATCAGTTATCGGGCTGGTGATGTCTGAATAATTAGGCACAAACCTTCTATAATAGCCAGCCAGCCAGAGGAACTGTTTCACCTAATTTTTGGTCTTGGGTCTCGGGCAGGTCACAATTGCTGCAGTTTTATCAATGTGGGGCTGCATTTGACCATGAGCCGGCCAATTGCGCACTTCTTTGGGTTTGCAGTGAGCACAAAACGAACGGAAGGGTCACTGTGGCAGGGCGGAGGGCGATCAGGCTAATTAGCCATCAAGAGGGATAAAGGCTGACTGAAGACGGCAATGTGAGAGAGAGAGAGATTTACGGACAGCTGTCCGACACCTGTGTGAGTTTGTCTTTTTGGTTCAGTTTTATATTAAACTATTATTTATATCGTCAAGCAAGTTCTCGCCTCCTCCTTTCCCTTTAACCCATTACAGTCACAAATTGGTCTAAGCCAAATGGTGTATAGGAAATCTGTGTTAAGGGCATCTGCCAATATCCCTTTGTTAGATCCAATGTTGAATAAAAGCAAGCCGTGCCCAACCGATTGAGCAGTTCATCAAAACGAGGCATTGGATAAGACCCCATTAACTATTTTATAATCCACTCAGAACCAGACTGAGCAATCGCTCTCAGATACCAGAATCACCGGCCTGGCCCATTCACTGTGGGATTCTTCTATTACCCCATATCAAGAATGGCCTTTAATTCTTCCCATACTACCTGTTTCTTGTGTTCGGATAAGGGGCATGGATGACTATGTACAACTAACCCTGGGGTCGTCTCGATGTGGTGTTTTATGAGATTTGTGCACCCAGGGATAGAACACATCAGAGAAATTATTTTGCAACCTGGCATCCTTTGTACATTGTGACAGTGAGAGGTTGTCTCCACAAGGGACTGGGGTGAAGTGATTGGGTTTTAGATTCACCTCCGGTCCGAGCAACTCCCTCTCTGCCAAAGATACGGGGACCACCTCTCTCCAATCTTTTAGTAGTTTGGGATGTTAAATCTGTGTGCCCCACCCATTTCCATACGCTCTACCTCATAATCGACTTCCCCAACTTGCCGTGTGACCTCAAAAGGCCCTTGCCACTTCGCAATTAATTTTGAGCACGATTTGGGCAGTAATACAAGTACTTTATCTCCCTGTGCAAACTCCCATAGTCTAGCTCCCATGTTAGACAGCCAGGGGATTGGCTGCCTCCTTGTGGTCAATAGTAGGCTTGGCATTCCTCTACAGAGACACTGACCCAGAGGGATTTTGAGATTTGGTGCTCCGCCCCTGCAGCAGACTTTCCATCTCTGTTAACCAGCACAGGTGGTCCACCAAATCCCAAAAGTAACATTTTTAAATCAGACTCAGCTCCACTGGATGGATTGGCTTGTCCAGACCTGCCACAAAAATCAACTTAAGGATGTCGATACCCTGCTTGGAAGCTTCTTCGTCCAACTCCAAAGCAAAAATATAGATGGGTGTTCGTGTTGAAAGCTGGCCCAGGGGTCGGGCAGCCGGGTGAGAATCTGAGAGACCGATTCCTTAAGGGTTGGAGCTGAATTCAATAAAATATTCATCATTGCCATCCGCTGTCCCCAGTTGGTCAGATCATTCTGTCATGGATTTTGATGAAGGACCCAATATGTAGGAATGGCAATAACTTTTTTATGAAAAAAGGTAAACAAAACAACTTAAAAAATAAACAAATCACTCATGAGGGAGAACAAAATGGAACAAGAAAACAATAAAACATAAAACCAACTGGGAGAAAGCTGGACATACAGGAACAACATGAAACCAACTGACTGAGGGTCGGAACACACTGGAACAACACGGCTTGACAAAAAATTCTAAATATCTGACAGGGAAGACGAGACAAAGGAGAAAATATAAAGGGAAGGAAGGACTGAAAACAGGTGCTGACAACACTGATTGTGCTTCTGAGCAACACGAGGGAAGGAGGAAAACAAAAGCACATGGACAACCTGAGAGATGGAAGGAGGAAACTGTCAAAATCCTGCCAAATCAAGAATAAAACAAGACCAAAATGGCATCATGACAAAAAGACAATAATTAAAAAAAACTTACATGTTTGGAATTATACACTGTGTGTGAGTAAATGATGACAGATTTTTCATTTTGTGTGTAGCCTAATTGTTACAAACCTTATCAACTACGAATAAACACATACACACAAGCCAACCCCCTTAAAGGCTTTGCCTCACTAAAATTTACAAAAACCACAAATCTAAGATTTAAGCATGCTGAATGACAAATCTCAACAAAGACTCTAGAAAAGAAACAAGTGTCAGCACATATTTAATTGCATCAATTTATTAAGTATTGATTTGATCCGGAAGCCAAAGCAATGACCAGTGAGGGGGCATGATTCAACCCGATATCACGCCGAGGCGTGAAATAGACACGCCGGTCCACTCGCGGATGCGTGTCGGTGTCACGCTTTGCCTCCTCTAGGCGTGTACATGACACGCGCGCGTCTACGTAGAATACCGGCAGGGGGCGATCGTTTCCTCAACGCCAACAACTCTCCGCGCACCAGAGAGGAAGCGATACCGTTGTCGTCGCGTTGCACGTTCGTGCGGGCGGGATGCCGGCCAATTTCGCCGGTTACTTTCACTTGTGACCATATGTGACAAATAAAGGTTCATTACATAGTGCTGCTTTCATGAAGAAATCCTAACGTTGCTGTAGCCTAACGTTGTTATACGTGTGTGTGTGTGTGTGTGTGTGTGTGGGCTGTCGAGTATCTTGTGCTGATGTAAATAAACAAATAAATATATATATATATATAAATATATATATATATATATATATATATATATATATATATATATATATATATATATATATATATTTAAAAAGTGTATTTATATACAAAAATAAACCCGGAAGTGGAGAACGCGATATATCGCTTCCTCTTTGGTGCGCGGACAGTTGTTGGCGTTGAGGAAACGATCGCCCCCTGCCGGTATTCTACGTAGACGCGCGCGTGTCATGTACACGCCTAGAGGAGGCAAAGCGTGAAATAGACACGCATCCGCGAGTGGACCGGCGTGTCTATTTCACGCCTCGGCGTGATACCGGGTTGCATGATTACATGCATCAGATAATCAATACGCTGAAGCAGAAAAAAGCCCATGATGTTTGCTTGAGGCAGGGAGGTATCTCCCTGTGTCATGAGGAGTGTGTGCTGTCCGTGGATAATTACAATACCACTGGCACACACCGTTTATTAGGACCCTTCCTGAACTCATCCTCTGCCTTGTAAAACAGTCCTGAATCTATCAGATTAATTAATAGCCCCCTCCAGTCCACACGCACCTTTCTCAAAGCTTAACCTCTTCATTGTCCAGCAAAAAACTCAAAATAGTTTAATTTGACCTACATTTGCAGATACAGAACCAGAAATCTTGTTATATTTAGGCTACATTTAAACAGTCCATGTTTTGGAATGATAAAACACATTTAATAGGTGTAAATCTCGAATTATCATGTTCATACAACATCTGACAGGAGTGGCTCAATTAGTCTAAATGAAAGCCTTTTCCTAAACTCATGAAAGCCATGAATAGCGCCATAGTGACAGAGACTTGTGTTAAAGATAATAATTTCCATAATATTGGTAAGTCGTATTGAGCCTAATCTCATGAATGTAATGTGACTGTGAAATGTCCAATGAGTAGTGCTAGAAGAATGTTAAATGTTCTCCCAAACAGATGAGGTTTTTAAGGTTAATGCTCTATTGAGCTTTAAATCAATAAAACCAACCTAGCCTGAACCTAAACCTAAGCGATAGTGTCATAAAAAGCAAATGCGAGATGAAAAAGCTTTTTTGTGGTGCTTCTATGACATTTATTCTGATTCTTTGTATCACAAGCAGTGATGGGCAGTTGCTTCGCTACAAATAGTGAAGCTATTAGCTTAACTACATTTCTGAGAAGAAAGGTGGTAACTTTGCTAAGTTAAATCAAGTTACTTTTCAGTGGCAAAGCTATATTTTGTCATAATTTTGACAATGAATGACTCGGAAAGCTTACACATGCTGCTGAATCATTTAGCGAGTGCTCTCACTTGCCAAAATGCTCACAGAATATTTTATAATATGGAAAATAATGATAATGCTGGTTGCAGTGGATCTACAATCAATAGAAACTAAATCTGCAAGTGTCTTATCATTAGCCAGTGATGAAGAAAGTCTTTATTAAGTTCAAGATGTGTGCAGCTTGTGAACAGCACTGCAGGTAAAGACATTTTACCACCGAAATAGTATAAAAACATTTAGTAGCCAATATGAAAACACATAAAAAATACATAAAAATACAATGGCATTACCATTGTTTTTTTGGACATGTACCATTAGGGGGCACCATGTTAAGACAATGGTATATGAATCAGTAAATCATAGAGTGAAGTACTATAGAACCTTGGTGTTCTTTGAATTAATTTGATCCACTATTTTAATTAAATTGTACTTGTAAATTAATATGTTATCATATGTCAAATTACCATGGGTGTACCATGGTATTCTTTGAAGTACTTTAAAACACCCTGTAAATACAGTACAGTACATAAATATGGTAATTGTATCTAATTACCATGGTATTACCATCTGTTACCATCAGTTATCACATTGTTATTGCCCAGGTGTGCTCACACACACAGAGAATTAAAGGATAAGATGAATAGTATATGTAAATATATATAAGTATATATAAGTTTTTATATGGGAATGTGCAAAAGAAATTATCTTCAAATGGGCATGGGTTTGTAGAGGTCGTAGTATACTGTAAATGTGAAAAATAAAAATGAAAAATAGTTATTTTTCATTTTGAAAACATGCGTTTGTATATATAGCATGTATAAATATTAATTTACATGTTTTTTTTTACATGCACAAACATTTCATATTGCATCATACTGTATACATGTATACTGTATTGCACTATACTGTACCATGGCTTAGATAAACATATTGTGATTAGTATTTTAGATGCTTTGTCTATGATAGTTTGCTCTACATTTGGTTGAAAAAAAACCCATTACATGAACAAGCTACTTTTGGCTTGTAGCTTGTAGTGTAACTTGCTACGTTCTCTGAAGTGTAGCTTTTAGCTTAGCTTAACAATTTTTTTTTTTTTGTTGAGTAGTTGGTAGCTCAGCTAGCTAAATTTTTTCATTGCTATGCACTATAGTTTAAGCATATAGATGCATTAACAGTGTTGGGTATGCTACTCAAAGTAATCCATTACAAATAAAAAAATTAAGACCACCGCTATGTTTTTCCATTCCTTGACTGCAGCCTCAGCTGTCGCTGAAGGAAGTGGAACCTGATGTGTTCGTCTGCTGTTGTAGCCAATCCACCACAAGGTTAGACATGTTGAGATGCTCTTCTGCTCACTACATTTGCACAGAATGGTTATCAGAGTTACTGGGCCTTTCTGTCAGCTCAACCAGTCTGGGCATTTTCCGTTGACCTCTCTCATCAACAAAGATTTTATATCTGCAGAACTGCCGCTCACTGGATTGTGAGTAAACTTTAGAGACTGTTGTATGTGAAAATCCCAGGAGATCAGCAGTTACAGAAATATTCAAATTAGCCCATCTTGCACCAAAAATCATGCCACAGTCGAAATCACTTTATATAATATAATAAATGCTATTATATTTATATAATATAAAAATACAATAAATTGTTTTCCCTATTCTGATGGTTGATGTGAACAATAACTGAAGCTCCAGACTTGTATATGCATGAGTTTACGCATTGCACTGATGCCACACCATTGGTTGATTAGATAATCGCATGAATAAGTAGGTTTCCTGAAACCATAGTTCCAACAAACATTCACAAACAGCATTGCACTTTACCTGTGGTTAGAAGCATAATTTTTTGTTAGTTTGCTGTGTGGACGTCATTTGACTTCACTGAGACTTCTATAAATTTCATTCAATATATCTTACATGCATTTAAGAAAAGAGCTTATTCCGGGGTTTTGCAGAAAGCGACATTCTGAATCATTATGTAAATATGAATGCAGCCATTAAGGGGATTATAGGTTGTTAAGAGAAAGCGCTTTATCACACACTGTTTCTGTCGGAGAACACAGCTTTTATGTGTTTATTTAATAATGTTTATGTTAAGTGGCATTTATGTTTTTGAAGAGTGCACATGTTCAGGTGTGCTCAAGTGCTTTCCTGTCTTCATCAGCTTTCTCGCATTAAACAGCTTTCTGGTGTACATGTAAATGAGCTTGTGGTAGGGCGGAGGGCAGGGCCGGGTCGTGACAATACACACCCGGTCCCGTATCAGGCTAATCAAGCCTCCGAGTGGGATAAAGGCCGATGGCAGATGGTGGTGCGGGGAGAGAGAGGTCATGTGTGTGTTTGTCCTTTGTTTTAAGTTTATTATTAAAATATAATTTATATTGTCAGGCCGGTTCTCGCCTCCTCCTTGTCCGTCTAAATCCTTTACAGAGCTATTATAATTTAATATTTGCATAATTTATTACTCCACCCCCTGTGTAATTCATTAACAACAGCTCTATATTGTTGAACAAACCTGGTTCGAAAGATGGATGTGCAACAAAGTTACTACAGTTTTGGGAAACAGTCGTGACTAGTGAGTTAATTTTAATGATGCATAGTACTATGGTGGTTAAGCAATGAGTTATGTTGTTGTTTAGGAAACACACCCCAGCACTGACAACCATATTTGCTGCAGTGTGAACATAGCCTTAGCCTCAGTTCTGGTTTCTTAAAAGAGCTCACATATTATAAGAACATGATGATAGTTATCCACAACCATGCTACAGATATTACACCCCTCAAGATCTATAATGCAGATGAATGATCCATGGGTAATAGTTAAGCAGCCATTTTAGACATGACAAAGAGGTAAGTGCCTGAAGTGGCCTTTGAGTGTTGCTTTGGAACACTCTATCATCATGGTAAAATGACGTGGCAGGAGATTATGCCAGAGCTCTGCTGTAGAGATTAAGAGGTTTAAAGAATCAAGAGGAAAATTGTGTCTGTGTGTATTCTGATACCCTTTATTTTGGCATCCCTAACTGTCACTTCATCCTCAGCTAAGGAAATATAAACAGAAACAAATGGGGAACAGTAAAGAACAAAAAAGCAACATGAATATGAGACTCTACAATTAAAATAAAATGTGAATTATTTCTTAATTATTTATTTCTAAAGAAACTGAAAATTTCACAAACTGAGCAGATAAATTATTATAATAAAACTGATATTTCAGACTATATTTCAAATACACACCTGTGACATTATAATATATATTAAAGGGAAAGTTCATGTTCCTCATGTTGTTCCAAGCCCATATGACTATACAGGTTTGGAATGACATTAAGTTAAGTAAATTATTCAAATTGAAATTTTGGGGGAACTATACCTTAAATGCTCCAAGCATTGCTTGGCAACTGTAAGCATCTTACAGTTCGATTTTTTAACTGTACTATTTGGTGGAATAACTGATTTTTGCAATTATTATTAATATATATTTATTTCAAAATGTATTTAACTTTGGTGTCTGTTGTTTTATCATAAAGATGTTGTCGCCTCTTCATGCCTGTATCTATCCTTACTTGTTTTGATTATGGCTAAAGAATACACAGTGCTATTTATACAGTGGCACTGATTAACACTGGATTACTCAGTGTTTCGTCACAGTTATAATACGTCAACACACAGGACTATATTGGAGTTCCACTCTGATTTTATCACCCCTGCTGCTTAAGATAAAATAAATCTCTTTTGTACTTGTTTTAAAAATCTCTGTCCCCTGTGTCAGTTTCTTGCTCTCTCTCACTCTCTGTCATTTGTCTGCCATCTTTTCTCTTTTTTGAAAGCTTTTCAGTCTCTTTGCTCTCCCCTAAAATGAGAGGAATTTTCACTGGTGTTTCTCCAATCCTTTGTGAGTGATCCTTGTGTTCTCTGGATGTTCTCTGGGCGCTCTCCAGAGAGATGCTCCCTCAGAACAGGTGATAATGTAAAGGCAGAGAATGAAAGGGCATATGTAAATGACAGATGAAATTAAAATCTCTCTTGAAAACTTGTTGTAATGTGTTAATGCTGCAGAGAAAATCATGTTTAATGAGCTTTTTTCACCTTTTAATATATAATACAAAGGATAATTTAGATGAAATGATTGGAGGGAAAGGCATTGGGGGTGACACAAGCTGGATTTAAACTGTTATTGAATGCACATAAGCTTCAAAGTCCTGTAAGCAACCCTTCTGCTGGAAACCAGCCAGAGTTGGTTTATTCTAGTGTATAATTTTTGCACTTTATTAATGCACACTTTAAGCATATTCCACATGAAATAATATTAAGCAATATTTTAATTTTTAAAAAGCTTATGAGAAATATCTTAATGTTGTCCCAACAAAAATTATACCAAAGCCCTTACAATGGTGCTCAGTTGTGTGCTTTATCATCTCAATCTTTATGTGTGAATAATCTGAATTTTCCCAAATGTTTAGTGAAATACATAATAATATATTGTTAAGCTAAACGTTTCCTTATCAGTTAAATGAATAACTTTGGTTCCCCGTCTGTCACTCACTTCGACGTCGTGTCGAAGAAGTGACACTAGGGGTCTCTCTTGAGCGCCGAAAGATACCTCTGATCTATGAAAAAATGCCAATGAGAGTTGGCGAACAGTATTTGCATACCCCGCCTCCGGATACGGATATAAAGGCGAGGGAAATACGCTCGTTCATTCAGTAATTTTCTTCGGAGCCGATGGTCGTGTGTATGCTGCCAGCTGCGAGTAACACAACTGATCCTGCTTCTGATCCTCTGAAGCTCTGCTGCTGTTGGATCTACGGCGCACTTCAGCGGCTTTTCTCTTCTCTGCCGGTGTGCAGTTTGCCTCTGGGCGCTTCGACAGCGCAGAGTTAAAAGAGTTCCATTTAAAAAGAGTAATTTTCTCTATAAAATCATTTATTTCTCTGAAAGAGCAATACACAGTGGTGTTGAACGCCCTTTTCAGGGCGCGTCTTTATAAAGATGCCATTCAACCCCTGTGTAGTTCCTGGATGCGGTAGAGTGCTCTCCGCATCTGACGGCCACAGGCGCTGTCTCGTGTGTCTGGGCGCCGATCACACCGAGGCAGCGTTTGTGGATGGTTCATGTTCTCACTGCGAGAACATGACCGTGGCAACATTGCGGTCGCGGCTTGCTTTCAACAGAAAGCACGCCACTCCAGCCGCCCCCCGTATCGCTCCTTCTTCCCACGGGATTGAGGACGATGCGGCTGGCGATGGAGGCGATTTGGGGAGGGCAGCGGGTGCAGTTCCGTCGGGTACGCCCCCTCGGATCACCCACCCCCCGACATGCTCGTTGACCGTCCAGCCTCGAGGTAACGGCGACTCGCCTCCGGGCCGGTTTGCCTATCCTCTGGAGCTTGAGGCAGATTAGCTCGCCGCTCCGTCGGAGAGCGCGGCATCTGACACTGACTCCTCCCCTGGGCTGCTGCCTTCGGGCCAGCACGCCCAGGCTGAGGCGGATGCGCAGATGTCCGACATGCTTGCCCGGGCTGCCGTCGGGGTGGGGTTGGACTGGAAACCTCCACCTTCCCCACACCCGTCACGGTTGGATGACTGGTTCCTGGGATCTGGGCACCACTCACAGCAATGCCCCCCCCCCCCCGGTCCCGTTTTTCCCGGAGGTGCATGACGAGCTGATGTCTTCATGGAGAGCTCCGCCCCAGTGCGCGGAAATCGCAACTCTTCTGGCCAAAGACGCGATAGAGCCTGTCCCTCCAACCAAGATGGAGGGTTTCTACAAAAATTCCCGTAATTAATCGTGCCCAAAAAAGGCGGCAGCGTACGACCAATCTTGGACCTGCAAGTTCTCAACCGAGCGTTGCACAAACTCCCGTTCAAAATGCTCACGCAGAAGCACATCTTAACCTGCGTCCGGCATCTAGATTGGTTCGTAGCAGTAGACCTGAAGGACGCTTACTTCCACATCTCCATCCTGCCTCAACACCGCCCCTTCCTGCGGTTTGCGTTCGAATGTCAGGCGTATCAGTACAAAGTCCTCCTCTTCAGCCTGTCTCTGTCCCCTCGCGTCTTCACGAAAGTCGCAGAGGCAGCACTTGCCCCACTCCAAGAAGCTGGCATTCGCATACTCAACTACCTCGACGACTGGCTCATTCTGGCCCACTCGCGAGAGTTACTATGCGCCCACAGAGACCAGGTGCTCAGGCACCTCAGCCGTTTGGGGCTTCAGGTCAACTGGGAAAAGAGTAAGCTTACTCCAGTTCAGAGCATCTCTTTTCTCGGGATGGAGTTAGACTCGGTCTCCATGTCAGCACGCCTCACCAACAAGCGTGCCCAGTCAGTGTTGAACTGCCTCGCTGCCTCCAGGCCCGGGCACAGCGGTCCCTTTAAAACTTTTCCAGAGGCTCCTGGGGCATATGGCGTCCTCCGCGGCGGTCGCGCCGCTGGGGTTGATGCATATGACTGGCTTCAGACCCGAGTCCCGAGATGAGCATGGAGCCACAGCACGCACCGGGTAACAATCACCCCCGCCTGCCGCCAAACATTCAACCCCTGGACAGACCTCTGTTTCTTACGGGCAGGAGTACCCCTACAGCAGGTTTCCAGATGCGTCCTGGTCACGACCGACGTCTCCAGATCGGGTTGGGGCGCCGTTGGCAACAGGCACACAGCCTCAGGCCGTTGGAAAGGGGCCCAGCTGCGTTGGCACATCAACTGCCTCGAGTTGTTGACCGTCCTTTTGGCCCTGCAGAAGTTTCTCCCGTTAATTCGGGACGAACATATCCTAGTCAGGTCGGACAGCACCACTGCTGTCGCGTACATAAATCGCCCATCGTCTCCTCCTCTAGAGTCAGCAGCGACTCAAATCGCTCTACTCACATCCCCGGCAACCTCAATGTGATAGCGGACACGCTGTCACGACAACACTTGCCTGGCAGAGAGTGGAGGCTTCACCCCCACTCGGTTCAGCTGATTTGGGAACGGTTCGGCAAGGCCCAGGTAGACCTGTTTGCCTCCCGAGAGACCTCCCACTGCCCGCTCTGGTACGCCCATTCAGAGGCTCCCCTCGGGGCATTTGCACTGGCACACAGCTGGCCGGTGGGGCTGCGCAAGTACTCATTCCCCACAGTGAGCCTTCTTGCACAGGTGCTGTGCAAGGTCAGGGAGGACGAGGAGCAAGTCACTCTCGTGGCTCCTTATTGGCCCACCCGGGCCTGGTTCTCAGACCTCGTATTCCTCGCAACAGCCCCTCCCTGGCGAATTCCCCTGAGGAAGGACCTTCTTTCTCAGGGACGGGGCACGCTCTGGCATCCACACCCAGACCTTTGGAACCTCCACGTCTGACCCCTGGACGGGACATGGAAGATCTAGCTGGACTACCACCCATGGTCATAGCCACGATCAACCAAGCCAGAGCCCCTTCTACCAGGCAACTCTACGCCCTGAAATGGCGTCTGTTCATGAATTGGTGTTCTTCCCGGGCAGAAGACCCACAGAGGTGCGCAGTTAGGTCAGTGCTCCTATTCCTACAGGAAAAGTTGGAGGGGAGGCTGTCCCCGTCCACCTTGAAGGTGTATGTTGCCGCTATCGCAGCTCACCACGACCCAGTAGACGGCAAGTCTCTGGGTAAGCACAACTTAATCGTCAGGTTCCTAAGAGGTGCCCCGGAGGTTAAACCCCTCCCGGCCAAACCTGTTCCCCTCCTGGGATCTCTCGGTGGTCCTCGCCGGTCTTCAGAGATCCCCTTTCGAGCCGCTAGAATCAGCTGGACTCAGGGCCCTCTCTCTAAAGACGGCCCTGCTGATTACGCTCGCCTCCATCAAGAGGGTCAGGGACCTGCAAGCATTCTCTACTAACGACACTTGCCTGGAGTTCGGGCCGGCAGACACTCATGTGATCCTAAGACCTCGACCGGGCTATGTGCTCATGGTTCCTACCACGCCCTTCAGAGATCAGGTAGTGAACCTACAAGTGCTGCCCCGGGAGGAGGCAGACCCAGCCCTCTCACTGTTGTGTCCGGTACGTGCCTTGCGTGCCTACCTGGAAAGCACCAAGAGCTTCAGGTGCTCTGAGCAGCTCTTTGTCTGCTTTGGAGGACAGCAGAAAGGGAACACTGTCTCCAAACAGAGGTTGTCTCACTGGGTGGTGGATGCCATTCTGCTGGCCTATCACACCCAGGCCGTGCCACCCCCTTTGCGGGTTCGAGCCCACTCTACTAGGAGCGTGGCATCCTCATGGGCACTGGCTAGGGGCACCTCCCTAGGAGACATTTGCAGAGCTGTGGGCTGGGCAGCACCTAACACCTTTACGAGATATTACAATCTCAGGGTTGAGTCAGTCTCGTCCCGTGTTTTCTCAGGTCCGGGCCCGTAGAACTCGGTACACATCAGCGGTCTGACCGGGTGAATCGCTTTTTTCCAGCGCCATTTCCCTCTGCCGAGGCAAAACAGTGCGCTTGTTTCCCAGAAGACCTAGGTCCCTGGTTGATTCCTCCCTAGCCCTTTGGGCCCGCAGCAGTTCATCGGAGGAACTTGCCGCCCCAGTCCACTACGGGTACCCCAGGCTACCCCTACTGGAATAGGTGCTCCACAGATTAGGCCTCCTACGCGGACTCCTCCTGTGTGTACTTCCGCGGTACGGTCACCTTACGAGCTGACCCGCATCTCCCTTAGGCAGTCCTTTGCTGCCCTCCGGTCGCCGTGTTGTGGCAACTCCCCCCTCCTCGAGGTTGGATCTACCACCGTGCCATGCTTCCCACATGTGACCCAAGAGGCCATGTGATGTATTTTGCCACCTCTACCTCCCCTTTCGGGTGGGTGTGGCCTCCGCAGGTTCTTTTCCCCTTAAAAGAATAGGAATTCGGGTAAGACCCCCTTCCCTCAATGCGGTAAGGGCCCCGGCTGCTCTTGCTCTATGCCGAGAAAACATAGAGAGAAAAGAGTCCCAGCCAGGCTTGGCCTGTTCCCTAGTTGGGAGCGTCACCTTGTTCCCCCCTAGGGTAACCAAAAGGATTCTGATGACTTTTTTGGGGCATTGGGGAAGAGTACATGCAGCCTGAACACAGTTGGTCGCTTGTGCACGTAGAAATACCTGCCCGCTTCTGTGTAAGCAGTACACGTACACGGCTCAGCGCATGGCGAGTTTTGAAGTGGACCCCTAGTGTCGCTTCTTCGACACAACGTCGAAGTGAGCAACAGACGGGGAACGTCTAGGTTACGTATGTAACCTCCATTCCCTGATGGAGGGAACGAGACATCGTGTCTTACCGGCTACGTCGCTGAGCCGAGCCGCTGAGGTGCCTGGAACAAGCTGTGTTGATTCATGAGATCGTCATTTTTGGTGAAATGTTATTTGATTGAGTGATCTGAACTAACGATTCAAATCGCGCTGTTACCAGTGTGTATCCTCTGTTAAATTCCATGAGCCCCTGTTTGTTCGCTCTCTCTCACACTCACTGAAATGCACAGAGCGAGCAGCACCTCATTTTGTTCGAATCAGGCTGGTGTTTTCCAAATTCTCCCGCCTGTTTCGTTCAGGAACTGCTGGAACTGATCCAGCAATCTTTCTTTCCCCACACCTTCAAATGATCGTTGGCTCCGCCCTTTTCGGTCTAATCCTCCATTTGGGAAACTAGCTTCGATTTTGAATTCAATTCGCCATTTTGGAACTTAGGTCTCAATTTTGGAACTGATCCAAAATCCTGAATGTTCAAATCCTGAATGAACAAGCGTATTTCCCTCGCCTTTATATCCGTATCCGGAGGCGGGGCATGCAAATACTGTTCGCCAACTCTCATTGGCCTTTTTTCATAGATCAGAGGTATCTTTCGGTGCTCAAGAGAGACCCCTAGTGTCGCTTCTTCGACACGACATCTCGTTCACTCCATCAGGGAACGGAGGTTACATACATAACCTAGACGATTGATGGATTGAACATGTTCAAGTACATGTACAATTCTTTATTTATTTTGTATTACTTCACTTATTGTGTATATCACGTGCTCATGATGCTATTCATATGATTATTCTTAACATCATATTTTGTTATCTATATACTTGTAGACCACACACAGTACGTTAAAACATGCAATACATATACGGAAGAACTCCCATTCAAAGGTTAAGACAAGGAACATCTCTCTCACCTGATTCTCTAACCAGAAACACACACACACACACACATTTCTGCAAGCACTCAGCCACAACCCTTAAAGCCTCCCTTGCACTCATACACAAATGGATTGAGTAAATGTACACTTTACAAATATTTGAGTATTTCACTCAATGAAATTGTGTTGATTTAATTTTAATTAAGTAAAATGAACAAGCAGCAAAAAAACAAACAAAAAACTTTGAGTGCACATGGTTCCCATGGAATCTTAAAAACTATGTTAGATTTACTAAACCACAGATTAATGTCAACTTCAATCACAATTATTTGTTGAATTTCTTCATTATTATTACACCATAAACTGAATATATTGTGTCATGACTGAATTACTTTTATAAATTAGGTAAATGCCTTTTCTTTACACAAATTTTAATAAGCTTTACCCTGAATGACTCGCAGATTGTTCTAAACTGTGCCGGTGTGTGCTGTTGAAATAAACCATCTAACTAATTCCCTTACATAGAAATAACAAAATTATCTCCCGGATCTGTGATGTCAGTCATCCATTTACCTCGTCTCGTCCAATGAACTCATTTTCTGATTTGTTCATTTTGCTCGCTCGGTGCAGGTTTATTACCGTTGCAGTTATTTTTTTATTTTTAATATTGACAGTTTGATCATTGGTAGTAACTTCAAGCTTCAAATCCAAATCCCATTTGCCCTGTATTTGTGAGTGCGGTAAAGTAAGTTGAATATTTGACATTCATCTGGCATTCTTGACAAAATCCATTAAACTCTCCGTGCAAATCACATTTTCAAGCCAAACCAACCTGGACATGAATAGGTTTTCCTTGCCAAGCATAAAGCTGAATTTAAAATATATATTTTGATTTCCTATAAATTTTATTAGCCCTAAAAATGAATTAAACAATATAACCATTTGATATTATGACATCACAACAAATATGAAATGTTTGTTATAAACAAATATTCCTTTCATGACACAAGGCTCTGTTTGTGGAATTTACATTCTATATGTTTTCAAATAAGTATAGTAATGTAAATGTTGGTAAAATTCTAATTATATTTACCTGTTTGATACGCACCCCCTTTTGAGCCCAAACCATGAAAATGACATACCTGAACTTAAAATGATTGTATTTACTGGACCTTTTGGAGTATGGACACAGTTGTAGTATCTTTTGAAAAGAAGACACTTTGGGCTTTATTTCCCAAGTTTCAGAAATAATATATGTTGGGTTTTTTTAAGTTAGAGAAGCTGAATTTTAAAGTAATGGAAATATTTTGTGCTGAACATGTATTTATAATATAAAAAAACAATAATGAAAGTGCCAAGACAACCCAGAAATACAATGTTTTCAAAGTCACAAGTCTAAAGAAGTTATGTTTCAAATTTGAAGATGATCTAACAAAAAATTAGGTTCCTGCAAGATTTTTTCTCTGTAAAATCGCTGGAGGCATACAGAGTAAAATTAAGGCTCCGCCTTTCAAGATGACACAAAATCTGATTGCACTGTGTAAGATTATATATGCAGAAGAATTCCAGCAACGTGATTTGAAACAAGAAAAAGCCCAGCCTTTCAGTTTGGAATGTGTCAACATCATAAATCACAGGCCTTCAGCCAGAACCCCCACACAGTTAAACCAGGCTGTTCTGTGTAAGGTTACAAGGACCATCATATTTGCACAACTCTAAGACATTTCATCTTAATCTAGCATTGCTAGAAAATGCTGAAAATCACTTTGAACTGTGGTAATGTTTGTACTTGACAAATTAATGATTATAGACTGATGGTCCTCTTTAAAATGTGTGTAGCGATGTGCAATCACATATAATTGATAAATATAATATTTAATTTTGTATGATTCACCTAATTCTACTAAGAATGGTAACTATAAGGCTTGATAAAATACAATGATGTGTAAACCAATATGATTTTGTAACCAGGGATTTTCATGTTTTGTTACCTACACATAATATCCATGAAAAATTTCATATTTGGTATGCAAGCATTTGTTTGGTTACATAGAGAAAGCTGATGACAATGAATATCATGTCTCTTGTACCATTTGCAAGATATAAAGTTCATGATTAAATATGCACTATTTTTGAGCGGGAAAATAGTGGAGAGTCTCTAACAAAGACTTATAAATCAGCTATCAAAAAGGACAGCCCAGTTGACAATGTGACTCTGAAAAGTCACTTCTGATTGGCGCAGGACACCTTTGGGGATGTGGCCAAATTCAGTTCAAATATTTCCAAACAGGAAGAACACGCTCTCTGTCTCTTCTCTTCTGCTCCGCTGACTGCTCAGACTTCGCGCTGACACTTCCCCATGTGAGATCCAAGGAAGCTCTAGACTCGACGTCCCAAGAAGGAGTGAGAAGGCCTCACTTCACAGCTAACCTCACTAATTCATACAGACAATAAATTTCAATCATGCAGAGATCAAAACATCGACAGAACAAACTTTCGACCAAGCGCCAAGAACCAAGCAACACAAAGAATGCAAGAACATCTCCAATATTGTGATCAAAGTGCTGGTGTATTAATTAAATAATTTGGGTAATACGATAGCAAATCGATGTAGACTCAAAGAAGGATAAATGGCTCTTAAGGTATTGTCAACAGACTCCATAAAGTTCATTTCCACTGTACTGATCACTCTTTTCATCAACCTGTTGTAGGGTGCACAGGTTGTTTAGATCAGTTTAACTATCAGATATAATTAATAATTAATGTTTATTAATTATTAATTAATAATTAAATTAAAATAATAGAACTTAATTCGTTAAATTCTATCCTCGGGGCACCACTCGTTTACAAGAGAAAAATGATAGCAGGTGACTGATCAAGTCTCATAAAATTCTACCCTGAAGATTGAGTATTTTGATTGATAATCAAAATAATCAAAAAGGGGAAGAAGTTAATCGAATTATTGCCATACGAATCCAACAGTAATCTGGATACAGTTGGCTTCTAACAACAACAATTTAACGATCCTGAAGTAATACGGGAGTTCTTGACGTGGCAGAGGCTGGCTTCAACACAATATTCAAACAAAACAACTAGGAGTACTTATTATAATATAACAAGATTTATTATAAACAAACAGCAATGAACACTGCCAATACTAGATGAATATAATACAAAACATAAAATGGAAATAACTAAATGGTGGAGCTATGTGCTAGGGTATGTGTGTGTGTGTCTAGGTTCGGTAACAAAGACACAAAATGGCAGACTAAACTCCACATGTGGGACAAGTTTCACAATGGAGGATCAGTTCCAAAATTGAGACCTAAGTTGCAAAATGGCGAACTGAATTCAAAATCGATGCTAGTTTCCCAAATGGAGGATTAGACCGAAAAGGGCGGAGCCAACGATCATTTGAAGGTGTGGGGAAAGAAAGATTGCTGGATCAGTTCCAGCAGTTCCTGAACAAAACACGCGGGAGAATTTGGAAAACACCAGCCTGATTCGAACAAACTGAGGTGCTGCTCGCTCTGTGAATTTCAGTGAGTGTGAGAGAGAGCGAACAAACAGGGGCTCATGGAATTTAACAGAGGATACACACTGGTAACACGCGATTGAATCGTTAGTTCAGATCACTCAATCAAATAACATTTCACCAAAAATGACGATCTCATGAATCAACACAGCAATCAGCGATCATAGTTTAACATACAAATGTAAACAAAAACATCAAACATTCAGCAATCAAATATATAGGATTTAGTTTTATAAGAAAAGTCACAGTTTCTAAACTAAATCTGCCCAGATATCAAGCCATACTTGGGAAATCCTGTGTGATTTCAGCAGGGTTGTCCATTTGAATTCCTGTTGCATTGAGCGGTCAGGAGAAAACGATCTGGATTCGGTCCTTTGTCTTACTCTCGTCAGCGAAAAGACGCGTCTCTGCGTTATTTCTCGTGTCCGGTGATAGAGAGAAATGCAGGCGATGGTCAACGTTGATAGAAAACGATTGAAAAGGGAACTGGTCGCCTTCTCAGTTTCCTAAACAAATTCACTGTTGTCTCACAGTAAAAAATTAAATGAACCGGTTGTAATACTACATGACTGGAACAAAGCTAAATTAATCTTACTCTACCGTGGCCAAATGGTGAGGTTAGAAAAACGTGGTCTCTCTTTGTCCAGAAGGAGGATTCCTTTGTGTAGATGCATTTCTTTAGAGCGCAGCTCGAGCAGTTGTAAGCAGCGAAGCTGTAGCAGAGAGAGCGAAATCAAATCTGAGCGCTAGTTTTGTTAAGAAGATGACGTCATCGGTCATAGGCCGCTTTTGGCCAATGACGTTTGAGATTGAGTCCATGGGTGGGACTTCCATCCGGCTGTGAAGCATTCTGGGAAACCGAGTTAAATGTTTCACCTTTGATCATAGAACAAAGGGCCATGCTGTCTCTGCTGCCATTTTCAGTGGGGCAAGGCCCTACACTGTTTTATGTATATATGTGTTAGATTAGATTTATGTTTAGAATAGTAATAAAGTTTGTCTGTGTTCAAAGAAGAAGTGACTGTGGTATATTTTGATAAATAATCTCATCCCTGTTTCTAAATGATTTCGTTTCAAATCTGTACCTAAATACGTGTGATATTATTTTCAATAATCCATGAGAGTAATTTCACTCCAATAAGTGAATTAATCATAATTCACTTATTAAAGCTAATTCCTTAAAGTGGAAATTGTGAGCTGATACAACGAAACGTTGTATTAAAATTTTAATGGTGGAGAATCTATTAAGACAAATAATCTAGTTATTTGTCATTTATTTAATTTATAATGGTTATTGAGGGGCGGCACGGTGGTGCAGCGGTTAGCACTGTCGCCTCACAGCAAGAAGGTCGTGGGTTCAAACCCCGGTTGCCCCGGCCATTCTGTGTGGAGTTTGCATGTTCTCCCCGTGTCTGCGTGGGTTCTCTCCGGGTTCTCCGGCTTCCTCCCACCATCCAAAGACATGCAGGTTAGGTTAATTGGTGTCTCCAAAAATTGCCCTAGGTGTGAGTGTGAGTGTGAGTGTGAGTGTATGTGTGGCCCTGCGATGGACTGGCGACCTGTCCAGGGTGTACCCCGCCTTTCGCCCAATGTTAGCTGGGATAGGCTCCAGCCCCCCGCGACCCTGTACGCAGGATAAGCGGTTGACGATGGATGGATGGATGGATGGTTATTGAACGCGACTATTTCCGTTATACATTTCATTACCTAATAAGTTACAAGAAGGAAAGTTTAATTTATTTCGTAGCTCACATACCTCGACCAAAAATTCCCTTCTAAATTTAGCATACCTAAAATCATTACATATAATGTGGTAGAATACGTGCAAAATACCCTACTTAACTGATCCAGTCCACATCTCTAAATTATATATGTAATACCCTACAACTGCTTGGCTATTATGAATAAAACAATGCAGCATTTTTAAAAATAGACTTTGGAGACAGGCTAATTTTGTTTACGAGACTCTAATATATAATATAATATACAGTTTTACAACATTAATTCTGCTCAGATTACATAGTTTGTTGAAGAATGACGAAGGGTAATTCTTTCAGGTGAGATCTCATGTAAACAATGGAGAATATATCAATATTTCTCAGATGTATTACTTTTATGGACTAAAAGTTCTATTGGATTTTTTTCAATGAACGCTTGTCATGGACAATTGACCCAAGTGTGGCGAACTGGATTCATCTGTCGATCGCGTTTTCATAACAAAGGTATGAATTACCGTTTTGATATTGCATGTTTTAATTTGTACTCCTGGCACAAATAACTAAATTGCTGTTTCTGGAGCATTGCTATCGTGAAATGGAGATCAGATATCAATGTTGAACCCTTAGACTTTTGAAAAGATGTATAAACCAAAAATTACAAAATTGGCTCCTTACTGAAAAAAGGTTCTTGACCCCCTGATATAGACATATTTCTGATGTCTGCAAGTTCAATATACGCTGAGTTTGGGTTAATTTTCGTGACATGCTCCAGACAGAAGACTGAGACGCAGAAAGTGCATCCTGTTTGATTTCTTTATTTTACAAAACCACAATGTTTTGCTGTTATAGTGAGTGTACACAAATAAAAGTAAACCCTTTATAGTTTCGAATGAGGTCTTACTCTTATCTGTATGTCCAAAAATGACAGAGTATTTCTTTCTGTTGTTATGAGGGAAAAAGTCAGTTGATCGCACCGGCGCCTCCAGTGACCATAGAGGATTGACTATTTTATGTTATCAGTATAAAAAAAACTCTAACAGGAGCAATAAAATATAGAATTTTGGGGGGCATTTCTGACCCTGCACGACGCTATTTTGAGCCAATGCCTGATTAACTTGCTTGTTGTTAAGCTTAATAGAGTGCTATTGCCAAAGTTCTGCTGGCTCTGTGGAGATTTATTTATAGGTGTATAATTTCACAGCAGTGCCAAACAATGTTGATATTTAGGGCAAACATTATACTTACCTGGCTATCACAAATGAAGTCTGGTCATGTAGGCTTCTATGTTGTGTGGAGGTTTTGACAATCAATGTCAAAGAGAGGCTCTTTTCTGGTCTCGCAGAATTACAACTTAAATGCAGATGTCGGTCACACGTTTAATTGAGAATTGATGCCAAGGTTCAAATTAAAATAAAGTATTAAAATATAAAATTAAAAATCAGAAATTACATGCAAAAAGGGCAATCAAAAGAGGGCGAGTGCTTGAGCACCACTTGGGGTCTATCTGTGCACATTACTGCCTGCCTGAGTTTCGTCGACAATTGGAGGTGGCACGAAATTTGATGGAGGCGGCCGCCTAATAATTCTATATGCAGGAAAAACTCTGAGTATAGTACCTACTGACATGTTGGATCTTTACTTTGCATCAACTTTGCAGATGAGACAAGAGTGAGGGCAGATGAGAGCAGCAGGACAATTAAAGACCAAGAGCAGCAGCAGGCAGGGGTAACTGGTCGGGCCATTACTGATTTAGGAGACCCAGACACAGGCGCTAAACAAGTAAAGCTACCTCAATATCCCCTCAAATGTTTTGGATTTCAAAAAAGGGCTTTTCAACACAAGTGGTTTCAAATCTTTGATTGGCTTGAATACTCGGTAGAGAAAAGTGCAGTATTCTGTGTTTCCTGTAAAATCAATGGAAGACAACAAAGCAGAAACTTCCAGGATGCATTAATTAGCTTAGGGTACACAAATTGGAAGAGTGATGTGAGTGAGATTCAGGAGAGGCGAAATTCCATTCCTCCAAAATTACAAGGCTCCTTCTAACAGCACCTACTTGTCCCAGTCTCTCAAAATGAAATGATCCAAAGCTGCTCCTAAGAGGTCACAGCAACAATTGTTAAAGAACTTAAAGCAGCTCAAAAAAAATGTATGCAATGGCAGATGAGTGCATCGTGAACAGTTTGCGGTGTGTGTGTGTGGTATGTTACACCTGATGGCACATTAAAGGAAAGTTGAGAAGGTCTGATGCAAAGGTCAAATGGCCTTGAGAACCTGCAGTGTGTGGCTCAAGCTTATGATGGTGTGTAAGTTATGAACGGTGTAGTTGGTGGCGTACAAGCTCACTTCTGTGCCAAGCACCCAGAAGCAATATATGTCCACTGTTATGCACATGAACTTAACCTGGTTTTATGTTACACCTGCAAAGCAGTCAAAGAAGCCAGTGACTTCTTTGACACATTAGGGTGTGTGTACTCTTTTTTTCAGCATGTCTCTTGCCAACCATGATAAGTTAATTCATGTACAGAAACAACTTGGTTTGCAGAAAAGTTTGCTTTCTAATACCCGATGGTCATGTCAGCTGCGTTCTGTTGATGCCATACTGAATAATTTCTCAGCTGTCAAAGAGTGTCTTAAGAATATTTCAACACCAATGGCAATATTACTCAGAGCCAATCTGTGCAGGTTTCCTGCATTCTATATGTTGCTAATGTTCCAGAGTATGCTTTCCACATCTGGATTGCACAAATATCTTCAAGGTGAGACTGTGGACTTGGCACAAGCAGTTGAGTTCAATGAAGTCATCTATGATACACTTGCATCAAAGCGCAATGAAAATATGGTTGGAGACTTGTACAACAAAGCAAAAACCATATGTGAGGCCAATCATATCCAGGAGCCATCTGATGGTCCAAGACATAAACAGAAGAGGATGGATGACTATGTGTTAGAATCCTCTTGCAGTCAAAGCACTGAGTTCAGTAGTGCAGAAAATCCGAAAATGAAATTGTTTTTCCCTTGCCTTGACAGAATGCTTAAAGAGATTGAACAATTGAGCAGTTCTCGGGTGTGGGAGCTAATCTCATGAAAGGTATCCAGGCCTACTTGAGGCTCAGCCACATTCCTCTCTGAAGAGTTTATAACAAATGTAGCCACACACTGCAAATTACAGCTAAGATCAGAGGAAATACTTGTAGCCAAACAGTACTTAGCTACCAAAAAAATGGCAGGTGCGACCCTTGACATGCTCAGTGTATACAGGTTGCTCGACTCTGACATGTTCCCCACCTTAACACCTGTTTTTCAGGTGGCACCTGATTTAAAATGTATTCCTATGAGCAGTTGCAGATGTGAGTGATCCTTCAGTGCCCTCCTACGTCTACATAGGCAAAGGAGCACTATGGACCAGGATAGACTTAATCACCTGGTATTTCTGTCCATTGAAAAAGATGCTGTAGTTGACTTAGAGGATGGTGTGGTTATTGTCAGATTTGCCAAAATGAAATCAAGGAGATACAGTCTGATGCTCCCCCCTCCAATAGAGGCAACCCATACACAAGACAGAGACAAACAGCAAGAGTGAAATAAATGGAGACACCAGAAAAGAGTACAATATAATGAAGAGACCAGGAAAGACACAGAGGCAGACAACAAATAGTACAATATAATGAAGACACAAGGAAAGAGAGACAGACAACAAAGAGTACAATATGAGGGAGACCAGGATAGACAGACAGATAACAAATAATGCAATATGATGGAGACACCAGGAAAGACAGACAGTCAACAAATAATACAATATGATAGAGACACCAGGAAAGACAGACAGACAACAAATAATACAATATGATAGAGACAGCAGGAAAGACAAAGACAGGCAACAAATTATACAATATGATGGAGACACCAAAGCTAAAAAAGTATAGTGTGTATTAACAGAAAAGGGTAGATACAGGAGTTGTAACTGAAATGGAATAAAGTGTTCATTTAGCTGTATACTGTGCTTGGGGTGTGGTGGGTCTGTGTCTGGCCTAAGTCTCTTCAAACTCTAAAAACGCCCCTGCAAAGAATTACAATGTGTCATTGATCAAATATCCTCCAAAAAATAGTAAAACCTGAAATCACCTACACTGAGGGGACCAGCCAACAATTCCCAAGAGGAAAATGGCTCAATAAACATATTAAATAATGTTTTAATGAAAATGTAAGACATTTTCTGTGAAAGTTAGGGATAGAATATGAGGGAATAGAAAAGCACAGTATAAAAAACAATATCACCATGACAGAAAAAACAAATGTGTGAGAGAGAGAGGGGTTTAAAGAGAGAAAGAAGGAGAATGGCACAGACAGAGGATGGTTCAACCATCAAACAAAAGGACAAATAATTTAATTAAGGCAATTAACAGGTATAAGAAAAGGTGCATATAAATGGAGCAAAAACAGCAATAACACATTTTCAGTTAAACCAAAAAGAGCACAACTAGTCAGCAGACAAAGAGAGATTGCTTCATAAGAGCAAAGCTAAAATGATGAGCAGCACTCTCTCCAGCATCCAGTTAATTTTGAATAGCATTAGTCCAGACTTTAACCAGGAGACAAATAATTAGACTTTCTCTCACAATTCTCCATCCACATTATCACACCTAATGAGTTCTTTTGTCTGCTCATTTAACAGAGGCATTTAGTAAGCTGCAGAGGTCATTCAGCTCACACACTCACACCTTGTTATGTTAATGAGGTTTTAGCTGTAACATGTGACTATCTTGACGTTATTCACATCTAGACCCTGACTAATAGTACTAATACGTACAAGCCAATGCTAATACATACAACCCAATGCAAGTGCAAAGGGAACAGAAAGAGAGAGATGGGAATTGTGAAAAGAGGTGACAGGTTTCTCTCGGTGTGTGATCCAAATCGCTTTGCCTTGGGGTTCTTCAAAGCCACTGGCATGGAACGGTGATGAAAAGCTGAAATATAGCATGACAATGCAACACATTTCACTGTCAAGCTCCATCATAAAAACTCCTTGCTTATTACCACACTAACAGTAATGTATCATCTTCAAACTCCATCATAAATGAATTGTAACGGGTTCAAAGAAATGAGAAAAGCATAACAGTGAAGCTTCAATTTCACTCAAATCACAGACGTCAGTGGCCAACACACAAACAGCTTCAAGTGTCTCACTCTCTCCCCACACTCTGAGGTCTGGCCCCTTTTATTTTCCCACTGCGAACACAGAAACAAGCAATTACCAGCAATTAATCTCAGGTGAGAACCCTAACCAATTAATCTCTTTCCAGACGGATGCTTGACCACGCCCTCACCTCCACATACCCCCCAAAAAGTGTGGCTTTTCCCTGCATGAATGCTTGTTGGCATGGCTCCATCCACTGGACTAGGTCTGGAGGTCCTTTCAAGTGAGATCAGTCATCGGGTTGGTGACATCCGAATAATTAGGCACAAACATTTGATACTAGCTAGCCAGCCCCAGGAACTTTCTCACCTCCATTTTGGTCTTTGGTTTAGGCAGGTCGCATTCGCTGCAGTTTTATCAATTTGGGGCCGCATCTGACCATGACCTAAGTAAAACCCCAGATACTGTACCTTCACCTTCCAAATTGCACACTTCTCCGGGTTTGCACGAGCCCCGCTCGTCACAGCGACCTCAGAATGTGCCACTCCCAATTATTACTGTTAATAATGCAAATCCAAATAGGCAGTGGCACATGCAGTGTGCAGTCAGAGGTCCCTGACTATAAGATGCTGAAATGTAGCCGGTGCTCCAAACAAACCAAACGGAAGGGTCACAAATTTGTGTAAACCAAAGGGTGTGAAGAAGGTAATTTTTTCATAGGACATCGGCATTCTGCCAATATCCCTTTGTCAAATACAGTTTCAAATAAAAGCGTACCCAACCGATCGAGCAGTTCATCAATATGAGGCTTTGGATATGTATCAAATTTTGACACAGTGATGATTTTCCTATAATCTACACAGAGCCGGACTGAGCCATCACTCTTAGGCACCAGAACCACCGGGCAGGCCCAATCACTGTGGGATTCAAGCATGGCCTTTAATTCTTCCTGTACTATCTGTTTCTTATGTTCAGGTAGGTGGTATGGATGACTATGTACCACTACCCTGGATGTTGTCTTGATGTGGTGTTCTATGATATTAGTGCTTCCGGGGAGAGGTGAGAATATGTCCGAAAAATCCTTTTGCATCCTGGCCACCTCCGTATGTTGAGACGGCGAGTGGTGGTCTCCACAAGGGACAGGGTGAACTGATTGATTTTAAATTCACCTCCGGTCCTAGCTCCTCCCTCTCCAGAACTACTGTCGCAAAGGATACGGGGACAGCCTCTCTCCATGGTTTTAGGAGGTTGAGGTGGTAAATCTGACTTGAACCACCGCTATCCGTCCACATTACATCCACATAAAGGGCCCTTGCTACTTTAAGAGTCATTTTGAACTTGATGTGGGCAGCAATACAAGTACTTTATCTCCCTGTGCAAACTCCCATAGCCGAGCTTCCCTGTTATACAGCCGGGACTGACGTTCTTGCTGACGTCTCCTGTGATAGTTGTCCCAATGTATGGCGTTTTGCTCTTGTCAAGAATGTATTGATTTTCATCTCTGTGAATGTCCCTCCTCCCAATTTTACTTCAACGCCATGAGGCTTACACACATACAACAATTAAAATGGGGGAAACCCTGTGGAGGCTTATGGGATCTCTTACACTGCAATCTTGCTGATCTAAGATGGCAGCGTGGTAGCACGCAGCGGCTGCTCCGGATCCAAAATGGTGCTATTTTTGTTAAATAACCCGACTTTTGCGGAACATGGACATCGGAGCAACCGGTGTTCATGTCTACCATTGCCAGTCACTGCTCAAATATAGGATTCATGCAACAACCAAGCTGCATGATGTCCTGCAGGAGGTGCTACGCAAACTCGGCTTGCTGCAGAGACCAGGCCTCCAGTTCTAGGTGTCACCTGATGCTGGTGGCCAGGGGAGAGGACGTCATAAGTGGTGTGCAAGGAAGCAGAAGTGTGACAAGAGGGTGGGGGGTCCATGCTAGGTTAAAAACAAACCCTAGTCGGCCGGCTCTCCCGTCTATCCTGCTCTCAAATATTTGCTCCCTGGACAATAAACTGGACTACATCCGACTCCAGCAGGCTACGCAACGTGAGTTTAGAGACTGCTGCATCTTTGTTTTCATGGAGACATGGCTCAGCAACAGAGTTCCGGACGGCGCCATTCAGCTAGACGGGCTCGCCTCGTTTCGTGCCGACAGAAATGCAGCTCTGTGCAGTAAGACTCACGGTAGAGGCTTGTGTGTTTACATCAACACGGAATGGTGCAAGAACTCTATGCAAGTCTCTAGCTACTGCTCATCACTGGTGGAGCTTGTTGTTAGATGCAGACCTTTTTATTTACCATGGAAATTCACCACTGTTATAATGACCAGAGTTTACATTCCCCCCAGCGCCAACGCAAAGGAAGCACTCTGTGAACTGTATGGGGCTATGAGCGAACTGTAGAATTCAGTTTCACCGAGAGGGGTGAATGTGCTTGATCTTGTTTACACAAACGTTACACGTACCGGGCGGAGCCCGCTCCCACCTCGGCAACTCAGACCACATCTCTGTTATGCTAATTTCAGCATACAGACTGCTCGTCAGACACACAAAACCAGTTCAGAAGCAGGTGAAAATCTGACCAGCAGGAGCCATCTCTGCTCTTTAGGACTGTTTTGAGTGTACTAACTGGCACATGTTCAGGGAGGCTGCAACATATGGTGACTCTACCAACTTGGAGGAATACACAGCATCAGTGACCAGCTACATCAGCAAGTGCATTGATGATGTCACTTTCTCCAAGACCATCACCATAAACTCCAACGAGAAGCCGTGGATGACTGTGGAGGTGCACGCACTGCCGAGGACCCGAGACTCCGCCTTCTGAGCAGGCAACAAGGCAGCCCTAAGAACAGCAAGGACCAAACTGTCCCGGGCCATCAGAGAGGCAAAGCGCGCACACGCCCAGAGAATCCACAGTCACTTCCAGGACAGTGGTGACATGCAACACATGTGGCAGGGCATCCAGGCCATCACCAACATCAGTTGCCTGTGACAAAGTTGCCTCCCTTCCAGATGTGCTGAATGACTTCTACGCTCGGTTTGAAGGGCAGAACGACATGGTGGCGAGGAAGACCACCCCTCCTCCCAACGACCAGGTGCTCTGTCTTACCACGGCTGATGCAAGGAAAACTCTATGTAGAGTCAACCCATGGAAGGCTGCTAGACCAGACAATATTCCTGGCAGAGTGCTCAGAGGATGTGCAAACCAGCTGTCAGATGTTCTTACCGACATCTTCAACATATTTCTGAGCAGCGCCGTCATTCCAACGTGCTTCAAGGCCACCACCATCGTCCCCATGCCAAAGAAGTCTTCAGTGTCCTGCCTCAACGACTACCGTCCCATCGCACTCACACCCATCATCAAGAAGTGCTTTGAGAGGCTCTTCATGAGGCACATTAAGACCCAGCTGCCCCCTCACTAGACCCACTGCAGTTTGTGTATCATCCAAACCGTTCAACAGCCATCGCCACCACCCTCCATCTGGCCTTCACCCACCTAGATAAAAAGGACTCATACATTCGAATGCTGTTCATAGACTTCAGCTCAGCATTCAACACCTCATTCCCCAAATAACCTTCAAAATATACAACAACACTAATGATCAATTAAGGCATCCACTTGAAGTACACACATTACAAATTACAGAGAAATTAACATTTACCTTAAGAAACACAACAAATTATGGATCACAACAAAATTCATGACACGATTTAGGATACCTAAACATTACCATATAGCTTAGAAATATAATTAAAAACACTATGATAGGCATAACATAAAAAAACAGTAATATAAAATATGAAATTAAGATGCTAATTAGTTGTTACCTTCTGTTAAATTTGCCACATGGGGGGGGGGGGGCATATTAATGGGAACATGTGCAATTGTCAACACAGCAATAATTCTTCAAAAGTTTTCAGTGCATTTTTGGACCTGTTGAAAGCTGATATAAAACATATAAAATGTAAAACAGACATTACTGCAGTCATCTACTTTTATTTAATTAGGTTTGTTCAGAATTGCAAGAGCATACAACAATCAACCACTAAGTATCAAGTTTAAACTATTACTTTAAAACCAGTACGTATACGTCTAAATATCATTGTCACATGAGATTATATGTGTGCATAAACAAACAATTGTTATAACATATTGCTCATTGATAACTGCAGTACACCAAACACCTTTGTGAAGACAAAATCAAAGCAGACTCACCATACATAATGGTCACCATGGAGACTGGCATGACCAGAACTCCCAGAAGCATATCTGCCACTGCCAGTGACATGAGGAAATAATTGGTGGCATTTTGCAGTTTTCGTTCCAGATTGACAGCCATGATTACTAAAATGTTCCCAGTAACTGTTATAATGACCACAACCAAAATAAGCAGCGCAGCCCAGTTTTTGCAAACTAACTCATCTTGACCTATCTCTGCACTGCATCTGTGCCACGGCAGCAGTTCTGTCCTTTCACTAGAAGTTCCAGTAATTGATAGATTAGATGCTTCCGTTCCAGCCCAGCTTCTGTTACACCCAAAGGAACTGTTATGGACCGCATTGCCCAGCATGTTCTTTGGGCTGGGTGTCCAGGCGTGAGGGTCCAATGGCATCAGATTTGAAGAGGTGACACCTTTGGAAATGTTTGCATGCAAGTTCATAATGTCACTTACTGACACTTGTAGACTCTCAAAATGTACAAAAGTTTGTTACCTCCAAAACTAAGAGAAAAAAGTGGTGATGTATCCTTCTTTTCTCTCATGGCATCCTTCATAAAACCCTGAAATTTGAGGTTTTCTTCATTTCTGTCCTTTTCACCTGCAGAAAACACTCAAAGTCTTTCTGGAAACTAAGCAAGTTTTTCCTTTACTGTCACCAAAAGAAGCATAAAACCAGGAAAATGTAGGCGCTGAAATACTGTTCCCATATTCCAAGCGTGTGTGAAGTTGTAGTGTGTGTGCGTTCACTCTCTTGACTGAAGTCTTCTGTTTCTCTTTGTTCTCGTTGTCAGAGCACAACAGAATTTATAGGCTGGATGATCTGATAGTCGAGTGTGCACTCACTCTTTTTCTCCCTCTTCCTCTCTCTGTCTGTGTGCAGAGATAGCAGGTTCTGGTGCTCCTCAAGCCAATGATCATTCTCTTTAATCCAGAGAGAGAGAGAGAGAGAGAGAGAGAGAGAGAGAGAGAGAGAGAATGTAAAGAGTGAGTCAGGGTTTTGGTGAAAGTTCTTCAGGTGTTCCCTCTATCTTTTGCACCTGCATCTGCTAACAAGACAAAGCAAGGCACTGATTTAATGTGACAAGCAACACACACACACAATCTCTCTCTCTCTCTCTCTCTCTCTCTCCCTCTCTCTCGCTCTACACTAGCTTAAGGCACAAGCAAATTGTGATTGATGGAAATGAACAAGCTTAGGAAAATAGCTCGACAGTGATATAGACACACAAAGTGAAAACTTTCTATGAGATAAATATCCTTCAGTCACCTATTAAAATATCTCAACTGAGCAACAACTGCTCTCTCTCACTCTCTCTTTCTCAAATTTCAAATTCAATAAAAGCCTAATTAGCATGACAGTTGGAATGCACAGTAGTTATGTCAAAGCAATTATCTTTACATGTAACCGGTCCTGCTCGACCCACTCCAAGTGCATATACTGGCATGGTATATTTGAAATAGCATCAGCAGGTATGGGAGGCAGGCATACTAATGAGGAGGCTAAAGGCCACAGCCTTAGTGGCAGTAGCTAGTGTGCCTCTTGAGGCCAGGGGATTGAGGTTTTACACATACCGCACAGTTATCACGTATCAGCTGGCTCCAGCTACATACAGAATGTTTTAAAATAAGATTGAATAATAAAAAATGATAGAATACAATAATAATATAATAATAATACAATAATAACAAGTAATAATGAAAATGAAAAGAAACTCTTAATTCCCAGTAATAATAACAAAACAAAGAACACAGCTAAATGAAACAAATAAGCAAATCTACATCAGTCAGGCTCCGTTTTTCTCTCTCACTCTCTCTCTTGGGTCTCTCTCTTCACTCCCACTCTTCCTCTTACATTTGAACTGTCTAATTACCTCCAGCACTGGAACTCTTATCTTGCTCTTTATTCTATATCTAACCTGGCAGTCATGTCTTGTAGAATAAAGTGTTTATGTGTAAACGTGTGTGTGGCATGCTTTAGCAGTAGTGTGAAATGGAAATGTGGCACGCTGTGCATATGAGCATGTGTTTGTGTTTACCATGGAGATGAGACTCTGACAATAAATGAACCTGTCAGATGTTGGCTATCAAATGCTTCTCGCCAATTAGATCTAACAAGCACTGCTGGGGGATTTATACATTAAAACATTATGGAAGACACCACACAAAGATTCACACGCAAGCTGATATTTATCAAACAAAAAGAAGATTCAATTGACTTTTGAATTATTCTACAAACACATGAGGGATACTGTGTGGTGCATGCAATAAAATCAAGCCATTTAGATTCATTCAAACATAGAGGAACATAATTACACTAAATGGTCTCCCAAAATGAATGTAAATAATAAATGTACCCTTTAAATATTTAGCTCTTACAGTCTTTATAGTGGTCTATCTTTGGTTATCTCTGGGCTGCTTGAGAGTCATTGAAGATTAAATGAGCAAAATATTTCAGGTGATCTTAGCACTGACATAATGCTATACGTGATAAAAGATTCAAATTACAACCAATAGGTATTTTACAGCCTGATGTCAAAGGACAGCCTTTAAGGTCCAGATATACATTTTTATTCTGTAGTTTTTAAGAAAGCTATCTATGTATTGGCACTTGAAAGAACCCAGAAAAAAAAACAATGATCTGAAGAACCTATAGTGTAACATCACAAGTTTCCCAAAACAAATCTTAGTTACCATAGTTATCAATTAATTTCTGTGAGAAATAACAGGGGAAATATCAGATAGATTTGGTTGTTTTTATAATGAAAAACATGCCTCAAATACAATGAAATATCAAGCTGTTGTATAGTTTTGAATACCCGGAACTGTATTTTTATCGCCTTGAAAAAAAAAGGTAAAAAGAAAACGGCTGTTGAGTGGATGTAAAGGGAAACCCAACATCTAGACATGTGTACTGTATGTCTTCAACAGACATTTTATTACAGGTAAAAATAAACAAATAAATGAATAAATGTCACAAAATCTTGTTGAAATGCTGAAGTACATATCCTTTTATGAACCTGTTGCCAGATACACAAAAATCCTGAAGAAATCAAGAAAGTATGTTCAAAAGAATATTCCTAAGTGCAATTTTTTATTAAAAAAAGGATAGATACAAGTTAGAAAATAAGAAGAAAATTCAATTTTAATAAGATTTGAATAAGAAAATATGAATTTTATTTTTAAGTTCTATGAATCTGGTCTCAGAAGGTGATAGGACTGGGTTTTGGCAACCACCTCATGACACATTAAGTATCCTGATACATATGAAACGATTCAATATTTTGTGGTACATCACAATATCATAATTATTTAACATTTGAAATTCTGTCAAAAGTGAATAGTGAATCATATTCATATTCACTTGAGTTTCAAACTCTCTTGCACCTCATAGAAGCTACAATGTTACTCTCAGAGTTTGCAATAATTTATTTGACCTGATTCTTAATTTTAAAAATGCTGCACATAAACACAAATTTGCCAGCTATATTCATAGCTAACTCAAGAACCTGATGCAGTGCAAACAGGTTCTTGATAAGAAGAAGGTTCTTAGCAGAACCTAAAGTGCTACAAAAACCATCGAAGAACCTTTATTTTTATGAGTACAGTTCTGTATTAAGCAGCTCATATGAGAGTTGAAGAGGCTCAATATTAAATACGTTATGTAAATGTTAGTCACATTTTCAGATGCATGCCTTTCTCACTTTATTTCTCAGCTATTACTGTATTGTGGTAAACATTTTGTTGTATGATTTTGTCACAGAATACAGACAGATAGATTAAGAGAGCCAGATTACAAACACTTGACCATTGGCAGTGGCAGCTGATTGTCTGTTTTACTGTGATTTGATTAAGAATGACTTGGTTATCAGTGATAGTGCTGATATAACAAACACATTTAATTATTCCAGTGTTGTTTGTGTGACCAAGACTTTTAATAAAAGAGTGCCATCATGCTCTAAAATGTGGAACTCCATGGAGCACCTTAGTAATTTGAGGTGTTCCTGCTATATACTCATAATAGTGTGGAATCTTGAGTTGTTGCACAGTAAACTCTCAACACAGATTTATTGCAAATGACATTCCAACTAACACATAAGCCCTTGCTGCTTTCCTCTCAGATATCAGCAAACTCGCATGTGCCACTAACTGTCAGTTGTTGCCATGGTAAGGCTTTGCCACTAACAATGCATTCAATACTGAATGAGATAACCAAGTGATAATCACATTGTTGCGTTTTTTTGACCTATTACAGGCTCATAACCATGGAGATGCTCTGCACTCAGAGCAGGTAAGATCAACGAAAATGCAAAGGCCAACAGCCCGCTGCAAAAATAAAGGAATAGCATTAGAAAAAGAAAGAAAGAAAGAATGTGTCATATATAAAATGACATTGCAAATATTTCTATAAGTTAAATAAAAAAGGTAAAATGTGCCTAATAAAATACATAAATAAATGAATTCTTTATATAAATACTTGAGACTGCTATAGACTGGCTACTTTCAGACTTTAGGAATTAGATTTAAAAATAAATTATTTGGAAATGATGTATGACTAAAGCTTAAAATAATTGTTTTCTGCCCTTGGCTCTGGCAGTGCTGCAGTCCTACACCATTTTCCAAAAACAGCATCCGATTGGAATAATGATTCAAAATGCTTTACAAAGGTATTTTTTAAATATGTGCAAAGAAGCATAATTATGTTTGCTCTACTAATTATACAGTGAAAACTAAAGTCTTTAAACTATACTCCTGCAGAGCTCAGTTCCAGCACTAATCAAACAAATCTGAAACAGATGATCTTTTGGTTCACTTGAAAATTCTAAACAGGTGTTGTAAGTGAGTGAATTTGTAATTTAATGCAATGCCGGCATCCATGGATATTTTCGTGAAAAACAAGTTAAAATACATTTCTGGGTACAATATTAAAAACCTACATAATGTTTTTACATACATTTTTTTAAATTGTAAAACTGATTCAAGGTTGATTTAGTTAAATATCTCTTCAAAAGTGTTTGCTGTGTAAAATAATTTCCTAAAAGAAATAAAACCAGCACAATTGGGTAAAATATGCTTCAGAGACAGTGGACTTTGGCATGAGGTGTATAATGGTGGATCTTTGCCTGATATTAAAACGTGTCTGAGTCTGGAATGTCTTATTCTGCAACGGGTGTAAATTATCTGGTCGCAACGATTACTCAAGTCTTTTTACCCACTACAGGGTTGATTTCATGTAGTTGGTTGTGCATTGATCCCATTCAGTTTGCCATTTTTTGATGATGGAGATTATGGTTGGTTTGAGGTCTGAAGGTGGTATGGAGCATTTTTAAATATCTGTCGTGAGTGCTTCTTTAGCAGCAGTGTCTGTTTGTTCATTTCCTGGGATTCCACAATGGCCAGGTACCCAGCAACATTATATATTAAAATTCTTTGCCTCCAGAGCTGAGAGTTTGGTTAAAATATTTACAAGAGCTGGATGGTCATTTCTGAGTGATGTGAGAGCTTGAAGACATGATTTTGAATCTGTTATTATTAAGAAATGCCTCGGTTGTGTGGTAATGTAATTCAGAGCTAAGATGATAGCATTGACCTCTGCTGTAAAAACTGAGCTTTGACTGGGGATCCTTATTCCACCTTTTTGGCGACTGATCACAAAAGCAGTCAACACATGATCTCCAGACTTTGATCCATCTGTATAGGAGTGTGTGATGGAAACATCTCTGATAGATTTTTTTTTTTTGAGGTTCCTGGGAGGAATACTGCTATAGTGTTTCTGTTCCAGTATACTTAAATCAGCTTTTATGTTATCTAGATGAATGTAACAAGGCTAAGGATGGGAAAGGAGGAGGTGGGAACTGGCTGAACCATCAAAATAATAGTTTAATGAAAACTTAAACAAAAAGACACAGAACACAAACACACACACTGCTGCTGCGTGTGGCTCTCTCTCTGCCAAACTGCCAAATTCTGCTGCACTTATCCCTCTCCTCAGCTAATTAGCCCGATTGGGGGCCGGGTGTGCATAATCACAGCCCGGCCCCGCCCTCCTCCTCATCACAATGAGGTTTAATCCGTAATCCAGGAGGTCGAATATACCTTGTTTACTCTCATACAGACATGAATATTTGGGTGGAATGATTGCACGATAGGCTGGATTTTTTTTTTGGTTAGTCTTCAACTTTCTCTCCAGAGAAAGATCATTAGCCTCTACATACAGACTTCAAATTGGAGATGTTCTGAAGGCTCCCATTGCTAATCGTATGCCTTAATGAACTGTGTCCAAAAGCTGGATATATGATTTCCTGGCTGAGCCATAGACTATGCTTCTATAGTCCAAACGTGATCTTATAAGTGTTCTGTAAAGGTTTAGCAGAACTGAGCTTTCTATTCTCCACATCGTCTTTGCTAACACCTTTAAAATATCAATGGCTTTAAAACATTTATCCTTTAAAATCTTCATATGAGGGATAAAAGACAATTTACTGTCCAAGGTTATTCCAAGGAATTTGGTGTCTTTAGCAATTTTGATGGGATCTCTATTCATAAATAACTCTGGGTCATGATGAAGAGAGCATAACTAACAAAAATTCATACAGATTTTTTTGGTCTTTGAAAACTTGAATCTGTTGGATACTGACCAATCCTGGACTCAGTGTATTGTTAGCTGGAGTTTTAGTTCAATAAAGTTCATGAATTTGCTTCTATAACAAATACAAATGTCATCTACGTTGAGGCTGCAGTGAACTTCTGATCAAATGATTTTTGCATTGCTGTTTATTTAGATGCTAAATAGGGATACTGATAAAATGCTTCCTTGAGGAACTCCTAACTTTTGTTTGTGTGAGTCAGAGAGGGTATTACCTACCCTGACTTTAAAATGTCTATTTGATTAAAAACTAGCAATAAACTTAGATAAACGTCCTCTAAAACCAAGTTGATGTAAATCTTTTAAAATACCATATTTCCAAGTTGTAGTGTAAGTTTTCCCCAAGTTAAAGAAGACAGGAACAGCATGTTCTTTTTTGATAAACACATCACGAACATAGTTTTCAAGGCTGATGAGGTGATCTATAGTGCTTCTTCCTTTTATAAATCCACCTTGCTCATTACTTAGATGTTGTGATTCCAGTATTCATACCAAACATTAATTTACCATTCTCTCCATGCTTTTACATAAACAACTTGTTATGGCAATAGGGCGGTAGTTGGCAGGATCATTATGATCCTTTCCTGCTTTTGGAACAGGAATAATTTCTGCTTCCCTACAGGAATATGAAACATCCCAGGATAACCTAAAGTGTTGTAAAGCAGGTTACTCTGCAGTTACTCTGCAGGTTCATCTAAGAAAAGGATTGAGCCTTAATATGGTCCTTATGGATGGTGATTGTAAGTAGGATAATTAATTCCGTTAGCAACGAATGATATGATGTCATGCTCTATGGCTTATGTTTTTAATAAATAATAAATCACACACACACACACACACACACACACACGCACACGCACAAATGCAAATATACCTATCTTTGTGTTGAGCCTGGAGGTCCATCTATGATGTTTCAATCTTCTATTGATCGCACGTTGTCTCTTTATACGAATGAGCGGGTCAGTGTTAAATAAACTTGAACCTTGGTACACAGTGGAACACAACATTTCTTCACATGAGTTTGTGTTTCCAGTCCTCTGCATTCTGATGCATATTAAAAGAAGTGAATGGAGTGCAGGGTCTAATGTTACCATGGCTTTCCATGATAATCATGTCAATATGACTCAAAATCAAATATCAGTTTCTTTTTCCGGTTTTGGTTCAAAACATCGCAATGGAAATTACTTGTCAAGCATTTGGCTCATTTTTTGTTTACAGCTCATTTCCAATCATCACATCATCATCTATGTTTTTTTATTATGATTATTGTGAATACATATAAACACTTAATCTCAGTCAACAACACTTGTTGCAGCAATCTGTTCTTAACCAGTTTGTGAATCATCTTCTGGAGATTTACATTTTCTTTTTACTTTTAGGGCTAAAAAGATACTGTACATCTTAATAGCTATGTTTCCATTCAAATTGCGAATTTAATTTATGTGAAAAACCATATTATCGCAAAAACAATGTGTGAATAAAGCAGAGTTTCCATCCAAGGGTGTTCAAAAGGATGAAATCGTTATTTCCGGAGAAATTGTAGCCAATGTGAGTGTTTTATTAATAAAATACTGGTGGTTTAGAACACACAGAAAAAACACTGTTAAGAATTTGTCTCATGTTTGGGAGTGACAGCATGTATATTGTACAATATACTGTACGTCCTTTCATCCAGCCTTGTGACTATATGTCTTGATCTGTAAGATATTTTTTTTAAGTGTCAATAAACCTTCTGTTCCGTACTGTTCAAGTTTGTTTTCAAATTATTTGCTCTGCAAACTCTTTGTAGGCCTTGGATTTTCTAGACACCGTTATTTCAGGATGACGAGAGCAACATTTCAGATGCAATGATTAGCCCACTGGTTAGTCCCATGGTTTTTCAGTCACATGACCTGTTTGATGCGCATCTTTTATTCCTAACAAATTCAATACGAGTTTATTCAGTAAATGTGTTTCCATCATAGTTTATGCATTTTTTCTAATCGAATTAAAAATGTATCCACATCAAGCGATCATATACATTTTTATGCACATTTTGGAGATTTCTATAATTACTAAGAATGTTGTGATTCCAGTATCCATACCAGACATACATTTACCATTCTCTCCATGCTTTTACATAAACAACACGTTAAGGCAATAGGGCAGTAGTTGGCAGGATCATTATGATAATTTTTCAAGTGAGCGTATACATTTTTTATGCACATTTTGGAAATTTCTTTGCATACTAGTGTTTCCATCCACCAGTTCCCTATTGATTCAGTTTACTCGACATTGCCATAAGTACAATGGGGAGTGTCCTTCTTACACAACCTTGTTGAAACCCTTATAAAATCATGGCAATCCTCTGATTGGCAATGGTATCTGAGCCCGCCCTTTTAGGCACAAAGTTGACCTATATAAGCAGGCACTCAGTCAGCTTTTCTTCAGAATTTTCTTCCTACAAGTCTGTGGACGGAACTCCTCAGCGAGATGCGGACAGAATGACTTGTCGCCTGTGCTCAGCGTCTGCACATAGAGGCTTTCCGCTCCCTTGTGTGTTCCAGTGAAGAGTTCTCCACATTGCCATCGAAGAGGCTCTCGGTGAACAGGTTCTTCTCTTCAGACGCTCATCGTTTATCAACGTAGCACATCAGCTGAGACTTCTACCTGCTTCTCACAGTGCTCCGGATGGAGTTACTGTATCCTATAGGGATATAGGATCCTATAGGATACATTAACTCCAGCTGGAGCACTGTGGGAAACAGGTAGAATTCTATATATATATATATATATGTATCCTAGTTTTAGAGGAGGATTTCATTCCGGCGCAAGCCCTGAGAGCCTCCCGAACTTCCGATCTAACATTCTCACCTGAGCAATATGCACGTGATGAGTTTCGTCCTTCTATTAGAGCATACGGTCTCATTACATTTGGCACCTCTGACAATGGGGATGATGCTGTGTCACCCACAGCTTCAGGCGAGTGGTTCACGGAGGACGTTGCTGCCTTTTTCCCCAGCGAGGGTGAAGAGCAGCTTCTTTGTGTCCTTGCAATAATGGTGTCTTTCTAGGTTTTTAGAACTTTTCATTCCGATATTGTAAATCACCATGTGTTGATTCATACGGATAACACAACAGAAGTGGCATACATAAATCGCCAGGGTGGACTCCAATGACCACAATTAATGAGCATGACACAATGCCTCCTCCAATGGAGAGGGTGTCATCTCCTCTTATTCCTGGGCTGTCTGATTTTCATGGCAGATCTGTTGTCACGCCAGGGAGCATTACCAGAGGAATGAAGACTTCATCCTCAGACAGTGATGAGGATTTGGGAAATATTCTGCAAAGTGGAAGTCAACCTATTCGCCACCGCAGAGAACAGCCACTGTCCCCTTAAGTACTCCATGTCGGATCAGCTCTGTATTTGTTATGGAGGATGCACAAAAGGAATATCTGTCTCTAAACAAAGGCTCTCTCGTTGGATCGTTGATGTGATAGCCCTCGCTTATGAATCACAGGGCGGAAATGACCCTATTGGTGTCAAAGCGCATTCAACCAGAGGCATGGCCTCTTCATGGGTGTTAACAAACAATGTGTCCTCACAGAACATATGTTTGGCAGCAGGACGGTCCTCACAAAATACGTTCGTGAGATTTTACAACCTGGACAAGCAGTTCATCTCTTCACAAGTCCTCTCTGTATAGAGTGCTTCTTACATTCAAACGGGTGAGCCCAAGCCCTTATTATGGGTGGACTACCAACTATAATCAACACAGCCTCATAATTACATGCTGTTGAAATGCCCGTTTCACAAACAAACTTGTGCCCCTTTTTAAGTGTGGGCTTCCCCGTCATTTTACACAACTATCAGAAAACAGATAGTTGAACATGTCCCATAAAGTCACAAGTACTTTCATTGTAATAAAACGTCCTTCTCAACTGGGCTCGTGAAGGGGTTAATTCATACTATATGACTATATAGTTCATATATCAATTCTAAGTGCTCCCCTACTGGCTTACAATGAGGGTTATTCACTTGCTGTATATTCATAACCGGTCGCCGTCCCGCAGAACTGCGGTGTCATGCTCTTTCGATAAGTACTTCAATAAAAAATAAACCTACTTTTCCAACTATGTTGAGAGAGGGTTAATAAACCCTACTGTATATGTCTATATGATTCATATAGATTCCAGTCTGCATTCATTTCCATATGGTGTCCGCCATGAGGGACTATTTGCATACATTTTAACATGACCTTTAACATTTACATTTATGCATTTGGCAGATGCTTTTATCCAAAAAAAAACTTATAGTGCACTTATTACAGGGACAATCCCCCCAGAGAAACCTGGAGTTAAGTGCCTTGCTCAAGGACACAATGGTGGTGGCTATGGGGCTCGAACCAGCGACCCTCTGATTGACAGTTATGATTGACAGCTTTATCCCACTATGCCACCACCACTCCACCTTTAAGTCATTGGCCTGTGACTCCTTATGATGGGGTCCGTCTGTTGGTTCACCATCGAGAACTTCTGGGCGAAGTCGTTGATGGTGTCACCGAAAAGGGCCGACCTGGGAGATGGGTGCATTCAAGAACCATGCCTTATCTGGGTCCGTCATCTGGCTCCTGGGCCACAAGTGTGGACATCTTCAGCCCGAGTGTGCGCGCTGTGACCTTAGCCGCACAGAGGGCAAGGTACGTAGTTGAGTGCAGTTCTTGTAGCATGTTGGGATCAGATCTCTTTTAGATCACTGGCCTGATGGACCTGTAGGAGGGTCATGCCATGAAGGGCAGAAGCGGCCTGACCACCGGCGCTGTAGTCCTACAGGCGCAGAAGGAGAGCCGTGATCGCTTTTTCCACCTGTCTGTCTGATTCCAGAGCTGGGTGGGAGCAAACGAGCATGCTGGGGAATGAGCTGTCTGTGGGGAATTACCCGCCGGAACCGTACCCATTGAAGCCCCTGAACACCTTCAGCATCAACCGAGTGGGGGGACAGCAGAAGTGGCTTTCCCTGGCAAGAAGGAAAGCCACGACTGCAACGTTGCCATAGTCATGCTCTCACAATGAGAACATGAACCATCCATGAACGCTTCCTCAACATGTTTATTGCCCAGACACGTAAGGGAGTGATCGTGGCATGAAAGGTGGAGAGGTAACGATCGCTCCCAGGAACTGCACAAAGACGGAAAGGCATCTTTAAAAAGACGCGTCTTTAAAAAGATGTTCAACGTCAATGTGCTTGCTCTAATAGAGGAAATATTACTCTTTTAGAGAAAATACACTCTTTTATTGCTGTCAAAGCACCCAGGGGCGTAGTCTGCACTGGCGTGCAGAGGGACAGAAAGCTGCTGGAATGCGCCGTATATCCAAAAGCATACGCATCTTAAGAGGTTAATGGATTCGTAGTATTATTCAGCTCACTGAAATACAACCACTCGGCTACGAAGAAAAAAATCTGCATTCCAGCCTCCTTTTTATACCCGTATGTTCGGGGGAGTGGCATGTAAATTCTACTAGCCAATTCTCATTGGCCTTTTCTCAAAGATCTGAAGGGGTCTCCGGCTCTCGAGAACGACTCCTAGTGTCACTACATCGACACAATGTCGAGTGAGTGACAGAAGGGGAACTGTGACACCTGAGGGGTTTGTGATTCATGCATATAGTAAGAAAGTAAAGTTTATTTATATAGAACCTTTCGCAGATATAAATCACAAAGTGCTTCAGAGAAATATTAAAATGCAATAAAACTGTAAAGCAAGCCATAAATCACAATAAAGGAAACATCAGAAATGAATAAAACATACAGTAGAAATGACATGCAAAACAATATAACAGAGCTTAAAGAGGGCCTATTCTGCTTTTTGGGATTTTATCCCAAATACATTTTATATATATATATATATATATATATACCTGTATATATATATATATATAAAAAATCTACACTTTTACAATTGTGTAGAATTATGCAGATTGTCATTCTTACTATAATAAATAGTAATTAAGTGTGGAGATGGATATATTTTTACAAATGGTAATTTTACATCTGTAATCCACAGTAGTGCAGACATAATGTTATTGTTTTGGTAAGAGTTTAATGTTCAGCTGTGGGCTGGCTTTTACATAAAACTGTAACAAAATGGTTCATCTCAGAGTCTTATATAATTATCTAATTACAAGATGTGATGTTATGGCCACGATCCATGGTAGTACATGGCTAACTTAATAAAAAAACTCAATAACAGGAAGTAAGCCTCTGTTCTTCGTTCATAGCGTGGTCGAAATAATTTTGGCTGCACCTATTCCAGACTAGGCTTTTTGGAAAGGGGGGCTTTAAAGAGACAGGACCTAAATCAGAGCGTTCGAGACTGAGGATGAAAATAGGTTTAGCAGAAATGTACAGTATGAGAAACGTAATGTGTTTTTTGAACATTAAATTATGTAAATATGTATTCAAAATTTATTTTAATAGACCCCAAAATAAAATCATGAACCTGTAAATTAGCATAATATGGGCTCAACAGAATCAATACAATGTAAGGACCACGGAGGTGCATTCAGTAGGTGACACTGCTTGAAAGGATCGATCCCCATGGGTTTTAAATCTGGAGTGCAGCACCACCAACAATCTCTGGCCAGATGATCTAAGGCTCAGAATAGATAAATAAGACTTTAACAGACTTTAACAGGTCTGAGATATACTGGTGAGCTTGTCCATGCAAAGCCCTGAAAGTTAACAACAAGACTTTGAAATTGATTCTAAAATTGACTGGCAACCAATAAAGAGACAATAGAACAGGAGTAATATGCGCTCTTCTTTTAGTTCCAGTTAAGAGCCTTGTAGCAGCATTCTGTACAGTCTGAAGATGATCAAGAGCTGTTTTGTTGAGACAAATAAAAAGAGAATTACAATAATCTAATCAAGAAGAAATAAAACCATGGATAATCATCTCCAATTCACCCTTTGACACCAGCCTTCTTAATTTTGAAATATTCCTCAAATGGAAAAAGCAGTTACGAACCAACTTTTTAGAATGACAATCTAAATACATCGATATATCAAACATAACTCAATTTAAAATAGGAGCCTAAAGAACCAATTTGCTGTCTAATTAGAGGAATTACACTATCAGGGGCAGTGATCAGAGTTTTTGTTTTATCAGTGTTCAACTGGAGGAGGTTGTCCATTAACCATTGCTTGATGTCTGTCAAGCAAACAATTAAGCCTGATAATTTGTGAAACTCAGAAACTTTGAAGGAACAATAGCTGGATATCATCAGCATAAAGGTGGTAGGAGACATTACTTAACCGACTGATACGCTGTCCTAGAGGAATTATGGTGAGATGTTTGCATCTCTAACATCTCTATTCTTATTTACAAAGAAGTTAAGAAAATTATTACAATCAGCTTATGAGAGAACACAGGCACTTGAGGAGCTATAGGGGAAACAATGGTATTAATAGTGTCAAACAGACCTCTAGGATGTTTCTTGTTTGAAGATATAATATGGGCAAAGTAAGCAGTTTTGGCTTTTTTCACCAGCTCACTTAAAGAAGTCATAAGTTCCTTAAGATGCAGTCTTACTTGGAAGCCTGCCTGTCGATCAGTTTTATGACAATTTCTCCTAAAACAGAAAATGGTCTCATTAATCCAAGGACAGGGCTTTTTATGAGGGACAGGGCTTAGTTTAACATGAGACACTTTATCTATGATAGATAAACACTGGATATTAAAAGAATGAACAAGTGTATGTGCATTACTACTCAAGACCCAATTAGTGTCAAATGATGCAGAAAAACTTTAAACAGCACACTGATTAATAATCTGCCTTTGACTCATTACTATACAAGGAAGAGGATCTAGTTCATATGACAAATCAAAGAAAACACAGCTATGGTCACTCACATGTACATCTTCCACACGCACATGATCTATATTTAGACTTAGGGAGAAAATCAGCTGCAAGGTATGGTCCTTTCTGTGAGTGGGGCTAGAAAAATGCTGCATTAAATTAAAAGACTTTAAAAAGAGAAATCAGCAGCCATATTACAAGAAATATCATCAAAGTTAAAATCACCAATAATTAACCCTCTCCAGATTGAAGATAGATGACAAAAAAAATCTGAAAAATCAGCCAAAAACACACTAGCTGGACCAGGAGGCCGGTAGATTAAAATACAATACAACAATTTCTGTAAACCAACCTTAATCATCTGCATCTCAAAAGTATAAAAACAGTCACAGTTCATCAACCTGCATGTGTACTGGTCCCAGAAAATCACTGCAAGTCCTCCACCATGGGGTGACAAACATGGTGTACTGAAGATAAAGCAGCCATCAGGGCAGAGTTCATTAAGAAGTATATAATCCATGTCACGGTGCCACAATTCAGTTAAAAACATAAAATCCATATTTTTCTTGATAAATAATTAATTAAGAGTGAAAGATTTATTTGCAATGGAGCAAGTATTGAGCTGGGCAATCCGGAACGGTGCTGACAGATTGGTGTCCTCATCAACCGATCAAATAGGAACAGATCGCAAATACCAGGTGTTTATTCCTCGGTCAAGCCAGACCGCCCTCGTCCAAGGAGCTCGCCTACAGCGGGCGGGTAGTCCCCAGTCAAACCAGGCAGAACAACTTGACGATGACACAACAGCGTCCATATCAGCTGATCGAAGAGGAACATTTGGCATCCACCGGGTGCATAATCCCCAGTCAAGCAAGGCCACACTAGTCTAAGGAACTCGCCTCCAGTGCCAACTCAACTTCACTTGAATGCCAGCCCTGGTTCCCTGTTTTCTTGATCGTTTCTTAGGTAGTCAGAGCCTGGTGACATAGGCCTGTACAGCAGGTACTCAGGTGAGGAAATAGACAAAGAGAGGAAATAGAACACTAAAGCAAAAAAGTTTATCTGTACCTGCCCCAGGTAACACCATAGCTCTCCACAGGCTCTTTGATATGAAACGGTATATACCGATCATAAATCCAAGCAGCAGAGACACAGTTTCTAAACATCATAAAAAAATCCTCCACTGCAACAATTACAGCTTTGCATATCCTTGGCATTCTAGCTGTCAGTTTGTCAAGATACTCAGGTGACATTTCACCCCACTCTTCCTGTATCACTTGACATATATGTGGCTGCCTTGTCGGGCACTTCTTACACACCTTACAGTCTAGCTGATCTCACAAAAGCTCAATGGGATTGTGGCGTGGGGACGTGGTCATGTGTCGGTCTGCGGGAGAGAGAGAGCAGTAAGGCTTGTCACCTGGTTTATAATTAACCCTAACACTTGTGTCTTGTTATAGTGATGCAGAGGGAGACATAAAAGGAACGCCGAGTGCAAGAGAGGGAGAGAAAGAGCAATCTGGAAGCTAATGACCTTTATATGTTTATTATTGTGAGCTGTTGACGGTTACTCTCGATTGTGTGTAAAAGACGGTTCAAGAGAATAAAACTGTCCTCGAACCTGCTTCGCTGTCTCCTGACTCCTCCATTGCCCGAACAAAGTGTGTCACAGGGATTAAGATCCATAACACTCTTTTCCAATTATCTGTTGTCCAGTGTCTGTGTTTCTTTGCACACTCAAACCTTTTCTTTTTGTTTTTCTGTTTCAAAAGTGGCTTTTTCTTTGCAATTCTTCCCATAAGCCCTGCAGCTCTGAGTCTTCTCTTTACTGTTGTACATGAAACTGGTGTTGAGTGGGTCAAATTCTATAAAGCTGTCAGCTGAGGACATGTGAGGCATCTATTTCTCAAACTAGAGACTCTGATGTACTTATAGTCTGGTTTAGTTGTACATCTGCCCTCCACATCTCTTTCTGTCCTTGATAGAGGCAGTTTTTTGTCTTTGAAGACTGTAGTACACACCTTTGTATGAAATCTTCATCAATGCAATTTCAAGCATTGTAAAGCCTTCATTCCTCAAAACAATGAATGGCTGATGTGTTTCAAGAAAAATATGTTTCTTTTTTGCAATTTTCTACCTAATATTGACCTCCAGTCTATTGCATACTGTGTCAAATAAAAAACAAACACAATGTTAAGCTTCATTTAATGAACCAAATAGCTTTGAAGTGATTTTCTAGTACCAAATTAGCAATTGAGCACGATTACTAAAGGTGTTGGAGTGATGGTTGCTGGAAATGGGGCCTGTCTAGATTTGATGAACAATGACTTTTTTTGAATAGTGATGGTGCTGTTTTTACATCAGTAATGTCCTGACTATACTTTGTGATCAGTTGAATGCCACTTTGGTGAAAATGAAATAGCAAAATCTGTTCATTATTCCAAACTTTTGGCTGCCAGTGTATACACTATTAAAATATGAAGATAAATCTTTTAGAATGTGAAATTTTATTTAATTTATATATATATATATATATATATATATATATATATATATATATATATATATATATATATATATATATATTATACAATATTGTTTAACCACATTTGAGATATTTGTAAAATGTAAAAAAAATAGCCTATTCTATCCATATGATGTTATATTGCATTGATAATAATGATATCAGTGCTTGAAATATCTTGTCAGTTACACATTTTTAGACAAAATTAGCAACATTGAAACTTAAAGTACAATTCTATTCTATTAAAAATAAAGCTGTATGAATATGAACTGCAATCTCTTATTTAACACTTTGGCCATGTGAAAGTGAACATTTACAGTGACAGCATAACATTTCAATTCCATTCCAAAGAAATAGATTGACTTCTTTCAGCTTGTTGAACAGCATTTTCATTTGGGGATTTCTCATTTGTGTTGGATGATGACAGAGAGTAGCAGAGAGTGCCAAGCGTGAGTCATTGTCATGGTAACCAAATAGATTCTGAGCAAATAGACCTTTTTCACACTCCGGGTTTTGAAACACAGAAGTAAATGATTGCAGGGTAAACTTTGACAGCAGTGAATGGGATTGAATGGGAGACCACAGCAAATATTATTTTTACTTACCCATTTGCTCCAAGAGCAAAAGAAAATGTCCACGATTACATTTTAATGCCTTTCCAGAAGAAAAAAATAAATAAATAGAGAGTGTTGCATTAAGACATTCAGATGGGAGAAGATGCCAAATTTACTGTCACTCTCTCAGGATCTGTAATTGAAATCCGCTCGCAGCTGTGGTAATTACTTTTTTTAATCTAATTCCAGGGTAACATAACACAAAGTACACTCACCTAAAGGATTATTAGGAACACCTGTTCAATTTCTCATTAATGCAATTATCTAATCAACCAATCACATGGCAGTTGCTTCAATGCATTTAGGGGTGTGGTCCTGGTCAAGACAATCTCCTGAACTCCAAACTGAATGTCAGAATGGGAAAGAAAGGTGATTTAAGCAATTTTGAGCGTGGCATGGTTGTAGGTGCCAGACGGGCCGGTCTGAGTATTTCACAATCTGCTCAGTTACTGGGATTTTCACGCACAACCATTTCTAGGGTTTACAAAGAATGGTGTGAAAAGGGAAAAACATCCAGTATGCGGCAGTCCTGTGGGCGAAAATGCCTTGTTGATGCTAGAGGTCAGAGGAGAATGGGCTGACTGATTCAAGCTGATAGAAGAGCAACTTTGACTGAAATAACCACTCGTTACAACCGAGGTATGCAGCAAAGCATTTGTAAAGCCACAACACGCACAACCTTGAGGCGGATGGGCTACAACAGCAGAAGACCCCACCGGGTACCACTCATCTCCACTACAAATAGGAAAAAGAGGCTACAATTTGCAAGAGCTCACCAAAATTGGACAGTTGAAGACTGGAAAAATGTTGCCTGGTCTGATGAGTCTCGATTTCAGTTGAGACATTCAGATGGTAGAGTCAGAATTTGGCGTAAACAGAATGAGAACATGGATCCATCGTGCCTTGTTACCACTGTGCAGGCTGGTGGTGGTGGTGTAATGGTGTGGGGGATGTTTTCTTGGCACACTTTAGGCCCCTTAGTGCCAATTGGGCATCGTTTAAATGCCACAGCCTACCTGAGCATTGTTTCTGACCATGCCCATCCCTTTATGGCCACCATGTACCCATCCTCTGATGGCTACTTCCAGCAGGATAATGCACCATGTCACAAAGCTCGAATCATTTCAAATTGGTTTCTTGAACATGACAATGAGTTCACTGTACTAAAATGGCCCCCACAGTCACCAGATCTCAACCCAATAGAGCATCTTTGGGATGTGGTGGAACGGGAGCTTTGTGCCCTGGATGTGCATCCCACAAATCTCCATCAACTGCAAGAAGCTATCCTATCAATATGGGCCAACATTTCTAAAGAATGCTTTCAGCACCTTGTTGAATCAATGCCATGTAGAATTAAGGCAGTTCTGAGGGCGAAAGGGGGTCAAACACAGTAATTAGTATGGTGTTCCTAATAATCCTTTAGGTGAGTGTATAATGTTATAAACTTACACTAAATTTAAAAAAAAATTATCCTAAAAAAAAAAGTCTACCCAGGAGGACACATAGCGTTTATATTGTCTTTTTCATCTCTCGTAAGGTGAGATGTAAGTGTGACCAGGAGCACCAAAAATAGATGCTCCATGTACAAGAATAACATAAATTACAAGCATATGTAGTAATTCTACTTATACCCTACTGAAAAAAAACAGCTTTTAGGCACTTATAAGCTAGTCAGGCAAAGATCAGCTTGACAAGCTTGGCCAGACAGGGAGACAAACTAGACTAGCTAAGACCAGCAAACCATCTTAAGCTGGTTTTGACTGTTTTTTTTTTTTCCAGCATCAACAAATCAATAGCCCTATGCAGTATAATCACATAGAGTATAATTGGATAACACTTTAAAATAATGGTCTGTCATCAATAGGCAACTGCAGGAATTAATGGAGGACAACAGTACTACATTGACACTTTAATTACTTCTATTAACTAATATGGAAACACGATTAACTAATCAATAAGTAATAGCAAACTGATGATGAGGTAGTTCACTGTTGGGTAATCAATAATTAGGCTACTGAATTAGATTATCCTCACTGAGAACTTTTAAAGGGATAGTTCACCCAAAAATTACATTTTCTCACCCTCATGATATCCCAGGTGTGTATTACTTTCTTTCTCCAACAGAATAAATTTGAAGAACAATATCTCAGCTCATTAGTTCCTTAAAATGCAAGTGAATGGAGATTTCTCTTTTGAAGCTCCAAAAATCACAGACAAGTCAGCATAAACGTAAACCATATGTCACCACAAATATTTAAGTCCTTTTTTAACTCTAAATCATGCTTCCGTTCTGAAGCAGTAAGCACGTGAGTTGTAATCACATTGGCATTTGAAACATGTGAGAACTGAGGCATGTGAGTCACAGCAGGAAGAGCAGTGCTGCTTACAAGTGAGGAGGAATGCTGTACAAAAGTTTTGCTGGTTTTAGTATAGATCTATATGTTTCTGTCTCTTTACTCACAATGGTGCATTTGTGTGCTTACCCTGGATGTCTAAACTGAGAGGAGAATGTGAGATTACTTTTGTATCATGGCAACGGAATACGTCACATGAGAGACTGCTTGGACTCCACCCTCTCCTGAAGTGTTGGATTGGTGTTAAATAGTACTTAAATATAGATATTGTTTGCACCAAAAGTGATCATATCCCTTTAGAAGATATTAATTTAGCCAATAGAGTTGTATCGATGATGTTTACGCTGACTGAGCTTCAAAAGAGATATCTCCATTCACTTGCATTTTAAGGACCTACTGATCTGAAATACTGTATATTTCTATTTTCTTTTTCTTTTTTTTGTGAACATAATCATGAAATGTGCTTTCAGAGAAACATATGGGTTTTCATAACAAAGTTTGGGAAGAGCATGTTCATGCAAGTTTTAGATGACACACTACTCTGCGCAAAGCATTTTCCCTCATCAGATAAGCTCTTATATCGCAATCGTTACGTTATTCACCAAGCTGCAGCAGCAGTCACTATTCATAATTCTTGGCAACGCTGGTTGCCAGTATAACAGCTGTTTTTGCAATGACTTTCTTTTATTCTCACCTTTTTCTGCCGAAGCAGACCTGGCATCGAGGTTGCCTCCGCACAGGCCACTGCTTCGCTGTCAACTTGTCGTACAGCCCCTATGGCTGTACACAGTTCCTCTCATCCTATTATTCTGCCCTATTGTTCCGGTCCCAATAGCATGAGGCTGCCTCCGTGAATGGGCGCTGCTCTGGCTTCATCCCACATCTCACTTTACCACTGGATGAATTAAGTCGCAGTTTGTTTGAATGTACAGTGCATCCGGAAAGTATTCACAGCACTTCACCTTTTCCACATTTTGTTGTTACAGCCTTTTTTGTTACATAATTAAATTAATAATTTCCCTCAAACTAATACAAACAATACCCCATAATGGCAACGTGAAAAAAGTTTGTATGAAATCTCTGCAAATTTATTTAAAAAAAAAAATCACATAGATAACTATTCACAGCCTTTGCCATGACACAAAAAATTTAGCTCAGGTGCATCCTGTTTCCACTGATCATCATTGAAAATTTTCTACAACTTGATTGGAGTCCACCTGTGGTAAATTCAGTTGATTGGACATGATTTGGAAAGGCCCACACCTGTTTATATAAGGTCCCACAGTTAATAGTGCATGTCAGAGCACAAACCAAGCCATAGAGTCAAAGGAATTGTCTGTAAACCTCTGAGACAGGATTGTAACGATGCACAGATCTGGTGAAGGTTACAGAAAAATTTCTGCAGCATTGAAGGTCCCAATGAGCACAGTGGCCTCCATCATCCGTAAACAGAAGTTTGGAAGCACCAGGACTCTTCCTAGAGCTGGCCACCTGGCAAAACTGAGCGATCGGGGGAGAAGGGCCTTAGTCAGGAAGGTGACCAAGAACCCGATGGTCACTATGACAGAGCTCCAGCATTTCTCTGTGGGGAGAGGAGAACCTTCCAGAGGAACAATCATCTCTGCAGCACTCCACCAATCAGGCCAGTATGGTAGAGTGGCCAGACAGAAGCCACTCCTCAGTAAAAGGCACATGACAGCCCGCCTGGAGTTTGCCAAAAGGCACCTGAAGGACTCTCAGATCATGAGAAACAAAATTCTCTGGTCTGATGAAACAAATATTGAACTCTTTGGCCTGAATGGCAAGCTGGAGGAAACCAGGCACAATTCACTGTTGTCTGCCCTGTGTTTAGCATCTGTCATCTGTTCCCCATGGACTACACTTCCCATAATTCCCTGCCCTCATCACTGCCAGCTGTTTTACATTGTCCTCACCTGTGTTTAATTTACTCATTAGTCTTTTTGTATTTAATGCCCTGTTGTTTGCTCATACCTTGTCAGTTGTTATATGTGACCCAGTCTGGGAATTTGAGTTGAGTTCATTCAAGATTGTGGCGCGGTAGCACGCAGCGGCCACTCTGGATCCAAAATGGTGCTATTTTTGGCATTTAGCCGACTTTTATGGCACATGGACATCGGGGCAACCGGTATTCGTATCTACCATTGCCAGACACTGTTAAAATATAAGATTCATGCAACAACCAAGCTGCATGATGATCTGCAGTAGTTGCTACGTGAACTCGGCTTGCTGCGGAGAACAGGCCTCCAGTCCTTGGCGTCGCCTGATGACGGTGCCTGGGGGAGGGGACGTCGCAAGTGGTGTGCAAGGAAGGGCAGGGGTCCATGCTAGGCTTAAAACAAACCCTAGCCGGCCGGCTCTCCCATCTATCCTGCTCTCAAATGTTTGCTCCCTGGACAATAAACTGGACTACATCCAACTCCAGCAGACTACGCAGTGTGAACTTAGAGACTGCTGCATCTTTGTTTTCATGGAGACGTGGCTCAGTGACAGAGTTCCAGACGCCGCCATTCAGCTAGACGGGCTCGCCTCGTTTCGTGCCGATGGAGCCCCGTCCCCACCTCGGCTACTCAGACCATATCTCTGTTATGCTAATTCCAAAATACAGACCGTTCATCAGATGCACAAAAACGCTCCAGAAGCAGGTGAAAACCTGGAAAGCAGGAGCCATCTCTGCTATTCAGGACTGTTTTGAGTGTACTGACTGGCACATGTTCAGAGAGGCTGCAACATATGGTGACTCTACCAACTTGGAGGAATACACGGAATCAGTGACCAGCTACATCAGCAAGTGCATTGATGATGTCACCTTCTCCAGACCATCACCACACGCTCCAACCAGAAGTCGTGGATGACTGCGGAGGTGCGTGCGGACCCGAGACTCTGCCTTCAGAGCAGGCGACAAGGCTGCCCTAAGAACAGCGAGGGCCAAACTGTCCCAGGCCATCAGAGAGGCAAAGCGTGCACACGCCCGTAGAATCCACAGTCACTTCCAGGACAGCGGCGTCATGCGGCGCATGTGGCAGCGCATCCAGGCCATCACCAACTACAGGACAACATCAAAGATGATTCCTTCCAGATGCGCTGAACAACTTCTACGCTAGGTTTGAAGCACAGAACAATGTGGTTGCGTGGAAGACCACCCCTCCTCCCAACGACCAGGTGCTCTGTCTTACCACGGCTGATGTGAGGAAAACTCTACGTAGAGTCAACCCACGGAAGGCTGCTGGACCAGAAAACATTCCTGGCAGAGTGCTCAGAGGATGTGCAGACCAGCTGGCAGATGTTCTTACCGACAACTTCAACATCTCTCTGAACAGCACCGTTGTTCCAACGTGCTTCAAGGCCAACACCATTGTCCCCATGCCAAAGAAGTCTTCAGTGTCCTGCCTCAGTGACTAAAGTCCCGTCGCACTAACACCCATCATCATGAAGTGCTTCGAGAGGCTCGTCATGAGGCACATTATGACCCAGCTGGCCCCCCTCACTAGACCAACTGCAGTTTGAGTATCATCCAAACCGTTCAACAGGCCCTCACCCTCCATCTAGCCCTCACCCACCTAGATAAAAAGGACTCATTCGTTCAAATGCTGTTCATAGACTTCAGCTCAGTATTCAACACAATAATTCCTCAGCACCTGATTGGAAAGCTGAACTTGCTGGGCCTGGACACCTCCCTCTGCAACTGGATCCTGGACTTCCTGACTGGAAGACTGCAGTCAGTCCGGATCAGGAACAGCATCTCCACCACCACCACACTGAGCACTGGGGTCCCCCAGGGCTGTGTGCTCAGTCCACTGCTGTTCACTCTGCTGATTCTCGACTGCAGCAATGCACAGCTTGAACCACATCATTAAGTTCGCCGATGACATGACCGTGGTGGGTCTCATCAGCAAGAACAATGAGTCAGCATACAGAGAGGAGGTGCAGCGGCTAACGGACTGGTGTAGAGTCAACAACCTGTCTCTGAATATGGACAAAACAAAAGAGATGGTTATTGACTTTAGGAGAGCACAGAGTGGCCGCTCTCGGCTGAACATCGACGGCTCCTCTGTGGAGATCGTCAAGAGCACCAAATTCCTTGGTGTTCACCTTGGGGAGAACCTCACCTGTTTTATCGATGCATATGAACGTCAGCGCGTTCCACAGTGCACAAACAAACAGTAACCAGTTAAAGTGCCCAGATTCTCACACCAATATATGTAGCAAATTTGGTATGATAAATGTTCATTGCACGAGTTAAAGTGTTGTGTACATTACCATTATTTGTAAGGGAAACAGTATGTGAGCTAGGAATTAAATTAAATGGTCCTATTTCTATATTATGTAAGGAAATTTATAATGGAATCAGTCACATTTGACAACCGTTATAATTTAGATAAATGACAAATAACTAGATTATTTGTCTGAATAAAATTCTCCACCATACAACATCTCGTTGTATCAGCTCACAATTTATACTGTAGGGAATTAGTATTATGATTAATTCTCTTATTGGAGTAATATTATTCTCATGGCATATTGACAATAATATTAGACATATAGGTATAACTTTGAAGCAAAATCTTTTAGAAATAGGGATGAGATTATTTATCAAAATTTACCACAGTCAAAATATCTTTAAAAGGGGAACATGAATAACTAATAATAACTTGTTATAATTAATTCTGAACATTTGGATTGGTTAATAGATTTAACTTGAGGTAGCTGAATTAATATTACAATCAATTTATCCATTCGTCCAGCGAACACTCAGTATTGATCGTCTATCAATTCTCAGAAAGGATATTTTTCGTGGCCACATAAAAATAACTCTTTCTTAGCATGGAGCTGAGACCAAATCGTTAAATTTACATTGATTTACAAGCAAATGCTGGTCGTGCTGACCACGAGGTGGCAGGCCTCAACACCTCAAGCCATGTGCATCTACGTCGACCATGGAGTCAATGAACACCATAGTTCATCATAATTTCTTCATCGTGGAAAATGTTCCTTTGTTTGGAAGCTGACTCATTTGCATGATTGGGGATTTATGCCCATTTATGCCCTGATTAATATAGCAAGCATACAATGCATACTGTCAGAATCATATATATTCCATTGTGCAGGATGTCACACAAGGATTCTTTTGGCAAGATACATAAATAAATAAAGACACTAAATAATTTCCTACTACTAAATGATACAGTGTCCTGGGGATATGCATGTGAAATTATAGACAGTTTGTATAATTTAATGAAGAAAAGTCTGTCGTTCTGGGCTTTGAGTCCATTTCTTATGGGGGGAAAGGAGTGAAACAATCTTTCTGCATTCTTTGCTATAGCATGCAGCTAACCTCCCCCGCTTGGAATGTCACTGGGGGTCCACTCATTGCTGGTTCAGTGGCAGCAAAGACAGTGTAAAGGCTTGATAATGATCAGTGGGGGAGCAGATATAACAGAGTCGGCTTGGACTTACATGAACCTTTGGTTGTTACAGTCTTGAGACATCTGTTGGCTTATTCATTTAAACCTCTGGGGTCGACGGACATGCCAATGCGTCCTGCTGGATTTTTTCATTACAGTGGAAACAACTTAAAATGCTCTGTCATTTTGGGGCATACAGATATGTGTAAGACATCATTAGAGACTATAAAGGGTCTACTTTTATTTGTGTACACTCACAATAACATCAAAACCTTGTGCTTCTGAAAAATAAAATAAAAACGGTCCGTGTTAACGAGTATATTTCTGAAACACTTCACAAAAATGAACTGAAACTCCGCGAAAACTTATCACGCAAACATGAAACATATGTCTAAAGAAAGCTTAAAATTTCAACTTTTAAATAAAACAATTCAAATTTAAAACAAATATTCTCCTACAATGTAATCTGTATGGAACAAAGCGATGTGCAATTTCTCCTGGCTAAGCTAATTATCCCTAATGTGATCACACCCACGGGCAGAGGGCGCTATTCATACGGTAATGTGCTGAGGCGATAAATGCAAATGGTAAACGCCCCCGACTGTGCCTTAAAAACATTAAGTTCTTTCACCTTTCTGCACGTTTGGATAATGGCATGATACACAGGTGAGGAAACTCCTGGATAGTGACGAAGAGTTAACATTTTTCTCAGAAGAAGAGCGGGACTCCGATGAACGTTTGCATTTTGAAGAGAGATTTGACCCAGCCGAAGATACAATTTTGGATGAGTAAGTAATTTCGTTTTACTTACATATTAATTGACATGCTATTTTATATAAACATGTACATATTTTACTAGTGGGACTGTTTTCAGACTTGCCAGCCAGGATTCAGATTATTGAAATGTAAATGTGTCAAATGTGATGTAAATATGCCCATATTAGAAAATCAGCATATAGAATGATTTCTGAGGGATCAAGTGACACTGAAGACTGCAGTAATGATGCTGAAAATTCATCTTTGATCACAAATTGCATTTTACAATATATTTAAATAGAAAACTGTTCTTTTAAATTGTAAAAAGAGTTCACAATATCATTGTTTTTACTGTATTTTGGATCAAATGAATGCAGCCTTGTTGAGCAGAAGAGATTTCTTTTAAACAGTAATGTAGGTCTAAAATTAAGTAAAGTCTTTATGTAAAGAAAATGTATAGTCAGATTACTTATTTTTAACTTAAAACTTGATTTTGATCTTTAAGTCTCCTCACATTCATTCTCTTTCTGTCACATTCCTCAGTGACAGGCCCTGGGGAGGGGTATTTGTCTCCTCAGGTGAGAATATTACCTTTCTAACACTAAAAGTGTTTTACAAAAGTTAAATTACTATATTGTTTTGTATGAATGAGTGATCAGGATGGTTTTCACATAATTTTATAGCAAAAACAGTGTTATCACACTTTAGCCATTTAAGCAACTGAAAAATGCCCAAATGTCAAGGCATATCAAAACTTCTCCAGGCCCCAAAACACCCTCAGATCCCAGAGCGTTAATAATTAATAATTGTGTTTCAGATTGGTCCAGATGCTACATTGGTAACCAGACCGTTGACGTAACCAGTGATTTCCATAGTATTTCTTTCCTTACAATGGCAGTCAATGGTTAACTTCAACTGTTTGATTTCCAACATTCTTCAAAATATCTTCTTTTGTGTTCAACAGAACAAACTTTGAAACTTTAAACTTTATTAATTTTCCCATAAATGTGTAAACGATGACAGAATTATAATTTTTGGTTAACTATCCCCTGAACTTGTTTTTGTTTTTTGTTTTTTACTCAAAATTTACTCCAAATGTTACACTGTAGCCCAGTAAGAGAATGAGATTTTCTACTGAAATTATATATATTAATTCATTCATTTGAAAAGAGAGCTGAGCCGGAAGGCAAAGCTCTCGATCTACCGGTCAATTTTTGTTCCTACCCTCACCTATGGTCATGAAGGTTGGGTCATGACCGAAATAACTAGGTTGCGAGTACAAGCGGCCGAAATGGGCTTCCTCAGAAGGGTGGCGGGCTTCTCCCTTAGAGATAGGGTGAGGAGCTCAGTCATCCGTGAGGAGCTCGGAGTAGAGCTGCTGCTCCTTTGCGTGGAAAGGAGTCAGTTGAGGTGGTTTGGGCATCTGGTAAGGAAGCACGTCCAGCTGGGAGGAGGCCTCAGGGAAGACCCAGGACTAGATGGAGAGATTACATCTCCACACTGGCCTGGGAATGCCTCGGGGTCCCCCAGTCAGAGCTGGTTAATGTGGCTCGGGATAGGGAAGTTTGGGGCCCCCTTCTGGAGCTGCTGCCCCCGCGACCCGACTTCGGATAAGTGGTTGAAGATGATGGATGGATGGAATTAATTCATATATTAATGACATTTTCTACTGATATTTCATTTTACTAAAAGTTATACAAATCATTCCACTGAATTGACTTAGTAATTGTTGCTACAATCAGGCTCTTATGGTACTCCCATTCGTTTCAATGTTTATATGCTTTTTGGACACGCGTATCATAATAAATAGGCCTGTTTTACAAAACTTTTTTAATTTTCCCATAAATGTGTCTTATATTACTGAAAATGGGAGAATCTCAGCTTTAATCTGATATATGGCACATAGTCAGGATAATTATGCTTCAAATGTGTTGCAGTTTGAAATATAAGCTTGTTTTTAAATTGGAATTTCAAAAACATGATTGTCTGAGCCTGAAATTCAGCAAATCTTTGACATAGCCTTACTCAGTCAATATTAAAGATATCAAGGTTATATTTTCACAGAATATTCTTTACATTATATAGGATGTTTTTATGTAGAAAGCATTGGGCCTCATGTATTTAGATATAAGACACAGGTAGGCCTAACACAGTTGTAAAGCCTGACTGAGGCCTACAAACACAACCAAAAATCTTAGTGATAAAATCCATGCCAAAATCAAAAAAAGGGAGTCCAAAACAGACTACAAATCCCATGAAGCCTTGCTCACTTTGCACCTATGTGTGAAATTCCAAAGGATCGAATTCTCAACCCCTATTAGATGAGGCGCAAGACAGAACGCCCCTCAGCCATGCAGCCACTGACGCACGCACGCACTCACACACACACCTTCATCTCATGTGTTATAGGCTTATTTTGGTTACCATATCTAATCATTTCACTGTTTAGTTTGTAGCTGTCGGAAGTTTATTGACTGCATTGTATTGATTATTAATTGATATTACTGCATCAATAAACTTTGTTATATTTCAAAGAGAAGTGTTTTGGTTTTGCATACACCTGTGACAAAGGCTGGCAGGGGAAGTAAGCGCTTGTATTCAAGCCTTTCTTTTTGATTATTGATGTTCTCCGGACGTTGATTTTCCTAAAATAATCTAATATTGAGACTATTATACTGTCTGATTATTAGTCCCTGATTCCAAGGTGGTGCCCCTGCGATATTAATCTTTATTAATATTCTATTGATTTTGATGATTGACAATTATCTTTGATAAATGTTGAATTTGAAGGATCAATAAGCTAGTGTTAATTCTAATCAATGTTCCATTGATTGTACTAATTCATGCTTATCTTTGATAATAATTAATATTCGATTGAATTTGATGGTTATCTTTGATGATTGTTGAGTTTAAAGGATTAAAAATCTAACATTGATTTTAATAATTGATGATTATCTTTGATAATTATTAATTATTGCTAATAACCAAACCCGCTCCTGAACGTACATTATGTTATTAAATACTTTTTAAGCTGCGTTTAGATCCTGCTACAAGGTCCCTCTTGTAACATATGTAATGCCTTGAAAAAGTAAAACAATTATTTAGCTATAGTTCTTCTAGCTATAAATCCAAGTTTGTTGATTTGTTACAGAAACATTTCTGTAGCTTTGCATTTTTCTGCCCACCTTTGAAACTTTGTATTGTAGAACTTTTAGTGATACTGTCTTGCTTATTTTTATTCCTCGTTTGTAAGTCACTTTGGATAATAGCATCTGCTAAATCAATACATGTAAATTGTAATGCATAGTAAATGGCCATCATTATTCAGCTGCAACTGGAACCCTCTGTGAGTTTTATTGAAATCACTTGAGTGATTGCTATTTAGCTGTGTAAATGGTTTGCTGATTACGATGCAGCTCGCAAACAACAACAGCAGCATGCATGCTAGCACAAAATAGACGTTATTGAGTCATGGCAGTCGAAAACTCTATTTCAGAAAGGGTATCTGTAATATTATCCTTGATTATTGTGCACTCTTAATATGACTAATGCAATAACAATTTGGCAACAATTTTGGAGGCATATATTGTTAGTGTGCTTTGATGTAATGTCATTACAGACCTGTACATTTGACAGCAATGCAAAAGCATGAATTCACAAAGTGGCTAAATGCTTTAACATTATTATTCTTATTTGTCATTTTATCCAAAACAGCTCTCAGCACATTAATTGCATGGACAGTCCCCCCAGGACAACCAAGGACTATGTGTACTGTTCAAGGACAAGGTGGTTCTCTCAGTAACTCTCCAGTACAGTTTTCCTGTGAGCCTGTAGCTAAAATCAACATTAACTCGATCAGAGCTTTAAACAATAAGCGATCATAACTCCACTGGTAGTGCAATAGTACTCAGCCTGCAGGTCTCGACAGTGTTACAGCTCAAAGTTACACTTTTTCCCCAAAATAGTTATTAACAAGTTTTAGTCTTGAGGCTTAATATTGTAACAACATTAACAACTTCAGCATCATTGCAAATCACATTACTGTGACATACCCCTACTTTATGTGCTGGCCAACCAGGCATAAATAACTTTAGATCTCACAATTTGTTGAATTACATTTATTCAGTTTGCAGACACTTTTATCCAAAGGTGACTTACAGAGCATTTAATTGCAGTGCATATTAATCATGTGAATGTTTCTTGGGAATTTTGAGAGTATGTTGGAGGATGAACACTACACATTCAGACAAGAGGGGGAACTTGAATGTGTCTATTTATTACATTCCTTAAGAAATGATTACTAGTAGGCCTATGCAACACCTACAAAACAAATATTTGACTCCTGAAATTGGCTTTGACTTGACATCGATCAGAATAAACAACACAGAGACAGACCCTAACCAGTAATTTAACCTTAAATTGAAATAATCCCACATTACAATCAGTTCATCCAATTATTTTCTGGCCCACGCTTCAGAAATTGAATGTTTGCCTGGATCATCACTTTGCATTAATCACAAACCCATGTCCCTCCATCTATACAGTTAAAGGATTTCCCAAAGAACCACATACAGACAGTGGGTCTCAAGTTACTGTATGTGCACATACAAGGACATGTATTTCCATCAGATCCAAAACAAGTGTGTAAGAACATATTTGTTCTTAATCTCGTTCTTATGTTGATAAATCTGGATTACTTGAGATAGTGTTTCAGGGTATTCATGCATTTCATAATCATGGAACTGAACTTAGTTTTAGTTGCATGTAGCTCAGGAATTGAAAATGTTATTTACATCCATTTGGCAAAGACACATTGTGGCAGAGCAGAACTGCGCACTGCCCCTTTAAGGACACACCACCACTACCTTAAATAGCTGCTCGTTGATTGCTAGGAGACCACAATAAAGGAAACAGTGAAGAACAGGAGAGCGGACAGTCATTCTCAGAAAAAAAAAGTGAGATTTTAGACTGGTTTGAGGTTAAGTTGAGGAGTGCCAGGCTAATGTAAGGAAAAAGAATGTCTGATGCTTTGTACTGTGGTGTGGATAAGTAATGTGATTGACCTACCTTTATTCTCTTTTGTTGGACTCTCATTTATTTATTTAAATAGTTTTTCCTGGGAGCTGCCACCGTTACAACATTTATGTGGCCAAGTGTAAATGTAATGTGCTTATTTAATCTGATAGCAATCTGATCAATAAAAATGCATTTAGTGACCAAGTGTAAATACCCCCTGTGTGCCTGTAGTTAGAAATTAGCACTATACATGCCCAAACTATCTCCATATGAGGGCTTTCCACACAGAGACAGCATATCTCTATGATCTTCTAAGATGTGCTCTTGCCTGAGATCACATGCAACAAGATATTTCAAGTAAAGGCAGGAGCACCATTCTCAAAACTAGTTGAAGCACAATAAGTACCTTTTTATATAAGCCTGGACTACATTTTGTTATTTTGAAATATGTCTTATTGTACGGTCACAGAGTTGTTAAACATAAAAAAAAAACAGTGGGGTTTAACTCATTAAATTCCAGCAAGAGTCTGTTTTTTGTATAGCCTATGTGTGGTTAGAGTTGGTTAAAAATTGTATTCCAAATTTGTAAAAATGTAAGTGCTAACTTATTGATGAATCATGTTTTTTGCGTTTCAGTCAATAGACCTCACATTTCACATCCATTAATTGTATAACTTCATCCATAGATTCACAGTGGGCATCCTAACACCAATACTCTGGAAATTCACTGATCAGAGCATGTGAACCCACTCAAGCAATCAGAGTAGCAAATGGTAGGACTTTCCTGTTAGGCACATTAATTTATGCTTTTGCTATTTCTCTTTCATTGTTGGCTTAGTACCTACAAAGCGGTAACCGGAAACAACTGTCAAATTGAAAAGAAGGGAACGGAAAAGCTTGTACAAGGTTATGTATATGGTTTTTGCGTAGTACACTATTCTTTCTGACACATGTAAGTCGTCTATTATGATTTTGGTCTGTATCTCCATTTTGTACAAATGTCAGCTTCAACATCTGGCTTCAAAATTATCTAACAAAGGTTATTTTCTTGTGTTCTTCATTATTCTAAAGCATGCACACCATGGAAAGAAGACTGAGAAGGGACAGTACATTATCCTGAAATCAGCAAAAGCTCACCCACAAACCAGAGCATGTGTGTGTGCTTGCTCATTATTTGGGAGGCAATGCTGAGCTAAATTTACTTTCACTTATGAGGCATCTACTTTCAGGGCCATTCAATCCCAGTGAGCAATTTCCAAGGCCAAGACTAGGGAACAATGGATAAGGAGGTAAAGGCCAATCCATTTTCATTCAGGCTGCATGGTTAATGACTGTCAATGTCAGAATAAATAAATTTTTAATATGCCTGAAAAATTACTGATGATCTTCAACTGAATAATAAGTTAATTCTCTGATTAGAGCACTGTTCATTCATCAATTCATTTTGGCTGGAGTCAAGAGCATGCTAACAGATTAACTTTCAGCTTCCTTTTTGTCCCCTCTGTTCTCCTCGGAGACATACCAAAATTACAGATAGCCAGCCATCTCAAAAACGTAGTATTAGTATTAGGGATGTGTCCAAAGCTGAATACCATATACGGAAATGCACAATTAATGACTTCAAAATTAAAAATAATTCATCTGAATAATAGAAATAATATTTCGACTGATTATCCAAAAAAGAACAAGGATAAAGCAACATTTTAAATAAACGTATCCAAAATTACAACGAAATGAAGAATGAAGTCTGTAGAGCCAATATTACTAAAGTTTAAGCATTATGAATGAAAATATCATGTACATTTTCCACTTCTTGAAATGTCTATGCTACTGTTTCACATGATTCACACATTAAACTCAAAAAAAAAAAATGTGTTGAACGAACTTAATTAAATTAAGGAAAGCTTTTCCACGAAATTTAATTGCATTGTTCCAACAAGATCTAATTTGTTTGATATGATTTGTTGTAATCTTGTTGTATGAACTTGAATTCATTTAGTCAAGACTTCTAAAAAAAATTGTGTCATTCCTACTAGATAAAGTTTTGCCATCCCTAATAGGGAAAATCTTTTCAGGTTAACTATGTCTAATTTTGCCATGCCTACTCTAAAAATGTATGCCCTGTTAACTACATTTAATTGTGTCATGTCTAATATATCTAACAAAGCCATGTCAACAACATACATTTTTGTCCTGCCTACTAGATAAAATTGCCAACATTATAATTTTAGCTAACTTGACTCTAGTTACTTCCAATGAAAGTGAAATACTTGTGTTCAATTAAATTAAAACCACTTTTTACATAGTAACAATAAATATTACTTGTCTACGTGAGGTTAGTCTACTATGAAGAAAGTCAATATGTTCAATATGTTTTGCAAACAAGGCAATAGAAACGTTCACTAAGTTAAAAAATGACAATGTAAATAAAACATGCATGAGCACACAAGAGAATATAACAGCATTTCCTTTTGTTTATTGCTGTAAACATGAGAGCAATTAAATGAGTGATAGAGACTTGATCACCTCTGCTCACAGTGCAAAAATGCCAATGCAGCAAGAACACGATTCTAAAGAACGTAATCCAGCATTTCCTTTTGTTCCTAACTCTAAACACAAGACTGCCAGTTACATGAGTGATCAAAAAGAAACAAAATCACAGTGCTCTGCTCACAGTGCAAAAATGCCAATGCAACATACAATCAAGTAGAAACCAGCATTTCCTTTTGTTCATATGGTTACATGAGAATGACAATTAAATGAATTGAAATCCAATTGAGAAACTTAAAATCACATCTGCTCAGAAAATGTTCAATGAAACATGAGCAATTACAAATTTAGAAAAATAAAATACTTCTGCTCAGAAAAATTCAAGCATTCACATATAACTTAACCATGAACACAAAGGTAAACATCTAAGTGAAGAGTTTTGTCTTCAGCGCCTGTGCTTTTCCAGACAGCTTATTGGAGTCTAGCTCCAGGATTACCTTCTGGAGCACTTCAAATGTATAACGGAGCTCTTTTGGGTAGGTAAGATTTAAAGAGTAAATCAGTCCAAGTAGCATGGCTGTAGCCATTGCTACATTACCTAAACAAGAGAGTACCTCCACACCTTCCAGCACAATGCCGACATCTTCAGGGTCTTCTGTTGCCTCTGCAAATTCATGCTTTACCACATAGATTCCCATTACTGTCTTCTTGATGTCCGCCTCTGCGCTCTCAAAGTTAACATCCTTCGGGAATAAAAAAATAAATACAATTAAATTATATTACATATAAAAAAATTAAGACTTCCAGAAAATATGCTGTATACAGTATATGACTCATATTCTAATTGGCCAATCTGTCCTGTAAAATAATCAAATGCACAGGCATTAAAGGGATAGTTCACCAAAAAATAAATTCTGTCATTAATTCCTCTCCCTCATGTCATTCCAAACACACCTTTCAATCATCTTCAGAACACAAATTAATATTTTTTGATGAAATCTAAAAGATTTCTGAACCATCCATATACAGCAACATGATTGCAACTTTCAAGGCCCAAAGGTAGTAAAGACATAATAGTCCATGTGACGACAGTAGTTCAATCAAAATGTTATTTTAACATTTGTAGCGACAAGAATACATTTTGTGTGCAAAAAACCCCCAAATAATGACTTTATTCAACAATTTCTTCTAATCTGTGTCAGTCTCCTACACTGTGGATGTAGGAAATACACTGCAGCGCTTCCAGGTTCTACATCAGAACTCCACCTCATTATTGGCTATCTCCTTCGTCAGAATCACACACAGGCGCGCCATGGTGCTCACGGGAACAGCATCACTCAATGGTGAGCCGGCGTTCTGCCGTAGAACCTGGAAGCGCTGCAGTGTATTTACTACTTACCTTAACTCTCCCTACCAGCTTTTTTAAATAAAGTTGCCAGCAAGTGTTTTTTTTATCATTTTCACAAAACTTTAATGGTCTCCAAAATATTTTGTTGTATGCATTTCTGGATAAAAAAATTTATCAAAAGAAAGAGGCTCTGCTTTTAAACAAACCAAACCGTTTTAGGCTCTGTTCACGTCGCGTCTTTTGCCAGTTCACATCCGTTATTAGTCATTATTTGCTTTTGATGAAAGAGAACTCCAACTCACCAAATACTCCTTCACCAGATTATGTGGATCTTCATTCAGGTAGATGCATAGCCCCTTGAGAATGCATTCTCGCTTGGTCTCTATGGTGCCATTCTGAGAATACAGACATAATGATTGTTACGCCCCTTCACTGTTTTCAAAAGTCTAGGAAGTTAGAAGGGGAACATTATATCACCCGTCGTCAATATTTGTAGAACACTGGGAAAGTAAGTGAAACCCAAAAGCAGCAGAACGTTTGAACACATTTATTGTGTGCAACAACTGGCCAACAAATTGATCTATATATATATATATATACATAAAGAAACCCAGCTGAAACAATTAGTTATTTACAATCAAAAAGAAAATAAATAATAAACAAACCAGCAAATTATATTATTATTATTATCCCAGACCTGGGTAGGAAAAAGGGAATAACTGGACAGTGCCAACTCAAAGAAACGAATAAAACGAAAAGAATCTTTCTAACCCATTTTCAACTAATCTAACTAATACCAAAAGGAAAATGTAGAAAAGAAAAGTCTTCGACGCCCGAGACATCGTATACTTCTCTACCTTACCTATCAAATCGAAAAAGTACAACGGATGGCACATGCCCCCCCCTAAACCTAGTGTGTTTAAACAAAAGGTAAACCTAGGTGTGTGCGATGTACGTCACGTGACATCCTACCTGTCCCTCTTTCCTTTATCCATCTCAAAACACAACGTTGCCGCTCTCAAATATTCAAATAAAGAAAAGAAAAGAAAAGAAAGGGACGGCAAAATAATGTGTTCTCACGTGACAAATTAAGCATTAACAGAGCTTAATAAATTATCAAGCGAGACCCAAATCAAGCATAACAGGAAAATACCAAACGCGCAAGTTGAAGTTCACAAACAAGAGAGGGCCCCCTCCTCGGGTGTGTTCGTGTCATTTATAGTTCCCGGATTTCCGGTAGCCATATGACTGGACCTCGCTTTCAGACGTCAGCACGTAAAAAAAAACCCTCTTCTCAGATGATTGACAGCAGAGACGAACCAGTTAGCACGTCACCTGCGAAAAAGAAAGTAAAAACGGACAGCGGCAGAAACAATACAAAAGAAACTACAAAGAACACCAAGGTCGCACATCTTGGGGTCACATAATATCGTAACACCCCCACAATCAATAAACAAACATATATTGTTTGTTATATAGAGAATTCTTAACGTGAAACAACTCACCCGCCATAAGCCCCTTTTAAATCCTGGAAAGAGCGTCAGCCAGGACATTCTCAGACCCCTTTTTATAATGAATTTCGAGGTTATAACTCTGTACGAACAGAGCCCAACGCATCAAACGTTGATTGGTATTATACATCCGAGAAAGAAAAACAAGGGGGTTATGATCCGTATACACAGCCGTAGGCAAATTCGAGGAGCCTAAATAAACTTCAAAGAACTTTAAAGTTTCCTTCTCAACTGTAGAGTAATTTCCTTGATGTCTATTAAACTTACAGGAGAAAAAGCACACTGGATGGTCCACGCCATCCTCGCCCTCTTGAAGCAAAACTGCTCCAGCGCCAACCACGCTCGCATCAACTTCCAACTTAAAAGAGCGATCAAAATTCGGAGCCGCTAAAACTGGAGTGCTGTACAACAAAGCTTTAACACTCTCAAATGCAATCTGGCACTCATCAGTCCACGTAAAAGTTTGTTTTGGACTAAGAAGATTAGTGAGAGGGGCTACTACTGTGGAGAAGTTTTTACAAAAATTACGATAGTACCCAGCCATACCCAAAAATCGTCTCAATTCTCACCGTGTCTTAGGTACTGGAAATTCCACAATGGCTGTAACTTTCATCTCCACAGGCTTCACTTGTCCCCGTCCCACCTGTTTACCCAGATAGGTGACACTAGCTTGACCAAACACACATTTTGCCAAGTTAAGGGTTAGCGAAGCACTGTCCAACCTCTCAAACACTGTACGAAGTAAAGACATGTGTTCTGTCCAGTCTTTAGAAAAAACTACCAGGTCATCCAAATAAGCGTTACAGTTGGGCACGCCAGCTAGAACTATTTGGATTAACCTCTGAAATGTAGCAGGTGCGTTCCGTAAACTGAACGCCATAACGTTGTATTGTAGGAAACAGTCCGGGGTTACGAACGCAGAGATGTCAGATGCACGCGGTGTTAAGGGTACCTGCCAGTATCCCTTAAGTAAATCAAGTTTACTAACAAAATTAGCAGAACCTATGTTATCGACGCAATCTTCCATCCTGGGAAGAGGATAAGAATCAGGTATTGTCATGGCATTCACTTTTCGGTAATCCGTACAGAAACGGAACGAACCGTCAGATTTATTTACCAAAAGGCATGGAGAACTCCACGGACTACAGCTATGCCGGGCCAACCCATTTGTCAGCAGATACTCAGTCTCCTCCCTCATGACAGATCTTTTAACGGCATTAAGTCGATAGGCATGTTGTTTTATAGGTCTCGCACCACTAAAATCAATATCATGTCGCAACACATTAGTCTGGGACGGAACGTCCGAAAATAAAGCTGGAAAAGCAGTGATAAGATCAACCACATCCTGCAGTTGTCCATCGGGTAAATGAGAAAGACGAGAAGGCAAATTAGTTAGAATAGCTGAATTTTCTAACTTAATACACTGTTGAGGAGTATTTCTCAGCACTAAACCGTCCTCATCTGAATCCACTTCACCCTCTGCAACAGGTATGAATTCCGTCATTGCCATAACAGGTGCAATCTCTATATCCTCTTTCACGAGGTCACATTGCACTTGTTCTCGTTCATGATACGCTTTGAGCATGTTAACATGACAAACACGCGTTTTACGTCTTCTCTCTGGTGTCCGTATAACGTAGTTTGTCTCACTGAGTTTTCTGACCACTTCATGGGGACCAGAAAATCGAGCCGACAATGCAGACCCTTGCACGGGTAACAACACCAATACATGGTCACCAGGCTGAAAAGACCGTACAACTGCTTTGACGTCATAACAATTTTTCATTTCACACTGAGCACTTTTTAAAGATTTCCGAGCAAGATCGCAAGCCTCATAAAGCCTTTTCCTGAATCGACTAACATAGTCTAAAATGTTTATTTTAGACTCTGAATTAGTCTCCAGCATCTTATCTTTAAGGACCTTCAAGGGGCCTCGGACAGTATGCCCAAAAACCAACTCGGCTGGGCTAAAACCGAGTGATTGCTGCACTGTTTCACGTATGGCAAACAATACCAAAGGGATTCCCTCGTCCCATTCCTTATTTGTTTCCATACAATACCTTCGAAGCATCGCTTTTAAGGTCTGGTGAAATCTCTCAATTGCACCTTGGCTCTCAGAATGGTATGCACTTGAGACCCTGTGTTCTATGGACAAAGACTTAAGAGTCTGAGCAAAAACACGTGACAAAAAATTTGTTCCTTGGTCTGTCTGAATCACCTTAGGAAGACCAAATGTAGAAAATAATTTTATCAGCGTTTTCAAAATAACAGGAGCGGTTATTTTGCGCAGCGGTATCGCTTCTGGAAATCGTGTTGCTCTACACATAATAGTGCATAAATACTGGTTACCTGATTTTGTCTTCGGTAAGGGACCAACACAATCTACCAGCACTTCTTCAAATGCTTCACCCATAGCTGGAATAGGAGAGAGCGGAGCGGGGGAAATTAATTGATTCGCCTTCCCCATTATTTGGCAGGTGTGACAGGTTCGACAGAATTTAACAACATCAAGTTTCAAACCCGGCCAAAAGAAATGGTGTAGAATACGATCGTATGTCTTAGTTATACCCAGATGTCCAGATAACACATGCTCATGAGCCAAAAATAATACCTGAGAACGAAATGTAATTGGAACCACCACCTGATACACAACAGTCCAATCCAAATCATCATCGACCCTAGAACACCACTTTCGCATCAACAATCCATCATCTACAAAATACGCAGTATGTCTTGTCTTAGCAGCCTCGAAACTAAGAACGGTCGAAAAACATTTACGCAAAGATGGATCTTCCTTTTGTGCTGAAATAATTTGAGACCGAGTGATGGGCAAATCCAACGAATTCGAATTCCCCAGAACACTGTCTAAATTTTTCCGATTAGTGTTTTGTGAGGATTTCTCCTTCAATTTCGATTCAGACTCAGAACCTAACACGTCGTTTGTTAACGCCTGTCCCGTCAACGAGTCAGCCAGAGCGACTTGATCTATTCTCGCTAACTGAGCACGCGTAACAGCACAGGCAGAAAATACGTCAGGATATAGACTGGCCACATCATCAGAAATCGCACACACATTTGGGAAATCAGTCACCTCTGGCACGGGCATGACTTTGCCTCCTGCCAAATCATTTCCCAAGATAAAGGTTATTCCTTTCACAGGCAACGAATTACGAATACCGACCTTTACAAATCCTGAAACTAGTGAACTGTTTAAGTGCACACGATGCAAAGGAACTGGTACAACCTGCATTTCAATACCACGGACTAGAATATTCGAGCCGCAATATGATTCCTCAGAAAAAGGCAAAACATCACACACCATAAGTGACTGCATAGCCCCTGTATCTCGGAGGATGTGAACTTTTATCTGATCTTCCTCCCTTCCAGATAACGAAACAAACCCCATCATTACAAAAGGTTCATAATTTGCATCAGGAATATCAGTACAACTTAATAATTCGGATGACTGCACAGTCTTAAGTAATGCAACACTTTTAGGAGGCTGCCCTTGCTGCTTTCGTTTAAGCACAACACAGTCCGCAATCAAATGCCCTTGCTTATGACAGTAAAAACATTCTCTTACCTCTTTTGATTGTGAAGTTCCAGACTTGACTCGGACACTCTGATTGTGTGGTGGGGTGCCAGTCACGTTCTTTTCAGCGCGCGTCACTGAAAATACCACCTTATGGGTGAGTACAAATTCATCTGCCAAGACAGCAGCCCGTGACAGTGAATCAACTTTTTGTTCGTTTAAGTATACCACCACACGCTCAGACAAACATGCATTAAATTCCTCCAGCAGGATTAATTCTCTCAGTGAAACGAAATCATCAACTTTGCTTGCATTACTCCATTTATCAAACAAAATACTCTTATCCCTTGCAAACTCTACAAAGGTCTGGTTGGAATTTTTTTTATGGCTTCGAAACCTTTGTCGGTATGCCTCTGGGACCAGCTCATACGCACGTAATATCGCTAATTTCACAGTCTCGTACTTTAAACTATCCTCTAAGGAAAGATTGGAAAAAACCTCTTGCGCCTTCCCAATCAACCTGCACTGCAACAGAAGGGCCCAAACCTCCTTAGGCCAACCAAGTGACAGAGCAATGCGCTCAAAGGTGTAAAATAGGAGTCCACCTCTGTCTCTCTAAAATGTGGAACTAGCGTAATGTGTTTACTAACGTCGAACGACCCAGCTGCTAACGATGGAGAAGCAAAAGACACTAACGGTTGAGTCTGAGCAGAGGACACGGTTGCCAACGGTGGAGTAAGAACAGGAGGAACGTTGGTATCTCGAGATGGATGCAGTTGCGCAGCAGATCTTCCCACAATTTGCATTGCCTCGAGCTCCAACTCTCGCATTTTTACCTGTTTCTCTGCCTCAATTTCAAGTTTGCGAATTTGCAATCGCAAATCCAGCTCACCCTGACGATTCTGCGCTTTCTCCTGTGCTTCCAGCTGCAATCGGGCCAAACGAACTTTTAGTTTCGTTTCTCCTTTTGAGCTTATAGAGACAGGAGAGAACGGTTCAAATTGAGGTAACCCCGCTCTAACGTCGGCCTCCGCCACAGTTATAAACTCCCTACCAATCTCGTCTTCACTCCTTGGTGTTTCAATATCCACACCACACTCTGCTGTATCCCCCTTGTCTGGTACCACGAGCACATTCAACTCCCCTAACTGATCGCATATAATGGATTTGATCTCTCTCTTAAGAGATTGCCGAGCCACAACAATCTGAAAATGCTTCGCAATCGTCAACAAATCATCCTTTCTGCAGCAATCTAACATTTCTACAGTTGGATTTTCAATAAAACTTTTCAAATCGAACGTTGCCATCATACTACTAATAAAGGCCACTAGCCTACTACAAAATCAGCTGTATACACGCACCACGCTCCCAGTTTAAAAAAAAAATAGCAACAAACAAAAATAAAATACCTTGAGATGACTTATTTTAATCAATCCGATATCAATCAACTTCCAGGAACAATTAAAATCCCGGATGAGCCCCCATTAATGTTACGCCCCTTCACTGTTTTCAAAAGTCTAGGAAGTTAGAAGGGGAACATTATATCACCCGTCGACAAAAGTAAGTAAGTGAAACCCAAAAGCAGCAGAACGTTTGAACACATTTATTGTGTGCAACAACTGGCCAACAAATTGATCTATATATAAATATATATATATATATATACATAAAGAAACCCAGCTGAAACAATTAGTTATTTACAATCAAAAAGAAAATAAATAATAAACAAACCAGCAAATTATATTATTATTATTATCCCAGACCTGGGTAGGAAAAAGGGAATAACTGGACAGTGCCAACTCAAAGAAACGAATAAAACGAAAAGAATCTTTCTAACCCATTTTCAACTAATCTAACTAATACCAAAAGGAAAATGTAGAAAAGAAAAGTCTTCGACGCCCGAGACGTCGTATACTTCTCTACCTTACCTATCAAATCGAAAAAGTACAACGGATGGCACATGCCCCCCCCTAAACCTAGTGTGTTTAAACAAAAGGTAAACCTAGGTGTGTGCGATGTACGTCACGTGACATCCTACCTGTCCCTCTTTCCTTTATCCATCTCAAAACACAACGTTGCCGCTCTCAAATATTCAAATAAAGAAAAGAAAAGAAAAGAACGGGACGGCAAAATAATGTGTTCTCACGTGGCAAATTAAGCATTAACAGAGCTTAATAAATTATCAAGCGAGACCCAAATCGAGCATAACAGGAAAATACCAAACGCGCAAGTTGAAGTTCACAAACAAGAGAGGGCTCCCTCCTCGGGTGCGTTCGTGTCATTTATAGTTCCCGGATTTCCGGTAGCCATATGACTGGACCTCGCTTTCAGATGTCAGCACGTAAAAAAAAAACCTCTTCTCAGATGATTGACAGCAGAGACGAACCAGTTAGCACGTCACCTGCGAAAAAGAAAGTAAAAACGGACAGCGGCAGAAACAATACAAAAGAAACTACAAAGAACACCAAGGTCGCACATCTTGGGGTCACATAATATCGTAACAATGATACATTTTATTAAAGATTTGTTTAGTGTTGGTTATGTACATTTAATTTACATAACACCCTCCTATACAATACACATCAGCCCTTATGCACTACAGAGCACTACAAAAATAGCTTGTTGTAGAAGAAAGCAATTTAGTAAAACAAACAAATAAAAAAAATATAACCTGAGACATTGGCACCATCACATCCTGAATCCTTTTATTGAATACTCCACCCCTTTTGGTAAACACCTTTAGCAGATCATCAGAAAACCGATCCAGTTGTGACAGGAACTTAGATTGTAAAGGAACGGTTGTGATGCGACGAAATTCAGCATTTATCTAAAGACATAAGTTAGAGAGGTCTTGTTTATGGGCAATTCAACATAGACTACAGGACAGCTCTGATAGAAAGGAAACATCAAATCACTTACCTCGCGCAATTGTTATAATTGTTGACGAGCAATAAGTTATAGGTTTGAGGAAAAACAGCCTAAAATATAACTTTCAAACCTTTTTGTCATCCTAATAACAGCTGAATGCAGAGCAAGAATTTCAAATATCGGGGAGACAATTTGGCTATTTTTAATTAACGTGTCTGTGGCGGTTATGGCTTTGCCCTTGATAGCATAAGTTACATTATCATGGCACTGAATATATTAACAGGGTTTTCTGTCCACTGTTCCTATTATACATCGAGATTCATCATGCTATATGTTACTTTTAGTAAAAAATTAATGATTGAATTTGATCATTGCATATGAATGACTGCACCACATGTAACATTAGCTGAAACTATAACGTCATCTACAAAACGACACTATTACCAGCTATTTTTCATACTGAAAGTACATTTTCTTTCTGGTATGCAACAAGATGCCAATAAAGCACATTTATTTGTTAAATAATTTACAAAAGTATATGGATGGTGATAGATTAAAATTACCACTTACCTGTCTCTCTTCTGGTTCTGGTGATCTGCGCATGCGTCAAAGTTTTCGTTCCGTTGATGACGTATATCCGGTTTAAGACGAACGAAAAATATACATGTTGACTCAATTAATTTTTTTTTTGGTAAACCTAATTTTTCAAAAAATTACATTGATTACACTTAATGAAATTAAGCTGGAATGATTTTTATGAAGAGTTGTGTCGTATGTGCTCATTTTAATTAAAGAAATTGAACAAAGAGCTAAAATAATTTTTTTGAGTGTAGGATTCCCATGCATACATTCATAACCAACCTAAACATGATGTTGAATTCCTGACCTGAAGTGATGATTTTACATCGGGACTCATTTATCCTCCTAATGTTGATCACATATTCACATCACACTGGGAATCGTGGCCATGTGGGAATCATTCGCACGTCCTTCATTCACTTCCTGCACCAGGGACATCCTCGGAACAATGAAGCCCAATGTCTGCTGCATCGAATAGCAAGTCTGGTGGTGGAATGAAGATGTCCAGTGCAACATTAAGGAGAAGGCTGCCTTCAAGACATGGGAGAAATCGAGAAGAAGACCAGCAGCATTTTCACAAGCTAGAACTGTGTATCTCCAAGACGTATATGACCAACTGGACACCCCTAAGAGGGCTAATAAGATCTACAGGTTAGTCAGTGCACTGCACTGGCCAACGCAGGACTTGTCAAGCACGTCAAGGACGAGAATGGTCGGCTCCTGAAGAACCCACACGACATCCTCAGAAGATGGAAAGACTACTTCGCCCATGTGTGCAACGAGGAGTACCCACATCTGCCAATACCAAAAGCAGCTGCTATCACTGGCACCATCCAGTCAATATCAGCAGCTGAAGTCATGGTCGCCATCAGCAAGAAGACAGGCAAGGTAACCGAGGAGCGGAGATCCTTGCAGAACAAGTTCAAATTTGGGAACAATTATACCCATGATTCCTGTCTCAATATTTTTGCCTTCCAATCACTGATTTTATTTCAAATTTCTGTGAAACTTGCTAAATAAACATTAGCTAGCAATACTATGTACATTTTTAGCTAATATCAATAACTTTCTTACCAATTTTGTCGCTTGTGAACAATCTGCCTAAAGTAATGTGAGGCAGACAGCAGACGCTGGTCAGACTTTTTTTTTCTTTATGCCGTTCAGACCTGCCTGGACCTGCCTGCTAGATAAGTTATCTAGCTTGTTGATTTTCCCATATAATAAAAAAATGGTAAATGGATAATTTAGCAGATAGCCTTACCCATCCATTATACAGACATGATTTTAGATTGTGTGTAGCTTCCTGTTCACAAGGAAGGTGTGAGAGGGCTTTCTGCAGTTGGATATTCTGGTTAGACTATTAGGTGTACGGATTTGTGAAGAACACACCGCTGGCTACCAATTGTATACTTTTTCTGTTGTAGAGATTGATAACACCCTGCTCAGCACCCTCAAGAGGAAATTTGCTGATGAACTTGGGTTCATAGCAGAGGAGGATGTGGCATGAGCACACATGAGGAAGATCTGCTGGACCAGGAACTACTGCAGGAAGACATGGACCACAAGGAGATGGAGCCTGATCCCCATCCAAGACCATCATCTGGGTACATATGAATGTGTCTGTATTGTTTGTTTCTATTTCACATATGACTGATACTCACAGTAACACTAAAACAGTTACTTTTATTATTTTGGGTATGGCTAGCCATTCTTGCACAGGTCCCAAGTCAGCTAGAAAATGTAAATACTTCCCTGCAATCATAACATGGGCGGTGCTGATGGGTCAGACAAAATGCTAAAATCTTATGACGTCCTACAAAAAACGCAGAAGTGGTGGAAGACTTTTTTTCCCACTTCACAGACATTGTCAATAGTTTCATATTGTTTAAGGAATGGCAACACATTCATGCGGCACCAGGGGATGAGCGTGTTGAATGTATAGAAATAGTAATGCAGAATACATACATGTAGAAATAATGGGAATGAAGTTATCAGAATTTTAAAAAAATATATAATCCATGTATAGAAATAAGTAATACTATTTTAAAAGAGTTGATGGGTGACACAGGGCAAAATGATTATGTTTGGGGATTTTAATGCACATAATGGTTTTGGGGTAGTAAAAACACTGATAAAAACAGGAAAATAATAGAAGAGTTTATAGAAGAACATTCACTGGTTTGGTTTAATGATTGAAAGCCAACAAGAATGGATATAACAAGAGGCAGCACATCATGTTTAGATCTCACAATAATGTCAGCAGCATTAGCTGATAAATGTACTTGGACAGTGCATGAAGATAATTTGGGCATTGATCATTGGCCAGTAATATGTGAAATTCAAAAAGCAACTACAGAAGCAAAATATTAATCAATGTGTAATGTGGAGATCTAAACAGGCATAATGGAAAGAATGTTACAATTTGTGTGAAGAAAATTTCAATAATATGAAATTGGAAGGAAGTGTTGAGGAAAAATATAATAAAATAGTTGATGGAATTATCTTTGTAGCAAAACAGTCTATTCTTTAATAAGAGATAATGGAAAGAAAAAGAAAAGTGTACCATGGTGGTCAGAGTGGCAATTGGAGAAAAAGAAGAAGAAAGATTAATAACTCAATATACAGTCATAGAGTATCAGAAGAAAAGGGCAATTGCAAGAAGGGTAACAAAAAATGCAAAAAGAAAAGCGTAGCAAGAGTTCTGCAATACAATTGGGAGAGAGACTGAAATGCATGTGGTATGGAGAATGATTAGAAAAATTAATGGTATTAATAACTATAAGCAGATCCCTGTAATAGAAGAGAAAGGGAAAATAGCCATTAACATTTCAAGAAATACAAGGGAGAGATATGGTCAGTTACAATATGTTAAATAACTTCCCAGACATAGCAATTAAATCATTATTGGATTTATATAATCATGTATGGAATGAAAGTACTTATACCCAAAGATTGGAAAAGTGCCATAGTGATACTAATAGTTAAACCTGTGAAAGATGCATCAAAATCTAACAGCTATAGACCAATTGCACTAACATCCACATTGTGCAAAGTAATGGAGAAAATGATAGTAAGAAGGTTTAATTAATTTTTGGAGAAAAAATAAATATTATCACCAGATAAGAGAGGTTTTAGGAAAAATAGATCTACAATGGATGCTCTAATATTAATTGAAAATTATGCACAAAACAAGCACTTAATGAGAGAATATCTTGTTGCAGTTTTCTTTGATTTTGAAAAAGCATACACCACTTTATGGAAGGAAGGACTTTTAATTAAACAAAATAAACTTTGAATAGGGGGAAGAATGTATAACTGGGAGGGGTGGAAGAAGTTCTGAAAAATCATACTCAAGTAGAAGTACTGTTACTTCCCAAAAATGTAGTGTGAGTAGAGTAAAAGTAGCTGTCCTAAAAACTACTCAATAAGAGTAAAAGAGTAGCTCATTTAAAAGTACTCATGAGTAGTGAGTATTAAGTACTGAGTTGCAAAACCTTTGGCCTATTAACACTGTATGCCAACTTTTAAAATACATCACTTATCTATGATAAACACTACATGAATCTGATTCCAAAAAATAAAAGGGAGACATGATAACAGAAATGAAAAATTAAAAAGTTATTTTCAAAACACCGATCATCATTTTAAATCGTAATGTATAAAACAATTACATTAAAATCAGTTTATGTGTAGGGTCTAAATTTCCCTTAACACAGACAGAGTGTTACTGTTGTGCTAAAAAAACATGATCAAATCAATGCAAGGAATGCAAAAAAATGCTCAATAAGCAGGATCGCTTGGGACGTCATGTCCTGCACAATAGTGTTGGTTGAGCATGCATGGGAAAAGTTGTTTGATACAGGGGCTACATTACGCTTAAAAATGAATAATTCACCCAAAAATGAATTTACTCACCCTCATGCCATCCTAGATGTGTATGACTTTCTTTCTTCTGCAGAACACAAATTAAGGTTTTTTGAAGAATATCTCAGTTCTTTTGGTCTAAACAATGAAAGTGAATCGGTGCTAAAATATTGAAGCTTCACAAATCACATAAATCAGCATAAAAGTTGTCTAATCCATGTTCCTCCAGTGCTTTAATCCATGTCTTCAGAAGTTATATGATAGATGTGGTGAGAAACAGATCAATATTTTATTCATTTTTTTACTAATAATTCTCCTCCCTGCTCTGTCAATCTCCACTTTAACTTTCACTTTCTTCTTGTGTTTTTGGTGATTCATATTCATCATGCATATCGCCACCTACTGGGCAGAAAGAAGAATTTCTAGCAAAAATTGACTTAAATATTCATCTGTTTCTCACCCCCACCTGTCATATCATTTTTGAAGTCAGGATTAAACCACTGGAGGCGTAAGTATTACTTTCCTGCTACTTTTATGTGCTTTTTTGGAGCGTCAACATTTTGGCATCCCTTCACTTACATTGAATGGACCTACAGAGCTGAAATATTCTTCTGAAAATCTTTATTTGTGTTCTTCTGAAGAAAGAAAGTAATTGACAGATGGCAGGATGGTGAGTATATTAGAGATTTCTTTTTCATTTTTCTTTTTCGTGTGAATTATTTATTTAAGTAGCACATGGAGACCACATTGTCCTCCTTTTGAGATACAATGTTCAACATTGATTTAGTTGTTGTATTTTTTAAGCCAAGTAATAGTTATGTTCTCATTCTCATGCATGATGCACAATTTTCTGAAGTTTGAGGTGGAATGTTCTGTTGAAGTATTGCTCTATAAAGATAGAAAGGTATCGACATTTGCAAAGGCTAATCATAATTATACATTATTTTATAATTTTTACATTTCTGGTAATTTATTATACCAATTAACACACTCTCTACATCAGGGGGTCAGTATTATCAAAAAACGAACAATATTTTCAATAAAATATTATTATTAAAAATGTCACTGTTTTAAGTTTTTAATGTTTTTACATTAATAATTTTAAAGCTACTCAAGTTATTCAGCCAAAAGTAATGAGTGGTTTTCTCGTTTCCTTATTAATATTGTTTGATTAATATCCTTCATATGACATAGCCTACTAGACAGTGCTCAATTCAGATACATGTACTCGTCAAGTCCAAGAGTATGACGCAAATATGCTTTTTGTCCCACTGTTTACATTAAACGAATGTGTTTACATTAAATCCTCATCAAGACAGGCATTGGCGGAATTATAAAGTGTATTTGAGCATTTAGGCACGTAACCTCTTTAGTGCTCAAACATTAGCCACCTGTCAATCAAACAACACACAGTGACAGACATCTGGAAATAAAAACTCAATATATTTCATCTAGATCAACCAACCAGTGGTGCTTTTGCTATCATGATTGATGTAATGAACACCCCTGTTCTAGATGTAGATAATGGGCTAAATATAGAAAACTACTCAAAAGTTTGATCGAGGACATCTCTCTTTCAGATAATCATCTAGATCATTTTATTGCCCAGCACTATTGATAACATTGCGTTAATCTCTCACAGCAACCCAATAATCTCAGTGATAGATAGCATAGCCTGTAATTTAACTACACACAGTATCTAGTAAGTAGATATATGAAATTTACCTCGATATGTTTCTTCAAATTAGAGGCAGGATTAATGCTGATATCTGGCTTGAGCAAGTTAAACTTGCATGACACGATCAAGCAATTGGCCTTTTTCACTGCGAAAAGTCCTTCCAGGTGCGGCTGGTTATGTTCAGCTGTAAACTGTGCTTGAAGCATCCATAAAAGATGGAGCCAATTCTGCAGCTGCCATTCAAGTTTTTTACGTGTGATTTGATTTGACGGGAGTCATGAGACTCTCCCTAGCCAATCATATTGATAGATAAAAATAAAATCAGGACAGGGAAGTAGCGAACGCAGATGGTGGGAATATAGTGCAGTAAAAGTACAGTTACAGCACTTAAAATATACTCAAGTAAAAGTAATATTATAAAAATTTTAAACTACTTAAAGTACAATTCTTTGGGAAAAGTAGTTCATTACAGTAACGTGAGTATTTTTAATTCATTACTTTACACCCCTGGATATCCATAACTGGATATTAGATTTCCTATTTGAATGTAAATTTCCAGGTAAGAACAGTGGAAGAAATGTCAGCAGTGTGTGATGTTATGAATGGGACTCCACAAGGAAGTGTCATCAGTCCAATTTTATTTAATTTAATAATTAATATTATACTTTAAAAAGTTAAACCAAACATTGGAAAGGCATTATATGCTGATGCTGGAGCACTATGGTAAAGAGGTAGGAATTTAAGAAATGTAGTTAAAGGAATACAAGAAACAATAAGTGGTGTAGTGGGCTAAAGCACATAATTGTTAATCAGAAGGTCGCTGGTTCGATCCCCACAGCCACCACCATTGTGTCCTTGAGCAAGGCACTTAACTCCAGGTTGCTCCGGGGGATTGTCCCTGTAATAAGTGCACTGTAAGTTGCTTTGGATAAAAGTGTCTACCAAATGCATAAATGTAAATAAGTGAAGTTGAAGAATGGTCAATAGATTGGGGATTAAAATATTTAGTACCAAAGACTCAATTTATTATTTTGAAAAAGAAAATGGAACAAATGTTTCTGAAATTAAATGATCAACCACTAGAAAGAGAGACCGAATTCAAGTATCTTGGATTAATCTTTGATGAGAAATTAATATGGATGAGACATATTAAGAAAATTGAAAACATATGTAAAGGTATAATAAATTGCATGTCTTCAATAGCCAAGTATGAATGGGGAGCCAGCAAGAGTCCACTGTTACATGTATATCAAGCCTTAATACATTCTAGTATAGACTATGGGTGTGCATTGTATGGGACTGGATCTAAATCAGAATTTAAGAAATTGGATAATTTACAGTCTAGAGCACTTAGAATCTGTTGTGGAGCAATAAGATCAACCCCTTTAGATGCCATCAGGGTTGAAATATGGGAGATGCCACTAGACTTGGGAAAAACTAGCTATGATGTGTTGGGTTAACTTGCAAGGAAGTGACAACAATCATCACACGCACAGTTTTAAAAGATTGCTGTGAATAAAAAATAATGCAGAAAATATCTTTGGATGGAAGTATGAACAGTGGGTTAAGGATTATGGTCTGGAGAATGAAGTCATCTGCGCTAACATGCCATTACATTGTGTGCCAGTATGGCACTTTCCTGAACCTTTTGTTGAAATAAGATTTTTAGAGGCCAGGGAAAAAGCAGAAGAAGGGTATAGAAGTAGTAATGAAATCAATGTTTTTATGAGAGATGTTACTCTTTTATGCAGAAGTTTACAGATCAAAAAGTTGGTATAGGAGTGTATATTTTTAGTTTTAAAACAAAAATAAGTCTAAGTATAACTTATAAATTGTCTGTATATTCCACAGAGTTAATTGCTATAATAATAGGGCTACAGTGGATTGAACAGACTAAGCCAATTCTGACTTTAATTTGTTCGGATTAGTCGTCAGCTCTTAAAAGTATAATGTCTACAAGAACTGACAGAGAAAATCTACTGATGGAAATGTATACATATTGTACAGATTGAAAGCAGAGGGTATAACTGTGTACTTTTGTTGGATATTACTACACATTGGGATAGCAGCAAATTAAATAGCTGATAAGTTAGCAAAAAAAGTATTAAAAATCATGGTGGGTATTAAAGTACCCATGGGGAGAAGTGAGGTAATATCAGTGATTAAAAAGAAACTAGTGAATTTATGGCAAAAAAGGTGTGAAAATAGCAGAAGAGGTAGATTTCATAATATTGCAAAATTAGTAGGAAAAGAACAATTTGATGGAAAGTATGGAAAGGAAGAAGTAATGATCTTTGGATTAAGACTGGGACACACAGGATTAAATTCAACACTTGCAATAATGGGGAAGCATGAAAATGGTATGTCTGATGAATGTGATGTTTTAGAAACAGTAGAGTAGTCTTTTTAATAATATAAAGGATAGAGCAGTAAATGTCATGGACCTCTAGAGAAAGGGTTTGAGAGATTCTCATACATATAGGGCTGTTTTAACCTTTTTAAAGAACACAGGACTAGAGCATAGGATATAATGTATGGGGGTCATGGTGCCCATCCTGGAGGTTGAGGAGCCCAGTAAGGAAGCTGGAGGAGCTGAACATGCAGTGCCAGCTGAAATGTGGGTTCTGATCTTCTGGGTTGGGTGGGGCATATATATACACTACCGTTCAAAAGTTTGGGGTCACCCAAACAATTTTGTGTTTTCCTGAAAAGTCACACTTATTCACCACCATATGTTGTGAAATGAATAGAAAATAGAGTCAAGACATTGACAAGGTTAGAAATAATGATTTGTATTTGAAATAAGATTTTTTTTACATCAAACTTTGCTTTCGTCAAAGAATCCTCCATTTGCAGCAATTACAGCATTGCAGACCTTTGGCATTCTAGCTGTTAATTTGTTGAGGTAATCTGGAGAAATTGCACCCCACGCTTCCAGAAGCAGCTCCCACAAGTTGGATTGGTTGGATGGGCACTTCTTGCGTACCATACGGTCAAGCTGCTCCCACAACAGCTCAATGGGGTTCAGATCTGGTGACTGCGCTGGCCACTCCATTACCGATAGAATACCAGCTGCCTGCTTCTGCTCTAAATAGTTCTTGCACAATTTGGAGGTGTGTTTAGGGTCATTGTCCTGTTGTAGGATGAAATTGGCTCCAATCAAGCGCTGTCCACTGGGTATGGCATGGCGTTGCAAAATGGAGTGATAGCCTTCCTTATTCAGAATCCCTTTTACCCTGTACAAATCTCCCACCTTACCAGCACCAAAGCAACCCCAGACCATTATATTACCTCCACCATGCTTAACAGATGGCGTCAGGCATTCTTCCAGCATCTTTTCATTTGTTCTGCGTCTCACAAACGTTCTTCTTTGTGATCCAAACACCTCAAACTTGGATTCATCTGTCCACAACACTTTTTTCCAGTCTTCCTCTGTCCAATGTCTGTGTTCTTTTGCCCATCTTAATCTTTTTCTTTTATTGGCCAGTCTCAGATATGGCTTTTTCTTTGCCACTCTGCCCTGAAGCCCAGAATCCCGCAGCCGCCTCTTCACTGTACATGTTGACACTGGTGTTTTGCGGGTACTATTTAATGAAGATGCCAGTTGGGGACCTGTGAGGCGTCTGTTTCTCAAACTAGAGACTCTAATGTACTTATCTTCTTGCTCAGTTGTGCAACGCGGCCTCCCACTTCTTTTTCTACTCTGGTTAGAGCCTGTTTGTGCTGTCCTCTGAAGGGAGTAGTACACACCGTTGTAGGAAATCTTCAATTTCTTAGCAATGTCTCGCATGGAATAGCCTTCATTTCTAAGGACAAGAATAGACTGTCGAGTTTCAGATGAAAGTTCTCTTTTTCTGGCCATTTTGAGCGTTTAATTGACCCCACAAATGTGATGCTCCAGAAACTCAATCTGCTCAAAGGAAGGTCAGTTTTGTAGCTTCTGTAACGACCTAAACTGTTTTCAGATGTGTGAACATGATTGCACAAGGGTTTTCTAATCATCAATTAGCCTTCTGAGCCAATGAGCAAACACATTGTACCATTAGAACACTGGAGTGATAGTTGCTGGAAATGGGCCTCTATACACCTATGTACATATTGCACCAAAAACCAGACATTTGCAGCTAGAATAGTTATTTACCACATTAGCAATGTATAGAGTGTATTTCTTCAAAGTTAAGACTAGTTTAAAGTTGTCTTCATTGAAAAGTACAGTGCTTTTCCTTCAAAAATAAGGACATTTCAATGTGACCCCAAACTTTTGAACGGTAGTGTATATATATATATAAAAATATATAAAAATACAGATGCATCCCCCAAGTAAACTATACAGTAGGTGGCGGTAATACTCCTAAGGAATGTGTGGTCATTAACAAGATGAAGATGAAGAAGAAGAGAGAGTTGTTTGGTAAGGGGAAAGCATGGATTCTCATTGAAAAAAGCCACATTGACCAATGCTTTAATTTGGAAACATACTGTTTCATACTTAGACAAAAAGGCTTTCCTTTTCCTACCTGTATTGTTGTATCTAATGGTGCATTTGCAATTGCATGGTATATTTTAGAAATTGAAAGGGCAACTTTGCCTGCATTATCACATCGCCTTGTGTGGTTCCATCTAAAATGGATATTACTCATGAGGATGGGACTAGTTTCTGTTTGTTCCTGGAGTTAATATGTGGATAAGGGGATCTGGTTTGGACCGTTACTGGTTTTAAAAGATCTGATTGCATCAACATCAACTACAAGGTTTCATCATTCATCTACGGACTAATTCAGATTTTCACTGTATGCAACTCAGTCTCAGATCAGAATTATTCCTTTTGTATTAATAATATTTTTCATTTATTTGGGTTAATTTGTATGATTGGTTTATGGAATATGTTACTTTAAATTGTATTTCTGATGTGCATTGGACTTTGTTTATTTTTTTTCTATAATATACCCACATTAAGAAAATCAATTGTCTGTTATATTTTTTATTTTGAACTCAACCAGTTTAGTGATTAGTTGGTATGAAGATCCCTCCCAAAAGAATTTCAGATTTATAGTGAACTTTTGCATAGAATTACGAGTTTATACAGACCTACTGTATCTCCCTCCTTAATGTTGATCAAAACGTATTATCCAAGACACTTGCTAGTAGACTCTGCAAATTAATTAACAAACTGATTAACACAGATCAGAATGGAATTGTTTCAGGAAGAAGTACTATGCATAATACTAGATGCTTATTTAATATAATTTATCACTCTAAGGCAATCCGAGATCATTTGATTGTAATCTCATTGGATGCCGAAAAGGCATTCGACCGAGTGGAATGGCGTTATTTGTTCACTACCCTTGAGAAATTTAATATGGGGAATGAGTTTATAAACTGGATTAATATTTTACACAGTAGTCCATCAGCACATGTTTTAACAAATAAAACATTATCAGACCCCTTCTATCTTCAAAGAGGAACCAGGCAGGGCTGTCCTCTCTCACCCCTTTTGTTAGTAGAGCCCCCGGAAGAAACCATTCAATCTAACCCATGCATACATGGCTTTAATACTTCAAACTCTGTTAATAAAATATAACTGTATGCAGACGATATTTTGATTTATACTCCATTACCCATCCTCAGGTGAGCCTTCTTGTTATACTCAAAACTATTACTAACTTTGGAAAATTTTCTCGCTTTAAAGTTAATTTTGAAAAAAGTGAACTCATGCTCATTCATCTGAAGGATTTGTCTGTAATACACTCTTCCCCATTTAAAGTCTCCATGGAAAAAATTACATATTTGGGAATTGAGGTTACTTATGAATATTATCTACTCTTCAAAGCTAATTTCAACCCCTTATTATCTAAGTTACAAACCCGTATACACTATTGGAGAACTCTCTCATCTCCTTAATTAGCAGAATAAATGCGCTAAATTATATTTCTACCTGAAATATTATATTTATTTCATAATATTCCAATACTACTACCCAGGTCCTTCTGTAAACACCTAGACTTTATTATTCTTCCTTTTCTATGGAACTATAAGGGTCACAGAATAAAAAAAAAACATAATTGTAAACCCAAACATGAGGGGGGGTTTGGCCCTTATGGATATTCGCATTTACCTCTGGGCCACTCGTTTAAAAGTTTTTGAACTATGGTTGGAACAGTCGGCTAATACCCCAGACTGGCTTCAGATAGAGTGGGATTACTGCCATCCTTGTGATCTTGGAGCAGTGCTACTCTCCCCAGTGATATTAGACCAAACTGCAGTTAGTAGTATTGTCATAACGATTCAGTTACGTTTTTGGAGACAGATAATCGAATACCTGAAGATAAAATCGCTTTCCCTCTTAATCCCGTTTGCAAATAACCCAGCATTTCCCCCTTCAAGTTTGGATACAACATTTAGTCAATGGAAGGAATTGTGTATATGCACAGTCAAGGACCTTTATCTTGATGGGGTGTTAGCTTCCTTTATGCACCTACAACAGAAATACAACCTTGCAACAAAAAAGGTTTCAGATTTTTACAAATAAAGAATTATTTGCGTACACATTATGTTTCCCTAGACGACGTCCTGCCCTCAATCATTGATGACTGTCTTATCCAATTTAGAGGAAACAAAAATCTGTTATTTTTAATTTCGAAGGTTACAAGCAGCTACTTCCCCCTCTACAAAATCGATTAGAGAGGAATGGGAGCGAGAGATGGGAATTGGAATCTCTGAGGAAATTTGGCAGTGTGGTTTGGAGGATACTGATAAACAATCGGTCAGTACCACATTATGCCTCATTCAATTTAAGGTCTTACATATATTACATTTCTTAAAAAATTTAATTACATAGGATTTCCCCAATGTCTCGCTAAATTAAGGCTTGAGGAACTGATGTCTGCTCTACACCTGTAACGAACTAGATACCTTTTGAAAGGCAACATTGGACAATTCCACAAGATTTGGGACCATTTCATCTGCTACCTTAATAGGAATGTTATTCCTTAATGCAAAGTATTGTAACTGAACTGTTATGTAATAATGTCACTGGATTGTATATTAACAGGCGGGGGAAGGGGTGTTGGTTATACTTAATGGATTTGTATTTATGGTTAATTTATTTTGTTCAAATAAGAAAACTAATCCTGGAACCTGTAATTATTTCATGGCTATACGATGTTTGAATAAAAACCTATTTGACAAAAAGAAGTGTGAGTTTATTATAGTTCCCGTTAACTAATGTAGTAAATTCATGTTAACAAAGAGAACCTTATTGTAAAGTGTTACCTTTCATCATACTATATGTTAATTTGCTAACAGACAATTTCTATTTATCTCTAAAGTTTACCAACTACAATATCATTAAAGTGTTCTTAAAACATCTGTAATAAATGAAGATTTATGACTGGTTCATTTAATGAGGGACTATCATTTCAATAGAGAGAGAAGAGTTGCACTGCACTGCAATTAAAAGCTGATGTTCAGGATCTTGCATCGGGCCAGTTCAGTGCTAAACAGGATCCAGTGACCTGTGAGGCAATATCAGTATGTGTGTGGACTGCCCATACAGTTTTACAGGCACAGTCAAATACCTCCAGGTTTTTAACACATATCAGGTTGCGTTTCACTGAAGAGAGTTTGAAAATACACTGTAGCGCTCTTTCTCAAACACACATACACACACACACACACACACACGTACACACACACACACACACGTTGGTGCGGCTATCCTTATGAGGACACTCTATAACCATAATGATTTTTATACTGTACGAACTATAGATCCTATGCCCTAACCATAAACCTAACCCTCACAAAAAACTTTCTGCATTTTTACATTTAAAAAAAACACAACATAATTTAGTATGTTTTTATGAGATTTGAATTATTGGGACACAATAAATGTCCTTATAAACCACATTTATAGCATAATACCATTGTAATTACCAGTTTTTAACAAAAAAAATGCCCTTGTAAACCAACCAAACCTGCCCACCCACACACACACACGTTTGTTTCACTATACAAGTTTGGACATCTCATAGACAGATAGCAGGCTAATGTTATTTTCAATCCCTTAACCAAATTTTTTAAATTTGGTACTCACAAATATAATGAAGCTTGTATACACACACACACACACACACACACACACACACACAGTTGTTTTTCTGTCATGTTAGGGACTTTCCATTTCAGTTGTTTAAATGCAGAGTTAATTATATTTTCTATCTCCTCCCTCTGATCTTAACCCTAACCTAACCCTAATTCTAACCCTTACCCTAATGTGAACCTTTTTGTATTTGTATATTTTCATTAAGATGTTATTAGGCAATTTTCCTCATTGGCAGGTCCCCTCAAATATAGGTGATTAAATAGGCAAAACCGACCCCCACAAGCCAAGACAAGACAGCAGTAAGGGATTGTATATATGTGGTTGTATATATGTGTGGGTAGTTCCTTTACTGCTGTATTTTCATATATCTGTGTTTGGAAACACTTTCCTTATTACAGAAGTTCAAACCTGCTGTTCTATAGCAACCAATGTCAACCCTGACCTTTACACACACACAGTGCACTGTGTTTCTAAGTGTAATACAGAAATGTGAACCTGTAATGGTTATATATTCTTTGTTGACAGCTAATTTCACAATGATCATGATTTTTTTAAAATAATCCAGGAACATATACCTCAGTGCTTTAAGACTGTAAAACGATTCAGTGTCTTTCACACTGTCTTGAGTGTTTTTATCTCCTCCCCGTCCTGCTGCCTCCTTGTCTTTTGGCCATGTGAAATGGACTTCATCATGTTATCATTATCAAACCCAAGTCGCCACCATTTCTCATCTGTTTTTAGCTGTGCAATTAAGGTGACTCATCTACTGCCTCACTCTATGCAGATAAGAGCACTGCCTTCATTCATGATTTTGACGAAAGGGGAAAACAAGCTGGAAAACAATCTGTCTTCGCACTTTCACTTCTGCTTGATAAACTGAGAAAAAAAATCAGAAGGACAGAACAGATTTAATTATCCATCATGACAAAGGAAGACAAGTAGGAGAGAGTCCTCCTTAGGCCCAAATTTTATTGTGTGAATCTGCCATTTAACACCTTCTACAGGGTTTCCAACTAAATTTAAATGGTTAATTGTCTGCACTTATATAGTGCTTTTTGAACCTTATCGATTTTCAAATCGCTTTACACGGTGACTCATTTACCCATACACATACACACACACACACACACACACACACACACACACACACACACACACACACACACACACACACACACACACACACACTAATGACAGCAAAGCTGCCAAGCAAGGCACTAGCCTACCATTGAGAGCAACTTGGGGTTCAGAGTCTTTTTCAATTATGAAACTATGAACCAAAAACATGGGGAAAAAAAATAAAATAAAAATAATATATATATATATATATATATATATATATATATATATATATATATATATATATATATATATATATATTATTTTTGAATTATAACAAAACTGTACAATGTATGCTTAAAAGTATTTTTGAACACTTATATAAGATTTGCTTCAACTTTTGCAACTTTTACTTTAAGTTTTTACCAAGTACTAAAAAAAAACCTAAATAAACAAGCATTCAATAGAATGTATAAAAACAATTTCCAAACTAATGTGCAAAGTGCTCTCATATTAATAAAGCTGCATATTGCCAATTTTCTTCACGATAAGAAATGCAGTGACATATATTATGATTAAATAAGTTGCGAGCAATCGCGTTCTAATCTAGCTGCATTAAGCGTCTGTGCTCGAACGATGAGCGTCCATGAGGCAGTCTCTCTCAGCCGGGTGCAGTTTCAATCTCTACCCCTTAGATCGGGACATTCGCGCAACTCATAGAAGAGGCACCGACCACATAGAGAAATGCCAGTTTCTGAGTTTATAGTTATTAACATGAGCTGCTTCTGTATTATTTGAACTTTAATAAATCTATAATGCAATAAATATAACTGCATTTAAGATGTAACGCATGTTTCCTTTAAAGAGCTCCGGCTCCGCTTAGTCCACAACAAGAGTGCTTCTGAATTTATTATTATTTATTTTTTTAATAATTCCCTAATACTTTGGGATCTACATAAGATGAAGCTGTGAAAATTTTGACTGCATCTGGATTGTAATCTGTGTAATTCTTCCTCTCCTCCATCAGGCGTGAACGGCAGTGCTGCTCTCGTGCTTCATCATTACAGTTTAATGTGATTTCATGTTAAGTTAAATGAGATCAAATGACTATTAGACAACGAAAATTTTTCTCGACAATTTTTTATTATCGACGTTGCCGATAATGTCGACTAATCGTTTCAGCCCTAATGCAAATTATAATATGCTTTTAAACTCACCTGCTTTATAAATCCGGGTGTCTGTCTTTCAGGTGCTTTATTAAGTTTATTAAGGTGCTTTATGATGTGTTTCCTCCTTTCGTCAGAAAATTGTGAAAGCAGCGTTTACAAATAGGTTTTTGCTGATCTATGATGTTTCCCTTTTCATCAGCCTCAAAAAATGGCTTTTTCCATTCTTCTTTTTGACAAGATTAAGTTGAGACTCTGCAGCAGCAGCTACTTTGCTTGTCGTCATCTTTTGCTTGTTGTGAGCGTTCGAAAGTTCTCGACTCTGATTGGGAACCGGATAGACCCGGTACTCAGTACTCCGGTACCTTCAGAAATTGTGGTATCGTAAAAACATTTTTGTTTGAGTACCAACTTGGTACCGGAGTACCGGTATTTTTGACAACACACATGTATACATATATCTTAAAAGAAAGAGAATTCCAGGCCTCCACAGTTGCAGGATTAGCTTTATTGAGTCGTGCTGTAGTGCATTCCAGATTTACGATTCTCAGAAAACTGTGAGTCCAATTCAGTTTTGTACAAGTAGCAGGAGTAACCATATATTTGTATAATTGACTTTTTCACAAATGTAAATAACATTAAAACCCAGCAAATAACATTTTCTTATTGATTAAACATAATACAATTCAGAGACATCATTTGGAAGACATAGACCTGGATTAGGGATGTAAAAAATATTAAGCAAGAATGGCAGAACAGAATTTACATGAACTCAAATATGTGACATTTGGAAATTCCCAAAACATATGAAGAAAGGTACACGGAGAAGTAGCGACAGTTTTATATGGAGTTACATACTCTGAGAATAGTTTTGTAATGGATAGGTTGATCAGCTAAATTCTTGGAAGTGAAATTGAGATTAGACCACACTGTGTCCCAATCCACTTTTATATGAAATGTGTCCAATTCACAATTCCTTGTGGATAAGATGGGGAGAGGCTTTGAGGTATTTTCAATTTGTTTACTATAGACTGAGGAGACAGACGCACGAACCCCTAATGGCAAGATCCAATCCAACAAGGGATGAGAAGTGAGAGGGTGTGCCCAATCCATACGCCTTTATGGCTGATCTAAGATGAAAATAAAGTTTAAAAAAAAATATAAAAAAGCAGGCAGAGAAAATCTAGTTCTTAAAGTCTGAAGTGAGCAAAGGCCTGAGCTATCATAGAGACTGTCACATGTGTGTGACCAATAGTATAGCTCAAAATGTGGTACTGCTAGCCCCCCTGTGAGTATGGATTGCTGAAGTGTGGATCATTAACCTTACTCTGGTAAGATTCTACGACGTCTGTTATGTGAAGAAGCCGCCATACATTATCAGATGCAAGACAGCCCCAAATAAAGCCAGTCTCATCCTCGTAGATTAAACAATGAATGACGTCTTCAAGGCGGATGGCAAGTCCTTTGGCATTTATATTTAAATCACATGAGAATAGGGAAATCGGCCTATAACTAGAACTGGATCTTTTCCTTTTTTCAAAAGTAAAGAAATCAAAGCTGTTTTCTGGTCTCTATGGAACATTTCAGAGGAGATATACCTTTCTGGAGACTTGTTAAAGCATTATGCAATTCATCTAACACCAGAGAAGAACCTAAAGAATCCTTGTCCATTGGTGAGATACAGTATAGGTTCAGCTTGTCTAAATACTCCTTACACAGGGATACATGTGGATAGGCTTCAGCTGTATATAAATTAGAGTAGAATGTTTTAAATGTGTTGTTGATGAAATTAGGGGTCATAATTACCTGATTTTGCCTTAATTGCGTAGATATGTACCTTAGTCTCACATTCTTTTAACCTTAGGGCTAGTAAGTGATGGTTCTATGCAGAATAAATTCTGGAAAGGGTATCTGCTGAGATTTGAGAAGGACTAAGAAATATATAATATATCCTAGAAAAGTGTTATGCCTATTTGAGTAGAAAGTATAATCCTTGCATGTAGTATTTTGAGCTTGCCAAAGATCAACAATTTTAAGATCTTCAATGAATTTACTGAACAGATTGGAAGACAGATAAGAGATTTATCAGTTTATAAGTTTAAAACTGCATCGAAATCACCGTCCACCACTAAGGGGGCAGTCAATTTGCTCTATTTACCTGCTAGAGATGTTTGTAAGAAATGTTTTATCTTGTTTGTTCGGACAATAAACAGAAGCTAGCGCTGGTCTGACATTGTCCAGCAAGCCACGAATTGCCCTTGTTATCATTTCCTATGTGTTTGATAGTTGAATGGATCTTCCTGTCCACTATTATAAGTACCCCCCTTAAGCTGCGTACACACTGCCAGCGACATCGCGCGAGACAGCGAAACCATCCCATTCATTTCATTTTCAATGAGAGCACAGTGACACGAGCTGTCGCGACCGTTGGCGACTAGATGTGGGCGTGTCCAACGTGACAAAGTTGAGACAAGTTCAACTTTATTCAAATGAAGGGCGACTTACGGAAGTGACAGCCAATAGGAGAGAAGACGAGAGAGCTCACGTGATCCTTCTCTCTCTCTCAGCTCCTGCAGTAACGGAAAGATGGATGAAAGGCTAATTCTTGCTGTTAGCAATTTTCCAATGCCCTTTGATATGTCTCTTCACACATACAAGGACATTTTTAAGAAAAATACTGCATGGAAAGGTGTATCTGAGATTGCAGGGATTCCAAGTAGGTTTAAATAATCAAATAGTCTGTAAAATTAACTATTAAATGATTATAATTATATTAATTGCATTAATATTGTTGTAAATAAACATTATATATTGACATAAACATAATAATATATTGTATATATTAATACAACATATGTATTCTTGAGATATACTGTATACAGTACATTATATAGCTTACAGAGTATATTGCATTATATTACAGAATAAACATATACTATGGTTACTCATTACATCTGTTCATAAATTGTCATCATTTGAAATAAATTGCCATAAAATTAATATTTATCTGTGTGTGTGTGTGTGTGTGTGTGTGTGTGTGTGTGTGTGTGTGTGTGTGTGTGTGTGTGTGTGGGCACTTGCCTTTTTTGGGGGGATTGTTAGTGGAAGAATGCAAAAAGAAATGGAAAAACCTCCGTGACATATATAGGCGAGAATTTAACAAATTGAAAGACAGAAAAAGTGGCGCAGCAGCTGATCACATGAAACCTTGGAAGTACAGTGCCATCATGGGCTTCCTCAACCCCTTTATGGAGTTCAGAGTCACCAGTGGAAACATGTGTCATGGGGTTTGGGAGCCCATTTTGGCAACTGTAGTCCAAAACCAACAAATGAAGGCAGTGCGAGTAAGACAGCCAGCAGGTCAGGGAGAACAAGACAGCCAGCCAGATCCACTCAGCAGCCAACCATCCACTGTCACCAGTCAGCCAGATCCAACCAGCAGCCAGCAGAATGCAATCAGCAAACAGCTAGGTCCAGGCAGACAGGGCATGGAATCAAGACAGGAGGAAGAAACGTCTCCCCAGGGGCATTTCAAAAAGGCACCAGGTGGGACAATGACTGTTTTTGAGAAAAATCTAATATAAGCCTTAAATAGGGCAGAGGCAGCACCATATCATCCCCCACCAGCATCTGAAGACCCAGATGATCTTTTCCTCTGGAGCCTGTTGCCACAAATCAAAAATCTTAATTCAAGAAGGAGGGAAAGGGTTAATTTTGAAATACACAAAATAATATTTGAGGCTCAGTGCAGTCAGGAACAGGAAGAGAGTGGGGTAGAGCTGGCAAGGCCTTGAGGGGTGTTTGTAAGCTGATTTACTCTTGTGGTCCTGTCAGCTGTACCCTGCAGGCAAGGTTCATAATGTTAGTGTTTTTTGTTGTGTATTATAAAGGGAGTTCAAGGGAATGGAGGAGGTGAGAACCGGCTTGTCAACATAAATAATACTTTAATTATAAACTTAAACCAAAGGACACAAACACACACACATGACGGACATGTCCGTTAACGATCTCTCTCTCCCGCACCATCCTCTGCAGTCGGACTTTCTCCCTCTCGGAGGCTTGATTAGCCTAATACGGGACCGGGTGTGTAGGATCACGACCCGGCTCTGCCCTCCGCCCTGCCACATGTATGTTACAAAAAAACACAATAACTTTAAGGTACATTTTTTGAACAATACATACATTTGTTTCAAACTTTTCAATCTGTTTCTTTTTGTGATTATTGTTAAGGGGATAGTTATTCTGCATAAATCCCATTATATTTTGAAGAATGTATAAGTGTTTTTGTCCATGCAATGAAAGTCAGTGGGGACCAATATTGATTTGATAGATGAAACTATTAGTATATATTTAAGTTCATATCCTTTTATAGTGTGATTAACATACTGCAGTCACTATTGGTGCTATGCTTTATTATTCATACTTATTCATTTATATTGCTGTTATGTATTTGGGGGAGATGTTTTTAATGGGCATATCTAATAGTGTAGCCAGGATATCATTCTTTCAAAAAATGACACATGGAAACATTGCTCTTTTATTATAATGTGGGTGACTCTTAAAAGAGCCTTTGGTTTGGTTCTGAGAAGCACCTTTCATGCCTGTCACACCTGTGGCTGCCAGGGAACTGCACCCTCAGCTCAAAAGTAGTCAACAAGGGTCTCCCTCACACGCATTGCTTCCCGTGCTGCATTGTTGCTCCCTACTCGTCTGATGTTCTGCAGTGCAGAGGCTTCTCCGTCAGCAGCAGGGGTTAGTGTGTCCAGCCTAGTCCGTGTTGTCCTCCGCAGAACGTTGTGTAGAACACAGGTGGCCTTCACACAGGCTTCCTCATTGGAAGGGCTGACACCAATTACATGCCGATACATTCGCCACTGTGCTGCGAGTATATATAATTAAAATATTATTTATGTTGACAAGCCGGTTCTCGCCTCCTCATTTCCCTTGGATCCCCTTTACACCCTGTGTCTACTGGGAACGGTGGTACCTGGGAAGGGTCTCATCAGGTCTCTGCGGAGAGGGAAGGCTTCATCTGCCACGAAGACGTGAGGCTGGGGCTCAAGGTGCTCTGCTCCTGGCAGCAACGTGTCTTCCGGTAGGGCCGAGGTTTCCACTGCGAAGAGTGTTACCAAAGGGACTATTAGCCAGAGTCCCACCATCACTGGCCTTCCCATAACTGCCAACCTCTATGATGCGGAAGCAGTATTTGGCATCTACATCTGCTAAGATTACAATAGAGAATGTCCCCTTGTAGTTGTAGAAGAGTGATCCAGAGTTGTTTGGAGCCTGGATCAGTACATGCTTCCCATCAATAGACCCTAGACAGTTTGGAAAATTTCAGCGATGGTGGAACTCTGCTGCAATGTCCTGCCAATCTTTGGGAACAGGCATGCAGTCCTCCACCAGGGAGTCCCAAATGGCCTTTGCCACTTCTGCCACAATACCAGCTACAGTGCTGTGCCCAACACGGTAGCTGAAAGCAATACTGCGGTATGAATCCCCTGTTGCAAGGAACCTGTGGAAATATGCAAAAGCAGAAAATTTTATGAAAATCATATTGACCTACAAAAAACATATATGACAGTTATAACTTATACACTCACCTAAAGGATTATTAGGAACACCTGTTCAATTTCTCATTAATGCAATTATCTAATCAACCAATCACATGGCAGTTGCTCCAATGCATTTAGGGGTGTGGTCCTGGTCAAGACAATCTCCTGAACTCCAAACTGAATGTCAGAATGGGAAAGAAAGGTGATTTAAGCAATTTTGAGCGTGGCATGGTTGTTGGTGCCAGACGGGCCGGACTGAGTATTTCACAATCTGCTCAGTTACTGGGATTTTCACGCACAACCATTTCTAGGGTTTACAAAGAATGGTGTGAAAACATCCAGTATGCGGCAGTCCTGTGGGCGAAAATGCCTTGTTGATGCTAGAGGTTAGAGGAGAATGGGCCGACTGATTCAAGCTGATAGAAGAGCAACTTTGACTGAAATAACCACTCGTTACAACCGAGGTATGCAGCAAAGCATTTGTGAAGCCACAACACGCACAACCTTGAGGCAGATGGGCTACAACAGCAGAAGACCCCACCGGGTACCACTCATCTCAACTACAAATAGGAAAAAGAGGCTATAATTTGCAAGAGCTCACCAAAATTGGACAGTTGAAGACTGGAAAAATGTTGCCTGGTCTGATGAGTCTCAATTTCTGTTGAGACATTCAGATGGTAGAGTCAGAATTTGGCGTAAACAGAATGAGAACATGGATCCATCATGCCTTGTTACCACTGTGCAGGCTGGTGGTGGTGGTGTAATGGTGTGGGGGATGTTTTCTTGGCACACTTTAGGCCCCTTAGTGCCAATTGGGCATCGTTTAAATGCCACGGCCTACCTGAGCATTGTTTCTGACCATGTCCATCCCTTTATGGCCACCATGTACCCATCCTCTGATGGCTACTTCCAGCAGGATAATGCACCATGTCACAAAGCTCGAATCATTTCAAATTGGTTTCTTGAACATGACAATGAGTTCACTGTACTAAAATGGCCCCCACAGTCACCAGATCTCAACCCAATAGAGCATCTTTGGGATGTGGTGGAACGGGAGCTTCATGCCCTGGATGTGCATCCCACAAATCTCCATCAACTGCAAGATGCTATCCTATCAATATGGGCGAACATTTCTAAAGAATGCTTTCAGCACCTTGTTGAATCAATGCCACGTAGAATTAAGGCAGTTCTGAAGGCGAAAGGGGGTCAAACACAGTATTAGTATGGTGTTCCTAATAATCCTTTAGGTGAGTGTATATATATATATATATACACACACACACACACACATATATATATAAAATCGGTGATTGGACGGCGAAGACACTGAGACAGGAACCATGGGAATAATTGTTCCCAAATTTGAATGCTCTGGCTGGAAAGGGTTAAAGGTTCTTAACAAAGATTGCATCCGCACCTCAGTTGATGTATATATTGAGTGTGGACACATTGTTTGCATTTCTTTATGGGATTCGACTGCAAAAGACCTCAACCAACTCATGAACTCAGTCCCCGCCCATTCTGGACTCAGAACTGTTGGAAATCATTCAACAATGGAACTTGGAAGCCCTCTATTGGGCATTTTTTGTAATTGCCACTCAGAGAATTAATAGACAGTGGATTAAACATGGGTTTCCTTGTATTTTTACATTTCAGTTGATATTTGTACATTTTATTTATATAAAATGTAATAAATATGTTTATTAACATTAAACTTAATTTAACATTAAAGTTAAATTATGCCAAATACCACAACACATGTGAATATGCACAAAAATAAATGATTACATTTAATGCATTGCCATGCCAACATTTAAGATATCAAGAATGCCTTCGGAATTTAAAATGTGCGATGGCTTGATATTAGTTAAAAGTGACACACTTCCTTCCGCCAGTTGGTGGCGCTACGACCGTGACCCACAATAGTCACATCTAAGTGATCAGCCCACAAGGACAAACATTTAGCTGCAATTGATGTTGACTAACAAAGGTTACTAAAGTAATCCCAAACCTATGTTCATGATATCCATTACAGATGAATGTTTTTAAGACAGTGATGTCTGAGGGATCGGAGATCACGCGCATTCAGAAGTGGTTTTCGTCTTGCCCTTTACGCACTGAGATTTGAAAAGATTCCTTGAAACTTTTAACTATATTGTGCACTGTAAAAGGTAAAATGCCCTTTGGGGAACATTGTTCTCAAATTGCTGGATTATTTGCTTAAGTATATGTTGGCAATTGACAAGTCTCGATTGATCCATGCTCTTGAAGCACTAGGCTGTTTTTGTAGGCAACCTATATATTATGACACAATTGCCTTACTTTTCAACATCTCCTGTTTCACATTGTCTTGTTATTTTAACTGGTCCAATGGCAGCGGTGTAAAGTAACAAATTACAAATACTCACGTGACTGTAATTAACTACTTTTTCCCAAGAATTTAAAGTTTAAAAATGTTATACTTTTACTTGAGTATATTTTAAGTGCTGTAACTGTACTTTTACTGTGCTATTTTCCCACCGTCTGTGTTTGCGACTTCCTTGTCCTGATTTTATTTTTATCTATCAACATGATTGGCTAGGGAGAGTCTCGTGACTCCCGTCAAATCAAATAACATGTAAAAACCTGAACGACAGCTGCAGATTTGGCGCCATCTGTGGAGAATTCTTCAAGCACAGTTTACAGCTGAACATAACCGTCCGCACCTGAAAGGGATTTTCGCAGTGAAAAGGTCCAATTGCTTGATCGTGTCATGTGAGTATAACATGCTCAAACCAGATATCAGCTTTAATCCTGCCTCTAAATTGAAGAAACATATTGAGGTAAATTTAATTTCTTTACTAGATTCTGTGTGTCTAACGTAGCTATGTATTATTGAGTTGATAGGAGAGATTTAGGCAATGTTATCAATAGCGCTGGGTAATAAAATTATCTAGATGTTTATCGGGGGAAAAAAAGAGATCAAATTTTGAGTAGTTTGAGTAGTTTTCTACTAGGGGTGTCATTACAACGATCATGATAGCAACGATCATGATAGCAAGTGCACAACAGGTTGGTTGATATAGATGAAATATAAAAGATTTACTTTTTATTTCCTGACGTCTTTTGCTGCGTGTTGTTTGATCGACAGGCTATTGTTTGAGCGCTATCAGTGTTTCCCCTGCCATTATATTAGGGGGGCGCCCTGCACCCCCCACCCCCCCTTGAAGGTAAAGTTAATTATATTTTATATATAGCGCCAGATCACAACAGAAGTAATTTAAGATTACCTTTCCAATAGAACATGTCTATACCTTGTTCTTTTATTAAACAAACTAAATAGCCCTTATGTTATTTATCTTATTTTCACGACGGCATGTAATTTCTGTCTCTACATGGTCGCACGTTTACTATTCTCCTCAGCTCTCTGTATCGTGCACGGCGGAGTTCCGCCCCTATGCGCACACACACACGCCTGCACACACACACACACACACACACACACACACACAGACACGTTCGCGCGCACACAGGTGAGCACAGGGGTTGTCTGGTACGGAGGTATGCATAATTACAAACTAGAGTCACTATGACTGTTATCTATTTCTAAAGAGATAAGCTACAAGCTACGTGTAGGATAAATACAAAGTTTCTACGACAGGTCTCTGGCATGGTGTAATGCCGCGGATACACTAGACTTTGAGACTACGGTCGTGATATGACGTCACATTAATTCAACATATTAACAAATAGTAATACACTCAAAATGTAAAAAAATATACAATCTACTCGACTTTACTGCAAAAATATAATTTTCATAGGGATTAGACACTCACAAGTGAGTGATTTCGTACACAGTAACAGAGTCGACACCAAGAGTCGATTCCTGTGATGGAGTCGACCCCGAGTCTGGGGCTATTCAGAGTCGAGGAATCGACTCTTTGGAGTCGACTCCCCATCACACAATCCCACCAGCGGACAGAACGCGTGCGTTGGAAATATGTTGCGTCAATCACCTGAAAAGAAGACAAAAATATCTGTGTTTTTTAAACGCTCCCAGGGTGGTGAAGATGGCAACACTCGCTCTCCTGTAAGTAGCACCCGGAGTAGCGCTACTGCTCCGAGTCCCAAGTACAGAAAAGAGCCCAAGTGCTGCACGTCCTTTCCCTGACAAGCAGCAAAAGTCCAGTCACTAGTGATGGGTCATTCGCGAACGAGTCGGCGCTAAGAGCCGGATCTATTAATAAAAATATTTAAAAAAATTAAGATATGAACAATCAAAAGATTTAAATTAATATAATTAACTAATTCAAAGAACGAAAAAAAATAAAATAATATAGGCCTTAATGCTCAATCACACACACATTTGTTCTGACTGTCTGCTCAGACTAACAGCCTGCTGGCTTCTATTACTCTGACGGTCCCAGTCAGTAGTGTAAACTGTGAAAGGGACTTCTCAACCATGAAAAGGGTAATACAAACTTTTCACAATAGGATTTGCTGCTTTTAGCTATATGTTAAGCTATCACATTTAACAGTTAATGCATTTGTAGGTCAAGACAAACATCCGCAATAGGCTGCAAGGAGACCATCTCAATAAATGGGCCAGACGTCTGACCCCCCCCCCCCCCCCCCCCCCCCCAAAAGCTGTAAACCTAGGGGAAACACTGGCTATTGTGCACCTAAATGATCAAATACACTTTATAATTTGACCAATGCCCATCTTGATGTGGAATTCATGTAAACGCAGTCGTTTATGTCTAAAGTGAATTTAAACAGTGGGGAAAAAAAGCTTATTTGCATAAAAATGTTGGACTTCAAGTGACATATAAAGGCTATTAATCAAACATCATTAACAAATAATTGTGCATCATGCATTAGAATGTGAATACAACTATTTCTTGGCTTAAAAGATACAAGAACTAAATCAGTGTTGAACATTACATCTCAAAAGGAGGACAACGTGGCCCTGTAATACATACAACTCCAGTGGTTTAATCCATGACTACAGAATTTATATGACAGGTGTGGGTGAGAAACAGATCAATATTTAAATAATTTTTGATGAATGTGAATCACCAAAAACACAAGAAGAATATGAAAGTTAAAATGGAGATTGACTGAGCAGGGGGGAGAATTAGTAAAAAATGAATTAAATATTGATCTGTTTCTCACCACATCTATCATATAACTTCTGAAGACATGGATTAAAGCACTGGAGGCACATGGATAAGGCTACTTTTATGCTGATTTATGTGATTTGTGAAGCTTCAATATTTTAGCACTGATTCACTTTCATTGTTTAGACCAAAAGAACTGAGATAGTCTTCTAAAAACCTTAATTTGTGTTCTGCAAAAGTAAGAAAGTCATACACATCCAGGATGGCATGACGGTAAGTACATGATGAGATCATTTTCATTATTGGGTGAATTATTCCTTTTTAAGCGTGATGTAGCCCCTGTATCAATCAACTTTTCCCATGCCTACTCTATCTCCTGCTTATTTTGCATTTTTTTGCATTACTTGAGTTGCATTGTTTGAACATGTTTTATGCACAACAATAACGCTCTGTCTTCATTAAAGGAAATTTAGACCAGTGCAACGTATAAAGTAGAATAGAACACAGGTGACTCGAGACACATTTTTAACAGTTGATGTTCTTTTTAGCTTGACAAAAGAGCTTAAAACTTGTGCTGCTCCTGCATGAGATGCTGAAAACCCAGCTATACATTGTGCAATGATCATCCGTTTAGCACATTTACATAGAAAAGCAACTGAAAAACAGCATGTATGGACACAACAATGTGTTTGGTGTGAACAACCCCTTATTAACATGACACCGAAAGAATGGAATTTCTCAGAGTTGCCTCTCAAAAAGTAGTCTTTTGTTTCAAACGATTGAAAGTAATTATCCACTTCATCCACCAATTGCTTTGTTTTCCATTTTCTCAAATATCCCGATGCTGTTTTACTGAGTGAGATACTGCTGCAAATTATTCTGTAAGATAGCAGTCAAAATGAATCAGACTGCAAATTGATTGAGACCTTTTTGCTAACCCGTTTGGCAAATTCACTGAAAAGAACCAATTCAGTAGAATTATTTATTTGTGATTTGGGCATCACTAGTTCTGATTCTATGCAGCAGACTGAAATATAGGACACATGTCAAAATCGCTTATCTGAAAAAGATGTTTGACTGACAGTATAAGTTGAAGCTTTCACTGTGTATTTTTATTTATATCTCTTGAGTACTACAACACTGTAAAAATGTAATGGTAGAGGGAAAAATGCAACCTCTAAATTACACTTGTCACTGGTTAGGCAAACGCAATTTCTTCCTGGTTTTAATGCGGGGTCCGAGCCCAGGTCTCGCACACTGCCGACACATCATGCTTCTGGTCGTTCCACAAGGGCAGATAAACACACTTGAGTTGATGCAAAAATGTCTGGTGGGAGATTGCACCTGTCAGTAAGTCAGCATAATGTGTTCGATCCTAAGGAATTGGAACTTTTGGAGACAACATGTCGACTTCCTGTGTGATCATGTTAATTTGCAGCATGTTTTTGTGCATGTCAGATAGAGAGAAAGAGGGAGTGAGAGCAAAAGAGTGTGACTGTGTGCAAAAAAAAAGTAGTGGTCATTTTCCATGGTCTTCAACACTGTTATGGAGTAGAGCGCTCCTGTGTTTTATCAGAAAAAAAAAAAAACACTAATCAGTATGGACAGAGTCTACGTTCAGGGGGAAGAATGCATAGATGCTCTCAGCAGGCTCAACACACACACCTCTGTTCAAATGTAACCGGAGCAAATCCTTTTTTCTACAGGTGAAACTCGAAAAATTAGAATATCGTGCAAAAGTTCATTAATTTCAGTAATTCAACTTAAAAGGTGAAACTAATATATTATATAGACTCATTACAAGCAAAGTAAGATATTTCAAGCCTTTATTTGATATAACTTTTATGATTATGGCTTACAGCTTATGAAAACCCCAAATTCAGAATCTCAGAAAATTAGAATATTGTGAAAAGGTTCAGTATTGTAGGCTCAAAGTGTCACACTCTAATCAGCTAATTAATCCAAAACACCTGCAAAGGGTTCCTGAGCCTTTAAATGGTCTCTCAGTCTGGTTCAGTTGAATTCACAATCATGGGGAAGACTGCTGACCTGACAGTTGTGCAGAAAACCTTCATTGACACCCTCCACAAGGAGGGAAAGCCTCAAAAGGTAATTGCAAAAGAAGTTGGATGTTCTCAAAGTGCTGTATCAAAGCACATGAATAGAAAGTTAAGTGGGAGGGAAAAGTGTGGAAGAAAAAGGTGCACAAGCAGCAGGGATGACCGTAGCCTGGAGAGGATTGTCAGGAAAAGGCCATTCAAATGTGTGGGGGAGTTTCACAAGGAGTGGACTGAGGCTGGAGTTACTGCATCAAGAGCCACCACACACAGACGGGTCCTGGACTTGGGCTTCAAATGTCGTATTCCTCTTGTCAAGCCGCTCCTGAACAACAAACAACGTCAGAAGCGTCTTACTTGGGCTAAAGAAAAAAAGAACTGGTCTGTTGCTCAGTGGTCCAAAGTCCTCTTTTCTGATGAGAGCAAATTTTGCATCTCATTTGGAAACCAAGGTCCCAGAATCTGGAGGAAGAATGGAGAGGCACACAATCCAAGATGCTTGAAGTCCAGTGTGAAGTTTCCACAGTCTGTGTTAGTTTGGGGATCCATGTCATCGGCTGGTGTTGGTCCACTGTGCTTTATTAAGTCCAGAGTCAACGCAGCCGTCTACCGGGACATTTTAGAGCACTTCATGCTTCCTTCAGCAGACAAGCTTTATGGAGATGCTGACTTCATTTTCCAGCAGGACTTGGCACCTGCCCACACTGCCAAAAGTACCAAAACCTGGTTCAATGACCATGGTATTACTGTGCTTGATTGGCCAGCAAACTCGCCTGACCTGAACCCCATAGAGAATCTATGGGGCATTGCCAAGAGAAAGATGAGAGACATGAGACCAAACAATGCAGAAGAGCTGAAGGCCGCTATTGAAGCATCTTGGTCTTCCATAACACCTCAGCAGTGCCACAGGCTGATAGCATCCATGCCACGCCGCATTGAGGCAGTAATTAATGCAAAAGGGGCCCAAACCAAGTACTGAGTACATATGCATGATTATACTTTTCAGAGGGCCGACATTTCTGTATTTAAAATCCTTTTTTTTTTATTGATTTCATGTAATATTCAAATTTTCTGAGATTCTGAATTTGGGGTTTTCATAAGCTGTAAGCCATAATCTTAAAAATTATATCAAATAAAGGCTTGAAATATCTTACTTTGCTTGTATTGAGTCTATATAATATATTAGTTTCACCTTTTAAGTTGAATTACTGAAATTAATGAACTTTTGCACGATATTCTAATTTTTCGAGTTTCACCTGTAAACCCCTTTCCCCCAGCTGAATTATACCAGTCTTACTCATCTGATCTGAGTAAACTTTTTAAAGTCTTTATTTGAGGACAGGATTAGTGAGAGGGATAAAAAGCACTGGGGCAATCAGACCTTGACATTTCTTGCCAGATGTAAATATACACAATGCAATCATCATGCAAATATTATTTTAACTTAATCAAGCATTCATTGACAATGCTAAAAAAATCACACACAATATATAAGAATAAGATGGTGGTAGAGACACAGTGTCAGTTATTATCTAGTCTTGCATAGCCAGAACTTTGTGTAAATGGCATAGGGTCTGGTCCACTTTGCAGCTTATTCTAGATAGAGAGTAAGTCAACAAATCCAATCAAATCACTTTATTGTCACACTACCATGTACACAAGTGCAACAGTAGGTGAAAGTCTTGTGTGCAGTTCCGAGCAACATAGCAGTCATGATAGTGATGAGACGTATACCAATTTACAATAAACAACATATTTACACAATACAATTTACATATCAAATGTACACATACTTACACAACACAATAATAATAATATACAATGTACAGTAAACAATACACACAATATAGAATACATTATTCAATAAAACTAAAAAAATAAGAGTATATAAAAAAAATAAAATTTATATATATATATATATATATATATATATATATATATATATACACACACACACAGTAGATGCATTGTGGAGAATATAATTATGACAGTCCAGTGTGAGATAATAAGATTAATAAAGTGCAGTGCTGGTGTATATTGAGCATGAGAGATCAAGTGTTCAAAAGTCTGATGCTTAGGGGAAGAAGATGTCATGTAGTCGGCTGGTGCGGGACCTGATGCTGCGATACCACCTGCCTGATGGAAGCAGTGAGAGCAGCTCATGAGAGCAGGTGGCTGGAGTCTCTGATGATCCTCCGAGCTTTTTTCACACACTGCCTGTTATATATGTCCTGGAGGGAGGGAAACTCACCTCCGATGATGTGTCTGGCAGTTCGCACCACCCTTTGCAGGGCTTTGCGGTTGTGGGCGGTGCTATTGCAGTACAAGGCGGTGATGCAGCCAGTCAGAATGCTCTCTACAGTACTTGTGTAGAACCGTGTGAGGATGTGGTGGTTCATTCCAAACTTCCTCAGCCGTCTCAGGAAGAAGAGGAGCTGGTGAGCCTTCTCCACAATGGCCTCAGTGTGGACGGATAATGTGAGTTACTCAGTGATGTGGACACAGAGGAACTTGAAGCTGCTGACTCTCTCCACCGGTGCTCCATTAATGGTGATTGGGCTGTGTTCTCTGTCTTTCTTCCTGAAGTCCACTACAAGCTCCTTGGTTTTACTGACTTTGAGGGAGAGGTTGTGCTCCTGACACCAGCGTGTCAGAGTGTGCAACTCCTCTCTGTAGGCCGTTTCATAATTGTCAGTGAAAAGGCCTACCAACGACATATCGACAGAAAACTTAATGATGGCATTGGAGCAATGTTTTGCCACACAGTCATGTGTGTACAGGGAATACAGGAGTGGGCTGAGAACACAGCCCTGCGGGGCTCCAGTGTTGAGGGTCAGTGATGAGATGTTGCTGCCCATTCTAACCACCTGACATCTGCCTGACAGGAAGTCCAGGATCCAGCTGCACAGCAAGCTGTTTAAGCCCAGAGCCCGGAGTTTCTCATCAAGCTTGGAGGGCACTATGGTGTTGAATGCTGAGCTGTAGTCTACAAACAGCATTCTCATATATGTGATCCTTTTTTCCAGATGGGAGAGAGCAATGTGTATTATAGATGCAATGGCATCATCAGTGGGGCGATTAATGTTGCGGTAGGCAAACTGCAATGGGTCCAAAGAGGTGGGCAGCACAGAGCAGATGTGATCTGATTAGCCTCTCAAAGTATTTGCTGATGATGGGGGTCTGAACAACAGGACGCCAGACATTTAAACAAGTGATTTTGATTGCTTTTGTACAGGCACAATGGTGGACATTTTGAAGCATGTGGGGACTACAGACAGGGAGAGGGACAGGTTGAAAATGTCCATAAAAATACCAGCCAGTTGTTTCGCGCACGCTCTGATGCGGCCCGGAATGGACCCGCGGCTTTACGGACGTTAACCCATTGGAAGGATCGGGTTACATCCGCAACAGAGACAGAGAGTGAACCAACCTCTGTAGCGTCGGCCGCTAGTGCTCTCTCTCCACGAAGGTGGTGTTATTGTCCTCAAAAAGAGCATAAAATGCATTAGGCTCATCCAGGAGAGAGGCAGCTGTGTTCACGGCTGAGTTTTTATTCCATTTGTAGTCCGTGATGATGTTAATTCCCTGCCTCATACTTTTAGAGTCAGTGGTGTTGAACTGTCCTTCAATTTTGTGCCTGTACTGGCGTTTGGCTGTTCTGATAGAGTTACAGAGGGCATAACTGTCTTGTTTATGCTCCTCCGCGTTCCCAGAATTAAAAGCAGAGGTCCGCGCGAACATCGCCGTTAACCCATGGTATCTTGTTGGGGTAGATCCGTATTGTTTTGGTCGGAACAACGTCCTCTACGCACTTCCTGATGAAACACGTTACGCTATCAGTGTAAACCTCGATGTCGTCATCAGAAGCGGACCGGAACATCTCCCAGTCCGTGTGATAGAGTCTGATTGGTCCGACCAGCACTGGATCGTTCTGAGGGTGGGTGCTTCCTGTTTCAGTTTCTGCCTGTAAGCGAGCAGAAGCAGAATGGAAGTGTGATCTGATTTCCCAAATGGTGGGCGGGGGAGGGATTTGTAGCATCCCGGAAAGGAGAATAGCAATGATCCAAAACCCGGCCCTGGAGTAACCACCAACCTGATGTGTTGGTGGTATTTTGGTGTGATTGTTTTAAAATTGGCTGTGTTAAAGTCCCCGGTAACAATGAACGCGGCCCCAGGGTGCATGGTTTCCTGCTCACTTATGCTCCCATACAGTTCCTTGAGTGCCCGGTCTGTGTCAGTGTTGTGGAAAAATTTATTTTATTTAATTTTCTTTTTTTTTCTTATTTACTTTCTTAGACATTGGGTGGGTTTCTTTCGATTCAATCATGTGTTTCTCTCATTGAATGTATGTATGCTCCTGGTAGGAACAAAGGACACACAAAACTAATGGTCAGAAAGAGTTTTAACTCTTTTGTATGGGTAATTTGTATTCAGGAAGGACAGAGGGATTATTTAGCCATAAATATAGACCTTTTGACCTCATGGGTGTGAAAACAGTAAAACCCTGGGGGTTATCTAGCCTTTGACCTCACAGGTGTGAAGACAGTAAAGACAGTAAAGGGGGGGGGGGCAGATCTGGTTTACGGGGGTGAGTGGAAAATTACAGAAGAAGAGACTTTGAAGTCAGGGGTATAAGAGGGCTGTCTGTTTTAGTGTGGTCAGGTCTTGTTCCTATCACGAGGTAGCTGTCGTGGTACTTTTTTTTGTGAACAAGCCTCTTTTAAAAGAATAAAATATCTTTTAAAATACAATTTGAATCTTGACGTCTCTTATGCTGAGAATGATGCTAATTATTGTTTAATTATTGTTTTTGCCACAACAGTCAGCTTATGGGGGGATGTACACAGCTGCGATAATGACCGCTGTGAATTCCCTCGGTAGCCAAAATGGTCGACACAGAAGCATGAGAAATTCCAGATCAGGAGAGCAGAAAGACTTGATAAAATGTACGTTCCTCTGATCACACCATGATTTGTTGTTCATAAAACACACCACCACCTCTGCTTTTACCTGAGAGGTCTTTCGCTCTGTCCGCTCAGTGCACGGAGAACCCCGTGGGTTCGATGGCCGAGTCTGGAATCTCCGCAGACATCCAGGATAATGCAGCAATCCCTCGTCTCTCGTTGGAAAGAGATCTGCACTCTCAGCTCGCAGAGTTTGTTGTCAAGAGACTGAACATTTGCCAGTACTATACTGGGTAGCGGGGGTCGATTTGCGTGACGTCTTACTCTAAGCCGGCTCTTTTCCCCCTTTTCCTTTGTGTTTCTGCGGCCAGGCAGCTCAGACAAAGGGCTCCGGTGGCGTGTTTATAAACAGCGGGTCTGCATTGAGGAATCCAGTTTTCGGTGTGTAATTGCAGAACCAATGTCCAAAAGCATTTGTCTGTCGTATACAATAAGGCAGACAACATCCAAGACAAGAAAACTGTAAACAAAACAAAAAAATAAACTGCAGTGTTGTGTCGGAGCTCGTAACGCAGCAGCCATACTCGGCGCCATCTTGAGTCCAAATCACAGTTTGTTTTGAATTTACATGCTGTTTTGGAGTAGTTTATTAGTTTACTCCATAATAAAAGACTGTTGTAAAAAAAACATTAAATAATGGCAAAGCAGTCTCTATCAACAGTTGTACAGAAAATGTGTATTGACAATTTTTTTCTTTTTTGCTTATATAGTAAAAAGTACAGAATATTTTCAGACTGATCTCACTGTGAATTCAGTGATATAAGGCTGAAAGTTCTGAAATTTGAACCTCTTCCCTCAGTGGTCGATGCTGGATGTGTTGGTAAACATATTGGCTCATGTGAGCTCCATTTTTCTGGTTGAAATGTCCACAAAGTGGCACCCAAAGCGAGCTGTAAAGCAGGTTTGTTTTTAGCTGCAAAAGTTGTAACACAGTCATCAAGAATGCATATTTTATTAACTTTACCCGGAAACCCTAAACCTAAGGCTGCCCCCTAATAGACGACCAAAAGTTAGTCGATGAGAAGAGTCTTGGTCGACCAACTTTTGAGTGGTCGGCTGGCAGCGGCATTTTAAATACTGGACAGTGGCCATTTTACCCACTCTCTTCTCCTTACAACTGCCGTATCATGACACATCCTTAAGTAGCTTCAAGTAAGTGAAGTTTTGGCATTTTAAAATCCTATTGATGATATATTCAGAAAATTAAAAAAAGGAAAATTATCTAAAAAATTATCTAAATTATCTTTTTTTTTTTTTTTTTTTTAAATTTAGCATAGGACCAAAAGTGTTAGGTGTAGATGATGTGTGAAGTTTTTTTTTTCTTCTGGTTATCAGCCTCTGCATAGCGATTAAATCACTCGCATATGCGACCAAATATTAATTTTATTAGCCACTGGCATGTAAAAATTCAGAATGAACTCCAGAGCTTGAGTTGTGTATTGCATTTAATGATGCCAATTGATTGAAAGCAAGCCTACAGACCAGTTACACACTTATTGGACTTCTGGTAGAAGGTAAAAGTGTTGCAAAACTCGAGAGCTTGTAGATTTGAATTTGAGAATGTGTACAATGAACTGTATATTTGTACAAGCAAGTCATACCCATTACACAAGTCAAAACTTCCTTTTGCTTCGTTCTGTGTAATTTATATCCAAAGACGAGACCCAGGCACCCCATTTTCAGTTAATGTCTCTTAATATCTTTGTTATTTACAGTCAGTTGGTGATCATATAGGCCTAGAAACATTTATTTTTAATAATTAATTGCAGAGATGAGAGAGAAACTTCTTTCTCGTTATATGAACTGCGCTCATTCAACCGTCTCTTTGGTTTATTGTCTTCTTAACTTGTCATCAGTCTTGCATTTTCATTGGTTTATGTTTTAGTATTCTTGTTATCTTGTTATTAGTTTAGACTTGTTATTGGTTGTCATTAACATGTGTTTGCCCATGTCCTTGTACTTAAGCCCTCATGTTTGCTATAGACCTTGGTCGAGTATTGTAGGTGTAACATTGTGCTGTTGTTTGTAATATCAAGTCAAATCTAGTGTATGTTCTTGTCCAGTTCCCCGAGGCTATCAGCCTGTCCAGTTCCCAGAGTCTGTCCAGTTTCCAGAGCCTGTCCAGTTCCCAGAGTCTTCCACGGCTTCCCCTGGAGCCTCCTGGGGCTCTGCCTCCTATGCCTCCACCCCCGGAGCCTCCTCCTCCTTCTGCTCCATCCCCTGAGCCTCCTCCCCCAGCGGCTCTGCCCCCTGAGCCTCCGCCTCCTGCGGCTTCGCCCCATGAGTCTCCACCTCCTGCAACTCAATCCTGATCCACATACTGCTCCATCCCCTGCGTTTTGACCTCCTGAGACTCCACCAGACCTTACTCCCTTCCTGGAGCTGCAACCCAAACTGCCAGACCCTGCTCCCTCCCTGGAGCCGCCACCGGACCCCGCTCCCTTCCTGGAGCCACTTCTCTGGCCACTGGCTATGCCCTGGTCTCCTGGTCCACGCCGGTTTCTGGGCCCTTTGCCTGCTCTGCCATGGCCTTGTGTAATCATGTCTGGTGTGCCATGGTTTACTGGCCTTCCGTAGGATCCCTTGTGGCCTGCAGCGCACCTTGTTCCCACCTACCTAGCTCCCTCGTGACCTTTTTTTTTTGTATTTGGAAGTCGGGAGCTGCCCATAGAAGGGAGAATATGTAACATATTGATGTGTTCTTGTTTCATGTTTAGATTCATGTTCATGCTTTCAGGTCTTTTATTTTGAAATTATTTCACTTCCTTGTCTATATGCTGTTTCCCTCATGTTCATGTGTCTTGTTCTCATTGGTTTATTGTCTTTTTAACTTGTTATTAGTCTTGTATTTTCATTGGTTCATATTTCTTTAGTCTTGTTATCAGTTTAGTCTTGTTATTTGTTGTCATTGTGGTGGTGGGGGCGTGGTATTCGGTTTTGTTTTTCTTTGGATTCATGTTTTTGGGATTTATTGCATTTGTAAATAAACTGCACTTGAGTTCTTCCACTTCATGTTCACCTGGTCCTGTCTTCAGTCAGCCTGCCCAAACATTGCAACCATAAACACTTGCACACGGAACATAAGTCTTAAAGAGCATGTAAAAAACGTAAATCACATGTTGTGCATATAAATACATTCAACAAAATTTAGTAATGTAGTAAGTGTAATAAAAAACAATATATATATATATAAGTTTACACATATATGATGCGCCTTCTCTGTTTTCTTATTTTTTAATTTTTCAGTTGCATTTCTTACCTGTTGTCAAAATTCTCCAATGTGTCCATAGAGGGTTGTTATAAAATGTGTTTAATATGTGACTAATACTATTAATTCTAACTAATGTTCTTTCACAACAGGTTGTGAGTGAAAAAGATATTGCCCATGGATGAGATTTTTTTCTAATAAAACTTCAATAAACTTCATGTGTTATATGTAACATTATCTTAAATGAAAAATAAATATGATTGTAAGTAAGCTCATGTCATTTCCAATATCACTACCAATATACACACATCTGTAATGTTTAGTTTTACTTCATATTAAAAAGATTGTGAATTAATATTGTGGTTTATGTTTGTTTTGTGGTTAGTTATTCCACACAAGCTTTCCTAATTTGGCTTTCTACAGGTGGAGTTATGGCACTATTTTGGTTCCGTTATGGCAAAAAATATCTGTACCAGATTTTTGCCGTCATCCACTTTCTAAGATGGACCATATTTCAGCTGTTTATTTGGGCCAAAGCTGTGCCAAATTAAATTTGATGACTGGGCTCATTTATATAGCAGAGCCTTGATGTATATTGCTGTCAGGTGTTTTGAGTCATGCAGCTCACGTGGTGTTAGTGAGTTGCCATGCTTTCCAAGGGTAATGCTGGTTTGGACTGGAGATGGATCTGACAGGCTCTTGTAACCTTGGGGTTATAATAGACAGGGAAAGAAATATTAAAATGAGCATAGATGCCATTCACTTTAAAGCAGTGTTAAAGAATAAGAGAAGTGTTTTCGGTTCTGGCAGATCTAACTAAAGCAGCATAGCTATTAATTGAGGTATAAATTAGGAGTATGCCTGGCTGAATAGATAAATCATTGGTTTAGACTTAAACTGAGGGATTGTGTCTGAGTTCCGAACACTGTTAGGAAGACTATCCCATAGTTTAGGAGCCAAATTTGAAAATGATCTCCATCCTTTTGTTGATTTTGATATTCTGTGATTGTTAACAGGACTGGGTTTTGCGATCATAGGGAGTATGATGTCACTTAAGTACTATGGAGCTAGACCATTCAGTTTTACAATACAAAACTTCACATGTAGCCAATAAAGCAATGATAAAATGGGTCTGATATGGTCCTATTTCTTGGTTCTAGTTAGCACTCTAGCTGCTGCATTTTGAGCCAACTAAAGTTTATTTATTAAACCTGCAGGACATCCACCTAGTAACGCATTACAATAATTTAGTCTTTAGGTCATAAATGCATTAATTTGTTTTTCGGCATCAGAAACAATGAGCATTAACTCAGTGATAGAATAATTTCCCTTAGTGCAAGCCCTGCCCCACAGTTCAGTACATAGATTTAATCACTAGAATGTCAGATCCTGCCGGAAAGTGATGACCCCCAAAAGGAAATTCAAATCTAATTTCAATGATATACCTGAAAAGAAGAGGAGAACTAGTACAACTCTGAGCATAGACAAGATCTTCAAAAGCAGGAACAAATCTGAAAGAAAAATAATATGTAAAAGATTATGAACATTACCCTGGATATGACATTGCAACTATACCTCTACAAAATGAGCTCTGAATGTGCCATACTCTGAGAAGTGTAGACTGCTTCATGAAATGTTGAGCCTTGTGAGAGAGATAGAGCATTGTTTGTGCAGTACCTTTTCAGAATGGTAAACACTGCTATGTGGTGCGTCTGAGGTAATTTTGTGCAATATTCTTGAAAAGTATAACAATGTTTATGATGCTATTGGGCCCCGACTGGCACTTGAGGATGTGCAAATTTGCTCAAAAGGGACATTCATTCATTTTAACTTGACTAATCTGTTCATCCACCGAACTTACAGTACAATCTTCTATCAACTCTTAAGAAAGATTATTCTTCTGGCCAAGATGTGTGAGCCGCAAACACAGAGATAATCAAGCATGGATATAATGGTTTAATAAATGAAACTATGGGTAAATACAACTAAACTTAAGCAAATCATATTTATACAGAATACCTAAAAGTAAAGAAAAATAGAGAGAGAAGATCAAATAATGGCAAGATTTACAATCAGTTAACTACAACCTTTGAGAACCATCAGAGAATCAAAATCACCTTAATAGAAAGGGGTCAAAGCTTAATGACGCATCTAAAGTTTTATAAAATGGTTACTTGCATTGGCTTTGGTGCTGAACAAGAGTCTGGATGCGTGTAGAATATGGAGATTTGGAGTTTTTGAGCTGAAGCGTTCATTGGATTCTTCTGGAGATCAGTTATCCGTGGTTAAATTGAAAGCAAGTTTCCAGAATGTCAGGAAAGTGTACATCTCACAAGGGAATGAGTGCAGATATTCTTGAGCAGAGGTCTCTTATGCCCAAACCAGTTCACACCCATCTTTTTTAAAATGACCAATCATAGGTGCCAAATTTTAGTGGGAGAAATCTTCCTTTGTTCCCCTTCACAGCCTATTTTCATGTTTTATGGTGATCTAGGAATTTGTACAGTTTTACACCAAAGTATGGTAAAAAATAGTATAATGTTTCAATGGTTTCAGTACCAAACAGATAGGGCCTGCAGACATTGTGCCTGCCGATTGGGGGGGGGTGATTTGTGGAATGCCTTTGATGTTGTAGGAGAGACTTAGATATGTTTCTGTTTAAAATCTGCAAAAGCAATTAATGTGACAAAGGGATCTTTATATTGTTTGTGCAATACCCTTGAAAAGGATAACAATGCTTTTGAGTAGTATGAGGGTGGGGGAGCATCGTTTGTGCAATACCCTTGAAAAGGATAACAATGATTTTGAGGCGTATGAAGATGGGGAGCATTGTTTGTGCAATACCCTAGAAAAGTATAACAATGCTTTTAAGGAGATGAGGGTGGGGGAGCATTGTTAGTGCAATACCCTTGAAAAGGATAGCAATGCTTGATGTATTTGAGCCCCAAATTGGGCGAGCATTCGGTTGTACAATACCTTTGAAAAGAGTAACCAATGCTTGATGTATATGAGCCCCGAAGTGGGCAAGCATTTGGTTATACAATACCTTTGAAAAGAGTAACCAATGCTTGATGAATATGAGCCCCAAAGTGGGCAAGCATTCGGGTTGTGCAATACCCTTGAAAAGGATAAAAATTATTTTGAGTATGAAGGTGGGGAGCATAATTTGTGCACTTCCCTTAAAAAGAATAACAATGTTTTTGAGGAGTATGAAGGTGGAGGATCATCGTTTTTGCACTACCTTTGAAAAGAGTAACCAATGCTTGATGAATATGAGCCCTGAAGTGGGCAAGCATTCGGTTGTGCAGTACCCTTGAAAAGAGTAACCAATGACCAACATGGGGATGATGAGGGGAGGGGCATTGGTAAGCAATGTTTAGCTATAGTGATCAATGTTTGTGCAATACCCCCACAAGGATAAACAATGCCCTCATCCAAATAAAAAGTTTTGTTAAAAATGGTAAATGGCCTGCTCATATATATAGCGCCTTTTTTAACCTTAGAGGTTACCAAAGTGCTACACCGCGTCCCATTCACACACACATTCACACTCATACAACAATGGCAGCAGAGCTGCCATGCAAGGCACTAGCCTGCCATTGGGAGCAACTTGGGGTTAAGTGTCTTGCCCAAGGCCACTTCGGTATGTGGAGTCATGTTGGCCGGGAATCGAACTGCCAACCACACTGCACAGTGAAGAACACTGCACCGGCTGTTGGTTGCTCTTGTCACTTGTTTATGATTATGAATGTGTAATGTCAATATTTTCCAAGTGATAACTGGTATTTGTATAGGTATATTTGAACAGTTCTGCAGTTTTTTTTATAGTTTTTTTTAAATTGTGAAACACAATGAGTGCTGGGCAATTTCACCATTATGGATGTGACATTTTCAGTGAAAATATGAAATCTAAGTTCATATATAAAGTAGTAATTGCCAGTATATAGAAACATTACAGTTTAGATCCAGAAATGAGCATGCGTTACGGACGAGACAAAACGGGACAATAATTGTTTGGGGGGGGAGAACACACAATATGTAAAATTCCTGTGAACCAAAATGCACAATCCAGAAATAACAACCGCCACAGAAAGCAAAAGGGGTTGGCACTGCCACGATCATGCAATATCCATCTTCCGCTCATTGGGATTTTCACATAAATGGGGAAAAACCTGCATTACATATGTGACATCTCTTCATTATGGACGTGGCAGTTGTGAAAACCATAAAAAAATGCCTTGAAACCTGCAGACATCGACCTCCAAAACATTGTTATGATGTCATCAAGGCTGCATGATGAATTTAAATACAATTAAAACTGGCAATTTCCATGGTATGGTTGAAATTTCCCTGCTGCTGTAGTAATTCATTGGTATAGTTGTACGATGCCCATCCTATGTGGAAGAAGGCATGCATGCAACAACAAAACATAAATGGAAATACCTCTTTTTAGGAGTTTAGTCGGTATTGGATCTAACATGTATGTTGTTGATTTTTATGTTTTGATCATATTTGTTAGCTCTTCCTGGCCTTTAGCAGCAAAGGATTGAAGTTGCTCATTGGGAATAATTTTAGTCTTCTGGGGTGTTGTGGCAGACGGACACATAATTCCACTTTGGTTTCTGATGATTTCGATTTTATCAGTAAAGAAATTCATAAACTCATTACTACTATGTTGCGATGGAGTATCTTGTTCAGTCAAAGTTATATTCCTAACCAATTTAGCCATAGTACTGAATAAACACCTAGGATTGTTGTGGTTATTTCCTATGAGTTTGCTCAATTATGCAGACCTGGCAGTTTTTAGAGCCTGCCTGTAGTTAGAGACACTATCCTTACATACACCGTGAAAAATTTATTTTTTATTCTTCCACTTTCACTTTATTTTCTGAGCAGCTCTCTTGAGAGCATGAGTGTGATCATTGTACCATGGTGCAGGATTTTTCCTTTAATCAAAATAGGGGCAACACTATCTAAAGTGCTAGAGAAGACTGTATCCATACTTTCTGTGACAACATCAAGCTCCTCTGAACTTTTTGCTGTACTGAATATTTGAGACAAATCTGGAAGATAATTAGTGAAGCTATCTTTAGTATTTGAAAGAATAGTTCTTTCTGAATGATAATGTTGTGTAGATTGAGTGACCTTTGCTAAACGCAGCATACAAGAGACTAGTTAATAATCTGAGATATCATCTCTCAACTGCAGAATTTCTATATTATCAACATCAATTCCATATGACAAAATTAGATCTAGCATATGATTTTGGAGATGGGTGGTATCTGTCACACTTTGTCTAACCCAAACAGAGCTGAGAATATCGATAAATGCTAATCCCAGTGTACAATTTACATTATCTATGTGGAGTTGAAGTCATGATGATTAAAGCTATACCCACATCAACCACTAGATTTGACTGAAAATCAGCAAATTCTCTAAGGAATTTAGAAAATGGCCCTGGTGGCCTATATACTGTTGCAAGACAAAAGACGACATAGATTTTTTAATTATATCTGACAATGTCACTAAGCATTATCAGTTCAAATGTATGAAACTTATATCTAGACCTTTGAGTAACACTAAAAATATCACTGTAATTTGTAGCAACACCTCCTCAACTTTTCAGACGAGGCTCATGCATATAACAATAACCTGAGAGAGTAGACTCATCTGTTTCATCTGTTTTAATCCAGGTTTCAGTCAAACACAGTGAATTCAACCCCCTCCTTTATATGTTTATCTTTAGTTTTATTGTTATTTTCAAGTTTCACATCAATAAAAAAAATCTAAATTACTTAATGAGGGTTTTCTGTTTGGTAGATTGGGGAACAGACATAGTTTCTATATGACATATAGGCACGGTTGGGAGGGTTTCTTTTTAAATGTATTCCACTACAGATTACTTCTTCAGCACTGGTATATTTTTTCACTTATTTTGATAAGACAGTAAGTCAAAATATACATGTTAAAAATACATTCTTTGATAAACTTAATATCTTATGCAGTGTTGTTTCTAAAACAAGATACATCTAATTGATCTTTTTTTTTTTTTAAGGATTTTTAGATATTTTTACAGGAAAACAATACAAAAATTATTATAAAGAATAAGATTTTTGCCCTAATATCAAAGGTCTTACTAGAAAAAAGAAATGATGATCCAACGTGAATTTTCTTGAAAAAAAAAATATGATCATGCCTGGTAACATGTGCATGTAAAATGGCTAGAAATAGCATTTTAGCTTAGCATAAAGCTGACAATTTACACAAGGTTTATTTCAATTTATTCTGCTCCAAACTTACTTCAAACTTACTTCTCTGTCTGCACAAAAAAATGTAATGCATCATAAGAAAGTGTTTCACCGCTGTTCAAATGCACTTTGGATCGCATAACTTATATTTATAATTTTTTCAATCTAAAAGGATTAAATATAAATTAAACAAATGACAATAAAATGCTAAGTTATCTCTTCAGTCATCAAAGAACTTTATGAATGTAACTTTATTCTAAATACCAACTATTTAAATTGTAACTGTAGTGGAATACAGTTACTTATATTTTATATTTTAAATACGCAATCCCGTTACATGTATTTCGTTACTCCCCAACCCTGTATATATTGGTGATTCATTCTCTGTGTTGTAGTTTATGTGACCTATTTATGTGACCTATGAGGGAAGAGGGATATTTTTTATCAGAGACTAAATTGTGCGTGATCTGTCACCTGCATTAGAATCCGACCCAACAAATAGTATTGCAGATCCAGGACCGCCCACTAATGGCTTACAGCTGATGTATACAATGGGAGAAGTCTGGGGTGTGCAGGATTGGTGCTGAGGTGAGTGCTTTGATTGCCTAGTGACTGCAAGATCTTTTCAGGCTGTCCCTTTTTGGTCAGGTCTGTCAGGGGACAAGCTTAAAAGGTGAATCATGGGATGAAGCACCAATAATGACCAGCCAACCCAAGGAAAGCACGTACCACGAGTCTTTGTGGATGGTCTCAGAAAGTCCTGCGCTGCTTTGATCTTGTTTTCCAGAGGCATCACTATTCAGAAGCCAATCTGGAATCCCAGGTAATGTACTCCTTTAAGTCCCAAGTGACACTTTCTTGGGTTGGAGATACCCCTACAAAGGAGATAGTTGTCCCAGCTTCCCGAATGTATCACCACATTTCCCAAATATGTGTCATCAAGTTGGGGGCGGAGGAGAATTTCCATCATTCTTTGAAATGTTGCAGGTGCCCTGGACAGGTTGAACAGAAGAACCTAGTACTGCCACTATCTACTGGGGGTGCTAAAAGCTGTATTGTATCCATTGTCAAGCGAGATGAGCTGCAGTCTCCACCCAGCCCTTCAACAGGTTCATATGATATATCTGCTCCACTCTTCTCTGGCCCAGCTGGTGGACCTGGTAGTTCAAGGGTCCCACCCTCTCCACCAAGGTGTCAAGGTGCAGTCACACATACCTTCACACAGCAAAACTCCATGGGTAAAATACAGACATCTCAATGGAAATCTGTGCGATGATGAGTTTTGAGCAATTAACTTCTGGTGGCAAAAAATTCCTTCACGCTGATTTTAAGTTTTGTGAAGATAGGTGAAATCGCCACGTTGACCTACAGGAAGATGCTTGGTTTGGCAGTTACCTCTGTGTTGTTGGTAATTGTTTCAAAATGCAAAAGCCAGATTGCTGACGAGAACCAAGAAATATGATCATATTAGCCCCAATTTATCATCGTTACATTGGCTACATTAAATTTCATATTAATATTAAAATTCTGTACACAACGCACAAAGCATTGAATGGTCAACCTCCGCAGTACTTAAGTGACCTTCTACCATGCTATATTCCATCACGTTCATTACGATTGCAAAATTCTAGCCTGTTAATAGTTCCTAGAATATCAAAATCCACAAAAGTAGGTAGATAATTTTCATATATACTACTAAACTATGGAATAGTCTCCCTAACACTGTTCGAGATGCAGACACACTCACTCAGTTTAAGTCTAGACTAAATGCTCATTTGTTTAGCCAGGCATACACCTAATTTATCCTTCAACTCACAATTAGGCTGCTTTAGTAAGGTCTGTCGGAACCAGAAACAGTGATCATGATCTATAACGCTGCAATAAATTGAATGGCATCTATGCTAATATAATTGTATTTGTTTCCCTGTCTCAACCTTGGGACTCCTATTCTGAAGTCACCAGAACCAGCCAGATCCAGCTCCATTCCTATTTTGTGTTGGACTCCACTGCTACGTATCACTGTGTGATGATGACTAATAGCTGCCAGGGCCAGCCAAACATCACTTCAGTCTATTACGATGGACTACCATAAGACATGGGATACTTCATATGCCATTGCCTGAACCTTGGATTTAGGATAGACCTCACCGAAATTACCAGCCAGGTTGAACTGTGATGCACCTAACAGATCTCTGCCTGCATCACCTCAGTCTAATGATGGACTACACTCTTGAAATTGAATACATAGACTATCAATTAATTGCCAACAAAACCTTGCCTTCATCAGTCAAGTAACAAGGACAATTGCATCTATGTAAACTTCTGCAATTAATCCAGGATGGACTTCAAAGATATAAGTCATTAATCTTATCGTCCATACAAAATCTTTGTTTAAACACTGACCCTTAACACTTACTTGGTTAAATAATTTTAAACCATGAATTGCAAGATACATAAGTAATATTGGCTTTATATTCATGATGTTAGCCTGAGGGGAACTGGCGCCCACACTGAGTCTGGTTTCGCCAAAGGTTATTTTTGGGGGTTTGTGTTCTTCCTTGCCACAGTCAACTTTGTCTTGCTCACTGGGGTTATAAATACAATTATTATTTAACTAATTCTTTTAAAACACAATTCACAATCATATTTGATCAAACTACACAATGATGACTCTAAGACAATATAGATATTACAGTTTTATCTTCTGTTAATGCCTGATCTTCTGTAAAGCAGCTTTGAAATGATGTGTGTTGTGAAAGGCGCTATACAAATAAAAATGTCTTGACTTGGTGTGAGAAACAATGTGTGACTGTACCTCAAGGCTACTGTCAGGATGTAAGATATTTTGATGTTGCGGATGGTATCAAAATGAACACTTTATCACAAGGGTGGAACTCATGTGCCTGAGCAGGTCTATTACATATCTGCTGCTAGGCACGCTGAGCTTCTGCCAGGTGTTCACATACTACGGGCATTACTCTAGAATCCTCTCCCACACATGTTCAATTACAGATCAGTGGGGTAATTGCTGTTGCTCCCAGGCTTTTTTGGCAACATCTATGAGGCCTCGTGGTTGTCGTCTGAAGAGCAACTCAAACAGTGTAAATCCTGTAGAGGCCTGAAGCACCTCTTGGTTGGAGATTGGCATGTACAGGATCATAAGGTCCATGTCATGTCCATCTTCAGCTACCACCCATTTCAGCATTCTTTTTAATGTCGTTCCACCAGTCCATCCATTTGAGGATGGTATAATGAAGTGTGAAGCTGTCTTACTTGCAGCAGCTTACAAAGATCCTTCATCTGTCGGGAGACTAATTGAGTGCCCCGGTCCATAAGAATTTACTTTGGTATGCCTACCTAGCTGCACAGTAGAAATAATTCCTTGTCAATGTTTTGGGCCATGGCCTTGCATAGCAGAACTGCCTCAGGGTAGTGGGTGGTGTAGTCTACCAACACAATGATATATTTGTGACCTCGGATGGACTTTGGCAGCATACCCACCAGGTTCATTCCTATGCACTCAAAGGGCACCTCTATAATGGGCAGTGGAACCAAGGGGCAGGGTAGCAATCGATGGGGAGCTGTGCATTGACATACTTCGCAACATTGGCAGAATCACTTTACCTCCGTGGAACCACCAGCAGCTTTTTCTCCTCACTTCGCTTAGTTAAGGCGTAAGGGCCAGTTTGTTTGGGCTCTCCTTTGACTACCTGAACCTGAGACCATCAGTGTTTCAGACGGTAATCCTCCAGCTGTTCTCAAACAAAGAAGCCCCTGGCTCTAACATGTTGGAACAGATCAGAGAACACATTAAGTGGTTCCTGTCTAGATTCACCCTCCCTTTGCAAACTACAGTCAACCAAATCCTAGCCAGTCTCTCCCTTGCATCAACCAAAAAACCATGTTCGCGCGTTTGGGTCAAAGGGCATGGGCTAATCCTTTGGCCCTGGCATATCATGCATGCATCCCCTCTGCCAACTCCACTACCTCCAAGAGTTTGCTCAGTGTTCCTGGATTTTGCATACCTACAGCCTTCCTATGCGAACGAGGAAGCACTCACAATAACTTGTCCACTATCACTCACTCTGATACTTGGACTTGGTTAGGTTGACCGGAGAGGAGCCAGAGGTGAGCAAGCCAGGACAGTGGCTTGCACTGGGACTGAGATGTGGGCATCATATGTCTACTCATGAAAACATTGCACAGAACTCACTGGGGACAGTTCAACTCGGGCCATGATTTCACTCTTGAGGGCTCCGTGATCATCCACAGTCTGTCAGTAGGGAATAATAGGCCCACTGGAATTCCCCCGTAAGAAAGAGTGCAATGATGTGGGCCCAGTCTGCTGGTTCCCATACCACCCGGTCAGCCATCATCTCAAAAGTATGCAGGTAAGGCTCCTTATCATCATGTTTGGTGAGTTTGACCAGAAGTTAATACACAGTATGAAGTGCCTTGGGCAGTGGGGTGCGCACCACAGATTCAACTTGCAGCCACCAAATCTTGTGCTCAGTTCATACTTGACCGGCCACCAATTACTCTGAGACATGTTTTTGGCAGAGGGTGATGTGTTCTTCTGCATCTTAAGTTTTTCTTCAGCCTCAAATGGTGTTTTCTGTCAGTCAGGGTGTTAATGTTTTCATCAATAGATCATTTCAGGAATGTCAGCTGGTAGGGCCTGAACTGTAGAAGCTATTTTGATTTTCAATATAGATGCAAAATTCAGAAAATGTATTCAGTTGTAATTTATTGGGCTGTCCAAGGACATAACATATTGGGGTGTACGAATGTGTTGACTCGTTCCCTGAATCACAGTAGAATCACACCCCAGTTTAGTGTCAAAGAGATAAGATTTAAAGATACTCTGTAAAGAGTTGTCAGAAACTGCAAGTGTTCATAAAGTAATTTTAAAAAAAGTAAAGTAAAAGCTTTATAGAACTTTCTAGAACAATTAATTTAAAAGATTCTTTAAGTGAGCAATACAATCCTGTGTCCACACACACACACACACACAATACACTGCTAATTTTATGCTGCTACAATGACTTTTATTGTTACAACAGTAAATGCATTGTAATTATTAGAATTGCTGTACTTATTTTATAAATGAGTAATGTAACGATGGAACTAACAAAGGTTAATATAGAAACTGTATTCACAGGGAAGACAGAAACATATACGGTGAGCAGGAGAGAATGACTGGACACTGTCACATCTCTTAGAGAGTGAGTTACTGCTAACAGCAAATTTATCCTAGAGAGCCAAAACATGCCTCCAGCTCATCCACATGTGATCAGAGACACCCTTAAATAGATCAATCATTTGCAAGAACAAATGATGAAGGCACACCTTTATGTAGTGTTTTGTCATCTTATGCTGCAACTACTGAACATTAACAACATTAGAAATCACCACCCACCCCACGCATACCCCCCAACTCATGTTGAATTAGGGGAACATGCAAGTGGGCTGAAGGCACTGATGTTGTTGAATGAGTCAGAGATTGCCGTAGAGACACTCACTACTAGGTTGTGATTTACCAAGCTATTATGTGCTTTCTTAAAAAAAGTGTGAGTGTGTGTGTGTGTGCGAGAGAGAGAGAGAGAGAGAGAGAGAGAGAGAGAGAGAGAATGAGATGTGAGAAGTCTATGCAATGCTAAAAGATAGCATTCGATTTTTTGTGTTTAAAATATGTTTATTTGGAGAAAAAACAGCATTTGAATTTAAATACAAATAAATCAGCTTTTTACACTAAATCTTGAACAGATATCTTGAACACTAGAGCTGAACAAACTGTTTGCTCACATCAGTTTGGTTTTAAATATGCTTTTTGAGATTTAAACCTCAAATTATGAGGCCATAATGCCAAGTGATTAATCATTCATTGGAGATGTGAGAAGGTATCTGTAACTCTGTGACCAAGTGTCACTGATATGTGTCTCATTGTCTTGAGAATTGTACTTAGATGATATTATTAAGATTTCAGACTGGTTAACTAGATACAGATTATTAAATTAAAGGCTATGCAAATGATGATTTACCTGGAATGTTGACCAAGATTATAGCAATTTAAGGCTTAAGAGTAAACAAAGTAATGGACAAAGAACAGAAAGAGGGTGACAGAATGAAAGAAAGACATAAAAGGAGTGAAAGTGTTTGTTGTTAAAGCAAGTGTTTGTATTTTAAAGCTAGTAAATGCTGAGTGTGAGTGTGATTTGAAAAAAGGCAGCACTGAATCTGGTCTGTTACATGACTGGTTTGAATACCAACATTTATTATAAAGTTAACAACTTAATGTGTTAGGTGTCACAAACTAACAATGAACAATAATTTTTATTAATCTTAATTCATGTAAATGTATAAATATGCTATTTTTGATTGTTAGTTAATAATGCATTAACTAATGTTAATTAGTTAAATGTTAATGCATATTATAGAACTTAACACTGAGAATAATAATGTTAAAGTAGTGTAATATCAAAGTAATGTAAAAGTAGTGTTTATACATACAAATAAATATTTGTTTTTATAAAACATGCATTTGATAATGTTTAAAAAAGTGAACAAGGTTTATACAAGATTGCACGTCATTGCGGTTCTCTGTATATGCGTTTGTATATGTTATCACTCAAGTCTAAGCTGTGATCTGATGCAATACAGAATAGCTGAAGATGCAGTGCCTGTTATAATTCACCTAAGAGCCTTAATCATCCTTCCCTCCAGCTCTGCTTTTGTCCTTCACCATTTCACCTCACAGAATGCACAGAAACAGAAAAAGGAGCTGACAGAATAAATTAAAGGACAGAGAAAAGAAATGACACAGAAGCCTGGAATACAGATCTGCAGAGGGATACAATACAATACAGAGCTGCAGAGGGAAGGTTTTGTTCCTTTTGACTTAGTGTAGGTAAATTATGTACAGAAAGGAAATAATGAAACTAATTCAAACTTACTTTCCAGCAGGGACAACTCAAAATATGGCTGACACATTATCTCTCCTACTGGTACACTTAAACTAACAGTGTTTCAAATGAAAGTCACCATGCATGTTAATATTGGACACAAAATGTCAATATAGTGAGAAATACTGTAGACTTCTAAATCTCAGTGGGATTTTACAGTTGACAATCTCCTGACTTAATGAAAAAGGGGTTGACAACAAAAAAGCGCGTATTTCATTTTTAGTGTTTCCACAGCTGATTTTGTCTACATCTTAAATTATATTTTAAAGGAATATTCCAGGTTCAATACAATTTAAGCTCTAGCGAAAGCATTTGTGGCATAAAGTTGATTACACAGAAAGTAATTTTGACGCATAATCATTGACTGATTTCTCTAATTTCTGCTCTCTTTTAAATCACGTCAAGTAAGGCACTTACAAAGGGCGTAAACAATCCACAAATGTTAAAATACTTTAGCATAATACATGCTTGCTTACTAACCTCATCTGTGTACATTTATATGGAATATTTCAATTTTGCTGTCATGGAGACATAATAGTTCTGTCGGAATTATCCAGCAAACTTTCAAGTGAGGTAACTTCCTTGTTTACAGAGTTGATCGGATACAGCAGTGTTCAGATGGGGAAGTCAATTTGTAGGCAAATCAAGAAGGCTATATTTGCCATGGGTTACTTTGGGAATTTCCTGGGTTTATAATGGTTTTTTTTAAATTTATGTGTAAAATAAGGCCTTTGGAAACCATTACTCTACGATACTTGGACTTTTTGTTTAACAACCTAAATTACATACAGTCAAACCTCAAACATGAATTTTTAAACCGCTGTGTTTAAAAAAAAAAACTATGTTGCTAGCGAGTTGCAATATGAGGACTAGAAATACCACACGCAAGTGAGTGAATGTGCCTGACAAAGTGGAAAACCATAGAAGTTATCTAGCAATAGGGTTGCAATTAACTATTATTCTGATTATCGATTAATCATTAATTTAATCATTCAATGTTTCATTAATAATGAAATTTGAGAAGGAATTATGTCAGTGACGAATAACTAGAAGTTCATCCTACAGTATTCCCAAAGCAAAAATTATGATTGAGAGCAGTTTACGATTTAGACCTCCAAATTAGGGATGTGCATGGATATTCGACATTCATTTAACCATTTGACACTGCACTATTCAAATATCAAAATCACTATTCGGTTATTCTACACATGCAATAAAGGTCTGCAACCTGGCGAGCTTGACGAGTTCTGACTAACCGTCAGGATTTACGTCTGGGTTTGGGTAAATTTTTCAATTATAGGGCGAGTTAGAGGCTGTTCAAACATGTTTTGTGTGCATCTGCACTATTTTTCTGTTATAGATCAGCCATACTGGCACACACTAGACGGACGTCTTTGACTATTGACAAGACTTTTTCTTTCAGTGCCTCTTGCAGGATCGTGAATTTTTAGACACCAGGTAAAGTTAAAAATACTTTTTTATAAACGCATCTTGAAACACCTGCATTGTGTTTCATTCATTGTGCTGAGTTCTGAAGAAGAGTACTTTATGTGACTGTTTGTTACACCTTTAAACATGATTCCCAGTTGTATTTCACATAGTAAGTAAGAAGAGACTAATTAACGGGAAGTGTTTTCCCCCCATTTTAATGCATTAAAAAATCAAAGCACCCTGAAGAGGCTATTTATCCGCAGCTGTGTAACTCCACACACATGATAATACTTTGTTGCCTCACGGATGTGCAAGTAGGTAGGCTATAGCTGCAGTCCAGAGACTTCCAAATTGAAAGGAATCTTTTAAAATGGTTACACCAAATGGGGGTTGCACTAATTCCAAAAGGAAGGTCACTTCCACTCACGGTGAATGTTAGAGAAAGTTCCTATATCTTTAATAGCGGTTTGGAGCAACCGCCCCTTTTTGGAGCAATGTCTTATGTGCCAGAGAAACTAGCGAGCTTCCACCTTGAACATTTTGTTGAAATTCAGAATCTGACAAGGTGTATGCAAGTGAAGGAATTTTTGCTTATCATTCTGTTGTGCAAGGCCATAGTTTTGTGCACTGCGAAATTGATCAAGAAATTGTATGATCCAACATTTTCTTATGCTTGCTCCAAATCTGAAGCTGTCATATACAAAGTACTCACTTTTGTGCAGCTGGTCTACCAGAAATTACTGCAGGATGGCAACACAACGTTTCCTCTCTCTTGGTCCAGCTCTTGAAAGAATACATTTTCAATGGTCTGCATACATACTTTCATCCTCAAGAAAAATGCCACAAGTTTCTAAGAGACATTTTCAGCAATCCTTGTACTAAACTTTGGATTGGCTTTGCACTCAAGCAAACAGCCACTTTTAACCGTGCACTGGAGATAGTAGAGCAAGACCACATATCAGCCACAGAAGTGGCTTTGCACATTCATGACCTGAGAAAAGTGTTGCAGGCCAAGCTGCAGAAATCATTAATACCTTCTGACATTAAAAAGCAGTTGGTGACATGCAAGCAGATAATTTATTTTGTGCATTGAGAAACTTTTATTCAGCATCGGTGTATTACCTCCAAAATTGCAGCTGCTCATTGGAGAACACAGAAAAACTTGAGTGGGCCCTACTGAGAGACATCCCAGAGTGGAAAGACATTCAGAGCAGCCTTGAACACTTCTGCTCCATGATCCCCACTGTCAGTTTGATTGACGAAACCATGTTCTTTGAAGAGTGGGCTTAAGCAAAAAAAAAACATTGTCACTCACTCATGTGTGAGTGGAACATGAACAAGACGGCCGTGTCTGAGAGATGGACAGATGTTTTTTGTGAGCTGGAGCGCAAGAACTTCAGTCTTAGCCAAGGTTGTCAAGTTTGTTTTATGCCTGCCTGGGACATCTGCATCAGTGGATCGTGTGTTCTCATTAATAAACGCAGCATGGTCATCGGATAAATCTGAACTCAGTGTAGCAGTCATGAAGGCAATGCTTTTCGTAAGTCTTAATTGTGGACTGGACTGCTCTGCACTTTATGATGCACTCTTGAAAGACAAGCGCACACAAAGAAAAATTGCTACAGAGTACAATATACTTCGCATTGATCTGCGCCTAGGTATAAGTCAATTTCATTTTTGCTGGGAGGGAGTTGTCCCATTTTCCAGCAGTAGGAATCTGGTCACCCTACCGAATGTTAAAAATGGTAACTGTATGCTTCCCTACTCCACACCCTGCCACTGTTTACATAGACCTTAATCACACTAGCATCATCTACTTAACATCACTTCAATGGCACGAACGTTATTAAGCTCCTAGATCACATCAGATTTTCCACAACTCATATTGTCTGGAGTTCTTTGTATAACAAAGAATATAATGTTCTTTGACGGATATTCCAAAATATATACTCTAACCTCTAAGAATAATTTTTATTATTATTTTGTGATAATCAACACGATGCAACAAATTATTTAGACTTATAATAAAACTGAAACATGACTCTGGAAAAACATAATTTTCATAAATATTATATATATTATCGGCCATCCAATGTGAGTTATGGTTCCTTATAGTAGCACAAGAGTAGGTGTTCAACTGGTTGTAATATGGTGTCCAAGTAGTGCTCAATGTGCCATCTGGTAACCAATCTTGAGCATCACCAGGTCATCCACCCGTGAATCCAGCATGAAATCTTGTCTAATAATGCTTTAATATCTTTACATTTGGAACCAATAAGCTCAAAGCAGGGGGATAATGTGTAAGAACTTGATAAAATAAGTGTATTCCAAATTGAGGTAAATTTAATTAGTAAAATCTAATGTGTGGATAAAAGTAGGAATTGCATGGAATGGCAATCTGGCACTGGACGGGAACATGCTACACTATGTACAATATAATGAGGAAGAGCCAAGAACTGATTCAGAAGTTTAGTGATCCCTTTTGATTGTGATTTCTCCAGTGCTAAAGGTAAGGATATAAAACAGCAATAAATTACTGGGATGCTTGAGTTCAGGCATATTAAAGTACTTAAAGGTGCACTTTTTGTCATCATGGACTTATAGTGACACCTAGTGGTGTGGATAGAGCATAATTCAAAATAGATAGTTTTCCATTACATTGTGGAAATTCACAATCAGCCATGATTAATTTAATAAAAGAATGACAGTAGTATTCAGCTTGATATTTGATTCTAAAATGGCAGCCCACATGAGGGTGCCCCTGGCCCATGTAAAATAAAACAGCTTTTATAAGGTTACTGGTATGAGTCCTCATCTCATGTGATCAGTCATAATTTTATAAATGTGTTTCAAAAATAACAGCTAATTTCTTTAAGACTAAAACTTTTTTAATGTGGAAAAAATTAGAGTGCACCTTTAATAAAGCCTCTATAGATTGTGTTCTATAAATATTTTTTTAAAAGCCCAATATTAATAAATCTAAGGTTACAGTCTATTCTGTCTCATTCTATATACTGAATCCCATGAGCAAAGCCCTTGAACTGAGCACAAACAGTCACTGTAGATGTCAGAGGTCACTGTAAATAGCTATTGGAAAACTGAACTCAAAGGGTCACTTCAAACAAACACATTCCTATAAAGCTATACTTCCTTTCACTTTTATTCCTGAGACAAAAACTATTTTAAAGCTCAAAACAGGAATTTAAATAAAAATCTAACCATCATAAAAAAAAGTTTTATTTACAGAGTCTGAAAGTGAAAAGTTATTTACATTACTATTTATATTCCAGCCATATAAAACACAAATTTTCCTAATTTCAACATACGTTCCACTAGATTGCAAATATATGCAAATCAGCCTTTCACACGCCACACAATCAGGAAACATCAGTGACATTTATGAAGCCAGTGGGACTTTAGAATAATACAAACCAATGATGACTGTAGGCTACTGGAAAATGGTTATAACAGTTAACATCATATTGATATTTCATATCCAGCCCAATAAAACTTGCAGAGACTGAAGAAAGGACAGGTGCAGTTTGGTGTAGACGATGCCATCTTCTGGATCTCCAGAATCACTGAGACGAGTTAAAATGATGAAGACATCGGACTTTCTCCAGACTATTACTCTGGTAACTGCCCGCAAATCTTGGACGCACGCATGAACGTACGTGCGCGCGCGCGCACACACACACACACACACACACACACACACACACACTTACACTCACACTCAGTCTGAGTCACTGCTGCTGCTGGAAGAATCTGTTGACATGGCCTCAACATCATCTTCATTTTCCTTGTTATGACCTGGTGGCTCAAGGCCAAAATCGTTGCCATGGTGAGGAGGCAGAATCCCCATGGAAACATCGGTGGACTGCCAAGGATACTGTGGGGTTAGCACATCTAAAAGGGAGAGAAGCACAAAGTATAACCAGTTATTTCCAAAACAAAAAACCTAAAGTGTACAAGTTTGTTCTTCAAGAATAACTCACCAGCACCAAAAAGTTACACTAACAAATCAGTGTGAACAAGGAGGCAAAACTGGCTCAAAAGACATGTGCATACACACACTAAACAAAAGAGTGAACCTGCCTGGTAATCTTCCTGCAGCCAATGCATCTCCGGGCAGATGTCCATTCACTCCATTGGTGGACATGTTGCTCATGTGACCCAGCATTCCACTGCGCATTTCCAGATCAGTGGGGTACGGCCTGCGCTGGTCACCTACATACACACACACTCTCTCATAAGCGTTTAAAAATGCAACCAACATTACACGCTGAACCGAGAAATGTTAAATTGTTTGGGAAATGCCACACTGCAGCATGATAGAAATAGCACCATGGTTACCTGGAACCCAGTTAAGAGGAGCACAAACTGCATTACTGGCACTAATCCTGTGAGCGTACTTGATAATCTCCTCTGAAGAAATACTCCCTAATAAAGAGAAAAACATTGAAAGTGCAAAAAGAAGAAACAGTTAAAACAAGATGGTAACATAATTCATTTTTAACTACAACACTGTCTTTGTGATACTGTGGCAAGTCAATATGTAACAATATGTCATATTCACCAATGACTGTAAAAATGATCCAATGGCACACATCTCTGTCTTATGACTGTATCACATCTATAGTTACTCAAACAGGATTTTAATACCTTTTCTGGCCTTTTCAATAGACTTAAGTTTCTCTTTGGCTTGGTAGACAGCAGTGGCCTGAAGATGGAGTGACAATGTTTATTTTTAGTTCAAAGTAATGATTTGATCACAAATATAGTATTAAACATTGTTCAAAGCATTAAAAAATACATTTGCAGCATTCTTCTTTGGCATTTTTTGAGATGGCAAGGATCAATTTCCTTTAAAGTACATCAAATCAGATAGGTTTATTAACAGCACAGTACGCAGGAGTTATTGCTGATGATAAAACGTTATTTCTGCAAATGTTTGCAAAACAGTTATAAACAATGAAGAGTTGAATCCTAACTCCATAGAACTGTTCAGACATGTCAATCAGTAGGCGAACCTGGAATTATAATTCACCATGGGTTCCCTTGGGATTTTCAATTTATGACTAGGACAAGGGCGGGACCAGCAGTGACTAAACATGCCCGGCCCCCAATCTGGTAAATCAGCCGAGGAAAGGTATAAATGCAGCCGGATGCGGCAGTTTGGGAGAGATGTGTGCGTTTATGTTTTAATTTCTCATTAAAATATTACTTTGACTGTTCAGCCTGTTCCTGCCTCCTCCTTGCCAATTTTAACACTGTTACAACTACAAACTGAACAGCTCTATTGTGTAGCAATGAATAAAGCTGCATAAAAATGTCATCAAAAGTGATGACATATTTTGTTTAGCTGAGTGCTTGAGCAAGTTAAACACACATGACACAATCAAGCAGTTGGACTTTTTCACTGCGTAAAGCCCTTTCAGGTACTGCTGTGATGTTCAGGTGTTGAAATGTGTTTGAGGCATCCTCCATATCCATAACAGTTGGCACCTGATCTTCAATTGCCATTCAAGATTTTTCCGTGTGATTTGATTTGACGGGAGTCACGAGACTCTACCTAGCCAATCATGTTGATGGATAAAAATAAAATCAGGAATGGGAAGTAGCGAACACAGATGGTGTGATTGCGCATTAAAAGTACAGTTAAAGCACTTAAAATGTACTGAAAAGTATACAACTTTTAAACTACTTTAAAAAGTACAATTCCTGGGAAAAACTACTTACAGTAATGTCAGTATTTTTAATTTGTTAGTTTACACCCCTGACTATCGGTAAATTATTACAGGCTCATGGTGACTCACCAGTATATGTTCCGCCTCTTTGAGTTGTTTCTGGAGCTGCTGGATATCACTGTCTCTCTTCTCAACTTCCTTCTCCAGAGTCTGCATCTCTTGGTGCACTCTTCCCTGCTCCACTGCTGTCTGGAACAGCTCCTGAAACTCTTTATCTCTCTGCACTAACAGCTCCAAAATCTGCTCACAAAATTAGCATACAGTCACTGCAGGGCAGTTCATTGCCTCCTAATTGTGCATCTTTTAATTATTAAATTTCCAATGACTAAAAGTAAGAGTTTTGGAATGGTAATCAACTGCAAGTTTTACTGCAGTCCAAGAACGTAATTATTTAAATCTCGCTCAGTTTAATAGGCATACTGGTACTGGTATTTGATCAATATTGAAGCTGGTAGTACATTTATGTGATGATGAGTTAAAGACTAACTATGCTAGAAACATCCAAACAAAATAATACTTTGAGTGCCTCATCTAGTTGACTACTTTCACTATTACATTTTCAATGACATCAAATTACTGGCAATTTATCTTGAAAATTCAACCTCAAAACTCTCAGAATTAATCATCTAATTTTGCCGAAGGTTTTTTGCTGTCTTGGCTTGAAGGCCATAGAGTCTTTTTCAGTGCATTTTTAGTGCATTTTCTGCATCACCTCAGTCACTAATTGAATATAATCTGTCAGACAGACTCTGTCATAGATGCTTGGTTGATGACAACTTGTATTTCTGTGTGATGTTTATGCCCCAGTCTGCATAAACACTGGTTCTCTCACCTGTGTCTCCTCTCCAGGGTGGGGTAGCTTCTGTGTCCTGGACAGTGCCAGCATCTCCATCAGCTCTCTCCAATAGAAACAAGAGAGCCAAAGATAAGCTTGATATAATCAGTCAACTGCTGTAGTGATTTAAGTATTATTAAGAGTGAAACATGAGATACGTATTCCTTTTAACAACAAGGTACATATGTAATAAAAAAAAACAATCATGGTCTTTCTTTTTCACAATTATTAGCCTCATCCAACAACAGGAATCATTGGAAATCTCACTGATGAACAAGCAGTTTGTTATCACCAGCTCAAAACATCACACGTGAATAGCTTCTCGGTTATATCCATCTAAACATGCGCAATATTTGGAAACAAACCTGGATAAAACGTCAATATCATCCAGAGCAGAAAACAGCTTTTCTTTCGTTGGTTTCTCTGCCACCGCCATGACTGTTCCCCTCATGTGCGCATGCGTGAGTAATGAAACATATGCACGCGAATCAGAGCACAGCGACACCTGCTGGCTGAAAGACCGCAGCACATGAACTAACCCGCCGTGCAGTGTTGCTGATCATTGATCAGGAAACGAAACAACTGCATTTGCGCTGTCTCGCGCCTCTTCTGTCTTCTTGCCCGAGATTTAGAGTTTTCATCATGGTCAAAGTATCTTTTAACACGGCTCTCGCCCAAAAGGATCCAAAGAAGGACAGTGAGACTCTCATTCCCGATGCCCAGGTAATGCTGTTATCTGACAAACCGAGAAGTATATATACAACACTTCATTTTCGCATCTTAATGAAGTCCTTTAATCGAGCCTGACAGTTTTAAGGCATGTTCTTTCAATGTTTTGAGTTAAGTAGGGTGTCTGACATGCTGAAGTTTGTGTATCAGGAAAGACACTGTTCCAAAACAGTGTTGTAAAATGGTTGACAGTCCAAAGCTTGTCAAAGACGAATTTACATTTACTTATCTGTATACACTCACAAAATGTAGCTACAGGTTCTGTAAGAGGAAGTGGTAGTGTTGTTATCAGCAGAGTGGGGGATCCTCACAAGTATAGGGGTGTACTGTGTGTTTTCATGTTTCAAACCCACATAACTTTGCAACTGACAGGATGTTTTTTTTGTTTTTGGCACCATTCTAAGTATTTCTAGACTGTTGTTTGTGAAAATCCTACGAGATCAGCACTTCTTTAATGTTGTGGCTGATCATGTATATCAGTGCGGGCTTGTCATGGGTTGTAAAAGGCAAATATAAAAAACAAGAGACACTTGCTTTTTTTGTGCTCTTTTTTTTTTTTTTTTTTTTTTTTTTCCCTTCTCACATTTGACGCACTTGTTCTTCAGTCATTTCTGTCTGTCTAAATAGACTTTGTCTGAACCCAGTGTCTCTGTGTTCATTTAGAATGTGGTGCAGCTGGGTTTCTGAAGGTCAGGTTCTGTTCTGACTTGTTTCCTTTCACAGTACAGGCAGTCCTTAATATCTGAGATTGGATTAAATATGGGAAATTTGTATCTGTCTCCATCAAATAATATTGATATTTTATCTTCTGGTTATGTAAAGCAGCTTGTTCTCCCATTGACCTGTTCTTGTATTTCAAGCCTTGTTTATTTGCGGGTGACTTATTCTCTTTTGTGGCTCACAAACAAACAAAACATTGTTTCTCTCTGTTCATTCTTCTCAAGACAGATGTGTTGTAGCCAGTCTTCTTGTTGTAAACATATTATAAAGATGAATTCTTTCGTAAATTCAGTTCCTGGTTAACATTTTACTTCAGCTAGAATCTGAAAAATTGCTCAATTTTCCTCAATATAAAATACATTCTTTTAGAGACTGCAGTCTGTACATTTTAAATGCATATATTGTTGCTTCTTCAACTTAGAGCACTTTCATGTCCCATAATCTAAACAAAGAGTAAAATACATTTAAACCATTTCAATATTTATCGTGTGAAAATTATTTCAAAATTGTCCCACAGTTGTGGCGTCATTGCCACCACACCCGACAATTTTAGTCATAAATACAATTTTTCAAAAGTTAGGCTAGCGTACTTGTTAACTAGCCAAAGTGAATTATAGTTTCCCTGAAGAGTATGCTTGAGATTAAATACATCTCAAGAGTTGTTCGAAGAAAAATCAAGGTAAATATCACCTGCAGAATACTTTTATTGGGTGTAATTTCCAGTAAAGCTGTAATTGTGCCAAATGTATTCAAAAAGTGTTAATATTATGTAATTGTGTGTATTTGAGATACATAAAATTTTAGCAATGAAATTAGCCTAGCCATTTTGTTTTATAAAAGTTACTAATGAAATTTCCAAAATGGTAATTTCTACCACTGAATTCTAAACACCTCACAGAATTTGAGATGTGGTGGAAATTACACTGTGGTGGGAAAAAAGAATAAATGGACATTAACCTCCTCTGATCCACATACATACACTATAGGACATGGTTAGTGGACAATTAAATAAACTAGTGAGAGAGTGAAAACATTTTTAACAATATTTTCTATAAATCCACAGTGCTAAATGTTCAGTTCAAGAAACACCCACGTCTGCTGAAAGCAAATTTTGTCAACGTTTTATTACACTAGCACATAGATGAACTTAAATGGACTACATGGACTAAAAAAGCCACAAAACTATCAATTTAACTTCACATCTTTGTGGGAAGAAATCATCATTTCTGTCATTGTTCGTCTAGGATCCTGAGGCTGCAGCTTTTGTGCGTCAGCAATCAAAGGTGTGGTGCTGGTGCTTTTGTCTGGGATTGGCTCTTGTACTTTCTGGTGTTGTAGTGGGAGGAGCTTACCTGTATAGGTACTATGTGCTAGAGGTGAGTAATTATTGTGTACCATGGCAGTGTCAAACTTGATAACATCTAACATTCTCAAACATCTAATCATGCATTACTGTTGATCTTTATTTTAATCCATTTCAATAGTCATACTGCCAGTTTGGCCTATGTAGAACAGGAAAAAGCCTCTTTCCACCAAATGTTTCAAATCAAAAAGTAGAAGTTATAGTTCTGTTCCTGGAAATCATACTGTTATTTTGGTCCCTTTTTCTCTTCTACAGAAACCTGACACATACTTCTCCATTTGTGCTCTTCAGCCTACACAATAAGCACATCATTGATTTCACTTTGAAAAGCATTGATTTTGATGGACCATTGAGAAGAGGGAAAAGGACCAACAGTTCATAAACATGCTTGTGTTCATGCAATGTCTATTTTTAACCCCACAGGAGCAGGTTTTTATTTGTGGGATGAAGTACGTTGAGGAAGACTATGAGATGGATGAGGAGGTGGCACCACCGAAGTTGATTGAGGAGAATGTACGCATTTTGGAGTATGATGAAGTAGAACTCATCACAGTCCCAGTCCCTGAGTTCAGAGACAGCGATCCGGCAAACATCGTGCATGACTTCAACATGGTGTGGAAATACAAGCAGACACACACAAACACAGATGTCTGTTGGGTTAAAATATACATATATTCTTGGCTATCTGCTTTTTTTTCTCTGCCCCTTAAAGTTATTTGACTGGATTAGCTTGATAACTTTAAAGGGGCCATACACATCCTAGTTAAATATTTCCCTAAAGTCCACTTATAAATGTTACTCAAGACTTCTTACACAAACACAGTTTTTTTTTTTTTTTTTTGCTTAGTCAAGCTAGTCTTTATCTGTCTGTCCAAGTATACATGACTCAATGCTTAATAGAGTATTTGAAGGAAGGACAAAAAATGTGCAAAGATAAAAACATGTGGGTTGCCAGATTTCTACCCCTTAAATACAATACATTTTATTTTGCGATTCAATGACTTGATTGAAGAGACATTCTAAAACATAGAAAAGGCTTAACGTTACTTAATGTACTAAGACAATGTACTAAGACATTAAGAATGCATCCACATCTTTAACTGTTGTCACCTTGTACTTTTCACTGGCAGCAGTTTTTCAGTGTGCGCTTGTCTTTCAAAGGTTCATCGTAAAATGTAGAGTTGTCCAGTCCAAAATTAAGACTTACGAAAAGCATTGCCTTCATGACTGCTACACTGAGTTCAGATTTATCCTATGACCATGCTGCGTTTATTAATGAGAACACACGCTCCACATGCAGATGTCCCAGGCAGGCATAAAACAAACTTGACAACCTTGGCTAAGACACTGAAGATAATGATCTTGCGCTCCAGCTCACAAAAAACATCTGTCCATCTCTCAGACACGGCCGTCTTGTTCATGTTCCACTCACACATGAGTGACAATGTTTTTTTTTTTGCTTAAGCCCACTCTTCAAAGAGCATGGTTTCGTCAATCAAACTGAGAGTGGGGATCATGGAGCAGAAGTGTTCAAGGCTGCTCTGAATGTCTTTCCACTCTGGGATGTCTCTCAGTAGGGCCCACTCAAGTTTGCCTGTGTTCTCCAATGAGCAGCTCCGATTTTGGAAGTAATCCACCGATGCTGAATAAAAGATTCTCACTGCGCAAAAGAATTCATCCACTCGCATGTCACCAGCTTCAACCAGGGCATCCAACTGCTTTTTAATGTCAGATGGTATGAATGATTCCTCCAGCCTGGCCTGCAAGACTTTTCTCAGCTCATGAATGTGTAAAGCTATGGCTGTGCACAACTGATTAATATGAAAAAAGTCCTTCACTTGCGTGCACCATGTCAGATTCTGAACTTTGCTTCACAAAACAATCTCTGACACTTGGTGTGGACTTTTACTTTTAGAAGCATCCACATGCTTTTTTATATGAACATGCAGCGCAATGGATGTGCGGCCTCCATGGGCGATGGAAAAGCGAGCTAATCTCACACCTCGCTTTACTAGGCTCTGTCTGTGACTCTTTTTGAAGATCCTCATTAAATGCACATGCATCAATCCTTGACATTTGTCCAGACTAAGTTTCATCTTTGTGCTCTTTCAAACTGACTGTCTTCAATCAGTTCACTAACTGGATGTCTGTAGATGAAAATATTTCTTTATTAGACATGTTAGGCCAGCAGAGAAGGCATTGCTGGACCTGAAAATTCGCCACTGCATTTAAAAAGAATTTGTGTGACTGAAATTGAACTTTTTAAAGTGCATGTAAACGTACTGTCTCGCAACAGAATTAGATTGCTAATCTTTTCAGGCATAAAATAAGCATCAACTCTTTGAAAATCCAATTTTCCATGTTACAAACCATTTGGGATAAGTAATTTCAAGTAAACTTGATTAATATGTTATGCTGATTACACAAAAGTGCTTGTAACAGAAAAACACTTGAAGCTGGAGTTCAAATGTGTTAAGGGGACTGAAACATCTGATAGTATTCAAAATGGGTTTTTCACTGACCGATTCTTAAAATTTGGTCCTTCCCTTGAAAGACATTTGCTTACATCCTCATTTCTAAAAATACAGAAAATATCATTATAGTCTTAGCATAATGTAATCTATATATAATATAGTCTTCGTATCTGCCTATTTCCTGGCGAATAACTTTGTGTTTCATTAACTCTGTGCTATCAGATGCTGACTGTTTATCTCGACCTGAATCTGAACAAGTGCTACATCATTGCCCTGAACACCTCTATCGTCATGCCACCCAAGGACCTTTTAGAGTTTCTGGTTAACATGAAGGTATGCAGCTACAATAGTGCAAGGAGAACAGAACGATTGTGTTTTACATGTGATTAAGTGGTTCTGATTTATGAAAGGACTTTTAAGGAGGTTTATCTTTTTTCTTTGTGTGTGTGTGTGATTTGTAGGCAGGAACGTATCTTCCTCAGTCGTACCTGATGCATGAAGAAATGATGGTTACAGAGAAGCTGGAAAGCACCACTCAGCTGGGCTATTTCATCAATAACCTGTGCAAAGGCAAACGCACGTACAGACTCCAGCGCAGAGACACCGTACTTGGTAAATGTACAAATACACACACACACAAACACATTGATCGGACTATGTTCTACAGTAAGCAGTGTTTACGTCACTCCATAAACACGTAATTTTCCCTTCTCAAGTTTACCAAGTGGATTTGAAATATCTTAACATACCAAAAACTCCACAGACACAATCGGGCTGTAATGTAAGAGGTTTTACATCATAGCTGCATACTTTCAAACTCCTGAAACCATATTCTGCTCCACTGTAGGTATGCAGAAGCGTGAGGCTCTCAACTGCCTTAAGATCCGGCATTTTGAAAACAAGTTTGTCGTGGAGACCTTGATCTGCGAGCCCTGAGGATAAAGCATGTCAGCTAGCAGACAAAAAGAGTGGGAGGAGAAATACACACGTGTCTTTGATACAATTGCAGCATTTAAACTCTTCATTGCTGTGAAAAGCTTTTCCTTTATAGCTGTTTGCATTGTTTTTCAAATCTTAAATGTGAACATTAAATTTTTCATGTTTTCTTTTCTGCACAAAGAAAAAGATGTGATATATTTGTGTTTGCATTGAAAAACTAGTTTAAATATTAGTCATCATAATATTGCACACCAAAGACGTAATGATAGAAATTGTATCAGTTAAGACAGAATGGGTAACTAAATATGTAACTCAGACCATTTTCATATCTGTAAACAGTCTAAAACATTTTCTGTTACAACATATGTTGTATTTAATATCTGCAACATCTACTGTATTTATTATTGAAACTGTTGAAAGATAATAGCAAATGTGTGTAATTTGGATGTTGTAGCACTACCTTGAATTGAGCATAAATACAGTACAGTGCTTTGTTTTTGTACAAATACAAAACTACAAAAGCTAAAATCACAGATTTAAAATTTGACTTTTTATACCATATAGCCTCTATATTTGCTCATTTGCATATATCCTGTCAATGAAAAGACAACGCATGAAATAAAATCTTAATAGGCTTCTGTACTTTGTCTGAAAATATGTAATAAACTCCATTTACAATTTTTTTTGTCATGTCCTTGAGTGGAGTCCTATTGTATACAGCTTCTCAGACATCTGTTATTTATACAATTGTATTTATTGTGCATTGCATTTAATTAAATGGGTTATTTGGACAATGCAGCTTGGTAAATCAGTGTCAACATCTTTCAGTACAAAAGAACTGAAATGACTCAAAGTCTGTTTAGGTTCACATGGTATTTCTGTCATTATGGAGAATACGAGAAAGGTTACTTACATAGGTGAATACTGGTGCAGAAACTTTGCATTATTTCGATTTGTGTATTCTACCTGATATATTGAACAATTGTGGTCCGATTCTGAAGAAACAGCTGAGCTCACTTTTCAGATGTTACCCCTAAATAAATGAATAGTAGGTTTGACAATGACTTTGAGGATGGACACACTCACATAGTAACATCAGTAGCGTGATGTGCATTTGTCCAAAAATGTAACAAACCCAAACAGATGTGATTGGCCACATTGACCCTCCGACAGCATGTTAAAAAAAAATGGAGGTAGCTTTAAATGTTGACATCACAGAATGAGTTAAAAGTTCCCTCCATTATGGACTGGAAATAACGTCACATCCTGTATAAAATGGCTTTCACAGATCTATCGATTTAAGTTCATTCAATGTATTTATCAGTCAACATCTCACATTTATCTCCCTTACTCGCCTTAAGGACATCATGTATGTCTGAGATGTCTAAACTAAAAACTAGTTTGGTTACATTTTGAGATAATGGGCAACTGCAAATGAATGAGTCAATCAAGCCCACCACACATTGGCAGCTGTGGTAATACATTTACTCATTTGAAAAGGGGAAATTTATTTGAAGACACTGGACTGAGATGTATCAATTTCAGCATTCAGAAGCAAGATTGTTGACAGTATTTGTGACCTGTGGACTTTGAGAATACTTGCAGTACAAAACCTGACTAAGCCTCGTTTCACAGCAGGAAATGAATGATTGATAAATTAGTTTGAATGTCTAGTGTTACACCAGATTGAGGGTTGCCAGATTGAACATCTTCTGCTACATTTTTCAAGGATGTTTGAACACGTACATTCAGATGGAGGCCACTGGTCTCCAGAATAACATTCTATTCTTGGTGAAAAAAGGAAGGAAAGAAAATAAACCATTAAAAAAAATGCGGACATCTCAAGAGGGTAATCACATCTGCAATTACAATTTCTTCATCTGTGAAACCAAACTGAGCTTTCTCCTTTCTATAAAGAAGAAAAGCACAAAAGCATGGTATACTAGTTATGTCTGCATTTTGTGGTCACAAAATTTGATTTATTTGTACGAGATACAAAAATGTAAACATTGCAAAATAAATAGTTAAAACAAGTGACACTGGACCTATATTCATGCTCATGATCCAACATGAACTGATGCACTTGTCTTGCACAAGCAAAGTGCAAAAGCATGATGATAAAAAAAATCTAATTTCAAATAACAGAAATGACAGACTAACAATACAAATATACTATTTTACAAGGTAGTGATAATTCCCAATTTACAAAATGTACACTTATTATATTGACAAGTTTATCTTAATATTTTGATATGCTGCTTTTGGGTAGAAGTCAGTGTTGAAGCGCATAGCTCAGCACTCAAGTCTGTGAGTTTATGTTTGAGCTATGTGACCTCCATGGCCACTGTGGTCTCTGATAAGCCATTGAGAGCCAGCCTCTCTGGTTCGTGGTTCTCCCTGCAAATGAAACGCAATAGAGACAGTATTATTATAACATTTGTCACATGTTTCATGAGCAAGCGCACATTCCTTAGAATAAATACATGCAAATTATTTAAGAAATAGTTTACAAAAAGTCCAAAGAAATTGTCATCTGACACCCTAAGGTAGTTCCAAACCATTTTCATAACTATGAATGCCAGGCTTTGTTTGCCATCGTTCACGTGATTCTCTGAAAACAATACAAGCCTTGATATGGAGCTTCACTTGGTATATGCTTTGCAGCCTCACCGTCATAAGTATCATCACATCTTTGACAATGTCCAAGCTGATTGTTTCCATGCAATCAAAGTGAAATGTTACCATGGTTGTAAGCTGTCAAGATTTTCAAGGCAGGTTTTTCAGTGAGGACTTCAATTTCAGTAAGTTCCTCACATAAAGCCTTCATATAGCTTCAGAAGACTTGGAATATTATTGTACATGTCATATGGACTACTTTTATTATTCTTTTTTGTACTTTTTAGAGCTTGACAATCCCTGGTCCCAATCCACTTTCATTTCTTCTCATTTTGTGCTCCACTGAAGAAAGTGTGGAATGACATGAGGGTGAGAAAATTGTGATAATATTCATTTTGGGGTGAATCCCTTTAAGGCCATCCTTTTAAGTATTTATTTATTAGCTTAAAAAAATGGAAGCCTCCATTAAAATAATAAACAGTCATGGCAGTGAAATATTTCAGATATTTCTTATTCTGAAAAATTGCTGATAGGTCAAATTCTTTAATCCTCTTCGATGTGAATGAATGCTGGGATGTCAGGGCTCAGACCTGGCAATGCTGTCGATGGCACTGGTGGGGGTGACTTTGGGTACCCGGTCCAGACTGCTAGCGACACTGGCCAGCTTTAAGGCTGAGGGGGCGCATGGGCGTGCATTGTGGTGCATGTGGGCCAGAGACACTGCGCTCATGTGCCCATTGCCGTGAGACAGAGACTGCGGGTTGGATCTGCTTGATGTCCATATTAAAGAGCTTGAATCACCACCAACTCCACTCTGTGCAGAACGGTTTAATTTGGCTGGTTTAAAGCTTCCTGCAGGAGACAAATTTTTAGGTCAAATAATCAATCATATTCCCTTGTTTCAATTAACCCCTCGATAGAAGACCGATTTGTCATCCAAGTCTCAATAACAGTTTTGCCAAGCAGTCTTATGATTCCCCAAACAGAGGACTTGTATTTCCATATGAAATGTATTTGTCAGACACCTTTATTTAAAGTGATAATGCATTCAAGCTATACATTTTTCAGTATGTGTGCTCCCTTGAACCCACAAACTTTAGTTATATTTGGACCAAACTATAAGCTGTTTACTTAGTGAAGTTACACTTGCCTGAATTGGGAAGGATGCCATTGACACAAGAAATCTGGGGCCTGTTTTCATTGTTGGGAGTGTTAACTACAGCAGAGGCAGCAAAGTGTGCACTAGCCGAGTCAAGAGTCTTAGACATGCAGTCAGACAAGACCGTGTTCTGTGGAAGAAACATTTTAATACATCAGTCAAATTGTGGGGCCCTCATAGGTTGACCAGTTCAAGCTCAACTTGAGCGGGTTTAAAAAGTAATACTTTTTTAAAAATTAGGAAAACCATTTAATGAGTTTAAATTTATAATTACAATAAAATAAGACAGAGATATAGGCGAGTGGTGTACTAACAGGTGGGTGTGTGAGAGGTTCTGGTGCTGTTGAGTTCTGCTGGAGTACTTGTTGCTGCAACTGTTTGTGCATCTGAACCAGCTGTTGCTGATGGGAGTTAAACTGCTCCTCTGTGATCACACCTGCATGTGCAAAGCAGACACATTTCAAACCAGAACCAAGAAAACCAAGAGGGGGGGCGGTTATATAGCATCTCTTCAAATTATTCTCAACAGCAAGTTTTGTTGAAAGCCAGACATTCAAGTAAAATCACTGCGATAAATAAATTTAGCTGATGCCTATACCAAATTATTATCCAAAAAGCACAGTCACTAATTAAAGGAACAGTCCTCATGTTGGGGACAAAGGTTCAAAGCTCATTAAGACCTGTTTATACTTCTGGTTCAAACCTACAGTGTACAGCCGTGGCCAAAAGTATTGGCAGTGACATACATTTTGTGTTTTGCAAAGTTTGTTGCTTCAGTATTTGTAGATTATTTTTTCACATATTTCTATGGTATACTGGAAATATTCAAAATATGTAAAGTCAAAATTTACAGTGTACTTGTTCTTCATAACCTCTGCAATTCACTCTGGCATTCTGGATATCAGCTTCTGGGCCAAATCCTGAATGATGGCGATCCATTCTTGCCTTATTAGTGCTCGGAGTTGATCACAATTTGTGGGCTTCTGCTTGTCCACTCGCCTTTTGAATACTGACCACAGGTTCTCTATGGGATTAAGATCCAGGGAGTTGCCTGGCCACGGATCCAAAATTTCAATCTAATGATCTCAGAGCGACTTCATTATTGCACTTGCCTTGTGACATGGTGCTCCATCATGCTGGAAAATGTACGGATCATCACCAAATTGATCCTGGATTGTTGGGAGAAGTTGCTCTTGCAGGACGTTTTGATATCATTCTTTATTCATGGCAGTGTTTTTGGGCAGAATTGTGAGAGAGCCCACTCCCTTGGATGAAAAGCAACCCAATGGATGGCCTTAGGATGCTTCACTGTTGGCACGACACAGGACTCATTGTAGCGTTCACCTTTTCTTCTCCGGACTATCGATTTTCCAGATGTCCCAAACAGTCGGAAGGGGGCTTCAGAGAAAATAACTTTGCACCTTTGTCTTCTGCTGGCCAATCCTTGTACTTCCTGCAGAATTTCAGTCTGTCCTTGATGTTTTTCTTGGAGAAGTGGCTTCTTTGCTGCCCCTCTTGAAACCAGGCCATTGTCCAAAAGTCTTCACCTCACTGTGCGTGCAGATGCACTCACACCAACCTGCTGCCAATATTGAGCAAGCGCTGCACTGGTAGTAACACGATTCCATATCTGACTCCTTATGAGGAGACGGTCCTGGCAGAGTAGCCTGTGCTGTAGCCTGATGAGCACTTCTCAAAAATGTTAACCATGCGTCGACACAGACCACAGCAGCTATGATTGATCCGCTTTGTAACCAGAGACTGCCACCCCTGAATATCGGCATCGGCCATTAAAAAAAACATATCGGTCGACCACTAGTCATGACAAGAGGAATACAAATTTTCCTTGATCTTTTGACATATAGGAGGTCATTGAACTATAAAAAACAAGTTTCAGAACTGAAAACTTACTCAATACAAAAAGTGCATTTATTTAAACCAGGCTGTTGAAACCGTTCATTTGGAATTTGTGGAACTTGACATCACAAGGACCAAAAACATCTGCACATGACAGCCTCCAGCAAGACATCAATGCACCCTTGGCCCTGCCCACTGGTGCTCAGACAGTCACTCACACACAGATGAAGAGAAGAGGGACGGTCATGGGAGATTCATCCAAAGGGGACTTACACAGGAGATGTTCAAGTGCCTATCTGGATATAATTGTTTTCTACATAAACTTGCACTAAATGAATGGCACTTGACCGTTATCATTAATCTTGTGGCACTTTTAAATGACACAATATCAAGTTAGGAATCTAAAAAGGAGATCCTCATCCTGTTTCATCTTGATGTTGTGCTGTTTTGAAGGTGTCCTGGACCGTTTATTTGCACCCATCTGTGCAAAAAAACAGATGGGTGCATTCATCCCCCGATCGCTCCATTTGTCCGGGTGGCCAGCTCTAGGAAGAGTCCTGGCGCTTCCAAACTTCTTCCACTTACGGATGATGGAGGCCACTATGCTCATTGGGACCTTCAATGCTGCACAAATGTTTCTGTATCCTTCCCCAGATCTGTGCCTCAATACAATCCTGTCTCGGAGGTCTACAGACAATTCCTTGGACTTCATGGCTTGGTTTGTGCTCTGATATGCACCATTAACTGTGGGACCTTTATATAGACAGGTGTGTGCCTTTTCAAATCATATCCAATCAACTGCATTTACAACAGGTGGACTCCAATCGAGTTGTAGAAACATCTCAAGGATGATCAGTGGAAACAGGATGCACCTGAGCTCAATTTTGAGTGTCATTGCAAAGGCTGTGAATACTTATGTACAGTACATGTGATTTTTTTCATTTTTTATTTTTAATACATTTGCAAAGATTTCAAACAAAGTTCTTTCATGTTGTCATTATGGGGGTATTGTTTGTAGAATTGAGGAAAATAATGAATTTAATCCATTTTGGAATAAGGCTGTAACATAACAAAATGTGGAAAAACTGAAGCCCTGTGAATACTTTCCAGATGCTGTGTGTGTGTGTGTGTGTGTGTATATATATATATATATATATATATATGTAAAACCAGCTTTCATTTGAATTTTTAGTTAAAATAAATACAAAATAAAGATCAAAGTTTGAAAATAAGGAGTCTTGCTTTATTGTGTAGACTTAACCCTAACCCTGCTTAACGCAAATCACCCCATAGTACCACCTAGCGTCCGGCCAGCACCAATACCGGTGCTCGTCATTTTTATGTGGAGTTTTTTCTGCAACCAACCGACTAAAAACATTGGTCAACCAAGACTCTTCTCATCGACTAACCTTTGGTCAACAATTCATTAATGTTTGCAACCCTCTTTGCAATCTATTAATTATCTGGTTCACTGACTGAATGTTTTTATGAGTGTGATGAAACGTCATTTTATGGGCATGTGAGGAGTTGTGTTTGATAGCGGTCTAGAATTTGTTAGAACAATAATGTTATGATGGACAAAATATTTAAACTGGTTGCATAAAGTACTTTGTAATGGCAAAATATACTGAATCGGCAACTTAAACACTTCTACCGTCTCTATGACTGATGTTTTCATTTGTTTTTGTATGCGCATGCTTGATCAGCCGGCATCACTTACATATAAATTATGTATATAAGTAGCATAGGACTAAGTCGAAAGACCTTTCATATAATGACATGACTTTATTTTTTGGAAAATATGGTAGTTATTAATTTGATGTTTGTATGCCAATATATATTTTGTATTAAGCAACACAATTTATTATATGCCTGCTTAATTTTGCCTCTGCTTTGCAGAAAACTGCATTAGTTAAAAATTGAAGGCATTTTCTCTCAATTCACTAGCATTTTGACTTGTGTACTTACAGAACTATGCAGACACACCAACACAGGTAAACCATCAAAATAGTCACTATGTGGAGCCTACGGTGTAGGTTCGACACAGATGTATAAACCGGCCTTATAACATGAATCCTGTTTAAGACTGCAACACAGATGACTCACCTAACACACTGTTAGAGAGAGAAGCCCCTCCACCTTTTTCCAGCTGCGGAGTCCCTTTCTTGTCATCCTCCTCACTCACATTTGTATGTTGTGGCCGAGGGCGGAAAAATTTCCACCTGCAGGCCTGAATGTCACTCAGGAGCTGAGTTAGTGAGCACTGAGGGTTTGATTTGGAGAAGACTTGAGAGTTTGTGTTTGTATGGATGGGGCGGATAGGCACACTAGAGCCAGAGGAGGGATAAAACATGTCAGGATCCAGGTGTCTCAGGGCCCGGTCCAGATCTGAGGAGGTGCGATCTAAAAGAACCCTGATGGAATACAACAAAAAAATTTCAGAGAGGGTGAAACTATGAACTTTGGTAGCCCTAAAATACTAAAATTTTAATCAAAACAAATTGTACTGAACAACTAAATTTAACTTAAAATAAAAGAGTTAAGCTGTCAGAGCGAAAACTAATGAAAATTAAGCCATTAAAAAGGACAAACTAAAAACTAAAATACAAAGAAAAACTAAATATTCAAAATTATAACCCTGGTATAATAACCATAAAAAAAAAATTCTACTTTAAGTAACAAACAGGATGGTGATAAACTAGTACATTTGTCCTCACTTGAGCAACTACTTCAATAAAGTAAAGAATTTTTACAAAAGTTTGAATGGATGCACTGAAGAGATCAGAAGAAAAACATGATGTACCTGCCACCTCTGCCCACCCTCCCACGAGCCACTGCAATACAGCGTCTGGGCACAGAGAGGGCGGTGAGACAGTTCCGTTGCCACAGCTTCTCCTGACCCATCTGATGCCAGTGAGGAGTGTAGCTCTGCTCCACCAGTGGCTGAGGAACACAACACACAATTAACACTGGGAAAGCAAATGACCATTGAACTGCACAGCCAAATAATATGCGGATCCATAACCGTTAAAGTAAAACAATAATAATGAATTGAAAATTAAAATGTAAAAATGCATAATAATCCATGAAACTGTCATGATATACACACACATCTTGTTCAGAAATACAAATGTTCTATTTAGCCACTGTTAAATATAAACTAGACATCAGGTGTGTAAAATGAAATTTTTGGATTTGATAATATAACTGAAAGCAAATATTGGAAGCCCAAAATATGATGGCATATTCTTTCTATGCCAGGTGGGCACAAACTAGCTATGAATCTTTTAAGCCATATGAGAGGCACACAGACAGGTCAATGTCATGAAACCTGACAAGAACATCTATAGGTCATCTTCCACCATATACAGCGGGGGAAATAATTACTGAACGAGTCAACATTTTTTTTTTCAGTAAATATATTTCCAATGAGGCTATTCTATAAAGAGGAATGACACACAAAACAGTACTGAACATGCTTACTGAAATGTATTTGATACTTAGTGGAGAAGCCTTTGTTTGTAATGAGAGCTTCAAGATGCTTCCTGTATGAAGAAATTAATCAGCCGCAGTATTCAGATGTGATTTTGGCCTATTCTTCTAAACATATTGTTTTTAAATCTTGAAAGATTCCGGTGGTCCTTCTTGTGAACCTTGATCTTTAGCTCATTCCACAAATGTTCAATTGGATTCAAATCAGGTGATTGACTGAGCCATTCTAACACCATGATTTTTTTTCTCTGAAACCAATTGAGAGTTTGCTTTGCTGTATGCTTTGGAGTGCTGTCCTGCTGGAAAGTCCACCCACATCTCATCTTCATCATCCTGGTGGATGATGGGTAAAGGGCTTCATTCATCGTTCCTTCAATTATATGAAGTCTGCCAGTACCATACGATGAAAAACAGCCCCACACCATGATTCTTCCACCTCTAAACTTCACTGTTGGTATAGTGTTTCTAGGGTGATGTGCAGTGCTATTTCTTCTCCAAACATGGTGTGTAGTATGACAGCCAAAAAGTTAAATTTTTCTCTCGTCTATCCAGACTACACTCTCCCGGTATTTCATAGGCTTGTCCAAATGGGTTGAAGCAAACTTTAAGCAAGTTTTGACATGCCTTTTCTTTAGTAATAGAGTCTTGCGGGATGGCTTAGAGGCCATGGCGGTGGAGTGTATTGCCTATTGTTTTCTCTATGACGATGGTCTAACTGCTGCCTCCAAGTGTTCCTGGAGATCTTTCTGAGTGGTCCTTGGCTCTTGGGCTACTCTTCTGACTCTCTGGTCAGAAATCTTGCGAGGAGCTCCAGTACGTGGCTAGTTGATGACAGAGTGATGTTGCTTCCACTTGCGGATAATGGCCGAAATGGTGCTTACTGGAAGATTCAGAAGTTTTGAAATATGTCTGTATCCGATTCCATCAATATGTTTCGCAACAATAAGGCTGCGAAGGTCTTGGGAGAGTTCTTTGCATTTACCCATATTTCTTGTGTGACACCTTGGTAACGAAAAGCCTTTTTATAGACCATCAATTTACTAACCCAGCTGATATTCATTTGCACAGATAAGAGGTATAATTACTTTCTAACTACTTATGGATTTCAGCTGGTTCCTTGCCTTACCTTGTCTTGGAGAACTGCTTTTTCTTGACGTCTTCAATACTTTTTTCCTGTGTCATTCAAATTCATGGACTTTAATTTTGTGAATTCTTTACATTTGCAGATTTCTTGAGTTAATACTGATGGCTGGTGAAAATTTCATGTGAATAGCCTCATTAAAAATATATTTACTGAAAAAAAATGTTGATGCGTTCAATACTTATTTCCTTATTTATTAATAGCATTCTGAGATGATATTCTTCTCACCATAATTGTACTGTCTGTACACAATTTTACACAATCTGAGTTACTGTAGACTTAGTCAGTTCAAACCAGTCTGGAAAATTCTCTGTTGAACTCTCATCAACAAGTTCTAGAAAAAATTCTAGAGACTGTTGTGTTTGAAAATCCCAGGAGATCAGCAGTTACAGAAATACTAAAACTAGCCCCTCTGGCACCAACAATCATCCATGCAATTATCTAATAAGTCAATCATGTGGCAGCAGTGCAGTGCATAAAATCAGGCAGATATGGGTCAGTAGATTCAGTTAATGTTCACATCAACCATCAGAATGGGGAAAATGTGATCTCAGTGATTGAGCGTGGCATGATTGTTGGTGCCAGATGGGCTGGTTTGAGTATTTCTGTAACTGCTGATCTCACAGGATTTTCACACACAACAGTCTCTAGAATTTACTCCAAATGGTGCCCAAAACAAAAAACATCCTGTGAACGGCAGTTCTGTGGACAGAAATGCCTTGTTGACGAGAGAAGTCAACAGAGAATGACCAGAATGGTTCAAACTGACAAAGTAAACGATAACTCAGATAACCGCTCTGTACAACTGTGGTGAGAAGAATAGCTCAGCTTTAGCTTACTGGCTGATGTCTTGAGATGTTGATCTAATATATCCACATAACTTTCCTTCCTCATGATGTCATCCATTTTGTGAAGTGCACCAGTCCCTCCTGCAGCAAAACAACCCCACAACATGACGCTGCCACCCCCATGCTTCACGGTTAGGATGTTGTTCTTCGGCTTGCAAGCCTCACCCTTTTTCCTCCAAATATACAAAGGTCATTATGCCAAACAGTTACATTTTTGTTTCATTAGACCAGAGGACATTTCTCCAAAAATTAAGGTCTTTGTACCATGTGCACTTGCAAACTGTGGTCTGGCTTTATGGTGGTTTTGGAGATACAGGGCTCGTTTTACTGTGGATATAGACACTTGTCTACCTGTTTTGTCCATTATCTTCCCAAGTCCTTTGCTGTTGTTCTAGGATTGATTTCCACTTTTTGCAACAAACTACATTCCATTTCTAGGAGACAGAATGCATCTCCTTCCTGAGCAGTATGATGGCTGCGTGGTCCCATGGTGTTTATACTTGCGTACTATTCTTAGTACAGATGAACGTGGTACTTTCAGGCATTTGGAAATGGCTCCTAAGGATGAACCAGACTTGTGGAGGTCCACGATTTTCCTTTTGATTTTACCATGATGTCAAGCAAAGAGGCACTAAGTTTAAAGGTAGGCCTAAAAATACATCCACAGGTACACCTCAAATTCAGTACACTTCCTATCAGAAGGTAACTGCCAATTGTCTAAAGGCTTGACATAATTTTCTGGAATTTTCCAAGCTGCTTAAAGGCAGAGTTAACTTAGTGTATGTAAACTTCTGACTCACTGGAATTGTGATATAGTAAAAGTGAAACAATCTGTCTGTAAACAATTGTTGGAAAGATTATTCATGTCATGCACAAAGTAGATGTCCTAATAGACTTGCCAAAACTATAGTTTGCTAATATTAAATCTGTGGAGTGGTTAAAAATTTTGTTTTAATGACTTTAACCCAAGTGTATGTAAACATGTATTCTAAAAGTATTATTGTATTCTGAATGAATTCATTTTGATTTTATGGAATAAAATAATTATTGGAATAATTTACTGAAAACATTTAAGAGAGAATATTCAGTATTCAGCCCAGAATACTTTCTTAAAGTAATCTGCCTAACCCTGCTTGCGAGTAGATAGATTATAGTTGGAATGTTCGCTTCATTTCTTTCAAACAGCCCGTCTTAATGGATTGATTCCAAGTTTGGTTAAAATATTTGCTAGAATCATCACCCCCAACTGTTTAAAGAAGTCCTTGTGTGGCATGTTGTTTTAGCAAAACAATATGTAGTTAAAGGGTTAGTTCTCCCAAAAAAAATGTTCTCATGATTTACTTGCCTTTAAGCCATTCCAGATGTGTATGACTTTCCTTCTTCAGCAGAACCAAAATTAAGACTTTAATTAGCCCATTTCAGCTCTGTTTGTCCATACAATGCAAGTAAATGGGAGCCATCAGGTTGCTGGCTGTTTGGTCCAAAAGGCATATTTAGGTAGCATGAAAGTCACCCACACGACTCCAGTCGATCAAATAATGACTTCTGAAGCAAATCGATAGGTTGGTGTAAGAAACAAATCTATATTTAAACCTTTATTAACTTTTAAAAATCACTCCCTGCCAGCAGTCGACACGCCAGTGATGCAAGCACAATGGTGCATTCACGCGAGAAGTCGAAAGTGCGCGCTTCGTTTACAACAGAGGAACGAATATCACGTGAGATTTAGGTCATTTCAAACAGCAATCCAGTGCATAGCGAAAGCAAAGATTTAAAGTAAAAAACATTTTAATTATGAATTAGTTTCTTACACAAATCTTTCGGTTTGCTTCAGAAGACATCAATTGATCGTCTGGAGTCATGTGTAACTGAGCTGAAATCTGCATATAACAATCTTCACTTCGGTTATGCTGAGGACGTAAAGTCAAACACATCTGGGATGGCTTAAATGCAAGTAAATCATGAGATAATTAAAATTTTTGGGTCAATTAACCTTTTAGAAATGACAGTTTGCTACTATGGTGTCAATATAAATATTGATTAATCTTGCATTCATTAAATGCAAATTAACAAATATCAAGAAATAGGCTACACTGAATATCGTCAAAGGGCTGAAAAAAATTTATGATATTTTGACTGGGACAGTTACAGATGCTTTTATGATGTACACCCAAGCATTCAATAGGAAACTCACAGCATGGTAACTGCAGCCAGCCTTCCGTCTAAAGGCAAAGATTCCATCTGGATCATTTTCTTCATCCGGCTCTGATTCTGGAGACTTGGGTAGAAAAAAATAAAATAAAAAAAAATTATATTTTACATTTTCAAAAAACATCTTTAACTGACAAAAATGATACATAGAGGTTTTACTTAAAACATGACAATTATTATGCACACAGCTATTACGCCTCAACACATCATATGAGCACGTGAAGCCAAACATTGCTCCTGATTAAGCTGCTTACTGACCAGTGGGTAATCTTCCTCTCCAGAGCTGTGGAAGTCATACTGTTTGATGTCTGCCTTGTTGATGATCTGCTGCCGCTCTGGTCGACCAGGCTGGCGCAATACATCAAGTTTGGGCCTCCTGTTGTATTTCTTTTGAGACCGCACAAAGTCAAAGCAAGGCTCAGCCTTGACTGTGAAGGGGTGCAGGTATTTGGGTCCAGATTTGTGGGACTGAAGAAAACAGACAGAAGAAATGTTTTTATAATATCAAGGATTAGGTCTGTGTCTCCCACATAGATCTCTGTGTGGCAATGTGCTTTCGTATGCCCTTTTTCCCCCTTCTGCTGTTTGTCTTTACCTTGATTTTGCCCTCTGTCTTGTGCCAGCTCCCGTTTTGTAGGGATATCGGTGCAGAGTAAATGGTTTTCTCCAGAGGAACAGTGACTTCATTAAGAATCTCTCCAGAGAAGTCTCCAATTTGATACCTAAAATACACATAACATAAGGGGGAAAAGAAAAAGGTAAAAACCAAGTTATTTCAAGTGAGATGAGAGAGATAGTCACTTGAAATAAATTATCAAGCGGTTTTCACACATACTGATATAGTACATTTAACAACAGATGTCGTCTCAAAGCAGCTTTACCCTCCTGAGAACAAACACATTTAGTCTGGCTGGTGAAAATTAGGACTGGTGACATACAGTATGTGTGTGTTGTGCAAGCATGGGAGTGGGGGAATGTGTGTGCGCACTGTGCACACCTTTTCTCAACAACCTCCAGCGTCAGATGCAGCAGCTCTCGTTTACTCTTCTCTCTTTTCTTTATCATCTCCAGGATGCTCATGGTCCGGCTGAACTCTCTCCTCAGCTTCAGCATTTTCTCATAAGATGCCTCGTCATTCTTCCGATTCTACAGAAAGAGAACAGATAGTGCCTGTGGAGTAGGTGTGAATTCTATTTCCAACACGCACTTCAATTGAGGGGAGAAAATGTGACCTTTTCACAGGATGCTGCAGTGCATGTTAATCGTGGTCACTTTAATTAGATCGACCACATCACCCACAAGGCTGATTAGCAGAAGCATTAGCTACATGCATGTCAGTTCCAAAATCTACTGACAGCCTGTATAATGAATGTTCATATATTTTAGGCAATCTTGCGTACATCTCTTTTGTTATGATTAAACGGTTGCTTACATCACACAAGAATCTGCATGAACTGGATCCCCTCATGAACGCACATTTCAGAGCGTCCAGAAGTAAACAATTATAGTGAGAAGGATTAAAATATTGATCTGCTTCTCACCCAAAGCGATTGTATTGCTTTAGAAGACATTAATTGAACCACTTGTGCTGTATGGATTACTTTTACTACAACTGGCTGTGCTTTTTGGAGCTTTAACCTGTTGATATGCACCTCGTTTTTGAGCATAAACCATGAAAATGACATACCTGAACTTAAAATGGTGTATTTACTGCACCTTTTGGAGTATGGACACAGTTGTAGTATCATTTAAAAAGAGTTTTTTTTTTTTTTTTTTTAAGTTATAGAAGCTGAAGTTTATAGTAATGGAAAATATTTTGTGCTGAACATGTTTTTATAATCTAAAAAAACAATAATAAAAGTGCCAAGACAACCCAAAAATACAATGTTCTCAAAGCCACAAGTCTAAAGAAGTTACAGATGATCTAACAAAAAATTAGGTTCCTGCAAGCTTTTTTTCTCTGTAAAATTGCTAAAGCATACAGAGTTAAATTAAAGGGTTACTTCAGGATTTAGCATTAAGCTTTGTATCAGTAGAAAACCAGTAGTATTTTCGAATTACCAAGCTCCCCCCCCTCATATCCCCCTGAGACGAGAGATTTATGTATTTTTAGTCTGGAAAAAATCCTCCGATGACGCAAAAATCGTCATTTTGCGTCATCGGAGGATTTTTGGGCCAGAGGCTTAAAACTACAGCCAGTATTCCGCATGTTTTCACCACGCCCATATGGGGCGGGATCTCACTCACAGAATGTGAAGATAGTGTCAGCCATCTTTCTGTAGAAGCTAAGCTAACAGGCTCTTGCTCTGTGTAGAAAGTTTGTATACAAGTAGGCTAATCACGATGGCGGAAGGTAGTTTTGAAGTTGAAATGGCAGAAGGGGATTTCGAATATCTGTTGCGAGAATCTGATGCTCGCGGCTACCTGTACGAGCCGCAATACAGCGATGAACAGTTGCGGGAGATGGAGGAACAAGAGGTGGCCGGAGCAGCTGCTGTAGCAGGGGAGCAAGACCTGCTTGGCAGGCAGGAGGAAGAGCCCGGCCAGACTCAAGTTGGGGCGGACTGGTGGTGTCAGTGCTCTTGCTGTGCGCCTATGGAAACAGATAGAGTCCTATTGCTGTCGCGAATTTCAGCGATGCCATTTTCTTCTGGACGAGATCGCTGAATCAGCTGATGAAACTGCACCGCTAACTTGAGCATGTATAACTGATCACCCAAGTTTTGTACCACACATGGACAGGGGAGTCCTGGAAACTTATTTTAGGATCCCGAAGATAAATTGGAAACGCCAGCCAAAGCCCGCAGGGACAAACGGACGGCTTAGTGTAAAGTGAGTATTTTGTTTGTTTTTCTTTTTGTTACTAAGACGTCATGTACAGAGTTTGGACACCCGGAATTATCATAATGTTCTTCCCGTGTAGTCAAGTCAATTTATCAACTAACTCACGATTTATAGAGTCACGATGTATCAAAGCAAGCCTAGTTGTATCAAATTTTCAGATACTGCCGCCTGTAACCTGTAGGCGTGGTTTGGGAGTGGCCTCGTAAGGGCAGCAAAGCAAGTGCATTCTGGGAGTTGTTGTCTTTCAGCCACATGTGTAAAAAATACATTTTCTGCCTTTTCTCAGTCTAGAATGCTTCAAATTCAAAAATAATTTCACATTTATACTATATAAATGACCGATTTTAAATACACATTCATCTTCCCAGATGTGAAGTATCCCTTTAAGGCTCCGCCTTTCAAGACAACACAAAATCTGACAGCACTTCTTGGTTATTATGAATAAAACTACGGTGACTTTTTAAAAATAGACTTTGGAGACAGGGTCATTTTCTTTATGGGACTCTAATATATAGGATAATATACAGTTTTACAACATTTATGCTGCTCAGATTGCATAGTTTGTTGAAAAACAATGACGAAAGGTAATTCTTTCAGGCGAGATATCATGTTAACAAAGGAGAATATATCAATATTTCTCATATTTATCCCTTTTATGGACAAAAAGTGCTATTGGAAGTTTTTCAATGAACGCTTGCCAGGACAATTGACCCAAGTGTGACGAACTGGATTCATCTGGCGATCATGTTTTCATAACAAAGGTATGCTGTCCCGTTTTGATATTGCATGTTTTCATTTGTGCTCCTGGCACAATTAACTAAATTGCTGTTTCTGGAACACCTGCCATCGTGAAACAGAGATCAGATATCAATGTTGAACCTTTAGACATTTGAAAAGATGTATAATTTGTTAAAATTCATTACATTTATAGATGGTAAATTATATATTAAATGTAAGCAGAGTGATGTCACCACCGCATGTGGTGAATTGCATATTAACAGGTTAAAGTGCTGATCACCACCCACTTGAATTGTATGGTCCTAGGGCAGGTCGATATGACAATATATATCATGGCAACAATATACAGTGGCAATCAATAGAGAATTTGCTATATTGCATATATTGTCATTACTGTCATTAATTGTCATTACTGCAATGTTGCTCGAAACTGCACACAAGACTTTCACCTACTGTTGCACTCGTGTACACAGTAGTGTGACAATAAAGTGATTTGATTTGATTGATTTGATATTGATATATTATACGTGAGACTGAGAAATTAAGAAACATGGACATGGTTTAAAAAAAAATTTGTGGCCACCCGAGCAAATTAAATTACATTCATCTCACGTTCTGCATTTCATATGTGCTTAATATGCTTCTCACTTGACTCGTATTACTACACCATACTTCATGTAAGCATCACTTGCACTACCTCTGGAGCCCGCAAGTGCACACACGTCCAGTAGGATTCTCAATATTCACAGGAGAGCGCAGAGTGGGATCAATCATTTTTTACCTTAGAAAAACCTTGAGAAAAACATCTTCACAGAACTGGATGATTCCCAAACAAGTCAAGAAAATAAAGAGGCGCTTGTAATTAAAACAGGTGCGACATCTGTTGTGTACGTTCACAAAATCCAACACAGAGCAAAAAGACATCAATGCAGACGGTGTCGCACGATGATAATCACTCGTAATACAAGCAATTTGTTTTACCCTAAAATTAAGCTAGCAAAAGAACATTATGAAAATAAAAAGATGCACTCATTAATTCGGTTGTAATTTTTTTTAGCAAGAAGTGTTTATATTTATTTTACATTTATTTTCTGCAAGAAGTGTTTACTCAATTTTAGATATAATCCACAAGAAGTTTTTATTTTTATATATACTTGTGTATTATTCTGTAAAAGATTGAGTTTCTTGGAGGAAAATTTATAATAATATTGGGTCAACAACATATGTTCAAGCACATCAATACTATATCACGACAGATATACTGTATAGTCGCGATACAAAATTACTCATATCGTGATATAAGATTTTAGTCATATCGACCCCTATATGGACAAACAAAGGAGAGACATTCTTCTAAAAATCTCTGTTCATGTTTGGCAGAAGAATGTCAGTCAAACACATTTGTGATGGCATGAGGGTGAGTAAATGATGAGAGAATTTTCCTTTTTGGGTGAACTATTCCTTTAAATAACAATTGCCATTAAAACATCCATCTTAACATAAATAAAACATTGCAGACAGAATGCAAGTAAGTGTCCTATTTGAATGTCAGTGCAAACTGAGACATAAGTGGCAAAATGCAGAACGCACAGGCTTACCTTTCTGGTCTGCATTTTCTCTGTGCGCCGCCTAAAGGCCACGTAAGCATCATTGTTGGTGGAGCTATCCCTTTTCTCCTGCTTGATCTGCGGGATGAGCGATGGGCCCCTGCAGTTCTTCCTCTTCCTCACCCAGTAATCATACACTGACTTCAACAGATAGTCATCGTCATTTAGTAGCAGCTTGGCCTCCTGTAAAGTGACCAGCTTCAAAACAATAATTGAAAGAGTGTCAGAGGTATGCAAGTGAATGAAAGTGAAACAATACAGACAGATATATTACATATAATAAGCCTGTTCTTACCTGGTTTGTGCTGGATTTCTCCAACCGGTCCATCATGGTCTCAAATTGCATTGGTTTGAGCTCCATCTTGCGGTTGAGTCTATTCAGTAAAGTCTCATCCTCCGAGTCCATATCATAGTCGGGCAATTCATAATCCAGACCCAGAGCTAGTGCAGAGTAACAGGTATAGGTCAGTGTGAGATTCACATTAACATTATTGTACATTTAAGTAACCAGATTGTGGAGAACTCGACAAGCTCAGTGGATTTTGCACTGCAAGTTTATCTTCCACCTAAACCAACTGTAAATTAATGAATGAGAAATAGCCTTCTAAATATCAATCCAAACAACAATTGATAAAAAAAAATAAAATAAAAAAAATAAATACAAATGCAATTTAAATTTTGAAGTATCCTGTGGAATTGCCGTGAGGCATGTAGATCACGGAGAGCCACTCACGCTGAATGTGGATGAGCTGTTTGGGAATGCGGAACTCTCCTTTGTAAAGGTGATCATAATAGGTGATGTTACTCTCTGCCTCTGGCACAGGGATCACCATGCTCTCCTTCTTTTCCCTGAATACCTGCTGTGCCGAGATGGCCCTCTGAAGATGATGCTCCTGAAACAAAGCATTAGAGAGAGCTCTTTGACCATATGCAAATTACATGCGTGCAACTGCCAAATGTTGGTCACCTCAAATGTGTGGCATGAATGTTATATGTCTTCAACAGTGCAAGTTTTATTACCTAGTGCCATGACTAGCACAAAAATGTTTCCACACTGCAGTGTATAATAAGTGACACGCTAGTTAAGCTGGATGTACTGTAGCTGGATTCAGCAATAAAAAAAGTTACACACACACACACACACACACACAGATAGAAACAAAAATTGAGAAATGACAAACTATAATGCAGCTGAGAACAGCAACGTGATGAAACTATTTGCAAGGGCTTACAACCCTTGCAAGCATCAAAATAATTATTGGCACTACATTCTGTAAAATTCAGAATACTCCAGTGGATTAATTAATGTCTTCTTAAGTGAAATTGACTAGACTATGGCAGCCCACCACAGTCTAATTTGGTCCACCACAGTCTCGTAATGACCCGAATTTTTTTTACACTTCTCATATAAAATATTTTTGCACTTCTAGTCTCATAACAACAAAATAAAAGGTTGTGTTTTGCGCTCTATCTCATGTGCCAGTCAGTTCAGTCAGCTCCTCCCCCACTGCTGTAAACTTACACGCTCACACACACTTGCAGATATCTGCACTGGAGTATTCCTGGATCCATCTAACGTTATTTGGTTGAGGATGACTCATCCATGCGCGCAGGAAAAAAGACTTTTGTCTCATTCAGTTGAACTCCGAGCATCTCAGGCAACCGCACCGCAGACCTCATGTGAAGATGAACCACTTCTCAAGCGCTCTGATGTGCACGCTGTCTACAGAGATATGCGTCAAACTCCCATGAAAATATAAACAAGGTATAAATGTATTAATTTTGTGAACGCAAAACACTCCAGTTTCACTTAACAGCCATGTAATGTTAAATATCCGTGGTCATTGTGGGTTTTATTCACGCGAGACAGATGTCGTCTGTGGAGATGATAACATCCAAGAAACAGAATCTCGAAGTCTTCATGTGAAATAAGAACTTGTTAGTTACTCAGAGAGCCTTAAAATAATATGTGAAAGTGAAGAATTTAAGGCAGAAATATTTGACTATTGCATAATTAATATAATTCAAAATAATGGAATATAATAGCTGTATAGGTTGGCTGGGTTACAAAAAAAGCAGCATAACATAACGTTACACTCCTTACGGCTTCACTAGCTAGCTATCGTTAGCAGTCTGAGGTAACGTTAAAAGATTAAAAGCTGAAACTGACATCACTAGTTTGTATCCTGCTTTTAAGAATGGCTAGAGCAAGAAATTGTTAAAGCTACAGTAGGTAGGCCTAGTATTTATTCATTGAAAAAAAAAATTCTATATAAACATGGTGTCCAAGACAAATGAGGCCCTGTGAGAAATTAGTTAGCACCACAGACTCAGTGAAAGGCAGGCCTTGGTTCTGTTTGTGAACAGCTGTCAAGTAACCCTGGCTGGGGGTGAAGAGCATCATGTATATGGGGAAGAATTGGGGGCGCCGTTTCTCACAATTCAATTTATTTAAAAATTGCCTACTGCAGCTTTAAGAGCACAAAACTGTTTATAAGATCACAACACTAGCCTCTTAATTTTGTGCTCAAAGTGCACCAGATGGAAGTATTTAACTTTAAAATGTACAAGATTTTCTTACAGGGAAGCTCCCCCGGACCCCCCTAGAGGATCAAAGGTCCACCCCCATAATCTCACAAAATCCTGTGGGAAACACTGAGGTGTGTAAGAAATAGATCAATATTTTAAACATTTGTTACTAAAAATGTTTGCTTCTGGCCAGCTCGTAGACAAGGGTGGGTGATTCTCACGAAAATAGACATATGAGGTGTCATGAAACATTTTGATGATAAAAGAAAATGCTATCAAAATAAGAAGGATACAGTTATAAACATCTCATCATGTACTATTTTGCACATGATTTCAAATGGCATCATAAATACCAATTTTGTTGTTTTTTCCACATTTAAGGGGAAATGTTTCATTACCGCAACGTGTCCATGACTGGATTTGTGTTCGAGATGGAAATATTTATAATTAAAAAATATAAAAAATAAAAAGCTTCAGTGCATGTTATACTATAAACATTTACAGTAAAGAAACATGTGGTATTTGGTGATCATTGGTAAATGTAGTGACAATAATAAGGAATATAAATGTGTCCAAGACCAATTTTCTCATCCTCCGCAACAATTTTCAATCATTGTTTAAGTCCTCAAGGAACTATCATTTCCAAGAAATTTTGTTGGAAGGGACATAATTGACTGTGACACTCAAGATGGCTACCAGGTAAAAAGTTCTTATTTTTTCTCTCCAAATAAAAGTTAAAATTTTGTTTGTCATAGTACCTACACGACTTTTTAGTTCTCATTACTGAAACATGAGTTTGTGAAGTTTCAAAAAATGTTGCCGTTTTAATTTTTTGATTACTATATACCCCATTATGGTCTAAATATAAAAAGAGAGGGAAAGTTTAGCTAACCCTCATTTAGCTTCCACAGTTAGCAAGAATGTTTAAGGTCGCTCATCCTCCGCAACACCATTATCATTCACCGCAACAATTGAAGGCCTGTTGCGGTGGAGATACTCAATGTTTCGGTAATGAGAAACAGACTTATGAAGGAGGGACGTGCACTATATGTGCAGGGGAAAACCGCTTCTATGTACCGAGCATCAGATTTCCAGGAGAAAGTGTCTGGTACTATCAAATCAAGTCAAGTGGTTTTTATTGTCGTTTCAACCATATACAGTTAGTACAGTACACAGTGAAACGAGACAACGTTCCTCCAGGACCATGTGCTACATAAAACAACATAGGACAAACCCAGAACCACATGAGACTACACAGACTAAATAAAAATACCTATATAAAATACCTATATAATACCTATATAAAGTGCACGTGCAAAAACGTGTGCAAAAGTACGGGACAGTACAATACATTTCTAACAATAGGCACAGTGATAGACAGTGCAGTGCCGACCAGTACACAGTAGTGCAAAAAGATGACAGTTCCTAAAAATTTCAAATGTAAACATAACATACTATGAGATAGTGTTCTATGCACATAGCAGTTATTGAGGTAGCAGACAGTTAAAAAGTGACAGTTATTAAAGTGCAACTCAGGACACATGTGTGTCTGTGTCTCAAACCAGTCTCTGAGTATTGAGGAGTCTGATGGCTTGGGGGAAGAAGCTGTTACACAGTCTGGACGTGAGGGCCCGAATGCTTCAGTACCTCTTGCCAGACGGCAGGAGGGCGAAGAGTTTGTGTGAGGGGTGTGTGGGGTCGTCCACAATGCTGGTGGCTTTGTGGATGCAGTGTTTTTTGTAAATGTCTTTGATGGAGGGAAGAGAGACCCCGATGATCTTCTCAGCTCTCCTCACTGTCCTCTGCAGGGCTTTGCGGTCCGAAACGGTGCAAGTCCCAAACCAGGCAGTGATGTAGCTGCTCAGGATGCTCTCAATAGTCCCTCTATAGAACGTAGTGAGGATGGGGGGTGGGAGATGTGCTTTCCTCAGCCTTCGAAGAAAGTAGAGACGCTGCTGGGCTTTCTTGTTAATAGAGCTGGTGTTGAGGGACCAGGTGAGGTTCTCCGCCAGGTGAACACCAAGGAATTTGGTGCTCTTGACGATCTCCACAGAGGAGCCGTCGATGTTCAGCGGGGAGTGTTCACCTTGAGCTCTCCGAAAGTCAACAACCATCTCTTTTGTTTTGTCGACATTCAGAGACAGGTTGTTGGCTCTACACCAGTCCGTCAGCCGCTGCACTTCCTCTCTGTATGCTGTCTTGCTGATGAGACCCACCACGGTCGTGTCATCGGCGAACTTGATGATGTGATTCGAGCTGTGTATTGCTGCACAGTCGTGAGTCAGCAGAGTGAACAGCAGTGGACTGAGCACACACCCCTGGGGGGCCCCAGTGCTCAGTGTGGTGGTGGTGGAGATGCTGTTCCCGATCCGGACTGACTGAGGTCTCCCAGTCAGGAAGTCCATGATCCAGTTGCAGAGGGAGGTGTCCAGGCCCACCAGGTTCAGCTTTCCAATCAGGTGCTGAGGAATTATTGTGTTGAATGCTGAGCTGAAGTCTATGAACAGCATTCGAACATATGAGTCCTTTTTGTCTAGGTGGGTGAGGGCCAGATGGAGGGTGGTGGTGATGGCGTTGTCCGTTGAACGGTTTGGACGATATGCAAACTGCAGTGGGTCCAGTGAGGGGGGCAGCTGGGTCTTAATGTGCCTCATGACGAGCCTCTCGAAGCACTTCATGATGATGGGTGTGAGTGCGACGGGACGGTAGTCATTGAGGCAGGACACTGAAGACTTCTTCGGCATGGGAATGATGGTGGTGGCCTTGAAGCATGTTGGAACGACGGTGCTGCTCAGAGAGATGTTGAAGATGTCGGTAAGAACATCTGTCAGCTGGTCTGCACATCCTCTGAGCACTCTGCCATGAATGTTGTCTGGTCCAGTGGCCTTGCATGGGTTGACTCTACGTAGAGTTTTCCTCACATCTGCCGTGGTGAGACAGAGCACCTGGTCGTTGGGAGGAGGGGTGGTCTTCCTCGCCACCATGTCGTTCTGCACTTCAAACTGAGCGTAGAAGTCATTCAGCGCATCTGGAAGGGAGGCATCTTTGTCACAGGCAACGGATGTTGTCCTGTAGTTGGTGATGGCCTGGATGCCCTGCCACATGCGCCGTGTGTCGCCGCTGTCCTGGAAGTGACTGTGGATTCTCTGGGCGTGTGCACGCTTTGCGCCTCTGATTGATCGGGACAGTTTGGCCCTAGCTGTTCTTAGGGCTGCCTTATCGCCTGCTCTGAAGGCGGAGTCTCGGGTCTTCAGCAGCGTGCGCACCTCCGCAGTCATCCACGGCTTCTGGTTGGAGCGTGTTGTGATGGTCTTGGGGAAAGTGACATCATCAATGCACATGCTGATGTAGCTGGTCACGGATGCTGTGTATTCCTCCAAGTTGGTAGAGTCACCATACGTTGCAGCCTCCCTGAACATGTGCCAGTCAGTACACTCAAAACAGTCCTGAAGAGCAGGGATGGCTCCTGCTGGCCGGTTTTCACCTGCTTCTGAAGCGGTTTTGTGCGTCTGATGAGCGGTCTGTATTCTGGAATTAGCATAACAGAGATGTGGTCTGAGTAGCCGAGGTGGGGGCGGAGCTCCGATCGGTACGCGCCTGGGATGTTCGTGTAAACAAGATCAAGTGCGTTCGACCCTCTCAATGCAAAGTCCACATATTGATGGAATTTAGGGAACACTGTCTTGAGATTCGCATGATTGAAATCTCTGGCGACAATAAACAGTCCGTCGGGATGATCGTTCTGCAGGTCGCTCATAGCCCCATACAGTTCAAAGAGCGCTTCCTTAATGTTAGCGCTGGGGGGAATGTAAACTCCGGTTATGCAAATAGTGGTGAATTCCCGTGGTAAATAAAAAGGTCTGCATCTAACAGTCACAAGCTCCAACAGCGATGAACAGTAGCTAGAGACTAGCACAGAGTTCTTGCACCATTCCTTGTTGATGTAAACACACAAGCCACCACCGCGAGTCTTACCGCACAGAGCTGTATTTCTGTCGGCACGAAATGAGGCGAGCCCGTCTAGCTGAATGGCGGCGTCCAGAACTCTGTCGCTGAGCCACGTCTCCGTGAAAACAAAGACGCAGCAGTCTCTAAACTCACGCTGCGTAGCCTGCTGGAGTTGGATATAGTCCAGTTTATTGTCCAGGGAGCAAACATTTGAGAGCAGGATAGATGGGAGAGCCGGCCGGCTAGGGTTTGTTTTTGGTCTAGCATGGACCCCCGCCCTCTTGCCGCACTTCCGCTTTCTCGCACACCGCTTACGACGTCCTCTCTCCCGGCCACCGGCATCAGGCGACGCCGAGGCCTCAAGGCCTGGTCTCCGTAGCAAGCCGAGTACGTGTAGCGCCTCCTGCAGTTCATCATGCAGCTTGGTTTTTGCATGAGTCTTATAACTTAGTAGTGTTTGGTGATGGTAGACACGAACACTGGTTGCTCCGATGTCCATGTGCCGCAAAAGTCAGGCTTTTTAAACAAAAATAGCACCATTTTGGATCCGGAGTGGCCGCTGCGTGCTACCGCGCCACCATCTTGGATACAAAGATACTATCGTCAGGACATATGGGACATAATCCCAGAACCACTTCCTGTCACTCCTCTGCTAGACATTTCTGCATTTTACCTGACATATGGGCAAAACACAAAAAACGCTCATGAATGAGTTACAGTTGGGGGAAAACGTGATTGGTACAAAGCAGTCGTTCCAGTTCTTTGTTTTAGTTGTTTGACAAAAACAGAAACTCTGTTTATGAAATAAATATTCTTTTAAAAATTGTATGCGTTTTAAATATGTAAAATAGGGTTAGGCATCAAACCCCTTTGTCAACAGTGAATGTGTGAGCTAAATCTCATTTCCGAAACATTGATCCTCATTACCGAAATGGCATTTTCATTACCGTAACATGTATCTTTTTTACAAATTAAGTAATAATTAGATAATCATATTTTGTTTTAAAATGTATATACATATTATACAACACTACTTATTTAAGGTCTGCTACATAACAAATGTGTATGTTATCTTTTAGGAAAACAATTAAATAAAACAAATTGTAAATCATCACGTATGTTTCGGTAATGAGAGAAAATAAGGAAATTACAAAAAATAATAAATATAATCTTTTTTGTGCTCTTGAAAAAGTAATCTCTCCAGAGTTTTACATAGCTTTGAGCATGAGTAATAAGAGTCTACTATAACATTAGCCAAAAATACACTTTTTTAACAATATATTTAATGTAATGTCATGTTGCGGTAATGATAATTTTTTATGGACTTCATCTAAAAAATGTAAATAATTATATAGGAAATATTTTTTAAATCTTCTAAAAATAATGGTTATAGTAAGTTCAGACCTTAATCTTATATGTGCAAAAAGAAAATTGGCTTTAAGGGCATTTTAAAAATTCTGATGCTGGACGCCTTCTAAATCTGGATTTCGTGAGAATCACCCGGGTGGAGTTCAAACTGCCTCTTGCATGATGTAAGTGCAAAAGCCTCTGTGAGATGTAAATGATGACATTTTTTACTTTATTTTACCATCTATTCTATGCAATACGCACAACGTCCTATGCAACATGGACATACAAATGGATATCCCTTCATTGCACACAAGAAGCTTGGCGATCGAGTTCAGCTTAAACTACGAAAACTGAAACAGAAAAGCGAATGTAATACAGAGAGCACCAGGGTCCGGAGAGAGACGTGCCTTTTCAGCACGAGGGATCGAATGTCAGTTTGAAGCACAAGAGTGATCTGCACTTACTGATATTTACAGAGGTTGAATGACAGTGCCATATTAATCTACTACATATAATGCTAAACACTGTGTATAATTATGTTATGGGGAATAATAAACTTAATGTCAAATGTCATGTCTGATTTGATTTAATCAGTAAATAATTTTTTTTAACTAGATAAGGATAAACATCCATTATGTTTTTTTTTTTTTTTAATTACTTAGATGTAATGAGAAACAGTGTTTTGGAAAAAAAAAAACTTTCAATTTAAAATATATGTAATCAGTTTTAGCAGCATACAGTGCATCCGGAAAGTATTCACAGCGCTTTACTTTTTCCACATTTTGTTATGTTACAGCCTTATTCCAAAATGGAGTACAACAATATGAATATACAAACAATACCCCATAATGGCAACATGAAAGTAGTTTGTTTGAAATCTTTGCAAATGTATAAAAAATAAAATAAAAATATATATTAAAAAAAATTTAAAAAAAAAATAAATAAATCACATGTACATAAGTATTCACAGCCTTTGCCATGACACTCAAAATTGAGCTCAGGTGCATCCTGTTTCCACTGATCATCCTTGATGTTTCTACAACTTGATTGGAGTCCACCTGTGGTAAATGCAGTTGATTGGACATGATTTGAAAAGGCACACACCTGTCTATATAAAGGTCACACAGTTAATGGTGCATATCAGAGCACAAACCAAGCCATGAAGTCCAAGGAATTGTCTGTAGACCTCCAAGACAGGATTGTATCGAGGCACAGATCTGGGGAAGGATACAGAAACATTTGTGCAGCATTGAAGGTCCCAATGAGCAGTGGCCTCCATCATCCATAAAAGGAAGTTTGGAACCACCAGGACTCTTCCTAGAGCTGGCTGCCTGGCCAAACTGAGCGATAGGGGGAGAAGGGCCTTAGTCAGGGAGGTGACCAAGAACCCGATGGTGACTCTGACAGAGCTCCAGCATTTATCTGAGGAGAGAGGAGAACCTTCCAGAAGAACAACCATCTCTGCAGCACTCCACCAATCAGGCCTGTATGGTAGAACGGCCAGACGGAAGCCACTCCTCAGTAAAAGACACATGACAGCCCGTCTGGAGTTTGCCAAAATGCACCTGAAGGACTTTCAGACCATGAGAAACAAAATTCTCTGGTCTGATGAAAAAAAGATTTAACTCTTTGGCCTGAATGGCAAGCGTCATATCTGGAGGAAACCAGGCACCGCTCGTCACCAATACCGTCCCTACAGAGAAGCATGGTGATGGAAGCATCATGCTGTGGGGGTGTTTTTCAGTGGCAGGAACTGGGAGACTAGTCAGGATCGAGGGAAAGATGAATGCAGCATTGTACAGAGACATCCTTGATGAAAACCTGCTCCAGACCCTAAGCACACAGCCAAGATAACAAAGGAGTGGCTACAGGACAACTCTGTGAATGTCCTTGAGTGGCCCAGCCAGAGCCCAGACTTGAACCCGATTGAACATCTCTAGAGAGATCTGAAAATGGCTGTGCACTGACGCTCCCCATCCAACCTGATGGAGCTTGAGAGATCCTGCAAAGAAGAATGGGAGAAACTGCCCAAAAATAGGTGTATGAAAAATTGAATGCTGTGAATACTTTCCAGATGCACTGTATGTTATCTAACATAATTCCGTATTTTCTGTAAGCAGAATTATTTGCTAAAATTTCCATTTGGTGTCACCATTGAAAGTAATAATAATCAAAAACCTTTCTTGATTCAGGCTTAGTTAAAAAAAAAAAATCAGGAACCAAATCATACACCCCTAGTTATTTAGCATATATTTTTGTTGAATTTTAGTTAGTTACCAAGTTGAAGTGCTGAGCTTAGATTCCATATATCCCTCTGAAATGGTCATGATTTTTTTTTTAATTTGCTGATCATAGGCAGTATTAACATAAGTGATGAGTAAATCCTAACACTTCATCCAAAAAGTCAAATAGCTGGTTTTCATGTACCAGGTAGTAAACCTTGGCATGACTGTTCTGTTTTGGAAACTAACTTCACTTACAATCAATTGGCATCAGGGTGAATCAAACTGTGGAAAATTAATACATTCATTACATGGATTCATGTAATGAATGTATTAATATTAATACATTCATTACTGGAGTTTGTCAACACAGCTGAAGACAGCCAGCCATGACAGGTGAAGGTAAGTGAACATTATAACTAGGACATTTAACAATACTAAATAACAATATGACTTCTCTTCAAAAAATTATTGCTAAATGTAATACATATAACAACATTAGGGGGTGGTTTGCTTTAAACTGTGCCCTGAGGAGAAAATAAGCCATGGTACATGGCATAAATACCATGGTTTTTACGTGTTACCCCAAAGTAAATCAAACAGATTACCATGGTATTAACACATGTCCAAAAGCTATGGTAGAACCATGGTAATTTTTGTAAATGCAGCAGGTTTAAGATTATACGGACTTTGGTCCGCTGTTGTAGAAATTAAACACATTGAATCAAACGCAGATTCGGGATTTCCACAAGCATGCCGTTCAGAGCATGCATTTCAAACGTATCATACGTTAATCTCGAACGCATCTGCGTTAAAACACAGACGTCAATGCGCACTAACCACACGCAAACATCTCACGTAAATTCCTCACCCCACGCCACTAGTGTAAAAACGTCCCACCATTACGCAATGTTCTTACAGTTTCAACGTAACCTAGACCGTTTCTACGCAGATTACGGACCCCTTTTTGCAAAGATTGGGCTAACGTAGCGAAAAGTGCGTAAACGCAACGTGAATATCAACACCCTGCTATGCACCTGAACCCCGTGAAAAAAATCTGCAATTTAAATAATCCACATACCGATTCCTCCTCCTTTTCCATCCCTGTTGGCATTTGCGGGACCGCTCGGTTGATGGAGACGCAGTCGGTGAGGTCCGGCAGGTCTTTATTGCGGTAAATCGGCAGAGGTTTGGCGGCGTCTAGCGCTCGCGCGCGGAACGAGAGTTTACTCATTGTTTTCAGCGATCACAAACACACTAAACACGGATCATTCGGTACAAATACAGACAAGCCGACGGTTCTCTCCACGGCCGCGCTCACTCACGTCCCTTTAATCGAAATCCGGCGGTTAAAGGCATCTCTGAGCGAGATATGATGGTTTTTCATGGGGTTTTTTTTCTTGGATGGTGTAAAAACATGGCGGACATGATCCCGACAGCCCACGCGACACACTGCCAAAGAGCGTGAGCGGGAACGCGCATGTGCCGCTGCGCGCGCACCTCATACAACATACGTGCACACGATATTACGACACACGGGCACGAGAGAGAACACATGCATGCATCAGGGGAATTGATGCTGAATTGATGCTGTCCGCCCAGCTCATATGCATACTGGTCCGTCTATTCAATATGTCCAGTAATAACTTCTTAGACATTTGCCTTAAAGGCAAAGATGGCCCAAAAGTTCGTAAAATGTATTCATCTGCATGCATTGGTCATTAAAATACAGACAGTATAGTATATTATGCATAACTGAATGCCTACAACCTTATATAGTTCACACAGAAATGAAAATTCTCTCATCATTTACTCACCCTTGTGTTATACCAGATGTGCATGACTTTCTTTCTCTTGCTGAACACAAACAATGATTTTTAGAATATATCTGCTCTGTAGGTCCATACAATGCAAGTGAATGGTGGCCAGAACTTTGAATATCCAAAAATCACATAAAGACCACATAACAGTAATCCAAAAGACTTCAGTTGTTATATCCATATCTTCAGAAGCAATACAATAGGTTTGGGTGAGAAACAATTAATTTCCACTTTCACTTTCAAAATGTGGCCTTTGTGTGATTTTTGGAGATTCAAATTCTGTTCACCATTCACAAATATTTGTGTTCTGCTGAAGAAAGGAAGTCACATCTGAGATGGGATGAGGGTGTGTAAATTATGAGATTTATTTTTGGGTGAACTATCACTTTAATAAAGTTGAGGACCTCTCAGTGGTCATCTTTGACTAAACTGATGCCATCAAGTTTTCAAACTTTTCAGTGGTATCTGAAACTAAAGGCTTCATAGAAATAACAAAATGTCATGGAAATATGCTCTTCTGTCAAAAAGACAGGGTTGGGTTAGGTCTACAGACCTAGAAAGTATATTACAAAGTTCCTCATAGCTCACAGATTGTCAGATGGTTGCTTAGAGCCACATAAATCTTAACACATTCTGAACTGTCACAGTGCCAATTTAAAGGGACAGTTCACCTAAAAATGAAAATTCTCATCATTTACTCACCCTCATGCCATCCCTGATGTGTATGACTTTCTTTCTTGAGCAGAACACAAAGATTTTTAGAAAAATATCTCAGGTCCATAAAATGTAAGTTAATGGACCTTAAATGTTAAATCCATACATTCAGAAGCAATATAATATGCTGTGGGTGTGAAACAGAACAATATTTAATCCTTTTTTCCTCTACATCTCCGCTTTAACTTTCAGAAAGTGAAACTAAACAAACACCATGTGACTTTCTGAAGTAAAAGAGATTTAGAGTAAAAAAAGACTTAAATATTGATGTTTCTTATCCACACCTATTATATACGCTTCTGAAGATATGGGTTTAACCACTGGAGTCATATAAACTCAGTAAAAAAAAGAAACGTCCTCACTTTCAACTGCTTTTATTTTCAGCAAACTTAACATGTGTAAATATTTGTATGACCATTTAAAGATTCAACAACTAAGACATAAACTGAACGATTTTCATAGACATGTGACTAACAGAAATGGAATAATGTGTCCCTGAACAAAGCGGGGTCACCAGCTGCATCACGTACTGCAGTGCATCTCCTCATGGACTGCTCCACATTTGCCAGTTCTTGCAGTGAGCTGTTACCCCACTCTTCTACCAAGGCACTTGCAAGTTCCCTCACCCTCTGATTCAACAGGTCCCAGATGTGCTCAGTGGGATTGAGATCCGGGCTCTTCGCTGGCCATGGTAAAACACTGACATTCCTGTCTTGCAGGAATTCACGCAAAGAATTACCAGTATGGCTGGTGGCAATGTTATGCTGGAGGTTCATGTCAGGATGAGCCTGCAGGAAGGGTACCACATGAGGGATGAGGATGTCTTCCCTGTGACACACACCGTTGAGATTGCCTACATTGATAACAAGCCCAGTCCGATGATGCTTTGAAACATCGCCCCAGACCATGACAGACCCTCCCCCTCCAAATCAATCCCGCTCTAGAGTACAGGCCTCAGTGTAATGCTCATTCCTTAGATGATAATCCTGCCATCCTGTCTGTACCTGTCCTGCAGGTGTGAGATTCGGATGTACTGATCCTGTGCAGGTGTTTTTGCATGTGGTCTACCACTGTGAGGACAATCAGCTGTCCTTCCTGTCTCCCTGTAGCGCTGTCTTAGGCGTCTCACAGTACGGACATTGCAATTTATTGCTCTGGCCACATCTGCAGTCCTCATGCCTCCATGCAGCACGCCTAAGGCACGTTCACACAGATGAGTAGGGACCCTGGGCATCATTCTTTTGGTGTTTTTCAGAGTCAGTAGAAAGGTCTTTTTAGTGTCCTAAGTTTTTATAACTGTAACAGCTTACAGACGGTAGGCAATTAAGGTCAGTGTCATAATGACCGTTCCACAGGTACATGTTCATTAATTGTTTATGGTTCATTGAACAAGCATGGCAAACTTTGTTTAAACCCTTTTACTATAAAGATCTGTGAAGTTATTTTGATTTTTACTAAATTATCTTTAAAATACAGTGTCCTGAAAAAGGGACATACTTTTATTTATTTATGTTTTGCCGAGTTTAGTTTACTTTTATGTTTCCTTTATGTGATTTTTGGAGCTACAACGATGTGATCACCATTCACTTGCATTGTATGGACCTTCAGAGCTGAGATATTCTTCTAGAAAACTTTGTGTTCTGCTGAAGAAAGAAAGTCATACACATATGGGACGGCATGAGGGTGAGAGTAAATGATGAGAGAATTTTCATTTTTCGGTGAACAATCGCTTTAAATAGCTAGCATGTCTGGAACAAACATCAGCTTTGGAGATTTTGGATGAAGCTCCAAAGAATGTTAAATAACCCAAAGTCAGCATGTAAAGGGAAACATATAAGGTAATTCACACTGCCATGTTACTATGGCATGTTGCATGTTAACGGTCAGATGTATTTGAAAACAAAATAAAAAACAGTGGCACTGCTGTAGGCAATTCAATATTAAAAACATATGTCACGTTCATTATATATGGAATTTGGGATGGGATGGTTTGTTCGTCAGGAAAACTGTTTTAAAACAGTAATTATTTTTGCAACTCTGTTTTGACTCTAGTGATGCAGAAATTATACACTTCATCTTTAAAATTCAATATGCACTGAAATATAACAAGTCCAAAAAAAAAAAACAAAAAAAAGTGAGTGCGTGTGTGCGTTACAGTCTCTGATCCCATCAGGCCATGTATGTAACACATCCTAAGGACTTCCTAAACAACATCCGGAAATATTTAGTGACTTTTTTTTTTTTTACCTAGATTTCATATAAAGCTTTCAAAATTGGGCACACATCTCACTTTGTCCTAGTAGATGCATGCAACATGAGTTTTATCTCCTTTAAGGTTTTCGACCAATCAATGTTCAAATTCAATCAACGTTCAAATATTGACTCATGGGATGAAATCTTTATGACTGGAGGTTAAAATGCTTGTAAAAGTAAACAAACTAGAGAAGATAAAAGGTCTCCATTTGTTGTTTGAGCAGAGTTTGCAAATGCAGAATGGGATTATAAACTATAAAGACCTATATACAACTATTAAATCATATCCACTCCACTAATTAGATGAAAGTATGTATGTATATATTTGTATAGTGCCTTTCACAACACACATCGTTTCAAAGCAGCTTTACAGAAGATCAGGAATTAACAGACGATAAAACTGTAATGTCTATAATGTTGATGAATCATCGTGTAATTAGATAAAATACGATTGTTAATCGTGTTTAAAAATAAGTAATTAAATAATAATTGATTTAATAACCCCAGTGCGCAAGCTGAAGGCGACTGTGGCAAGGAACACAAAACTCCATAAGAAATTGGTTAATGGGAGAAAAATAACCTTGGGAGAAACCAGACTCACTGTGGGGGCCAGTTCCCCTCTGGCTAACATCATGAATATCATGCCAATATTACATAATAGTTAAAGTCATGGTTTAAAATTATTTAAGTAAGTGTTAAGGGTCAGTGTTTAAACATCGATTTTTATTTTAACTGTAAGATTAATGACCAATGACTTTGAAGTCCATCCAGGCCAGTAAGATCATTGGAGACGAACAAATGCAACTCCAGAACCTCTACACTCGGTCCCTTACTAAGAAGGCAACTCAGGTCTACAATGACCCTACTAACCCACTTCATTCATCATTTCAGCTGTTACCATCTGGCAGGAGACTCAAGGTCCCATTAGCCCGGAAGAATGGGTACAAAAAATAATTTGTGCCCTCTGTGGTGGCTATTTTGAACAATGACATACTAAAAAAACTTCAGCCCATGAGCACTGTTGCTATTGGAAATTTATTTTGATGTATTTTAGGTGTTATTTATTGTTGTCTTGAATTGTGTTGCCAGAATGCCGAAGGCAAATTTCAATTTTATGTAAATGTAATGGACAATAAGGTTTTCTAAATATATATAAAGATACAACTACAGCACACACACAAAGTCTACCAGATTCTCTATTGTCTTGAACATACTGTATGATTTTTCAATAATAAAAAATAATAATTAAAAAAAACAAAAAACAAACAAAAAACATTTTTAAACCCATAATTTCTTAGATCTGTCATGTCAACACTAATAGTATAAATAACTAATTCATATAAGTGACTGCAAAATGGTTAGTTTATTCATTGCATCAATGTATATTGAATGTCCATACTGGATGTAAACACACAGCAATGTCAGCAGTGTAGTTAATATAACACCAAAACCATCCAAATGTGAAAAATGAAATAAGATGTCCATGAAGTTAATAACTTAAAAATACACTTTACAGCTATTTAGTTGTTTTAAGTGTTTAAATGAAAGATTGTTGACACTTCATAACAGTGCCTGTATGCAAGCTGAATGCATGCCTGCATGTAGTTTATGAAGATACATTTTTCTCTAATATTCCAGAAAAATAGTATAGTATTTCCACACCATGCATACAGATTGCTGTAATGTGGTTAGTATAATAAACACACTACAAAGCTTTCAATAACTGGGCCACAAAAAGTCAGCATTATAGAGTATCAAGAAAGTTTTATAATCTGAATGAAAGTATCCAGAATGAGGTCAAATGCTGACATCTAGTGGCGTGTTTATACAGGACCGTTATTCATCAAGCACATGTAAGGCTAGATATTACAGGTTTGGGAAAATCAAAATGTCAATAGATCAATCAATAATGTGTTAATAATTTCTATTAGGGTAAGTAGTTGAAACACACAGCACAGATTCGAGAGCAGTCACTATACTTTATTTGAGGGGAGTAGTAGCATAAAATTTTATCTGTACATTTATGTAACAATTATGTCTGATCAGGCCCCGAATGCATTAAATACTTGAGAAAATGGACAAAAATGGCATGTCCAGCACAATGGTAATACAGCTGCTTGCACCAAAAATGGAGAGTCTTGGTAAAGTGGAGACATTCACTCAATGTTATACTAGTTCACTGAAAACCCGAGATGAAGCTGCTGGTCGCATCCCAGGTGCAATAATTGCAAAGTTGAACAATGTTGTCTGTCGTGCTACACTGTGAAAGTCTTGAGGTAAAGGACTGATTTATTGTGTAGTCTTTTATCAGACCAGTTTTATAAATAGAGAAACTTCTCATAAATCCAGGGGGAAAAAAAGCTTTTTATAAATCCAGAAAAAAACGTGTTGGGCCATGACATAAATTAATAAAACTAAAATACTGATGTACAAAATAAACATTAAAATATTTGTTTAATAATAATAAAAATAATTATATCAGTAAAGTTTTTTTTATTTTATTCTTTTACTTTGAGACAATAATAATAATAATAAAAAACTCACGCTCTTTTCACAATCTAAAACAACATTCATATGTACATACTGTGTATTTTCAATCAAGTCTTCTACTGTATGTGGGGCTTATAAGTTTGGCTTTTCTTCTGAGGGGTGTGTCCTTATTCAACTTCCTTTAGACCAGATTCACTTAACTAGTTGTGAGAAAACCAGACTTTGAGAACAGATGGGGGAACAGGACAGCAACTGGTGAAAACCATATACAAGCCCGCAGCAATTCCTCACATTTAGTGAAACTTCATTAGTGTTTAGAGTCAAAGGTGAATTGCAAAAACTGACACAAGAACCTCCAAATAGACTATGAAGAGAGGCTCTCGAACCGGGATGTTTAAGAGCAAATGTGAACAGTCACTTGTCCTAACCCTGTCTGCAAATAAACCAGAACAAGACCTTTGGCTCGGTCTCGTGGGCATGTGACTGAACCAAAGTATCTATGTGTTTATCTTGAAAAGTTCAATTCTGCATCTGCAAAGTCAAAGACAGTGTCCCAAATTCCACCTAAAGCCCTTGTGGCCATTTTCTGTGTCCACGCTTTGAAACAATGCCGTCTAAAGGGCAAAGGATACTTCATTTTTCTATGTGCCATTAAGTCTTGTGCACAGTGTGCTTGACAGAAATGTAGTTATAGGTACAGTACATGCAAACAGATTGCATTCAGGCAGGTTTTTCTAGACAAGCAGACAGTGCACATCTGTGCACGTTGTCTGCGCATGCACCTTGAATTGACTGTACCAAAAGGTAGCTGTGCCAAATTCACACACTGTCAGAGAACGTACTGCATTTGATGAAGTACATACATCTCGGCCTTGAGGTACGCAGGTGAGTGGTATGAATACATTCCCAGGCATGCTTTATCTGAGAGCATGGGCACTGTCCCACGACCAGAATATAAAACGTAGTAACAAACAACCGTGAAAATAACATATTCTGGTTTTGATAAACAAGTACAATTTAACATCTAGAAAAAACGTTCTTGGTATATACAGTATATACTATATACACACACTATATATAGCAGTTACAATTGATGAGACCTTTTTTTTTTTTTAAATTCAGAATATTTAATCTGACGTCCCCTAAACTCCAGATACATTATGAGTTTGACGCATACTTCAGAATCTTGCCCGATGTAGTAGGTCATCAGGGTATTTCTTGTCTACTTCCTTATGAATACTGAGGATTTGGATATATTACTCAATTGTCATACTGATTTTGGGATACTATAGACTGGGGGAAGTATGCATATTTGAAAGCAGTAAGTTTCACAAATGACTAGTCAAACAGCTTGTGGTCAAAAGAGAAACCTTTGAAAGGCTAGAACACTCAACTGTGCAAAAGATATCATGGCACACAGAAAGACTAAGTATATCCAAGCCTTAAACTGTTGTGTAGTAGTCTGCTGTGGGATCCAGTGGAATCAGCATGGGTTCTGTGAAACAATCAGATGAAATATAAACAGAACAGGCTGATTAGAGTGCTACAGTAGAGAAAGAGTTTTCATTGAAAGGGACCTGAATGTCCGGTCCCCAAAACAGCTTATTAATAGCTTAAATCTCTCAGACAACTGGGCATCAAACATATGCATAGTAGTGCCATAATCCTGATGTTGACTTTAGTTCACAATGTATATTTAGGGTCTTTTCAGCAATTTGCTAGGTGCTTGTATTTTACCATACTGGTAGTGGTCTTTGAGCTGTGAAACAGTCCCTGCTAGTGATGTTAGTGCACATAATATGACCACACTAAGGTGTTATATCAAGGACCCTTGCATACATAATAAAACAAGGGTCACCAGAATGGCACCAGAGGGCTCAAAGCAAAGGGAAACGCTTCCTGAGACATCTTGAGATACAGTTTTTGTTGATGTGTGTAGACAGATGTCTGGCTGCTTATCTGAAACCAGTTTTACAATGTCACTCGTGAGGTTTGGCTTCATGATGTGGCTGGTTCTAGTGGAGTGCTTGAGGGTATCTTCTACTCGCAGCATTACAAAAGCGGACAGTGATCACAGAAGACCAGGATTAGACAAATTAAATGGAAATTAAACAAACAAAAAAGTGACAACCTGAAGCCAGGAAATATTTTAGCTCAATGAATAATGAATACAAGGGCTTTTCCATAACAGCTAATGAGATTTCAAGCACAACTTCCTCATGATTAATGTTGAAAAAGTAAAAAGTAAAAAAAAAAAAAAAGAAAACAAATGGAGAAAAGAAAACAAGGCATGCAAATACGTCAATGTTGTGAGGACACCGCAAACCTATATTGGTAAGTGCTTCTGTATTATTTTCACAAAATTCATATTTTCAGGGATTTTTCTTCTTCTCAACAAGTCTCAATAAATGTCAAAAAGTCGATTCAACAAACACACGGTCACAATGCTGAAAAACAAAATATCACATTTGAAACAGCAGGGCAACACAGAGAACATCAACTAAAAGAAAGAAGGCAGAACACTGGTTTATGAATGGCCATCATTTCTTGGCATAATCTGTCATATAAAAATGGTTCCCCGTATTTAAAAAGCTTCCACGCCAAACGAGGTCATTGAAAAGACTCTTTTTTTTTATATTATATTGTGTTACAAAACAAACATATTATTAGGATGAGAAACTGAGGTATACCTTGTCGAGAGGTTGGTGGTTATCTGAAAAACAAGTGTTGATTTGGATTTTATCGTCACCTTTTCTGTTGATATCTGTACAGCAGCGTCACACTACACATTCAAGAAGCTTATTGGCATAATAGTCATTCATACAAACACATTAAATGTGTCTTTTGTACGTTGCCCTTTTTTATACTAAAATGACATCAGCTCCGTTCGGAGGAGTCTGATTTTCTCCTTCAACGGGGAAAGATCCTTCTCCAAACAGAGAAACGCTAAAGAAGAGGTTTGTTTTTATTCAGGGATCCTCGTAGTGGATTACAATTAATCCATTCTTACCAGGGCACCCCGTTGTGGTAGTTTTATATACACACACATACATTAACAGTTGGCTCCAGGTAAACCTTTATTGTACCCAGATTCGTTGCAGAATTCATAGTCGGCATTGTTCCAGCCATGAGTACAGGACATGTCTGAAACTGCAGTTCACCATCCCAGATGCATCTTTTCTGTACAGTCGGCCTGCAATTCACACGCCGATATCCTCTAGTCATAGACTGTACTCCTTAGGGGGAAAGTCTACGTTGGTCACCATGGTTACAACAGTGACTATTTCCTCTGGGGCGGAGATGCTTGTCTGACGCCGCATTTGGACCACACGTTCCTCGACACAGCCCGCGGAGAGACGTGCCTCTGCCTCGTGGTCCCAACACTCCTCTATAGTCTCACACAGCACTGCCAGACCCTGAGAGATAAATAAACATTAGGTTTGCACAGCATAACCAAAATCATACATCTTTACAATGTTGCTTGGCAACCAAAAACAACTAACCCTTATAACCCTAACCTTTATAACAAGTTCTTCTTTACATGAACTTGTGTATTTTCAATTTACTCAATTAAAAAAATCAATCTTTGTTAGTTATTTATTAAGTAAATAACTTAAACATGTCCTGCCCAATACATCTACCAGAGTATAAACACTACAGCAAAATCTCTACCGGTTGATACATTTCTACTGTTGCACGTTATGTACTGTCATACTCCCCAGCTGAAATTAACTTGCATGTTAAAAATAAAAAAATATAAAAAGCATTATATTCAATTTAAGAGGAAATAAGCCCAATGAGTGGCAGTGAGGTTTAACGTTGGATGTTACATACCAGATGTTTCTGCCAGCACTCCCTAAGAGTGGGGCGAAGCTTTTTATGGACCACCACCTCCTGCATGTCCTCCAGTGTGGGATGCTGACCCACCTCCTCCTCAAATGGGAGCATGTATTCATCAACTGGACCTTCAGAAACAAACAAACTGCTCACATCAAGTCTTACCATTAAGTCTTGAGTTTGATTGTCAGTGTTCCCAAACATTTTGACCAATGAACTTCCAAGACTTCTCCATTACCTTTCCAGTTGTTTGCGATTACAGGATAGGGTTGTTCAAATCATTAATAATGATTTATTAAGGAAAAATTCAGAATGATTTATGAACTGATTCTCAGAATAGAACCAACTAAAAAGTATGATTCACTCACAAATCAGTTCCAAGTGTTTCCACCACTTAACTGAACTGAACTTAACTGAACAAACTACAGAAAAGCACTACATAATTGTAAAATTCATTCATTCATCTTATCTAAATCTCTTAGGGCTTTCTTTTCTATCCCATCATGCACTGTGCTCAATGGGGTGGCCACACATGATAACTCCTGCCACAACAATGAGGTCTGAGGTCTGCTTCACTCTCCACATCTGATCAATAATGTTCCATTAGACCAGGCAACAATATTGAATAACAGTTGCATGCTGTTTCAGGAACCGGAGTGGCAATAAAACGTATTGAAAATGTGTGAGCGTGTGGGATGGGGAGTGCTGCCAGTTGTATTCCCACTCAAAATAAATGCAGTCTATTACATTTGACCTCAATCCAGTCTAGGAATGGGACTCTGGTTCTGATTCCTTAGCGATACTTTGTAGTTATTAAAAAGCACCAAACATTTGATTCAAACTATGTAATATATACTATATTTTATATATTTTATGTATACACTCAGTGACCACTTTATTAGGTGCACCTGTACACCTACTTATTCATGCGATTACCAAATCAGCCATTCGTGTGGCATCAGTGCAATTTATAAAATCATGCAGATACATGTCAGGAGCTTCAGTTTATGTCATATCAACCATCAGAATAGGGAGAAAATGTGATCTCAGTGATTTCGACAGTGGCATGATTGTTGGTGCCAGACGGCTTGAGTATTTCCATAACTGCTGATCTCCTGGTATTTTCATGCACAATAGTCTCCAGAGTTTACTCAGAATGTTGCCAAAAATAAAAACATCTAGTGAACGGCAGTTCTATCAGGAAGACGTGCAGACTGAGTGAAATAAGATGACATTTATTTGATGAATATAAAACAGAAATGTAATGTCTCTCTTTGGCGTATGCCCCGTCTGGCGGTCCAAAGTTGTAGTACTCGGAACAGTCATATCCTGCCGGAGATAGGAGGCAGGGGTGAGGAGCCTACCTCCGTACAGGATGGGACTCAATTGATGGTGGTGGGGTGGTGTGGTGGAGGTTTCTGTGTTAGCGTACTGAAACAGCAATGTGATAGATTGTGAACAGACTTATAAAGCAATGGCTTACATGTGATTGGCTAGGGGTTTCCTAGCTAATGGTGTAATGATGTATACCTACTAGTCTTCCCGCTAGAACTACACTGCGCTTACATTTCTATCAGGAAGACCCGCAGACTGAGTGAAATAAGATGACATTTATTTGATAAATATAAAACAGAAATGTAATGTCTCTCTTTGGTGTAAGTCCCGTCTAGTGGTCCAAAGTTGTAGTACTCGGAACATTCACATCCTGCCGGAGAGAGGAGGCAGGGGCGAGGAGCCAACCCCAAATTGTACTCTCCTCGAGTTTGGTTTTCTCCTTGTGCTTGTGACATGGTATGAGGCCCTCTGTTAGGCCGGCATTGTTGTGCATTATCTTTGTTGAAAGATAACAACATAGATTATGAAAACCCTCTGATGAGGGAAGAGTTGTTTGGGGTATCTTTGCCACAAGGTGCACAACGTAGCTTAAAGCCATACGATAATGGCGCCGTTGTGTGCTGTCCTTTCATTGGAAGAAAACAACATTTGATTATGAAAACCCTCTGATGAGGGAAAAGTTGTTTGAGGTATCTTTGCCGAAAGAGGAACAACATGCATAAAGCCATACGATTATGGCGACGTTGCGTGCAATCCCTTCGTTGAAAGAAAACAACATTTGATATGAGAACCCTCCGGCGAGAGAAGAGTTGTTTGATGGTTATCTTTGCCGAAAGTTGAACAACGTACGTAGAGCCATATGATAATGGCAATGTTGCGTGCAATACCCTTCGTAGAACGATATTCCACGAGGCTCAAGCCTTCGGAAGAGGGCGCCCATTGTTAAATGATTATCTTTGCCAAGGTGAAGAGCATACATAAAGCCATACAATAATGGCAATGTTGTCATGCAATACCCTGTTGAAAGATATCACATTATAGTGTGAGCTTTCCAGCGAGGGTAGCTGACTTGTGTAATACCTATGTAAAGGAACCATGCTTGAGATTATGGAAGCCCTGGCAAGGAGGGTAGACATAGTTATGAGCTATCCTTGCAAACAGTGGATGTGCTTGAATTGAATCAATGTATAGGGAAGGATGTGCTGGGGAGAGCCACCAACCACCACCAGATAGGCATGAAAACTTATGGCTGATGGAGAGTTGAGCTTGTTTGATTATTTGGGATAGGTCGACAATATTTCAGGTTGGATTACGAAGACCAGCGGCCAAGCATCTTGACAGTGGATTTCAATATACCTTGAAGAGCGCTAGTAGAAGCTGCTCTGATGCAAAAGTAATACCCAGAGAAGACATGGAGGGCAAGGTCTGTGGAACTCCTGGAAGCGAAATGAGGGAGGGAGTCGGAGATTACATTGAAAAACCCAGGAATAAGTCTGGCTGAGATAATGAGGTTGCGGGAAATGCTCTGCTATGTCAGACGTCTCATAAGGGACATGATGGTTTGACGAGGACCGAACTTTATTGATTATAATGTCGACTGCAGAGTTGTTGCAAAACTACAACATATTTGCGTGTCCAAAGGTAATCCCATATAACGCTGGCCGTGACGATGGGATATATTTCAAAGAGAGTGTATGGAGCGTAGAAGCTATATTGAAAAATTTGTCAGGCCATTTCCCTGTGAACCATGATCCTAGATAGCAACCCTCGAATCCTATGGAGGGAGCCGCGTCCGTGAAAAGGGACATGTCATCCGGAGATTTGCGCCAGCCATCATCAATTAATATGTAGGAGAGCCTGTCTACGGAATGAGCTAGTGTGAGGCAGCGGGAAACAAAGGACCGGCCTTGAGGAATGGTGCACATGGCAAAATTGAGGTGGCCTAATAGGGACGGGAGATTGCATTATGAGATCCAAACTGACCAGAGAATGACATGCAAATAGACCTGATCCTGTCGAGTTCCTTTAGGCAGGGAAGCTTGTGTTTTTAGAGAATAGAGCGTGATGCCTAGAAATTCAACAGATGTGGCCCATGTGTTTTCTTTTTTTTTTCCCAAGAATAATGTCTCAGCTTCGTTAGCATCATAAGTGTTCTGTTGTTGGCTGTAAGAGTGAACATAAGAGTCTACATGTACTTCCGGCATCAGAGACACTGAAGACGCAGTGGACAAGTTTTGTATTTGAAGGAAATGTGCGCCAAAGCATCCAAAAATTTTTGTATGTTTGTGCAAATCATTTTACACCGGACTGCTTTGTGAATTAGTGTCAATATAGATCAGGATCTTCAAAAATCTGTTCTCAAGCATGGATCAGTACCAACTGTTCGAGTTCCAGATTTACATCCTGAAGATGTAAGTATCGCACTTTATATTTTGTGAATGTTAGCCAATCGCCTTTCCGAATGTGTTTGAGAGCTGATTCCACGGCTAATGCTGCTAAAGTTACCATTGTCTCTGAATATATGCAGTCATATTGGTTCTGGTTTGTTGTTGCTGTAGTGTCCGAAGCGCGAGCTGTAAAGGCACAGTCCTCTTCTGGAAAAGGGGGCAAGGAGCAGCAGCTCATTTGCATTTAAAGAGACATGCATGAAATAGGCAGGTTTTGATTCCACCCAAAAAAGGTATTTACAACATGGTATAATAAATTATCAAGGGGTATTTTCAGCTGAAACTCCTGAGACATATTACATCTTGTAAATAGGGGCATAATAGGTCTCCTTTATCAGTAACAAGATGATATTAATGAGCTTGACTCAGCACAGGATTTATCCAATGATTGCCAGGCCTACTTACCTGCTACTAAAATGTAACATCCCTGATCATGTGTATTAAAAGTGAACATCATCATATCGAAATGCTTTGATACTTAAAAGTAATGTACAGTAGTTGGGCTAACATGAATGTTAGGCTCATGAGCTTTGAAATTTGGAACACTGATAAAGCCCAGAGTGCTTGAAGATCCCCATAGATTGAAATGTGGTCGGAACAAAGATGAGTGGATGATTTATGGAGACATACCACACAAATTTCTGTACTTTAATGATGTCCGAATGAGTAATAAAATGTAAATATGCCATGAAATGGGAATTACTCCCTGTATGACCTGATCATATGGCGATATGCATTACGCTGGTAACTGAATAATCTGATGAATAAGGGGATGCGGAGCGGAGCGTACCGCTAGGTGTCAGAGGTGTGCCACAACAGTGGTGCTTACGAGAACGTGGAAGTATGTATAGAGTAAGAAAACACTGTGCTTTACGGATCAGCATTAGTGCACCGTTGGAGGCGCTCGGTTAGGAAACGAAATGTTGTACCGAACGAAACAAGTTATTTCTTGCACCAAAGACCCTTTCACAAGACTTTAGTGAAGGCTATATTAAACTGTGACGCTATGCTCCCTCGGAGTGCCCACATCCTGAGCTCTGTATTTCCTAGTGAGTAGGGCATAGGGATGATAAATTGTATTGTAAAGCACCCACTACGCAAATAGAGTGAATGTGACCAACAAAACAGGGATATCTTACTGAATGAAGTGATGGGACCCCGTACAATAAGCACTGACTGTACATGATGATATGCCTGAATAATGATCTTAATTCCCCAATGGGGAACACTCGGGCATGCAACACGGTGAATGACATGCGAGTGAACCTTGACCGAGTTACCCTCATGTGATCACGCTGTGAACGCGTGATTGCCTGCCATTACTATGAGAGCGAATGCTCTGTTGACATGAAATACTGGCTTTTGATATTGATGCGGATGTGTTATGATGAACAGACAGCATGGCAACAGAAGGCCTAGACCCATGACTAGATCGGAATGCATTTGATGGATATGATAAGAACTTAGCTTATTTCTGATGGAAAACACTGCTGCCTGAGCTGATGATTTTGACGGACTTTGCGAGGAGTGCACTCCTTCCGTGCTGGGTCGTGCATATTAATTGAGGATGCAGTGGCTCGATTGAGGGAGATCTCCCTCAATCTCCCTCAATCTCCCTCAATCGAGGGATATGGGATGAAGATCCGGGTTTGCTGGCTGTTTACTCTCCATGGGTTTGATGCTGCCACACGATTGGCTGATTAGATAATCGCATGAATAAGTAGGTGTACAGGTGTACCTAATAAAGTGGTCACTGTGTGTATATACAAGAAAAAAATTTGCAAAAATAATACTATAGCATAAACAATACTATTTTTAGTGACATGTTTTAAAGTACCATTTATTATAACAAAACTTTACACACTATCACATGACCAACCGGACAGTAATTACACTCATTAAGTGAATGAGTTTGATGTTAATTGCTAATCCAATCTGGATGTGTGTACTTATTCTCGCAGTAAGGAGAACTCAGATTAATCTGCAATGTAGTGCAATGTGTGATGTCAAATGTTTCAGAAGAACGGCAGTTCATGCATTCGTACCATCAGATGCAGTGCAGCGAGATGCCAGCTCCCACAGCACCAGCCCCACTGCATACATGTCTATCCTGAGGAAAGAGTCCCGCTGGAAGTTGATGGCCCCCTCCAACACCTCTGGGGCCATGTAACGCCTTGTTCCCACCTTGAGAACACAAAATTATCATCACACTCTGATTAGCATAATAGTAATCCTCTCAAAACAATGGTCACATATTTACATGCAAGTGGTGCCTTTTGATGAGTACTACACCAGTGATATATGGGCCTTTTTCATTGAAGTATGTGAAGATATTTGAATGATCTAAATACACTCTATGGCTTCAAATGCTCAAATGTAATGAATTAGAATATCATGCAGGTAGAAGGGATTTAAAAGTACTGGCAAACATAAACATAAGAAAATAAATATTATCAATCATATTATTAATCTTTCTACTGCAGTCAAGCCAGCTGTGATAAGAATATCAATATAGTTTGAACAACTATAGTCACAGATGATCATTAGGCTTCAATGGCCATAACTGTAGAATGCTGTAGGTAATGATAGCCAAAAGTGTGCATGTGCAAATGTCCTATGCGTGGACTTTTTTTTGTACCTTTTGTAACATACAATAGGTAGTTTTATTTGACATCTTGTATGCTTACTTTTGCACTTTAAGCAGGAGCTGATGATCAGCACAAATTCTGGAATGTCTCAACTGGCTTTCCATCAGCACTTACCTGCCCATGTGTGTCCCCAGCTGACTTTCCTGCCTCAAATTTCAAAGCCAGACCAAAGTCCGCTATACAGGCTGTCAGGTTTGCCTTCAGTAGCACATTCTTGCTCTTAATATCCCTATATAAACACAATACAATGGAACAAATATGTAAAAGCAGCTAATTAAAATGGTCACATAAGCCAATTTAAGGGAATATAGGTGGCACATAATTAAAACTAGTGGTCGCCAGGTTCAATATATCCAAGTAGTGTGATGGTTCTTGGAGGGTGCTGCATCTCTTACCTGTGTGCGATTGCTGTTTTGTGGCCATCTCTGTGTCCTGGGATGTCGGCATGAAGGAAAGCCAGGCCTCGAGCCATGGTCTGAGCAATGTGACACAGATCGTTCCACGTTACTACATTTGCCTTTAGATAGTCTGTCAGTGAGCCCTGGGCACAGACAGCAGAAAAGTTTTGATCAATCATGGCTTTGCAGTGCACATAAAAACAACTACTACTGTTTAACTGATAACAATATGAGAGAACTTATCAACTCAGCAATAACATCCAGCATGACTGCAAATGAAGTATCTGCAAAACTCAATTTGAGTGCCACTTTGCCTATTTTTTTGCTAATTTCAGTCAAAATATATTTCTAATTATCTCTTTACATAAAAAAATGAATTTTGTGCAATATAACTCTACACTCACCTAAAGGATTATAAGGAACACCATACTAATACTGTGTTTGACCCCCTTTCGCCTTCAGAACTGCCTTAATTCTATGTGGCATTGATTCAACAAGGTGCTGAAAGCATTCTTTAGAAATGTTGGCTCATATTGATAGGATAGCATCTTGCAGTTGATGGAGATTTGTGGGATGCACATCCAGGGCACGAAGCTCCCGTTCCACCACATCCCAAAGATGCTCTATTGGGTTGAGATCTGGTGACTGTGGGGGCCATTTTAGTACAGTGAACTCATTGTCATGTTCAAGAAACCAATTTGAAATGATTCGAGCTTTGTGACATGGTGCATTATCCTGCTGGAAGTAGCCATCAGAGGATGGGTACATGGTGGCCATAAAGGGATGGACATGGTCAGAAACAATGCTCAGGTAGGCCGTGGCATTTAAACGATGCCCAATTGGCACTAAGGGGCCTAAAGTGTGCCAAGAAAACATCCCCCACACCATTACACCACCACCACCACCCTGCACAGTGGTAACAAGGCATGATGGATCCATGTTCTCATTCTGTTTACGCCAAATTCTGACTCTACCATCTGAATGTCTCAACAGAAATCGAGACTCAGACCAGGCAACATTTTTCCAGTCTTCAACTGTCCAATTTTGGTGAGCTCTTGCAAATTGTAGCCTCTTTTTCCTATTTGTAGTGGACATGAGTGGTACCCGGTGGGGTCTTCTGCTGTTGTAGCCCATCCGCCTCAAGGTTGTGCGTGTTGTGGCTTCACAAATGCTTTGCTGCATACCTTGGTTGTAACGAGTGGTTATTTCAGTCAAAGTTGCTCTTCTATCAGCTTGAATCAGTCGGCCCATTCTCCTCTGACCTCTAGCATCAACAAGGCATTTTCGCCCACAGGACTGCCGCATACTGGATGTTTTTCCCTTTTCACACCATTCTTTGTAAACCCTAGAAATGGTTGTGTGTGAAAATCCCAGTAACTGAGCAGATTGTGAAATACTCAGACCGGCCCGTCTGGCACCAACAACCATGCCACGCTGAAAATTGCTTAAATCACCTTTCTTTCCCATTCTGACATTCAGTTTGGAGTTCAGGAGATTGTCTTGACCAGGACCACACCCCTAAATGCATTGAAGCAACTGCCATGTGATTGGTTGATTAGATAATTGCATTAATGAGAAATTGAACAGGTGTTCCTAATAATCCTTTAGGTGAGTGTATTTGCAAACGACAAACAAAAATATTTCTTATGTAATCAACAATCTATATTAGTGGTTGACTGGCTTGGGTTTTTTAATGGCCGATGCTGATTTCCAGAGAGCAGGGTGGCCGATAGGCCAATATATCACACAATTTTATATAGTAAATAGCACACATAAAATTGCTAAAAAAATGTATAAACTCTTATTTAGCACTGTTTAATCAAAATATCACATAAAACTTTAACTTTGTAAAAATGCATCTTTAAAAAATAAGATTGTGCTTGAAATGGTAGATAGCATTTTCTTCTGACTCCTGTTTATTCATCCAATTTAGTAATTAATTTGCACATAAATAAATAGTTAAAATATTATTTAGAAGGAAATAACAGCAACCACAGATGGCATGTGCGCATTAGCAGTTACATTTTGTCACAAAAGACCAAATCAAACCAATTGTACATACTGAGCACAGTGAATATGACTGTGATGAGGAGGTTGGGGCCGAGCTGTTAGGATGGACGCCTGACGCTGTGTTACCGAAATCAGCCGGGAAAGGGATAAAGAGGAACCGGAGAAGCCAGTTTGGGAGAGAGAGGGAGGTGCACACAGCCAATGTGCATTCCACCTGTTGGACTGAAAATTCATCAAAATGAGAGAACACATGGAGCTGTGTGTGTGTGTTATGGTTTTGTTAAACTGAAGAGCAGTTTTATGTTGTGTTGAATTAAATTATTTTGGTTGTAATCCCTGTTCCTGCTCCCTCCTTGAGGATGAGACCTTTGAGCAAGAGACCTGTCTGCCACAGTGCCAAAATCCAGGTTTGGAGGAAGACACACCATCAAAGACACCACGCCGCTAAAGGAAGATCGTGGCGCCGAGGACATGATCAATCCGGTGGTACTGGAGCGGTTCATCAGTAGGCTACCGGAAGTGATGACTGAGGGTTCCAGTGTCATCGACCTGCATCGCTGAGGACTGCTGTGCAGTTGGCTGAGAACCGAATGGAGGTGAGGTCGGAAACTGGAGTTTTTTCTTTCTTTTTCACTTCTCTTTTTCTTTTCTCTCTCTCTCTCTCTCTCTCTCTCTCTCTTCCGCTCTCTTTCCCTCTCCCTCCCCTCATCCTACTCATGTTCCCAGGAGGTGGGGAAGGCCAGCCAGCAGAAGAATGGCCAAAAGAATAACACCTCCACCAGGACCCTTGTAAGGGGGGAGTAAGTCAGGCCAGTTGGTTCCCCGTTAGGATGGGCGCCTGGCGCCGAGTTACCGCAATCATCCGTGTGAGGGATAAAGAAGAGTTGGAGATGCCAGTTCGGGAGAGACAGGGAGGTGCACACAGCCACTAAACATGCGCATTCCATCTGCTGGACTGAAAAGTCATCAGAACGAGAGAGCACACGGAGCTGTGTGTGCGTTATGGTTTTGTTATGCTCAAAAGCAGTTTTATGTTGTGTTGAATTAAGTCTTTTGGTTGTAAACCCGGTTCCTGCTTCCTCCTTTACGATAAGCAAGATATGTCTGTCACAATGACATTTGCTTATAGCACACATGAAGAGCTATTACTTTGAAGTTGCTCTCAAGCGTTAGTGTAGGTCCAACAAGCAGCAAACAGTTTACACAGCCCAGATGTCACAGACTGAAAGTCATGCAAAATTTGTAAATCAGAGAAGCAGAATTTTGATTCTGATTGATAGATGCTTCAGAGAAAGATATTATATTCTCAACAGGAAGAAAATGCATCTGTTTCAACAAGATATCCTAATTTTTGCAGACAGAATATGAAAGAAGAATTATGTTTGCCTTTTTATCATAACACAAGAAAATGAAGCGTTACAGGGAACTGTTGAAAAGAGACTCATAGAATACATGCTTTAGAGGAAGATATACGATCGCTCCATAGGACGCTGGATTTGCTCAAACGAAATATCTTTTTAAACGAGATATCCACATACTTGCAGAAGGTACATGATATTAGTTTTATTGATAATTGCATTTTTATCATTAAACAAGACAGTTAAAAGTTACAGTGAACTGTTGAAGAGAGAGAGAGGAAGAGTGAAACAGGCAAGCACTATATTATATATTACCGGTAGTTATATTGGTCTATATCTATATTGCTATTTGATTCTTTCTGTGTCTGGAGACCACATCTCATGCAGACCATCACAACTAAGTGTTTTATAGACAACACTGCAAATTTATGGATAGAAGTTTGTCAGAAGCTTGCATAAATGGCTTTTATTTTTTATGTGATTTATTATTTCTACTTATCCTTTATCAGTGTTCCTTGTTGTTTATTACCAGGCTTTAGATGGTGGGATTGATTGTTTAAATGATCAAGAGCAATAAAAAAACAATACAATGTGTAATACTGCTATCTTGATAGCAGAGCGATTAATTTGAAAACTTTGACATCACGTTTCTCAACTGAACATCTTGTAAATCCATAAACTCGTGCACTTTGCTGGCCATGAAACTGGGTGAGTTTGAGTCATAATTGTGACCCCTGGATCCTGTTACACGCTCATATGCATTAGTGCATGTTAAAAGCCACAAGAAAAAAATAGATCAATGTTACGACAACCACAAACAACAATTACCAAAAGTTCACCCCTTTTTAAGTGTGTCGCTGAAGCTAGCCAAAAAGTACAACCAACATAAAACTCCAAACCTTCTCATGGTAAGCCGTGATGAGCCACAGCTCAATGTCCAGGTTGATTCCTCTCTTCTCGGCACTGATAAAATGCAGAACATTCTCATGCCTCATGCCCGGGAGATTGTAAATGTCATACTCGTTCTGCCAAGACAGCTTGTCCTGAGGAAGACATAACGTACACTGTTATTACAGAACACTGGCAGGATGGGAAATCCTCTAGAATATTGATTCTCTGTAATGTAAGGCTGCTTACTGACCATTAGAAACAATTGATAAAACATTCACTGTCAACTTAGTTTCTGTAAGCGAGGCCTTTTCCACACTGGATGCAAAAATATCACATAATTTTTCTGCCATCCATACTAACAGCTTTCACGAAGGGCAGTTTAGCGCAGAACCTGTTTTTGCTGAATGCATTCTTAACTCTGCAGAAAACACTTTAAAATGCACTATACATTTATTTATTAACATTATTGTTTCCAATATAGGCTTTTATGAAGCAGCAAAAATAATGGAGTAAACTATTCACCCACAATTTAAATGCAATAATTTTGATTGAATCCAAATAATTTAAAGGAATAGCTCACCCAAGATTCTCTCATCATTTACTCACCATCATGCCATCCCAGATGTGTATGACTTTCTTTCTTCTGCTGAACACAAATTAAGATTTTTAGAAGAATATTTCAGCTCTGTATGTCCATACAATGGAAATGAATGGGTGGCCAAAATTTTGACACTCCAAAAATCACATAAAGGCACCATAAAAGTAATCCATATGACTCCATATCTCCTGAAGTTATATGATAGGTGTGGGTGAGAAACAGATCAGTGTTTAAAGGGGCATTCAGTAGTTCTCTAGCTAGAGTTAGTATTGCTCTTCTTCATGTGCTTTAAGTACCGATGTGACAGTGGTGTTCGACGATGTACTGCAAGTATGATCATCTCTGCTGCCCGTACCAGCTCTAGCATGTCATTTGCATCTGGAAAATGTCGGAGTTTGAGGTCATTTCTAAAGTTATTCATTACTAATATAATATAATTGCTGTGCCTAAAATCAAACGTCAAAAATAAAGTGAACATCCTTCTACTGTTAAGGATGCATCATTATTGTCCCTCATATCAATAATCTTTGGAGACTGTCTAGATTTCACGTTATTTCTAAAGACAGTTATTACCTTTATTAGAGAACTGCTTAGCGTAAAATTAACCTAATTTTTGACACACTCGAAAAGCAACCAAAGTCCAAGCAACCAAAGTCATGGCTTTTACAAAATCCACAACAATCACTGTGCCAAGCTACTTTGCACAAAACGAATGAAGACGTAGGTGCCTTACCATTACCGATGTTTACTCTAGTTTTTTGCCTTTGCTGGTCTTTCAGTCTTCTTGCTTCAGACCTTTTTTGCTTCTTTGGCAGTACAGCTACTGGATCTTCCGTTATCTCTGCTGCTAATGCACAATAAATAAGTACGTTCCACTGTATTCTTTTCACTCTTCGCATCACTAAACAACAAAACTGTTTGCTACAGAAGCATAGCCAAACATATCTACATAGATATGGCAGCCAAAGAGCGTGAGGATTCTCTTCTTTGAGTTTGAGTGAAACACCGCAGGTCATGTGATTTCAACACGGTGAAACACATTGAAGGAGGTGACCCGCACCATGTAGAATAAAACACTTTTTATAAAAAGCTATTATGAGTACACTCTTCATCTCATTTGAGTGTACACCATTCGGATCAAACTTCACAAAAACACAATTCATTAAATTGGTTAATTTGTAAATTTTTTAAAATTGGCTCCAAACTTCTGAATGCACCTTTATGTAAATATTTGCTTAAAATTCTTCTTCCTGTCCAATAGGGGACGCTTGACCACACCCCCGCGGCCACAGGGACGTATGCAAGAATTATGTGATTCACCAAAAACACAAGAAGAAGAATGTGAAAGTAAAGCCTGACTGATGGTACATTCAAGTCCTCCAGGGAAGTTTGTGCTTCCGATGTCGGAGATCGTACAAACGATGTTGTGTGTTCAAGTGATTTTAGTAGGAAAGAATTGACCCATTTTGCAATTTCTTATTTATTTATGTATTTTTCTCATACTGAAGCTAAGAAGCGTTTTCAGCACCAATGCAACAAAATGAAGTGAAAGCCGCACATTAGGTGTGTAATTAATGCTTTATGTATCTAGTTTATCATTCTTGTGCATCTACATATCATGATGGAACATGTAGTTTTATTGTACAAACCTGTCGCTGCATAAACAAGCTAAAATGAGTCTTATTTTAAGGCAAGCTTTATTGTTATTCTTTATTAACAGTATAAATGCATACAGACTGAACACCTTGAACCGCACGGTCAAAATCCACAAGCGAAACAGAATTATTACCAATAACAATTTGCTTCTGCCACGACTCTTAAATTGACATGCCCCCAACTCGGAAAATCTGGGCTCAAAGGAAATCCTGAGTTTCCCTCTCGTAATTATGAATTTGTGGTGGCGTTCATGTGCGCTGAACTTGTAAATATGATCATTCTGAAAAGTCTTGAACAGCATAAGCTGGGAGGATAATTTATAGTAAAAATGGACTTAAATATTGATCTGTTTCTCACACACACACCTATCAAATCCATTCTGGAGACATTGATTTAACCACTGGATTCATATGGATTACTTTTATGCTGACTTGTGTCATTTTTGCAGCATCAAAATTTTGGCACCTATTCATTGCATTGAATGGACCAAAAGAGCTGAAAAATTCTTCATTTGTGTTCTGCTGAAGAAAGAAATCACACATATATGGGATGGCATAAGAGTGAGTAAATGATGAGAGAATTTTCATTTTTGGGTGAACTATTAATTTAAGCAGTTTATGTTCTGAAATTTGAGGTTTAGGTTCTGTACATAATAAATTAATTATAATTTGAATGTAAATGCGGTCCTCCTCAAGTAAATTAGATTATAAAATTATTATTTCCTACTTATGAGGGTTTTTGAGTCACAGAAACTCAAAATGTGATTTACTATTTTTTCCCAAATGTTGTCCCAACTAGTCTAACAGAGTTGTCTGAATGAACAGTTTCATATCGAACAATTTTGCTGATCTGCGAGTTCCCAGCATGCATTGCAGCATAAATAAATTATGTGTTTAGGGTCAAAGGCTAATTATTTGTTGTTTGCTGACGTTATTTATGCAGTTTTTGTTGTTTTTCATTGCCAATGTTAGTCAATTGTCGTGTGATGTTAGGAGCTCATATTTTAACAATGAGGTTTGTTGATTGTCACTGTTATTGAGGTTAGTGTGTCAAGGATTGAGATCTGTTGTGTGTCTACATGAAACAAGTGTATGTATTACCTTGAATTGCAAGACATCCTTCTTCAGAGGCAAAGATTGCAGTTAACTTCATATAAAAGTAATTGAAATTGAGACAAAATGAAAGTTCTCGGATTGTGAAATGATACTTGGCTGATCAAGAAATTAGTAGTTCTCTCAACAAGAACTTTTGCATTTAGTAAACAAACAAATTCACATTGACTAAAAAAGCAATGTTACTGAGGACATTTATCAAGACAGTCATTCAGAGAACCCAAAAATGTGACATTGAGCCAATGAGCTTGCTGTTTTAATTAAGACCTGGGCTTACTTTGATTTCTGGGCATTCTGGATCGGATCATGCCTTGTTGACCACGTTGCCTTTCAAAGTATACTTTCCTGACCGCAAGCGAATACGAACACGTTAGATACATGCCCAGTACAACTGCTTTGTGATAGTCTTTCAGCACAGTAAATAGCAGGCGCAAGTGATGAGGATGCGCAAAGATGAGGACCGTGTCCATGTGTCAAGAAAATCTGGGGCGCACATGGTCAGTCTGCACAGACTGTGCTGATGACGAAATTTGCATCACACATACTGTGAGTGTGGAACAATCAGTAACGTGGCAACTGAAATATACTTTGGCCTTTATGCTGCAGTTTTGCACACACACTGCCATGGCATGCAGTGTGAAACAGTTGTAAGCATACAAATCTATAAAGTGATTGGTGAATAAGGTGAATAATTTCATTCAACTACTGAACTCCCACCAAACTCACTCTGGTCAAAACGGGATACTGAATGACATTTGTTTGGAAGACGCACACTATTTGAGCTATACGTTTTGTTTTGAATTCATCAGCTTCATACCACAATAACATCTTTGCTGTTAATATTTAATTTCTCTCAAATGCAGTTTGATAACACATTTTTTTGTGAACACTGAACGTGCAATAACTGCTGTGGTCCATGTAAATGCAACACCTGATGGGTTCTATGAGTTCACAGGCTGATACATGGCTCAGCTCCACTGGCAGTGTAATTGATTAAGCTGGTTAAATTAACTCAGCAGCTTTAGCTTGAGCAGATTCTCTGGCCATGGGTCCATGTGGTACCTGAATGGGGAAGATCTTCACTGCCACATAGTCATTGAGCAGCTGAGCCTTCCACACACAGCCAAAGCGCCCCCTAGCTTTGATTTCCAACAACTGCAGTGGCTTCTGGACCAAGGTTGGAGATGGTGGCATGGGTCCAGGGTCCTGAAAGGCAATAAATAATAAAGGGTATAAACAAAGCTTTTTAGAGATTAGAGCAGACATGTTGTTGCAAAAGCTGCTATAGACTTCACAGTGGTGACCATAATCTTCAACCCAGGCTCCATAGCGACTATCTAAATAACATGCTGGCTGTGGTACAAACTGATTTGGAACACCCTATGCAAGGTCATTAGAGTGATTTAATCAAACACCATAAAGGCATTCCAATAAGATGCGTGTATAACAGATAAATCTGAAGGACCTTTCAAAGTGACCATTATTGAAAAACAAATTATTCTCTATGTACATAGCATACCAGCTTGAAAGTGAAAACTGCTTACATTTATTACTAAAATATACAGCACATATGAAATAACAATACATACTTTACATATATTCTAAACTAGAGACTAAATTACAGCAACAAGAACATCTGAGCATCAGAAACAAGATCAACTTCTGTTGATCACTGGTGAAACTTTTGATCCCCATTTTATTTTGTGTTCACTTCAATTCATATCCATGCAAACACAGGAGAATGGGTACATAAGCACATGCACAGAATTTTTGCCTTTCACACAAACTTTAATCTATGACCAATGTATGGTTATAAAGTTGGTTGACAAATGAAAAATCTAAATGCCACAGGTTGACCTCTTGCCTTATAATCAAACATTAAGGATATTCTCATTTTTGGTGGTTTTCCAGTCACATCCTGTTTTAATTTGTATTACTATATCAATAATAATAATTGTGTGTGTATGTATATATATATATATATATATATATATTTATATATAGGGCTGGGCGATAAAACAATATCAATATTTATTGCAATAAAAAACTCCACGATATCGACAATAAGCTTTTTTTCTCGATATGTAGCCTGTGTTCTACTTCTAGACATGCGTGTTGCTAAAAACGCTAGCAGTTTAGCTTTCTTGTCTTATGTTTCCACTGGCGCGTGCTGAGCGAATGTGAGCGAGTGCTTTCAATTCCTTCCTATGGAAGCCGAGCGTCAAGCTCGCAAAGTGGATTGTAAAATTGACAGCAGCGCGGTTCCCTAGCGTTGGGAGTGGATTTGTGCTGATTTCCTCCACGTCAGTGGAAACGCAGCCTCAGACTGTATGAAGTTGCTATTGCCCCCACTATGCAGGTCACCGTGTTCCGGATCCGGACCCCAGATTGATTCCATCTTGACTGCAAGACATCATGACAACGGTTACGCCCTCTCCTCATCTCTAGTGAGCAGCGAGACAAAACAACAGTGTCGGTTACATCATATCTGATCTTTCTGTGCTGTATTCTTGAATATTTTTCTCTAGCACTGAAACACGCTTCACTGATGCCCTGTCCCGGTCCGCACCCGCTTCCTCTTTTCCCCACATGTGTGTAAAAATGAGGTGCGTGTTTCCAGAGCGCCTTTAGACCATAAAGTTGTTTCTTTCTAAATGTATTTTCATTAATCAGCATGTTCCAAGCCTTTAATGATAAACAAATAGATTTCTGTTCTAATTTTGTGAAATTATTCAGATTTCATCGTCTCTGACAAGGGTAAAAGACAAAACAATTACTAGTTTGTAGCCTAGTCTTTCTCACTTTAATGAAAATAGAAAAATGGTCCATTTAGACTTTTACATTTTCAAAAGTTTCTCTCTGGAGAAACCCCTGAACCCCCATACAGTGTCATTCCTCAGTCACAATGGCTTCTATGCCCCCATACTTGGATATCTGTATGTAAAGAAATATGAAAATAATATATATATATATATATATATATATCTATATATATATATATCTATATATATATATATATATATACACACACACACACACCTTCATAATGATTCAAAATGAACAGGTCATCTTATAACATTCATATCCAACTGTACTCAATTGATAAACTCTATAAAATATTGTAATATTTTCACAGAAGATCCCTCAGACACCACTGCATTGGTGGTGTCTGGGCCCCCAACGCAGTTTTGTAAAGACTATATAGACTCTTTAGGATTTTGTTTTCTCTTCTTTTTTAGGAAATTCAAAAAAATGTGCAATGTGCAAATGTGATTCAATATCGTGATAATATCGATATCGAACGATATGAAAAAGACTATTGTGACTATTGTGCGGTATGGCAAAAATATTTTTTGCCATACCGCCCAGCCCTAATATATATACTCTCTAAAACTCCCACACACACCATAAAAGTACATGTGTATGTATATACATATATGTATGTATATATATATATACACACACATACACATGTACTTTTATGGTGTGTGTGGGAGCTATGTAAAGATTCTTCGAAAATGTCTACTTTTGTGTTCCATAGAAAAAAAACCAGCAAGTGGGTTTGGAACAACATGAGGGTAAGTAAATGATTACAGATTTTTCATTTTTAGATGAACTATTCCTTTAAAAGAACACACACTTCAGTTCAGAAGAGAATCTGAATTGCTTATAATTTTGTAAGAATCTGGAGTAGATTTTACTTTTTCAATTTATTCTCACAACCACAAATAATAAAGTTGGTATAAAGAAATCTAGTGTGACCACCAACTTTGCTATTTTTTACATAATAGGCATAATGATGAACACTTCCCAAAAGGAATGCAGCCACTGTTATAGGAGGGGAGAAGTGAACAGATCATAGCATACAATCAAAAACCCAGCAGAAGAACTGCTTAAGGGCAGACATTCTGTACTTTGCAACAGGATAGTAAAATGCTGGATTATAACCATGCAAACATTGAGGCTGGAGCAGGAACCTCCCTCTAATATTGACAATACTACTGTAACAGGTACAGCACAAGACAAATACATGTAAATACAACTGGCTTTTAATTGCATTGTCATATGGGCATATGAATGACAAAAGGTAGACCATACCCTGTGGCTGAGCTGCATAAAGCTTGGACAGAAGGGGCTTATGGGAGTTGCAGTTCAGAGTTTGTTTAAAATAATCCAGTTTCTGTAAATGGACCAGATATTTGATAAGCAACTGACCCAGTTTGTGGGGGCTGTAAAGTGCACTGGCATTTGAGAGCAGGGTCTTTACAGTGCAGAGACCTAACTCCACAAATGGCTGGATGAAACCTTTAAAGATGTATACCATGATAGAGTACTGTATATTGTTTTCTGTCCAAATGACAAACACAGTAACCTTTCTGAACATGCTTTGTGTAAGCAGAAAGCAGTTCACCTAAATGTAGGAGTGTGTGGTCAAACCACATATACACCCAACATGACCTTTTCTGACCAATTAGCCATTGTCATCAAAACAAAATAGACTGTTTCCTGCTTATTAAATAAACAAATCCCTGTTATTCAAGTGAATCGGTGAAACAAAGAGATAGAGTCAGCACCTGTAGGCATGCTTCCAACCCCTGTCACTGTACTAGCGAAGCTTTGATTTTATTATGATAAAGACAATTAAGCCTATTTTTTTTTAGGATTGCTAATATTATTTTTTTGCATTGTGACATGATTTTCATGATAATTAAGCATATTTTCTCCGATGTGCTCATTAACTATATCACTTTTTTATATTTCATATTATTCAAAATGATAAAGCAATTCAGTAATTTTTGACTGCAATGCAATGATGATTTATTAAAATAAAACAAAAATTAAAAAGGCAGGACTACAAATACTACCATGATGTATAAGTACTTTACAATTTAAATACATGTACATAATGTTTTTTTGTTTATTTTTGTGTGCTTTTTTGATAGAAGAAATTATGATTATTATTTTGCATTACAGTAATGATAATGTGTGTGTGTATGTGTGTGTGTGTGTATCTGTATGTGCGTTTGGGGGGGGGGGGGGGGGTCTTAACTGTCACGAAAATGTCACAAATTCACATTATCGTCATGGTCTTAAGCAAAATATAAATTCGTATTTCTTTCTTTTGATTCTGTGGTGAAATATGACACGGACATGTTCTTCATGAGATATAGTTCATATATATTCATATATTTCATAACATATTTCATGAGATTCGGTCAAAATTGCTTGGGCAACCTACTTCCCTTTGTTAGTCTTAAGTGCTTGTATAGGGAAAACAGCTCCATTTGTCCTCCTTTTTTAAAAAATGCACAATAAGTAGGCAAGGTGATGAAAGACTGTCCACAGAGCACCTGCTGGATTGTGGTTTGGAGTTCAGGCAAAAGTAGGACAAGGCAGAACAGCTATGTTCTTCTATGTGGCCTACATTTTCACAAATCAAACATGGGGGAAGGCACCGATTGTTCTGAGCTGAGACTCCTTAGCATATGGATCTGGGTTGTTCACTAACTTCTCCCAAGTCCTTACGAAAACAAATTTCAGACAAAAGCACATCTCATGACTGTGGGTAGGAGGAGACGAGACTAAAGGATAGAAAATCCATCATGCAGAGAAAAAAAACAGGAAATGGTCAGGACACAGGCGAGAAAAGAGTACTTTGGAGATGCCATTGCTTGGCTGTTACACTAAGTCTGAAAGCTGGCATGTAATGAGGGAGGATAAAGGTACAAGAAGGTTGAGTTCCTCAGGGGAACATAAAGAAAACAACCCACAACCTGAACTCACACACATACACCCACATGGTTCAAGGTCATGTTTAATTTTCCATTTGCTCAAATGTTACTTACTTAGTAGACACAAGTCATAAACATGATGATAATAGGTCTTCAGGGTAGTATTTTCCTCTGGGGAACAAGTCATGCACACAGGCACAGACTGACATTTTTAAAGCATTCCAGTTTGAAATAAAGAATAGGCTAGAGTTGTTTGCAGGTAATTTTAGAATGCTATCTGTCTAACAGACATCTGTTGCAGATATAGTATGTCAGTGCATGGGTTACAGGATTTGTTTGTGTTGTTCAATGTCTGAAAATAAAGAGACTAGAGGAAAAAGTCCACTGAACGTGTGTTTTGCATGGGAGAAACCAGTGAGGAGTCTTCTTACAAGTACGAAGTGTCATACTTTAAAGGTAAATTAATTAAGAGAAAGTTCAACCAAGTTCAGTTGGATTCAAACGTCTGAGTCCACATTAAAATGATAAAATTGAAAAAGGTAATTTAAACCTAGCAATAAGCAAATAGTATATATATTTATTTATTTATTTATTTTTAAATAAAGACACGTTCTAGGGGTAAATTGAATGCAATATCTTCATGCAAATGAAAGCATGTAAATCAGACCTGTCACAAATTTGTTTATTTAAAAAGTTACTTAGAAATAAGTGCAGAATGTTTAATGTTTCATATTAATTTACAACATAACTGTGGAGCCAGGGGTTTGATCGAATGCCAATCTGTGGAGAGTGAGGTCCGGGAAGGCTGAGTGTTTAAGGATTTTCACATGTTCTAACACCTGTCTGTATTCCCAATGAGCTGTGACATGGAGATAAAAGGGGAGGAGACGGCAGCAGAGGGAGAGAGAGCTGAACTTCCAGCGTGTGTGTGTGAACCAAAGAGCGTTCTGCTGAAAAGAAAACCTTGAGTGTGTAGAAATACTGAAAAGTATCAAAACTAAGACTGTATTTGGAACAAGACATGTCATCTCCCACTTCCTCATTCCGAGAACAAAAAGGAATTTGTTACAGTGGTGCCAAAACCTAAATGGAAAAGATTGCCGTCATCGAGTCCTCGCCACTGGCCGAGATCGTCCAAACCCTCGCTGGCATCCACCAGATGCAATATCATGCCCTCCTGTAGTTGTGTATGAAACAAGAATAATGGCTCCAGGCCATGATGCAAGAGCAGACGGAGGACAGACAGGTGTTCTGGAGCTTACTGCAACAGGGGGTTACTCAAGCAGTGACCCGACCATGTCTGCTGTGCCTCAAATCACAATGACAAAAATGGGACCACAAGACGACCCCGAAGACTTTATAGAAATGTTCGGACATGCTGCAGAGGAGTCAGGTGGTCCCAAGCACAGTGGGCATTCCATCTGTTGCCACTGTTGTCTGGGGAGGCTCAGCTTGCAGCACAACCGCTACCTGTCGTGATTCTGATGGAGTACTCTGACCTGAAATGAGCCATCCTACAATGGGTTAGCTGTTGGGTGCCTTTACCCAACAGCTCTGTGACACCTGTCGGAGGTGGTTGCTGGAGATGTCAACCGGGTGGTGCAGTTCATCGACCATCTGCCAAAGGGAATGGCGGAGTGGGTCCAGTGCCACTGTCCATCATCACTGGAGAAGGCCATCAAGCAGGCAGAGAAACACTTGGCGGCTCATCCAGGAGATGGCGATTCTTTTTCTCTCTCTCTCTATCTATCTATATATCTCTCTCTCCCCCCTCCCCCATCCAATATTGTTCCTGTCTCTACCTCCCGGCGATGGGTGGGTCAATTTCCCTCTGGAGCAAACAAGAGACAAGTCTCTCAGACACGCCTTTGTCCAAGTGAGTGTATATGATGGTCAAAAGCATCAGCCCAGTGTTGCACTTTCTTATCCATACCTTTCAATGATTAAAGATAGGTTGTATCAAGTGACGCAGGACACTCAAACAAAAGCAGATACAAACCAGAGGTTAAAAAAGTAGAAAGCCACTGGGAAATCGTTTTCCAGGAGGCTCATTATAACCCAATGGTGGGACATTTAGGGCACGATAAAACACTGAGCTGTCTCATGGACCATTTTTATTGACCGGGCATTTTGAGTTGTACGCAGGTGGTGTGCCATGAATATCAGTTGATGAATCCACCAGCCACTCCAAAAGCGGCATTACGCCCTCTTCCGTTGATCGAGGTTCCCTTCGAAATAATTGGCATGCACCTCGTCAGGCCAATAGAACAGATGGCACGGGGGCAATGTTTTGTATTAATCTTGGTGGATTATGCAACGCGATACCCTGAAGCGGTGCCCCTGCACAACATCTCAGCATGCTGTGTTGCGGAGGCACTCTTAAAAATGATCTCCCGAGCCTCTGGGCATCCTAGATGTTCTAAGGGAAAATTAGGAGGAGGGACCTTCAAAGAGTAAGAATGAAATTCAATACGTTCTCGACCTGGACCTGAGAGCAAAACTCCACATATTCGGGCAATTAACAAAGGATAATTTTTTCTCCAGGCCCTGGAACGGCAGTCCCGGCTGTATAAGGGGCTTTCAGCTACGGGAATTTTCACAGGGAGATAATGTCCTTATGTTATTACCAGCATCAAGCTCTTGGGGAAGTCGACTATGAGGTAATACGGACAGATAGAGGCAGAGCACGGCAAATTTGCCACCTGAATCTCCTAAAACCTTAGAGAGAAGTGGTACCCGTGGCTTTTGCGATGGTTGTCCCTGAGAGGGTGGAGTTGGGTCCGGAGTTGGAATCAAAAAACAGCCATCAAACCACTTCAGATCACTTTGGATACCACCTCTCACTGTTCCAAGTCAATGAGGTTGCAAAATGATATTTCCGACATATTTTCAACTCTATCTGGTCGTACAAACCTCATTGAACATGACATTGAGACGACTCTAGGGGTGGTGGTGCGTTCCAACCCCAATCAGTTTCCAGAACACAAGAAAAAAGTGGTCCGGGAAGAACTCACGGCCATGCTCAATGTAAGAGTAATTGAGTGACTGGGCCAGCCTGGTGGTTTATGGTTTACCAGTTTCCACTTGGGTCATGGACAAGTGTGTACCCAAATTGACAAGACAGCAGTTATTGTGGCTTGTCCTAGACACAAGACCAAAAAGGAGGTGAGACAGTTCCTGGGGCTGGCTGGACATTATTGTAGGTTTGTACCTCAATATTCGAATGTCACCAGCCCACTGATTGATCTCACTAAAAAGGGAATGTTTTAAAAGCTGGAGCTTGATCTTTTGATCTCTTGTGCATTATGTAACTACTCATTATTCATTTGGAAGACTCATTCAGACCAAAGCAATTTACATCCTAAATCCTAACACAACTAAAAGAACATCTTAGTGCCTGAGTGTATTCCATCTGCACTGTAAAACAGATGGAAAAAGTTATGTATTAAATCTAGACTAAATATCTACAATATTTGGCTCTACAAACACTGAATAACTGCTGCTTTCTTAAATCAGTTCTTGGGCTGGTCAACATTACTTTTCAAATCAACCTCTAGGAACACTAAGCGATTTTAAAAAACGTTTTAAAGGAGCAATGTCTTTTTCCCCCAGAAGTTCACATTAGTTAAGGTTTCCTGGGCCAAAGACAGTCATAACTTAGTTAAATGCAATATACTCTTTTTTTGGCAAGCATGGGCAGTCATATTACAGCTTAGTTTCAATAAATGGTCTGGGTAAACCGGAAAGTGAATTTTAAGTTCTAAAAGTTAGAGAATCTGTATGTCAACATAAACTCATTTCAAAAGAGCATGAAAAATGACACAACCCCTTTTAAAACTAGCAAGGCATGGTTTATATTTGCTGCTGCTGTATATACATAGGTATATATATATATATATATATATATATATATATATATATATATCCATCCATCCATCCATCGTCAACCGCTTATCCTGCGTACAGGGTCGCAGGGGGCTGGAGCCTATCCCAGCTAACATTGGGCGAAAGGCAGGGTACACCCTGGACAGGTCGCCAGTCCATCGCAGGGCCACACATATACAGACACACACTCACACTCACATTCACACCTAGGGCAATTTTTTTGGAGACACCAATTAACCTAACCTGCATGTCTTTGGATGGTGGGAGGAAGCCGGAGAACCCGGAGAGAACCCACGCAGACACGGGGAGAACATGCAAACTCCACACAGAATGGCCGGGGCAATATATATATATATATATATATATATATATATATATATATATATATATATATATATATTTATATATATATATATATATATATACACACTCACCTAAAGGATTATTAGGAACACCTGTTCAATTTTTCATTAATGCAATTATCTAATCAACCAATCACATGGCAGTTGCTTCAATGCATTTAGGGGTGTGGTCCTGGTCAAGACAATCTCCTGAACTCCAACTGAATGTCAGAATGGGAAAGAAAGGTGATTTAAGCAATTTTGAGCGTGGCATGGTTGTTGGTGCCAGACGGGCCGGTCTGAGTATTTCACAATCTGCTCAGTTACTGGGATTTTCACGCACAACCATTTCTAGGGTTTACAAAGAATGGTGTGAAAAGGGAAAAACATCCAGTATGCGGCAGTCCTGTGGGCGAAAATGCCTTGTTGATGCTAGAGGTCAGAGGAGAATGGGCCGACTGATTCAAGCTGATAGAAGAGCAACTTCTATCAGACCCCACCGGGTACCACTCATCTCCACTACAAATAGGAAAAAGAGGCTACAATTTGCAAGAGCTCACCAAAATTGGACAGTTGAAGACTGGAAAAATGTTGCCTGGTCTGATGAGTCTCGATTTCTGTTGAGACATTCAGATGGTAGAGTCAGAATTTGGCGTAAACAGAATGAGAACATGGATCCATCATGCCTTGTTACCACTGTGCAGGCTGGTGGTGGTGGTGTAATGGTGTGGGGGATGTTTTCTTGGCACACTTTAGGCCCCTTAGTGCCAATTGGGCATCGTTTAAATGCCACGGCCTACCTGAGCATTGTTTCTGACCATGTCCATCCCTTTATGGCCACCATGTACCCATCCTCTGATGGCTACTTCCAGCAGGATAATGCACCATGTCACAAAGCTCGAATCATTTCAAATTGGTTTCTTGAACATGACGATGAGTTCACTGTACTAAAATGGCCCCCACAGTCACCAGATCTCAACCCAATAGAGCATCTTTGGGATGTGGTAGAACGGGAGCTTCGTGCCCTGGATGTGCATCCCACAAATCTCCATCAACTGCAAGATGCTATCCTATCAATATGGGCCAACATTTCTAAAGAATGCTTTCAGCACCTTGTTGAATCAATGCCACATAGAATTAAGGCAGTTCTGAAGGCGAAAGGGGGTCAAACACAGTATTAGTATGGTGTTCCTAATAATCCTTTAGGTGAGTGTATATATATATATATATATATATATATATATATATATATATATATGAATATGCTTCTCAGCAGATGTTCTACCGTAAGTTATACATATATATACATATACATATATATATATATATATATATAAATAACTTATGGTAGAACATCTGCTGAGAAGCATATTCATGCAAATGTAAAAACAGCTCAAAGCTCATTAGGGAATAATCTCATGCCCAAAAAAATTAATAAATCATGTTTTTCATTCCGGTTTTAAGAGCTTTACTTCTCTGATCAAACCTTCCACATGGTTTGGTAAATCAGTGCCACACGGACACACACAAAGTGCATAATCAAGTTCACTAGAGCAGATATAAGCATAGACCTGTTGAAGTGTCAGCTTGCCTTTACACAGTTAGACATTGTGCTAAGCTTATGGGAAAATGTTGTGTGTGCATTTATTTCAGCTATGAAAGGAAAGGATTAATGTTTGTGTATGATGAAAAAATGTGGTTTGAGGTAACTGCATTCATATTATTACAGGTCAAACATATTATGTTATATTTTGTGTCTGCAGAACCAGAAAGCAACCAAGGGGTGACACTAACACAAAATGACACAGTGTGCCATGAATCTTTCAAATATGACTGCAAATATGTCATACTTTATGTGCAATAAAAGCACTTAAGCTGTTCCCCATTCACACATTCATAACATTCATCTTTGCACACATTTTCTGCATGCTTGGAGACGTGCAATCTTAACCGCAGTATCGCCTTTTCTTTACCATGCAAGTCAGGGATGTGTGCCTGAATCCCCTGAAACAGAGAGGATTGAATTTTATATCCGTGCACTGGAACTCAGAACATCACAGATTGATGAGGCAATGTGCAGGGATCAACGCAAATAAAATCAGAGGGATTTTGACTTTATTAAAAATTGTGCTTCACGAAAATAAAGGGATGCTTTTGTGAGCAATGAATAAAGGTTTTAAAATATGGTATAACAGAATTTTGGAAAAAAGAAAACAAAAGTTGAATGAATTAGGCTTCTCTTACCTCTATCATTATATGAAAGGCGTGCTAGTTGAGGAAGGAAAGAGGAAACCAAGCGTTAGTTGTAGTTTAATGAATATGAGATGGAAAAAATAGGTGCAAAATTTGAAGAACAACTATTCCAGTAGGAACTTCGATTTGCTCTCCAACAAAGTAAACTACAGGTTAATCCAGTTATGTTTGTACAAATGATACAAACTAAAGTCAAGACAAAAGGTAGAATTTTTTTTTAAAGATGTTGTGAAATGTTCGAAAAAATTGTTTGCAAAGTCATTATTTTTAGCAATTCCATTTAGTGCCACTAGATGCACAGAAATAACACTTTTCACCTTTAAGTTTTAAACAATTTAATATATTGGTGCAGGTGTGGGCATCACGTAGACTTGCCTTATGTAGGAAATTGTTTGGCTTCAAATTCATTTTGACAGAACAACTAGATAAGATCTAATTAATTAACTAGTTGTAAAGTTGGTCCACCTAAGTTAATTTTATTAATCATTAGTATATGCCAGGTGAACAAGTGTAACGACATTGAAACTGTTGCACTGTCAGTTTGATAGCAACTGCCCATAGAACTAAGTAACACTCAAATCAAACTTCACTGAAAGTGAGTCCATACACAAACTAAGAACAAGCGCCAATCTTCACCACAGTGATAACTCCAAAAACTCTCAAACAAAGAATCTTTTTAAATGCTAGTATAACACAACATTAAACACGAATAAATCTCATCATATTCTTATCTTACACAAAAATTCATAAAATAGCACTTAGTTTTACCATTTGTTCACCCCATCCAGTCCCCCGCAAAGCACGCTGGGAAATGGAAATCCCCTGCCCAGTTTCATCAATACTACAAAAAGTATTCATGTAGTCCTAACTCAAATTGATTAAGTAAACTTCAGATTGACAAATGCAATTGTATAGAACGTGATGAAATGAAGTTTAGACAAAATGTTCTAGAATTGTGTTGCTTTAGTTCCTTTTATTTAAGTAAACTGAACAACCTGGAAAAATCCTTTCTTCATTTGAATGATCTTAATATTGATTCTTAAATCCCAATATCGATCTTTCACTCAATGAGCAACCCTCTACTACAATGAGAGGAAATAATTCGCATTTGCAACCAAATTTCGCGCTATGCTGGCTGGTAAATGTTTACATTTCACTCACCAGTAATTGTGTAGTTTAGTCGTGATGTGTTCAGCAGCGAGATCCTTTCACAGTGAGTAAAAGTTGTTCCGTGTAACATGTGTCCAAGACGAGATCCACGCAATCCATTTGTCACTGAATACAGTCTCTTTTAATACCTTTCTGATCTTAAATTACATTTGTTGATCAAAAACAACATTTTTTTTTTTTTTTTAATCTAATCATGCATTGCACAGATGAGACGAAGCCATTAGTGTCCTCTCTTGTTAACATGCGCTCATTTAAAGGCACCGTTTACAGAAATGTTTTTTTGTTAAAGAGACAGTACCGGTTTTAGCACGTGTTCAACAAATCAATGTAAAAACTTGTAAATAGTACACATTTTGCAATTGAACAATATGTAACAAAAATTATATCTAAAGTATAATATCTTATTTATTGATTGAATATCAATATGTGATATCACAAATGTGAAATGTTAACATTTTCCTAATGTACCTAGTTAAAATGCCCAATGTATAATTAACAGCATTAGTTGGGAGATCATTTCTTTTATATGTAAGCAAAAGGTTCATTATAACTTAAATAAACCCACATGAATTGATTGAAAAATTGAAAAATTAATCAAATTGAGAGCTTGTGAATTGGAATCGAATTGAATCAGGAAATCTGTGTCAATATCCAGCCCCATTCCCCAAGGACACAACTCAATGGTTGCCGCTTGCACCCAAGGCCAAATCTGCATGTTTTAATGAGCAACCCTCTACTACAATGAGAGGAAATCATTCGCATTTGCAACAAAATTTTGCGCTATGCTGGCTGGTAAATGTTTACATTTCACTCACCAGTAATTGTGTAGTTTAGTCGTGATGTGTTCAGCAGCGAGATCCTTTCACAGTGAGAAAAAGTTGTTCTGTGTAATGTGTGTCCAAGATGAGATCCACGCAATCCATTTGTCACTGAATACGGTCTCTTTTAATACCTTTCTGATCTTAAATTACATTTGTTGATCAAAAAGAACATTTTATTTTTTTTAATCTAATCATGCATTGCACAGATGAGACGAAGCCACTAGTGTCCTCTCTTGTTAACATGCGCTCATTTAAAGGCACCTCAATGGTTGCCGCTTGCACCCAAGGCCAAATCTGCATGTTTCAGCAACTGCCAGGCTTCTACAAGATACTGAGAAATCTCATAAAAATAAAACTGAGAACTTGGAACATTCCAGAAAAAGAAGAAACAGCAGAAAGTGTTTTAAGAAAAAGGGGGATAAATTAAATCACTACAGTTCTGATAGCAGTGCGTGTAAGAAAAAATTACAGCCTGGCACAACTATGACGATTGGCCTATAATCCCACCCACGTTGAGGCGGCACTATACAGTAATGGAAAAGCAAACTCAGAAAAGTAAAGCGAGTAGAGTAGATTCGAGTCGAACCGTAACGTGCAGTGGAAAATTGCCATTAGATCTCCAATCAATTTGAACAATGCAAAATACAGCAAAATACGCATTTTCACAGCCAAAAGCATGGACTTTTTCAAGATCAGACTTTTGAATCACACTGTTATGTAAATAAGTACAATATCATGTACATAAAATTAGCTTGTAGAGCCAAAAATTTGATTGCACAAAGATAAAACCAGGTCAAAAGAACAGTACTAAAAGCATCTGAAATGGAACTATGGCAACAGGCTGCACATGAAGCAGAAGCTGACCCATTGTCCTTAAATGCTGTAAAACATTCAGCTAACCAAGTGGCCACCCCTTTCTGAGGACTTAAAACATTAAAAACTCACCATCCATATAGTGAAGCCAAGCACTTAATACTGTACACTGCACATTGTGCTCTCTCTTTCCCTCCGGAGGGACATGTTAGAGCTTGGGACCTCATAAGACACTATTAAATAATGAAGAAACTTGGCTTGGGGCAAAACATAAAAAAAAAAAAGTACACACAAAAAAAATTAAAATTAAAACAGCCCGAAAAGCTATGATGATTAATCAGGGATTTCCCTAACAATTAAGTCTCTGCTAAGGGCATTGCAACATAAATCTTCTTCATAAAATATCACATCTGCAGTGTCAGAATGTAAACTGTACCATTCCTGCTAAAGCAAATTATGATTTGTGAGGAAGAAGAGTATTGCTGCTATTTCAAAAGATGACATCTCTTTTTAAATAAACTGCAAGGAAAATGTATTTTCAACATGGGCAGTTCTCAGTAATTGGACATTTGAGGCATAAGGCCTTTTCAGACCAAATGTGAATCTTTGCCACGATTAGCATTTTGAATCGAAACAAGAGATTCCTAATGAGCCATTCTCAACTAGAATGAACATTTGCGGCGACAAAGCAACGCTTTTTTCAGATGAGTGACGAACATGGAACATGAAGGAAGAAGTTTGGGTAGCACTTTATAATAAGGATACATTTGTTAACTTTAGTAAATGCATTAGTTGTCATGAACTAACAATGAACAATATATAAATATATTTTTTTTCAGTTTTTATTAATCTTTGTTAATGTTAGTTAATAAAAATACAATAGTTTATTGTTAGTTCAGGGCTGCATTTCCCAAACCATCATAAGCCTAAAAGATCATAGAAACCATTGGCAACAATGGTCTCTACAATCAACTTAAGTTTGTGATACTTTTGGGAAAAGAATTTGGTTCATAGAGCATTAACCAATGGCCTTTAACAGCAGGGAAATGCTCTCATCCACTCTGCCCACAAAAACCCAGTGTTATGGGGTAATTTAGATTGGATAGTAACATTTAGTGGCCAAGCATATTTGGAACTACAAAAATGTGCAATTAATAAATCTGGAGTGCTGTAAAAATAACGTATTCAGCTCATTAGCCTCACTTGTGATTTTAATATGCGTAACAGAGAACAGAGCTGTTCATATACAAGATGCACAGCGAGCAGCGCATGCAGGCTTTTTTTTTTTATTAAATCCCAGCTCTTGCAGTTTGATTATCGCACTACCACTTTTTGCGATTTCAATTTTATTTTGATTAATTGTTCAGCCCTTAAAATATACTGGCCAATATTTGCCTATTTTGAGATGCTAGATTAGCCAATTAACAGAATGTGTCATTCCATAAAGTGTCAAACAGTTACAGCCTCGTCAATGGATAATGCATAATTCATTTTCCATTTTAAATATTTTTTGGTGAATTTTAAGAAAATACTGACAGTGTGTGTACATATTATTTATTATTTGTCAAAAACGTCCGCCGGTTGCCGGTCTAGAACCCAGTTCTCCTGTGTAACAGGCAGGGACTTTACCACTGAGAGTGGTGTAACCCAAAAGCAGAGCAGCAGAAGGATGGCAGATATAAGGGCTGAGAAAGAATGTTATCAGTAATATTGCTAACACTGTTCTACATTACAGAGAAATACAAAACCGTAATAATGAGGCTTTAAAATATTATTTTTACAAGCGCATGTGAGCCACAACAGAAAAGCGGTAATGATTCTGAATGTGTCGGAAAAAACAGCAAGAGAGTAACCATCCACACCGTCTTTGGTTTGTGTACCTTTTATTTTAAGTTTTGGCACCTTTTACGTTCCATATTGTCTTGTGTTCATGCACTCTTATTTTGAAATCACTCATTGTTCCTGTTTTCCCTCCATGTTCATATGTCTGGTTCATTGGTTCATTGTCTAATTATCTTGTTATCAGTTCTAATTTATCATTGGTTTTAGTTTATTGTCTTGTTATCTTGTTTTGAGTTTTGGTTTTCCATTGGTCTATGTTTCCCCTTGTTTTGTATTTAAGCCCTCATGTTCACCTTGTCCTTGGTTGGTCGTTGTTTAATGTTTGGTGTTTCATGTTCAGTCCATGGTTGTTCCCGAATCCTACCTTAGTCCGTGTTCCTGCCTATGCCCTCCTTGGAAAACTCCCCGTGTTATTATCTTGTGTTAATGTCTTTATTTTTCCCCTCGTGGACGTTTCATTTGTTCCTGTGTTTCTACTTCCCTTTACTTTGTGACTTTGAATAAAGCTGCACCTGGATCCTTACTCCCTCGTCTGCCCACTTTGTTACAAAGAGACTGTCTGAACATTTTGTTCATTTATAGAGAGAAATGCACATTCCGGTTGAGCAAACAGACGATGATCTCGGGATCAATAATGGTCAGAGTGATCGCCAATAGCTGATGCCTTTGACCATGTCATGATGATATTTGGCTTGTTTTCCCATTAGTATTTTAAATTATTATTATTATTGTTATTATTATTAGACTGTTATTATTATAAAATTAATATCACAAATAATTTGCCCGTAGACAAAAAGACACACGTTTGAAGAAACACACTTTATTATATTATTAAGTACAGATGACAGAAAAGCTGTATATGGGCATATATGACACGCTGATACAGAGTCATGCAGTCTCGTGGAACATGCGCATCTAAGGATCTCACACTTTGTTTCTGCCTTCCGATTTTTATTTTATATATTTTATGAGTGCTACAAATGACCTCAGACATCTCAGTTCAGGAGGTGCTTTGAGTTCAGTTCACTTTATTTCCACAGAGCTGTTTATTGTGAACGCAACTATGCAGACTTTAAAATAATACAAACTATATAAAAAAAATCTTGAAGGAGGGAACAAAAATAATTTATTCACATACATGATATATTTTCCTGGATAACGAAATACCCAACGGGTAGAGAATGCACGGATGAAGCATAAAGATATCGATATCGACATTTTTTTTACAATACTCAGCCCTATTCACAAGACATCCTTATTGGCTACTAGAAACCCTCTATTGTTTGACCACTACACCAAGCCATCATATTTTTCAATATGCCCCCTTCAACCAGTGGTCAGTAAGACAGCTTTTCACAATCCAATCAATTCCTCATGGACAAAATCAATCAGCTTGACATTTTTTTTCTCATCGAATGTACAGGTTTGCTCAGGAACACATCATGTTAGCAAATGGTAGTGAACGCTGTTTTATGTTGTATTTATAGTATTTCAAAAGTCCTTATAGACTTTAGACTGCCATATTAAGAGCTAATAAAGTTTCCTACATATCAAGAACAAGTATGGGCTCATCATGATATCTGATATCAGCAGCAATGTGAGGACAGTGCATCTGTTAGGTCTGGGCTAAATAACGCTGCCTGAAACACAATCGGGGAATTCCAATAGCTCACCTGACACATGGGTAACCCTTTGTGCTACCTTACAGTTCACATTTAAGCACACACGTGCATCACATGGAAATATATCTATTTTAAAACCGATAGCTCAGACGCTACATTTTAAATGGATGAGCTGCTTTCAAAGTCGTTATTAAAATGACTATGCTTTGCATTGTGCTCAGCAACACCCCTTACCTGCAGTAAAATCACTGTAAGACATGGCCTCTTGTGGCTTTTTGGTTCATTGAGTTCCCAAATATTTCCTTAAACCTGCTTTTTGAAAATCAATCAATAACGATCTATTGTCTTGTTCAGTAGCAGCCACCAGTCACACACCAGCGGTAAAGGATAACAGATTGCTTGTGTCAGCTCTGTTATCTTGTGTTTATGGTGGGAGAGTAGGGCATTGAAATACAACAGTATCCTGACTTCTCTTGTCTGATTCCAGCAGACAGTGCTTTGAGTGTAAGACTTTGAGCACATTAGAATACTAAAATCACTGTCATACACATCAACAGAAGAGGCAGCACAGGGGAAAATAACAGCTCCTCATAACACATTTCTCTGAAACATTTGACATTGAGATATTCTAATACACACAAATAGGGTTCCCACACTTTTAGACTGATGAATTGGTATGATATGCCCATGACTTTCCAGTCATTTGAGACTACAGGATTAGGATTTTTAAAAATCATTATAATTCAGACCAATTCGCTAATCATTTTAAAAATTATATTAAACAATTACTTGAAAAGTACCAACTCAAAAGAACAATTCGATCACATGTATGGCTTGCATGCAAGTATTATTTTACAAAAGAGCTAAATTTGATGAGCTGATTAAATATTTACAACAAAGCATAAGCAGGTTTTATGATTTTTAATACCTTGTTACTTTCTATGAATTTTCCAGGTTTGAAAATACAAAAATATCAGGGAAAAGTTTTCCATGAGGGTGGGATCCCTGCAGAAAACATTGTGAGCTATACCGAACAGAGGAGATGGATTTTACAGCATTTTGCTCAGTAAGTGATTCTCTGACATAAAAAAATATGATTTGAAAATATCAGAAAACACAAATGTTGTTATATGTGCAGGTTTTTGTAGACAAACACATGCAATAAATTAAAGATATCAAGTTACCTGGGTGGGAACAAGAACAGGAGGATATGCCAGCTTGTGATGGCGATACATCCAAAAGGAGAGAAGGACAATAGCAGCAATGCCCATGATAGGCACGATGGAGTAAAGAAGATTGCTGAACAGAGGGGGCTTCTGGGTAATGGGGTTAGATGTTGCTGGAGGAAGAGAAATAGCGAGAGAGACAAAAGATCAATACCAATCCACACAAGGTTTTATACACTCAAGCTTGCTCTTAGTAAATACAATTGCAGGAAAAGTATGTGAACCCCTTGGATGTCCCTGTATTTCTCATTCCTAGTAATAAAAGCAACAGTGTCTCCATTTAAAGACAATTTCTCCTAACGTGGAATGATCAGGGATTTTAGAGATACTTTTGTTACCCTTTCCAGCTTTTTGCAAGTCACCCATTCTGAGATCTCTTTTGATCATGGCATCAGGAAATGGTTCTTATGATTAGCAAACAAACATTTTGAGTGTATTTCACTGTAGGGCAGCTCAGACCAAAGTCTCCAATTCAGAGAAAATGTTATCCCCCAAATTACTGAAAACGACTATTGACAGAGTGCTATAAAGCACTATTAAGATTGCTTCTTTAATAAGTCATTTGAATGTGAAAAGGGTGATGTCATCAGTGTTTTATAGAATTACTTCAGCATACATTAGCATTACTCAGCAGAACCTCAAACAAGTTTGCTCTTGATTACTTCAGAGGAATAACACAACAGATGAGGGACATGAAGTCTGCCATACAAGTGTTATCCGTTGCAATAGTTAAATCTGCAGAGTACATTCAGAATATCTCACTGCATACTTTTTTCTTACTTGCACCTTCAGAACTCGCTAATTACAAGTTTTACACTGTGACCTTTTAAAAGGTCAACAATAAAAGGCTGTTTTATTCTAGGGATGTGCAAAACTACATATTTTCTAAATCAACTAAGCGGTGGGTAGCCTGAACAACAAGTCGACAGTCATGGAAGCCTTAATAAAAATGTAATAGTGCATATCTAACAATGATACAGTAAACATCATCAATAATTTTATTTTGCTTTATTTATTTTAGAAAACATTGCTTTGTTAGGTACATTATTTTATTATTAACCCTCTAATAATTACTTTAAAAACTTGAAGCAATGTTTAGAAGAAACACTCTAAGGCTACATCGTTTAATTTTATATGTTTATATTTCTATCAATATTACACATTATAAACAATGCAGTGTTTACAATAGCATATTTGTTTGTTTATCTATTTATGTTTCAGTGGTTGGGGTACCGTGGGAAAAACACTATTAAGGGGTGCTGTAGTTTAAAAAGGTTTAGGAACCACCGCTCTAGACCGCTGTAAAACGCAACACCTTGCATGCCCATACAATTACGTTTCATCACACCCCTAGCAAAAACATTTAGTCAGTAAACCGGACAATTAGTGCATACCAAACAGGGTTGCAATTATAAGAATTATCCATGATCAACAGTCGTTTAAGTTACTGAATGAATAGAATACAAGCATATGTTTTCACTCACAGACTAAAAGCTGTTTATTTATTGAGGTGCACTGATGAGGAAATTTAAGGCCGATGCCAATCACCAATATTTTAATAGTGTGATTGGCCGATACCGATCCGATCACTGATTTTTCTTTATCATTTTCAAAGTGCCCTGTGCCCAGTAATTTGCTGCAGTTGTATGTTAATGCACTACACTGTAAATTACATTTAAATCAGATCATTTGTGAAATGCTATCATTTATCTGAACTGAAACCAGTTATGAATAGTTCTGTTGTCACATACTGGCAACCAGTAAACACCATCACACACAACAGAGATGCACTCAAAAATAAGAGATATATCCATTACAAACCTATACTGTATATCCATCCAGAACTGCTCCAGTGAGAAATCATTAGTATCTATGATTTGCTTCACGTCTTTGATGTTTTGTTGTAAAGCAAATCACAAATTATTAAGCAACTGTGTGAAGTCTTGATGCTGTTATTGAAGGTTAAACTGTTATTACTGTTTTTAGTGGTATTGAGACAAACATGCAGTTTATATCTGATTTAAATGGGGGTTAACACAGAATAAAGCTGGGATAAGTAACTGATGAAAGATTGACACCACACAGAGAGAGTGCATGTTGCAGGAAGTGAAAGTACAAGCATGCATGATCTGGTGTGTGGCTCTATCGCTCCACACACCATCTGACTGTCACGTCTCAAGTTACGTCAAGGATACTAAAATTTGTATTTTGCATGTTTTTTGGTTTTAGAATTACTACCGTAATGACTCTTGAAAATTGGCAACTTACAATTCATACACATGTAATTCATACAACATTTTTCAATCAAACCAGCATATTTATCTGAATTACAGCATGTTTGAAAGTTTAAAATTACGAATTATTAGAATTGCCAATAACTCACCCTCCAGTGGCCGCAATGTCATGACTTGAGTACTCATTCATTAGGGTAGCAGTGTGTGTGTGATTCCGTGCAGGGATGTGCACGAGTTGTGGAATATTCAAATATTCGTTCTGCAATAATTATTTAAATAGTAAAAATACTACTAGAATTTCGCAAAGTGTTGCTTTGCTGGCCATATCTACAGTGAGATGCATGTTAAATCCTGAACACACAAACTAAAACTGGCAGTTATTACAGAATGCACTGGGTGGCGCAGTTGAGTGTGGACACAAGTTGATCACATTTGTTGAGCAAATGGTTCTGTCAGTACGCTCAGATGAACACCAAAAAAGCAGGTTATTGTGAGAATGTGGCTTACTGTGAGAAAGCTGGGTTCCTGTTTAAATGTACTGAATAAGCGGTGTACACTTTACTCTCCTATATGTGCAGCTTGTCAGAAAGCAGCATCCCCGTAGCAACGTAATCCCTGCAATGCTTCTGTAAAAAGCAAACATGGCATCCGAGAAAGACTTTGCTAGCTGAGGAAAGGGACATTCCATCATTTAAACTGGTGTGTATCAATGAGTATAGTTTACTGAGTATGTGGATATGCTTGTATTTCTCAACATAAACATGGCATGAGATACCTATAAACATTATAACTATTATACGCCGAGTGTTTATACTCGTCCTGTATCAGTGTTAATTTCGTCAGACGAGACTAAATATGTTCGTCAACGACCTTTTTTTCCATGACTAAGACGAGACGATGACGAGACTGCACCAATGTCCAAAAACGCTGACTAAGACTAAATTAACATGCATTATTGTTGACGAAAAAAGACGAGACTAAAATGTTTTGCATAAAATAAAAACTAAGATAAAATCTCTCTTCATTTTCGTATACAATCGTCTCTACTTTTTCACCATGAGATAGAATATTCAGCTGTTACGCCTTCAAAATATTCCGAATGAGTTTGCGCTGTTGCTCAAGTAACGGCTACAGGTCTCATACTCTTATAATCTCTCATTTGTTTTGAAAGATTGTTTATATTTCCTGTAAAAAAAAAAAAAAAAAAAAAAAAAAAAAAAAGGTCTCATACTCCTGTGGCTGCAACACGAAACTACATGGAGCAAGAACACAACAATCATAGACAGTGGCGAACACGCGATGAGCGCCGACGACACGCTAGGTAGAAGGAAGAGGCTCGATATTTGGTCGCATTTTAGGTACAATGATATTGACAAAAAGTCAGAATGTGTCATTATAACTGACGGGAAGCACTGCGGATAAACAATACCGGGAAAAACACCACCAACCTTAAGCGACATCTAAAGGCTAAACACCCACACATTCAGGGAAGTTAACTTAAATTAACGTCTCATAAGCTAATGCTGATTTTAGGTATCTACGCTGTAAATTAACCAGTTAGCTATGGTGTTGTGGCACATACATTATGCAGGTTATATATATTTTATGTAACTTATTTGCTTAATAAAATACTCTTCAGAACAAGTTCATCATTTGTGAATGTGTCTCTTAAATCAGAAAACCAGACACGTTTAACAAAGTGAATTCAACAAATCATTCAACAAGTGTATTTTGTCAGGTAATTATGACATTTAACCAGTATTTGAGATGTGTGAAACATTATTTGACTGAAATGGTTATCTTAGAATTAATCTCAGAAATAATTTATTTAAAAAAAGACTAAAATGTTTTGAAACTTGACTAAGATATATTGAGTTTTCTTTTGACTAAAACTAGACTAAAATGACGAGACTTTTAGTTGACTAAAACTTGACTAAGATACCTTAAATTCTCTTTTGACTAAAACTAGACTAAAATGACGAGACTTTTAGTCGACTAAAACTTGACTAACAAAAAAAGATATGTGAATGACTAAATATGACTAAAACTAACAAGGACATTTCGCACAAGACTAAGACTAAGACTAAATTAAAAATAGATGACAAAATTAACACTATCCTGTATGTTAACTGCGTCAGTCTACTTAATTAGCGGTTTATTTTCTTCGCTTTACGTGAGCTTAAATGCTTTCATTTTACACTTCTTTTGTTTTCATGCATTGCTTGTTTGAATATTTATATATATAAAACACTGGACATGATATATATGTTTTGAATATAATTTGAAGCTTGTTTTTTTTAATGGTGACGCAACCTTTATGACAAAAAAATATATTTTACAACGTCTCTCTCATTAATTACCTTCATTTAAATAATATTATAATATTGATAATAGAATATTTTAATATTCGTTTTATGAGTTTAAATATTCGAATAACAAATTATTGATGAATGCCCATCCCTAATTCCATGCATGATGCACTTGGAAAAGGATAGGCCCTGAATCTAGATACAATAGGAAGACTGGCTGATTTAGATCAGTGTTGATCGATCTGTGCACCACTGTTTATTTGTATACAGCATAGAGTTATATATGCTATAACCAGATGTGGCTTATTTGTAGTGTTTTTTATATTCATGAAACATATTAAAAACACACGATGGCTTAAAGCAGATACTCCTGATTAAAACAATCCCAAGTAACTTATATTAAGTATAGTAACTTATAATAAGTAACCCAATGTAAATTATATTCAGATGCAAATTATTTTACGGAAAATACAGAAATTAATTAATTGCATTTCATGTTTACATTGGACAACTAGTCGACCATCCCCATTTTCTTCCAATGTACATGTTTCTATGCAAATAAAAATTCCTGTTAAGAGCTGTTTAATGTAATCACATGTGTGTTTTTGCTAGAGAGAATAGTGTGCATGCTTAGTCAGTGCACATATTGGCTCTTGGTTTGCTAGGTCTTGTGCCAGAGACTGGATTGGGCCATGGCTGTTAGCCAGAGATGCAGCGAGTGATCCCTCTCACTCCTGCTATAGAACAGCAGTTCCCTTTTGCCCAGGCTTATGGCGGTACCAAGTGTAAAAGGTGGCCATGGGTATAGCCCAGTCGAACATCTGCTAAACCAATATTAGCTGTGGTTACAGAGAGATCCTGTTTGTGATGCTTTCTCTCTCCTCTCGTGCCAGCTCTGGATTTAAGTTGGAAGTGGGTTAAGGACTCTGGATTAGCCCATGCGTGCAGAAAAACACATCCACCCCCTACAAACCGACCCTCATCTGTTCCAACTCCACCCCTCCCCCATTTAGTAGGGCAGGATTGCCACACATAGCCACAGGGTTGCCAAACATAGCCACAAGTACCCTGGTCACAAGGTCATGAAACGCACTTCATTCCAAACTCAAAGAGTGGGAGTTCTGAGAAGCTCTGATGCACTTTGTGTAGTTCTCTGTGTCCCTATGGGCTTTTACATTTCGTATCAAGATAATTCCATATGGAGCAAGTCAGTGCTGGAAATATATCTATTACATAAGTAAAAGTGCTCTCTGACTAGTAGGTGGCTGCATTTGTATGCAATATATGCCAAAATATATGTCAAAATGCTCATGTCAAAATTACTACTACTACTATAAACATAATTGTATCTGTGTTCACTGAATGTAAACAGCCAGGATGTAATCGTGTTTCTGAATGTTTACTTCAATCCTTGATAGTGCTTTTACATATCCAAATTATTTTTTTTTTGGTGCTAATTTGTATCTTTGTACCGCAGCACCATCTTTAATTTTTGACGGCAATGAAAATGAGGCTGTGAGGGATAGACTTACTGTCTCTTTAATGGTTTATACTGTTGTTTAAAGTGTTTTGAACTCATTTCCGCTAACGAAACATTGAAAAAAAAAACATGTTTCCAAAACCTTTGAGGAGTTGAGGAAAATTAGGTGTGATCTAAGACCTTTATACCGCTTTATACAGTTCATGCCATTGAAGAGACTGTTAGTCTATCCCTCACAGCCACACTTTCATTATCATAAAAAATAAATACATATATGGCTCTACTGTGACTAATGTCTATTGTTTTTCATTTGTAAAATTTTAATCCATACAACGTTTGAATACATCCCTGAAAACTTGCTTTTGTTTTAATTTTATTTGTTAATATTAATATTAACAATTAACTTTAAAATTAAGGAGTGTGTTCAACAGCATATTTGTTTTTGCTGAGGTATCGATTTTGGTAAGAGAATTACGAAATTTCCCTTGTTTTTGCATTGACTACTGAAATATAGGTATCGTGACAACCCTAGCAGATAACAACTCACGATTGCTGAAATAAACAAATGACCCCTGCAGGGAGCTGAGAGCAGTGGGCCACAAGATTAAGACTGCCAATTCCAACAAGATCTGTATTTAATCACAGGCCTCCATCACTCATTTCATTAAGAGGATGTTGATGTCAGTGTTTACTCAGAGGAGATCAAGCGACCAGATCAGCTCTGGTAATTTAAAAGACATGGCCATCCCTGGGGCTGTGAGAGCACATTATGGTGTTACAAGCCCAAAGACCGCAAACCAAACTGGTGCTAGGAAAACTCTAGCCAGTATTAATGCCTTCTATATGATGCACTATATTCTATATATATTCAAGTTCTATGTAGTTGTTATTTTAGCTTTGTTCTACAGCATGTCTGTTTAGTTACTCTTTCATTAACTGAACTACACTGTAGCTGCAGGACAACTGTAAAAACAATTGTCCTACTAAAGAGTATTTTTGATCTGACATCAATTAAATTAAATTCTTCACTAAATTATGCGATGGATAGACCAAATAACCAATTCTTAATTTAAATGTAGATTCAACCACAGCCGTTGTTCTGTGTAGACAGAGATGAAGACAATGATGCCCTTCAAAACCTTAGTAAGAACGAACACATGCAACAATCAACATTCCTTCCATTCTTTCTTTTTGCAAAACACTAACAAAGATGTTTAGAAGAATATCTCAGCTCTGTTTGTCCTTATAATGCAAGTAAATGGTGACCAGACTTCAGAGCTCCAAATATATCATAAAGGCCATAAGACTCCAGTGGTTACATCCATATCTTCAGAATTGACAGGTGTGGGTGAGAAACAGATCAATATTTAAATCCTTTTTTGCTATAAATTCTTCTCCCTGCCCAGTAGTGGGCAATATACATGAAGAATGTGAATCATCAAAAACACAAGAAGAATGTGAAACTTAAAGTGGAGATTGACTGAGCAGGGAGGGAATTTATAGAAAAAAGGAGTTAAATATTTATCTGTTTCTCACCCACACCTATCATCGCACTTCATACATAGATATTGATTTAACCAGTGCAGTCTTATGGATTACTATTATGCTTTTTTTTTATTTATTTTTTTGGAGCTTCAAGATTTTATCACCAACTCACTTGCACTGTATGGACCTTCAGAGCTACGATATTCTTCTAAAAATCTTCATTTGGGTTCAGCAGAAGAAAGTGTGGTGAACAATAGGACCAGATGACATTCCAGGAGCCAGTTTATGGCAGAGCCCCTCACTAACGGTCAAGGCAAAGAAAAGTGGCTCCATTTTAATTGGAACATAGCAGGATCTACACAAACAAATGCCAAGCACAGCCATCAGATAAGCTGCTCGAACAACTGCCAGACACCGCTCAAAGGCAGGAAAGATCTTCCAATACATTGAGAAATACTTTTCATTGGGCCATGAATTGTTTCTTAGCGACATCTTAAACCCCCATCCTAAGGTTTGACCACAGTCAAATGACAATTAAGCTATCAAATGAAAACCACAGACAACCAAACGATGCATATTTGCGGCATCAATATTGTGAGGAACTTAAACAGTACAAAAATACACTCAGAACAAAGAGAGAACAGTGCATGCAAAATCAGCTAAAAACTATTGAAGAATCTATACATTCTAACAAATTCTGGGACAATTGGAATTCCCAGAATAAAAAATAACATGAACAAACAGCCATACAAAATGGAGACACCTGGAAAAATCACTTTGAACAACTTTATAGTTAAATAAAAATGAACCCAGAACAAACTCAAATATATGAAAAAATGATCAATATAGAACATACAATTGTTAAATACCAAAACCCATTAGAATACCCCATCACAGAAAATGAACTGATTGATAAAATCCAGGGCCTAAAACTCAAAAAAGCAAATGGACCAGATGGCATCTTCAATGAAATGCTGAAGAACACAGAGCACAAATTAAGATTGGCTTTACTGAAACTGTTCAACTTGGTTCTGAGTGTTGGTCATTTCCCTGACACTTGGAATAGAGGCCTCATAACGCCTATTTTCAAGAGTGGAGACAAATTAGATCCAAACAATTACAGAGGCATCTGTGTGAGCAGTAATCTGGGGAAGATGTTCTGCAGTATCATCAACACAAGACTCGTTCACTTCCTTACCGAACACAATGACTTAAGCAAAAGTCAAATTGGATTCTTACCAAATTTTAGAACATCAGACCATATCTTCACCCTACATACCCTGATTGATAAATACATCAACCAAAACAAAACCAAAATATTTGCATGCTTCATAGATTTCTAGAAGGCCTTTGATTCAATTTGGCACCAAGGTCTACTGTCTAAACTTTCAGAAATTGGTATAGGGGGCAAAACATACAACATCATAAACACGATGTATTCAAACAATAAATGTTCAAAATTGGCAATAAACAAACCGAGTTCTTCACTCAAGGGCGGTGTGTAAGACAGGGCGTCCCAATAACACCGACCCTGTTCAATATAGATACATTAATGAATTGGCAAAACTACTAGAACAATCAGCAGCTCCTGGCCTCACACTACATGACTCCACTATAAAGTTCCTACTGTATGCAGATGATCTGGCCCTGCAGTATCCAACAGAACAGGGTCTACAGCAGAACCTGGACATCCTGCATCAGTTCTGTCAGACCTGGGCCCTGACGATTAACCCAACTAAAACTAAAGTCCTAACATTCCAGAAATGACCCTGATGTCAGGGAAAGAAACACAGTTTCACCCTTGGTATGAACAAAATTGACCATGCCACAAACTACACATACCTTGGTTTAAAATTCAGTGCAAACGGAAACTTCAACTTGGCCGTGAATGAACTGAAAGTGAAAGCAAGAAGGGCTTTCTATACCATTAAAAAATCTATCCAATTTGAAATACCAATTAGAATCTGGCTCAAAATATTCCAATCAGTCATAAAACCTATTGCACTATATGGCAGCGAAGTTTGGGTCCTCTCCTAAATCACGAATTTGACAAATGGGACAAAAATCCGATTGAAGCCCTGCATACAGAGTTTTGTAAAAGCATTCTTAGGGTACAGAGAAACACACCTAATAATGCATGCAGGGCAGAATTAGGCCAATACCCTCTTTTAATCCACATTGAGAAAAGAGCCATTACATTTTGGAAACATCTAAAACTGAGTGAACCCAACTCTTATAATTTTAAAGCCCTTAAAAACCATGAAGTGAACGCTGAGAAGAGTCCCATCATTCAGCTGGTCCTGAGGCTCCACAAACAGACTAACACGACTAACAATAATCAGCCTCAGGACACGGACACCCTCATCCACACAATCTGGCCCAACAAAATGATTAACGCACAAAAAGAAAACTACCTAACTTATTGGAATGAAACAACAAAAAACAAAGCAAACTACAATGTTATTTGGCCATAAACAGAGATTACATGACAGCAGAATACCGAGTACAGTCAGATACTACAAACTGAGGAAAAACATGACGAGGTACAGACTGAGCGACCAATGCCTGGCGATAGAGAAGGGCAGATACAGACAGAGCTGGATACCCAGAGAGAGCAGGCTATGCCCGTACTGTAACCAAGGACAAATAGAAACAGAGCTGCACTTCTTAACCACCTGCCTTAATTATAATGAAATTCGAAAAACACTTCTTTCCCAAATTTGAAATTATTTGTCCCAACTTCAAAAAGTTGAAGAATGATGCACAAGTGCAATATTTACTTGGTGAACAAAGAGACTGCATGTCACTATCAGCAAAATACATCAATTCCTGCCACAAAAAGAGGGAAGAGTCGACCAAACAGTGATGCGCCCATTCACACACACACACACACACACACACACACACACACACACACACACACTAACACACAGACAGACAGACAGACAGACAGACAGACACACTCAAACTCTTGTACACACACAAACACCACTGAAAGTAAATACACTGTTTATGTTATTTATTTTTTCCCTGTTTTTCCACACTTGTTCAATACGGAATTTTACTTTGTTAATTTTTGATTTTTCATGCTCCTATAAATGCTTTGGCAATACAATGTACAATTTGTCATGCCAATAAAGCTCATTTGAATTTAAATGAATTGAGAGAGAGAGAGAGAGAGAGAGAGAGAGAGAGAGAGAGAGAGGATAACAGTTCACCCAACGTTCTTAGTGTCTATCTGAGAGACAGAAGATCGACCAAGTACCGAGACTCACTACAAGAGATTATTGCAACGGCAAGTTCAGAATCCCTATACCAGGGAGATAACTACAGCGACAAGGTTTAGCTCTGGCGAGCAAACCTTCTCTTCAAGTTTAGTTCATCTGTGTTTCTAATGATGAATCTTGCACAGGCACAAGGGCTGTACATCTGTGTGTTACAGATTGCAAGAACCTTCTTCCTTCCAGGAGATAAGCAATCCTCAGCTCCTTTGTATCAAAGGCTGTTGAAATGGAATCCAGCTCCTTCCCCACTGTAATCTGGCCCTCAGCCCCAGAGAAAGACATCGCCATCTCCGAACTCAATGATCGATCAAGGAGAACATAAGTATCACGACAAAACCTTTTTCCAGAGACCTTGGCATTAGTTTATACTATCAGTTTATGATTTTCTAATAAATAACCTCTGTATCAAATGTCTTTGAAAATAATCTATGAGTTATTAGTTTAAATAGAAATAAGGTTTTTACCTTATTAATTACTAGAGAAATAGTAGGATATCCTTAAGTCAATAGCCATGCTTTGCCATTGCTATATCCAGTTCAACCACTTGCATCTTCCCCTCCTATGCACATTATTTACCCAATCATTTATTTTTTCTTTTAGCATATTAGTTCTATTTTGTAGTTTTTGGTAATTATTATTGTTTATCTTTTTGTAAATAAAACAAATTTTATTTGAATTAACCTAACCCAGAAATGACTCCTCAAAATGTTGCACAGAAAATTCATGTAGCTACAAATTAATTTCTCAAACAGGCTTCACATAGAAATAGAACTTACAAAAAGTATTTTATCAATATTGAACAAAAAACAGTCACAAAAGAGGTGTCAATTGCTATGGCACTATAATGCTGCCAAACACACACACACACACACACACACACACATATATACACACAATTAGATAAAAAACACAAAAGTGGTTGTAAAAGGGGAAAAATAGTATTGAGCTTGATATGGCTTTGAACAAGCATAGTCATGAAAAATGCCTGAGAGGTGCTTTTAGAAAATCTGATGATTTTGATAGAGGTTGAGAAATCTAAGTTATGATGAGACGCAAAGACAGAAGGGTGGGTTCAAATCGAGAAAAATCAAAGAACAAGCACAATTACATCAGAGAAAGAGATGATGAGACATGGGTATAACTGAAGAACTTCCAGTACCCTTAAAGACTTTGCTGTTTGTATCGCTGAAGGGTCTCTTACTCTGAACTAGCTGTGTGTAAGGGTTGTAGAAGAACTTCTCGTTGCACATATTGCCTTCACAGCAGCAGAAGAATACATCAGGATCCTCCTTCTTCTCCACGCACTCTGTGCTGTAAGACCAAAAACAAAGAGGGCAGTCAGTTTACAGCCAAGTTTCCCTGTTTTTCTTTTATTTATTTATTTATATAAACTTAGTAGAGTTTAGTTTTATTACATGCAAATGAAAATGAGTCTGTGAGGGAAGGAAAGGTTATTTTAAATTATTCAGCCACCAAATATTGACTTTTCCAGTGGACCAGACAACTAATTTGCAATGTTTCATCAGATGAACAATTTTCCTGAAAACATACTGAATTCACCATATTTCCATCTAGAGGAGCCGAAAAATGTCAAATTTTTAATAGTTACATTTTTAACAAAGAGAAAAAAGAAACCCTACAGAGCAAGTGTGTGAGTACATAAAATGTATTGTGACATTAAGTCTATGAACATTCTACTTCTATTTAAAAAAAATTCAAACCAAGGTTGTCAAATTAAAACTTGAAATTCAATTATTTGTTGAATTTAAGATAGAAAAGCACATTTGAATGCCAAAATGATGCATTTCAATTTTAGGTTACGTCTACATTAATCCGGATATATTTGAAAACAGCGTTTCAAAATAAACTCTGTCCACACTAGCGTTTTCAAGCATTTTCCAAAAGTTGCTCATCCACACTGAAACAATCCTTTGCCTTTGAAGGAACGAAATGTGATGATTGTACAAAGAAACATTTATTTTTTAACAAAGCTATCAAAGTGAGTATCAACAGCGCCGCTATAACAGGGGCTGCCATCTTGATTGTTTTGGTTGGATAGATTACATGACTACGTCACATGACAACAAATACATAATAATTTTCAGATATATCCGTTTTCACAGTCCACACTACAATGGGAAAGACAGTGTTTTCAAATTTATCCACTTTGGAGTGCGTTTTCAAAAAGCTCAGTTTTCACGGACAAAAACACCATCTCAGTGTGGATGGAAAGCCAAAACGGAGAGAAAAAGATGCGTTTTCAAATTATGCTTTGTAGACTTTGTTTTTCCTTGTGCCGTTCCGTCTCACGCACGGTCGAGCACTCAAAGTATGCTCTTCTGACCATGAACGCATACGGACATGTTCCCCATGCGCAGTACAACTGCTTTTTAATACTCTTTGGAACAGTCAGCAGTAGGTGCATGCACAGATGAGGACTGTCCACATGTCTAGTAAGATGTTTTAGCACGCATAATACACTTAGTTGGAGGTCTTTGGCCATTGCGCCTTGCTCTCTTAACAGTGTCTCGAAACATAAACAATATTCAAATTTTTAAGTGTCTCGAGGTCCCCACATTCTGTTTCATTCTGTAGTGTTCCATCTAGTATCCTGTTTGAACTGCCCATATTGCAGAACTGGGCTCAGATACATTCTATTACCACAGTTAGGAAGTGTCTGATGGACTGGAGTTTTGATAACAGCTGTTTGATTTATATTTATTCTTTGCACCCTCATGTACTTTTTTTTAAAACATTTTTTAAAAATTTTAATTTTTTATCTGTGCTTGTCACCATCACTGAAATAATGCCTTTAAATTCTAAATATAATTCAAATGTTGGTAATATTTAAATGAAACATTTTAGTTAAGTTTTTAAATTTAGCTTTGATTTTCTTTTTTTTAAAAGCACACTAGACTTACAAAAGTCTTTTATCCTAAATTAAAATAATCTTGGCAACAAAACAAAGATCACATCACATAAGATACGCATATGCAGAAAGATGACAGGTGAATTTGCATTTTGCTCGGGTTAGAGAGCAAACAAACGAATAAATGCACAAAAGCAGAAAATGCCTTTGCCAAAAAGATACTTTATAATCAGGCAGCCCACATCAAAACAGAGCTCTCAGGTTGGCTTAAAGAAGATAAACAAAGCTTAGCAGCACACAAATAATCCTCAAGATAGGCACACAGGCTTGTATTGCACACACAGGTGCATATGGACAAATGAGAAGGAGTGGATAACATTCCTGAAGCACTTACTCAGAAAAAAGCAGAACGGTGAGTCCATTGCTTTTGTTTACATTTGCAATGTACATGCCATTAAGCAACCACCCTTCTTCTTGAGCTACCTAATGACATGACAGCAGCTCAATGTAGCCTACATAAAAAAAGCCTGAATCGTTCCAGTCCCAGCAAGAGAGGTAAACAGGTTCAGCAGCATGCTAGAACAGGAGAAGAGCTGCTGCCTATGAAAACACCTCCGTTAAGGGGAACACTTCCTGACCAGCCAACAGCACTACCTGTTGCATAGGTGCAGATGCACAGATAAGAGCGTTTTTAATATCTCCCCTATTACCCTAACCTGTTACAGGGCTTCCAACCAAACCTCAACAAGGAAACATGTTTGCACAAGGTTTTAGCTCAGAAACTGTTAAAACTGTATGCCATCTTAAGAAGAAATCATCTGGTTAAATAAATATTTGTAGTATTATTCCTTGTATGCACTCTATATTGTACACAGCAATTTAGACAAAGTGATACAATCCTAACATTTGCTTGACATTGCAATACTTTGATGGTTTGAAGTATTTATGTTTACAGTATGTTTTCCTCCAAAACCTATGTTCGTTAACCCAAACTTTCTTGGTTATGGGCCAGCTGACTTGAAATCACATTTTGATTGAGGAATAACAGTGAATTTTTGGATGTGTTCGAGACATTTCATGCCGGAATACAACGCTTCAGATGCCTCTGGGGTTTATTCATATTTTTTAATACAGGTATCTTGGGATTACAGCACGAGTGAGTGTTTTTTCCCTTTATATTTAGTGTATTGTGATTCAAAATGTTAAAATAAATAACAGTGCAGTATATCATACATAGATGCCTTGGATACGTGGTTTGGATACGTCAACTGCGGCGCCATCTTGGAACGGTGAAGGAGAGCGGTTTGAATCCGTTTGAATGCAAGTGAGTGAGTGGAGGAGATGCTTCAGACCTCTAGTTCCTTGCTCAGGCCGCTGCATAAACTGCTTTTGAGTGGAAACAGTATCGTGGTCCATAGAATCAGCAGTGATTAAGGGATCTACGTATGAATATCTATGCAGAGTAGGCTTACATGCTTACGTCATGGGAGAGGAAGTTTGAACTCCACCCTTATCAACGCACAAACCTCAAGCAGGCCAGAAGTGAATTTGTTTTAGTAATAACGTTTTAAATATTGATGTACAGTATTTCATAAACACACCTAGCATTTTGCTTCAGAAGACATTAATTAGACCGCTGGAATCGTATGAATTATTTTCATGATGGCTATATTCGCTTTTTGGATCTTCAAAAAGCTGGCACCCATTCACTTGCATTTAGTGGACCTGCAGAGCTGAAGTATTCTTCTAAAAATCTTAATTTTTGTTCTGCTGAAGAAAGACATTCACATCTGGGATGGCATGAGGGTGAGTAAATTATGAGAGAATTTTTAGTTTTGGTTGAACTATTCCTTTAACTACAAAAAATTATGACATTAATGAATAATTATTTTAATCGACAAAGTCTATTTTTTTAAATGTACTCTATTGGTTAATTGGATATGTTAAATAGGTATGAGCACTAGTGATTACCTGTCATAGCAGTTAACGTCATCCAGCCAGCAGCCTTGCCTTACTATTTCAATCAATCCTGACACATTTCGCCAAGTTGAATAGCAATGAAGTCTCTTGTCCTTGTCTCCCACGCAAGACTCAATACCGCTGTGGTTTCCTCGGTTCTCCAAACTGGGGTTATAGTTGAAGAAAACACATTTTTGTGTCTCTGAGCGGCCGAGGATGGCACCTAAAAACAAGCACAGTAGAGGACATTTAAGATTGAGAACATGGACTGCCAGTGGTGGGAAAGGAAGACATTACACACAAAAAACCCAATCTGCAAAAGCAAAAAAATTTTTGGTTTAGCACTTTTCCACCATTGGCCTGAATGGTTCTGAGTAACAGTTCCAGTAACATTTCCACTTGAGCATGGTTTGATATGCTATAATTACAAAATGTTCCCAGCCCACACTCTTAGCTAACCGTGCTCAAGACAGAGAACTGTCAATTTTAATACTGATTTCACAGCCCTAAAAATTTATTTAAAAAGAAATTATTTTATTTAAGGCTTTATTCATTTATTTAATTTAATACAGGGAATTTTGCCAGCATTTTTTTTCAAAAGTAAGCTAAACTTTACTGTAAATGTTCCAAAAAAGCACACTGAAACTTTTATCCTAGTATTGTGCATTTATTTTTAATTTAAAACTTCTTTGTGCATAGAAATTATATGTTTTTTGTATTGTGGGCTAATTCCATGACTGCTGTCTATTATTTTGAATGGTATGGAAAACTTTATGAAATAAACAGATGGCTACTGCGATTAAATTAATCACAAACAGTGGCCATTGATTTGTTCTCCGTACACTTGATGTGCACGGTACGAGATATATGTGTTGGCAGTCCTGGAAATGTGAGCGCAGCGTAGTTCTAGCGGGAAGACTAGCAGCTGTACATCATCACACTATTAGCTGGGTAATTCCTAGCCAATCGCAGGTAAGACATTGCTTTATAGGTCTGCTCACAATCTATCACATTGCTGTTTCAGTGCGCTAACACAGCAACCTCCACCACCCCACCACCACCAGTTGAGCCCTGTCCCGCACGGGGGTAGGCTCCTCGCCCCTGCCTCCTGTCTCCGGCAGGATATGATGGTTCCGAGTACAACTCCCTCGGACCGCCAGACGGGGCCTACGCCAAAGAGAGACATTACTTTTCTGTTCTACATTAATCAAATAAATGGTATCCTAAACCTCACTCAAGCCTGTGTGTCTTCCCGATAGAAGTTTCATGTTTGCAGCATCGGATTTGTGCTATGCCATTAAGATCAATTCATAATCACGTACAATAAATTGGCTTTCAAGGATGTTTACCGTTGTCATTAACACAGGCTAACGATTGGGATAAATTCTGTCATGTGACACTACATTTTTGCATTTATGCCAATTTTCTTGACAAAAAGTGTTTCCAAACCTGTATTTTGCCACATTTGAATTATCAACATAGAGTTAGAGTTATGTGCTAGAGTTAAACTTTTGAAATTTTTGTGATATTTTGCATTTTCATCAGCTTTATTTTGATGCGCTAAATCTTTTTTGCAAAAAATCTTTGGATGGAAACGTAGTTAATGAGATTCCTCTGGCAAATAGGAGTGGCAATAATGATATTGCCACGCAAGTCACTAATAAACCGTCGCCTCCCCCGTCAACAACAGCTATCTCTAGGGGCGGCTGTGGCTCAGGTGGTAGAGCGGGTCGGCCACTAATCGCAGGGTTGGTGGTTTGAATCCCGGCCCATACGACTCCATGTGCCGAAGTGTCCTTGGGCAAGACACTGAACCCCAGGTTGCTCCTGATGGCAGGCTAGCGCCTTGCATGGCAGCTCTGCCGCCATTGGTGTATGAGTGTGTGTGTGAATGGGTGATTGGGACACAGTGTAAAGCAACCCCAGGTTGCTCCTGATGGCAGGCTAGCGCCTTGCATGGCAGCTCTGCCGCCATTGGTGTATGAGTGTGTGTGTGAATGGGTGATTGGGACACAGTGTAAAGCGCTTTTGTAACCTCTGAGGTTAGAAAAATGCGCTATATAAGTGCAGACCATTTACCATCTCGCCTAGGGCGCCAAAATGGTCAGAAAATGGCGGTTGTTACACTTACTAGTTACCAGAAGAACCGTCCTACCTCATGTGCTGTATCCCCCGCACCACATACTCTGCTGCCATTTAATCCGGCGATGTTATCCGACGACCCCATTCCTCTGCAATGCTTTCTGTCCAGTGTGTAAATGTTATAATGGTCTTGTTCATTACAACAATAAACATTTATCACTTTTTCTAGATTAAATTATATTTTAAAAGGCTCGTGTTTAATGTTAAAAACAAGCTATTGGCAAAGAAAGGTGGTGTATATCCACTGTACTCTACAGAATATTTTCTGATCCAAATAAAACAGTTGCTTGTAATCGTTTCCAAAAAAGGGTTAAAACAACCAACTGTATTCACATAAGTGAACAAGATGGGAATTTTAATTAAGAAGAGCATTCTATCACATTTGCAGCCGCATTACCGTGAAGTGCGAGCGCTCCATGGATTATGCGCGCAACTATGCACATGAGCATTTAAATGTAGTCAAACGGGGTGCAGTTGCCGAATGGATTCGGTTTTGGCAATACTTGGGATATTAATGATTAATTGATAATCAATTAAATGACGAAAATTGTTTGATAAGCATACAAGCTATATTATTAGTATCCGAGTTATAATTAACAGTAATTAAATCACAAATTTAAAATAAACATAGCCTAAATGTTTTAAAATACACTGAACTAAGAATATTTTATGCCAAAAATTGCATTTATTCATTTAATGAAGGCTACACACACATATTATTGGGAGTCCTCCAAGCGCGTTTTGGGGTATTTATTTGAAAGATTCATTGATTGTTACTTTCCACGGCGATCGATTATAAAACATTTCTGAAAATTGATCTCCCTGGGCAATACTGAAGAATAAATGGAATTGTTACATCTTTTCTAGTATTTTAGTATCAAATTGGTTCTTTTGGCATCCCTAGATAGGAACATTAGTGATCAAGACATGGGGTGACATTTGAGGGGATGTTTACATATTATACCACATGGAACAGTTCATTCTTTGGGCCAAGTATTGGAAAACTGTTTATCTTATGTTTATTTATAATGCTTGGCGAATTAGCCTATATAAAAACATCTATGTAATTAAAAGTAATTACCATACATTTCCCAACCATTCATTTTATGGCATGGAGCTGTTCTTTGAACACAGCAAACAAATGAATACTTTTGATTATACTGGCACTGTAAGTAAAATCTGCTAGCCCTTCAATTTGTAAATTAAGGCTGACGTTGTGCCTTGTATTTACTTTTTAGACAGCTCCAGAAACATCCCCAACACAGTATAGATGTAGGAGTCCAGGTTCCTCTACTAACAGCTGGAGACCCTGCTTATCCCCTCCTACCTTGGCTCATGAAAATGTTCTCTGGTCCCTCTCTGTCAGCAGAGGAAGCAGCTTTCAACCTCCACCTGAGTGGCAGCTAGGTTGAACACACGATTGGCCTTCTGAAGGCAAGATGGCGTGTTCTGGCAAAACTTTCTGATATTGACCACAAATTCATGCCAACAGTTGCCTGCTATGCCTTACATAATTTGTATGAGAGAGAAAGGCATGGGCCACAACGTGTTCCAGACAAGCAGCCACAGGAAATCCTTGCCCAGCCTCCTCAACATCACTGCAATGCTGTACCCAGATGCTCTTGTTCAACATATCAAGCAGAGGCCAAACTAATGCTTCTTAGAGTGATACAAATAAAATCTATGAGATTAAATTAATCTAAAATGGAGCACAGCAGTGTTTTATTTCTGGACCGTAAATGATACACAAAGAAAAAAATAAACATTTGTTAAAGTTTACAAGTACAGAATACGTTATCCTATGTAGGATTCAAATGCTTAAATATATACATAAGTGTTAGTAAATAAGGGAAATAAACTTTGTTACAAAATGTAAATGCATTAAAACAAATTAAAATATATCTTTGTTGTTTTAGTGATGGTAAGTAAAATACACCAAAGAAAGCAATAATACAAGTGGAAGCAAGCATCATGACAGATTTATTATTAGTTTTTTACCTTTGCAGTCAAGTGCACAGTTTTATTAACATGAACACAAAAAAATCAGTCCCTCTTAACTGGACACTTACCAAAGTGCTTAAAAAAAATGAGGTAACTCTTTTTAATGTAAAACTGCAAAATAAACTCTTCTTGTGCCCTCAACTTTAAACTTGTTTGGCCTTGAAAGTTTTCTTTAATGCTGTAATTGAGCAAAGAATAAGCTGTGACACTCATTTAACATGAGAAACCTTGAACATAACAGACCAGATCTCTACAAAACATTCCAAATGAAAGTACATTTTGGAAGAACACTGTGATTCATCAATGCTTGCAGTAGATGTAGCAGGGTTGTTAAAGAGGACCCTTTCACCATACGCAGTAGATGATGAAAAGTAGTGGATGGTGGGTGAAAAGTTGTAGGTGGCATGAACTGATATAAGTGATTTGGCACACTACTATGGGTACCATCCTGTTTCTATGCCATCATATCAGAAGCCTTGGCATGTCGTTCCATAGCATTAGCACAGTGCTGTATACACTGCATGACTTGCCCCATAATGCTGGTCATGGCTAGCAGGGTTTGTTCATCTTTTGCTGCTTGCTCTCTGTAGTGCTGAAAATAGATCTTGTAGTTAAACCTACTCCTACGACTTCCGGATTTCATTGAGGAACACCTCCAGAGGTTTTGTGAACTAGGTAAGACTGTACTTGGTGAAAGGGAAGTTGACCTCTCACAATTACTAGCTGATGAATCCCTTGAAGTATTACAATCGCCTGTTAAAAAGAGAAAAATATATTTAAAATAAGTAATGAGAAAGAAAAAAAAAAAAAAAAAAATCACTTTCCTTCGTAGAATCATACTCTAGCTCATGGGATTTTAAATTGGGGTCGGTAAGGAACCAAAAATATTTAGCAAAACGTATTTTAAAAGACATGAAAAAAAAAAAACTTCATACAGCTAAACATTGAAAAAACATTTCTAAAATGTAAAATGCACTATTTGCTATAAAGCTGCTTTGGAACAAAATTAATGCAAAATTATTAATACAAATGACAAAAAAAACAATTATTTAATTTTGGAAACAATATGTTTATTTATTTTTTGTCTACTGTCTAGTGTTAGTTCTTAGTTCACAGACTGGGTGCACATTTGCAAGCTTTATATTGAATACGCAAATGCTCTCACTAAAACTTGACATTCAGTCACACTTAATTTAATGTGTTTTAACAAAGACAAACTTTTAGCTAGAATAGGTTACCTTCAGAGTCTTGCACTCTGTCTGGGTCTTCAGGGCAATCTAGAGAATTGTCACCTGTTTGAAAAACAGGAAGAAAATATCATAAGTAAAATGCATGCACCTGCACAATATGGCATAGCTTAACGAAATGTATTAAAAGAAGTTGATCGTACCGGAGTTTATGTTTGAAGACAGAGCGGTGACCATTGGCCTTTGTCCTAGTATTTTGTCCATGCCATCAAAGTAGAGAAAGTTGGTCTTGTTTGGCTTGTGGAGGCAAAGTCATGTGACTTTTTTGATGCACATCTAGAATTTCTTCATTTAGAATAAAAAAACGTATCCACCTCAAGTAAGCGTATATGTTTTTGTTGAACATTTTGGATCATTTATTTGCATCTTGGTGTTTCCTACTGCAGAGTTTAACCAAACCAAAATGCGCATAAAAAAGCGTTGATTAAAACATAGCTAGCATCACTAATCCACTCTCGCTCAGAATCAACCACCACAGATACAGTCCTTTTATTACGGTGTTGACAACAACACAGGAATAGCCAGTTATACACAAATGAATGCATGCATGCACATCATAGACAATTTTGTTGGGAATTAATTTGCTAATTGCCCTTTAGTGGGAAAAATCCACAGGATTTGTTCCAGAGACACAAGTCACCATTATCAGGATTAGGAGTAAATCTGCTGGAATTAATGTCACATCCACGTTACGGGTTGCGCCAACTACTCAACTAGTCTAATAGAACATCACTAGTCGACACGTTGGGTCTGTAGACTAGTCGTAGATCACATGACTTCAGTTGTGATTGTTCCATATTGTGACAGGAGGAAAAAAAAAAAAACTGTATCATGTGAATGTTCATAGAATCTTTTTTTTTTTTTTTCTAATACAATCTATAAGGCTGTCTATTCACAACAATTTTAGACATGTCTACATCAGTTGCTTTTAAGGATGCAGGCATCAGCAGGGCTCGACAATAAGGACTGCCCGATGGCCCGGGGCCAGTGTGAGAAAGATTCTGGCCAGTTGCTAGAACGGTCACTTGCCCGATCGGAACAGTTCTGCATTTATAAAATTAGTGCAAGCAAACAGCAAGCGAGAGAGCACAAAAATTACATGGAGCGAACTAAGTCTTCTAACCGAGGAGCGAGCACGAGTATATTTATATCGCAAAGACGTGCAAATGCATAATATACTGGACGCACCAAAGCACAGTCGCGTGCACGCACAAGATCGTGCAGACACCGAGCGCACTCTCCTAGCACTGTCCACGGTCTTATCCAAGTGTCTTAGCAGCAGCTATTACCAATGTGTATAAATGGCAGGAAAAAACCCACTTAAGGAATTTCATAGAGGGATTTAACATGTTTTGCAACATTTTAAGTATCCCCGGATATTCCGTGTTCACAGTGTGCGAAATCCCCACATTTTTCATTTTTACATGTTGGTGAAAATGAGTAATCCACACACTGGAACACAATAAAGCAACAGTTTCTTTCTATAGGGCAGAAAATCCATATCTCTCCATGCATGTCTCATCATCATCATCATCTCTCTCCATGCAAAGTAGCCTGTTTAACGAGAATGTGCTGTTGTAAAGGGAGAGTGCGCTAGTTTTATTCCCACTGTAAAAAAACAAAACAATTTTCTCTCATTAATTCACCTTTAGTGATGAAGTGCCGAATGAGACGTAATAAACTTTGTTAAACCCCAGTTATACACGTGTCTGTAAATCACACGCTGCTCAATATCCAAAATCAAAGAATACATTTAATTATGTAATGTTTCAAAAAGTAAATATTAATTTGAAATGATAATGCCGTTTGATATGAAAAGAAGCAAGATCACTACGACTATTAGGCTATTATTATCATCAGAGCTGCTCAGATGCAAGGTGAATATGAATATTTGAAACGGTCAACGTCATATCCTCCTCATAAAACATGTTACATGTCTTGTTTCTGGACCACACAGGTATTTTTGTTTTTGTTCTTTGTATATCAAAGTTGGTCTTGTTTGGGGTGTCTGATTTCATGTTATATACTAGAGATGTTGTAAAAAATCGTTTCAGCGATGCATCGCAATTCATATTCAAACGATTCTGAATCGATTCTCAAAAGAATCAGAATCAGTTGCAACCGCATCTGAGAACATCAATCAGCACATCTTATCACGTGGCTTTTGAGCACGTTACTGTGGAGACATAGCGCATGTGGAGGCTTCGTGCTATTCTCTGTGGTATCCACGCACAACTCACCACATGCCCCACTGAGAGCGAACCACATTATAGTGATCACAAGAAGGTTACCCCATGTGTCTCTACCCTACCTAGCAACCAGGCCAGTTGGGTTGCTTAGGAGACCTGAGTCACTCAGCATGCTCTGGATACGAACTCGCAACTCCAGGGGTGGTAGTTCGCATCTTTACTCACTGAGCTACCAAGGCCCCTGGGGGACATTGTATTAAAAACATAAGAGATGTAAAAAATAATTTATCTTGGGACATATTTTTTTTTTTAAAGCCATGATGGTAAAAACAGCCATGTAATTTTTGAGCCCAACTGGTCCAGTAGAAAAAATCCTTAGCGTTGAGCCCTGATCAGTGCAGGCAGTTGTAAATATTTATCACAGCATCTAGCAGTGCCGAAACAACAGTGAACAAAAAGGTGCACTAATACTGTGCAAACAAAGTTAATATAAATTTACATAAGAAATCACAGAATACAATGTAGGCTATCACTCACTCGAAAGTAGATTTTTATGCTCTTACACAAAAAACAGAATGCACACTAATTAACCACAACAAAGTTTAAGGTCAGTTCATGCAGCATTTTATTTGCTCCAAATGCAAACTACAGATACTACATTATTATACCTGCATAATATATATCGGCAGTTGGAGCAGGCATTCTGTAGTGCAGCTTTTATGCTTGTTTGTTTAGATGGATTGTTTAAATAGAATTTGTCACCTCTACCCTGTTGATGAAACACTAAGATGCATGGAGAACATTAGAATCGGATAACTCCCTAAATCTAAATCAAATCATATTGTGAGGTACTTAAAGACTCCCACCCCCATGCTTAACATGTACATATATCAGACAACAAAGTTACATTAAGCAGAAAAAAAGTGTATAGTAAAGTAATTGGACAGTTAAACAACTGCTACTCTATTGGTCCAAAACACATAAAATTGTCCATGTAAACACACACAAACACTTATGCAGTCTGGTACAATTGGATTACAATCAGATAGCTATCAATTTACTTAAGATCCTGTTTTATGGCAAGGATAAACAGGCCACAAGCAAAGAACAGGGTGTCATAAGTCGCTATATGTCATGCCACCCTCACTACTGGCACCACTATGGTGTAGACCAGGGATTCCCAAAGTGTGGTGCGCGCACCCCCAGGGGTACGCGAGCTGCCACCAGGGGGTGCGCGAGAGGAAAAATGTAATGGCGGCCTGTTTTTTTTAAGTGGGATTTTTCCATACAATCAAATAAAAAACCATGAACAGTAAATATTTCCTTTGTAATCGCTTTTATTTTAAATTTAAAAAACTATAATTTATTTGTTTTTGATAGAAACGTAGAAGAAGACAGCTGCTGTCTTCTTCTACACACTGCTTTTTTTATGCACTGCAGCCGCTAGCTATATGCACGCCAACTTGTTTCATTCATTCATTTTATAAATATGCTTAACTGGCTGAAATCAGGGAAACTGTCAAGTGGGACGTCTTATGTTAAAAGTGTTAGTCACGAAGGAGGAGAGGGACCAACAAGAGAGAGTGAGGATTTGGAGACAACAGAGACGGAGATAATAGAGAAAGAAAATGAGCGGGAGTCAGAAGATGCGCCGGAGGAAACCGAAGAGGAGGGAAGGAGATCGCAAAAAAGAGGTGATGAGGGTGAACACCAGACGGGGAAAAAAAGAAGGAAATATGATGACAATTATCTGGGTCTCGGCTTCACTTGGATCGGCGATACAGATTGCCCGAAGCCTCAGTGCGTGTTGTGCAGTGAAGTTCTAGCAAACAGCTGTCTGAAGCCGTCTTATCTCCGTCGTCACCTGCACACGAAACATGGCAATTTAAGCCAAAAGCCCCTTACATATTTTAAAGCAAAGCTGGGGGAGTTGCAGAAAAGCCAAAAAAAAATGCAGTTTCATTCATGCGTTGGGTCTACGAAAGACGCGTTGCAGGCTTCATATCTGCTCAGTTACAGAGTAGGGAGAAAGGGGCTGCCGCACACAATTGCTGAAGACGTGTGTTTGCCAGCGGCCAAAGAGATGGTGGAGTGTATGATTGGAGAGAAAGAGGCAAAAAAGTTGGACATGATTCCTGTGTCCAATAACACTGTGTCGCGCCGCATTGATGCCATGGCTGAAGACATCCTGGCTACACTAGTCAGCCGTGTGAAGAAAAGTGAGTTTTACTCTCTGCAAGTAGACGAGTCTACAGATGTTGCAAATCTGGCCAATCTCCTTCTGTATGTACGTTACCTTTTTGAAGGAACGGTACAAGAAGATTTTTTGTTCTGTCGGCCCCTTGCTACCCGAACAACAGGACAGGAAATCTTCAATTTAATTGACGTTTTTATGAGGTCCAATGGGATCGACTGGGAGCGCTGTGTGGGAATTTGCACAGATGGGGCAAAATCCATGACGGGGAAACACACGGGGCTAATAGCTCATATTAGGAGAGTCTGCCCATCCATCAGCTGGCTACACTGCAGTATTCACAGAGAGGCCCTCGCAGCCAAAAACATGCCAGCTGATCTACTTGTAGTGCTGAACGACGCAGTCAAACTGGTGAACTTCATTAAAGCTCGTCCGCTAAATTCACGAATATTCACACTGTTATGTAATGAGATGGGCAGCGAACACAAATCACTGCTGCTGCACACAGAGGTGCGTTGGCTGTCCCGCGGCAAAGTGCTGACAAGGCTCTTTGAACTCCGGCACGAATTGCAGCAGTTTTTTGAGGAGAATCCGTTTCATTTGGCCTCCAGTATGCATGACGAAGATTTTCTGAAAAGGCTCGCCTATCTAGCGGACATCTTCTCAGCTCTGAATGAACTCAATCTAAGTCTGCAGGGAGTCAGTGTAACGGTGTTCAACACACAAGACAGGATTGAGGCCATGATAAAAAAGCTACGGTTCTGGGCGAGTTGTGTGAGTGGGAACACACACCTGTGTTTCCCTACGCTTCACAGGTTCTTGGGGGAAAATGACATGGACCTGGGTGAGCATGTAAAATGTATCATAATTGAACACCTCAACCAACTCGCCGAGCAGCTACGGAAACACTTCCCACCTATGGACACATCTCGTGCTTGGATTCGCAATCCATTTGAAGTTTCCCTGCCCGTCCCACAGCTGTCATTTCACGAGCAGGAGCAGCTGATTGAGCTGTCATCTGATGGAGCACTGCAGTTACAGTTCAAACGAAAGCCACTTGTGGATTTTTGGACCGAGTCACTGACATCATACACAGTATTGGCAAAGCAAGCCTTGAGAGTTTTGATGCCCTTCGCCACAACTTATCTCTGCGAGGCTGGTTTCTCTACAATGGCAGCAGTTAAAACTAAACATCGGCAAAGACTGGATGCTGTTGAGAAGGAATTGAGGCTTAAACTGTCTTCCATTGCGCCAAACTTCGGAGAGCTTTGTGCCAAGATGCAAGCCCACCCATCGCATTAATATAGGTAAGTATTTGAAGAGTTTGGTTTCAAAACGCAATAAATCCATTTAGATTAATTTGAGTAAAAATGTGTTTTCTTTACCAAGAAAGTGGAAAGATGAAAACCACTATTTTCTGTTTCAACCTTTCACATAGCATTTGTAGGTCATAATAACAAAAAAATAAAATAAAATCCAGGTTTTGATTTTCAAAGATTTATTATAAAAACGGATTATTTTTTCCCCAAAATGCAATAAATCCATTTTTTTTTATTCAAAATGCAATTAATCCATTGAATCAATATATATATATATATATATATATATATATATTAAAAAAATCATATTGAAACTGTTAAAAATACACAACAACGTAAGTTTATTAGTATAATATTTTTATTAAGAACTGTAAAGAAGATTGAAAACATTTTTCCTCCTCCCGAGTGCCTCATCTTCTTAATCTCCTCACGTAAATGATTCGATTTCGATGCCTTACGTTTCTTACCCACCGCAGAAACAACCACAGGTTCATCAATGCCGTCAAAATTATTCATTTTTTTGTTTGTTTGTTGATCGAAAAGTACAAAATAGATAAGAAAAACTAGGAAGCCGGGTGTATTTAAGGCGCTGCCGTTACTGTTTACATTACGTGGAATGGTGCGTTGTGATTGGTTGAGAGCGGATATATCGCATTCTGCAGAGAAGGAGACTGGCATTTGTCGCGGTTTGGAAAGAAAGGGAGAAAACATGACAGAATAACACGGCGGATATCGCATTTTACTTAAAATTAAACATTGACTTTTCAATACCAACCAGATACAATACAGATTTTTGCAGTAACTATTTTTTTTTTTTAATGGCGTTTATCGCGTTTTGGAACCAAACTCTTCATTTGATATTATTGCTACACATAGGCCTGGGAATACTAACACATCCTCCTCCCCGTCTCTTATCTCTCTCTCTCTCGCTGCAGACTGAGCGACTTTTGCGCTGCACTTGAAAAGTTCCAGATGGATCCTCTTTTATCCTCTTAATTTATTTTATGTTTGAGCCTATGCTCTTTGTTACTTATGTTGTGGATCGTGTGAAGGCTAATTTTATTGTCGCACTTGAAAAGTTTCAGATTGATCCTCGTTTTTTATTTTAATTTATTTTATTAAATATTCATTTATTTATTTTATCTATTTCGGATCCTATTCTCTTTAATGTTGTGGATCGTTTGTAACATTGCAATTTAATTAATTGTACCGTCGTTCTAATTTCCATAACCGTTGTGATGTTGTTATTGTCATGTGTTCTGGTTATTTGCACATGATTAAACATGATAAAACAAAGTTGCGTTGCATTTTTTTTTTTTTTTTTTTTGAAGTGGGGATTGGGGGTGCGCCAACCGGTTGGGACATAGAAGGGGGTGCGCAGGAAAAAAAGTTTGGGAACCGCTGGTGTAGACTGTGTCAAATTCTGGGGGGATCATGGAATTCCAATATGAATCGCCAGACTGAAACTCTCTATAACCCGGATTTCAAACAATCAGCAAATGTGATGTGGGAAATCTGCCTATGTTGTATTTGGTGAGAACACCCCACAAAAAGAAAAAGAGACAAATTTAAATTCACATTTGATTCTGATAAGCAAACAATGGTTTTGAGATGTAAAAAAAAAATAACAATGTACATGGATGTGTTATGAATCTTGCCCTGTTCCCACTGTACACTGTATGCAAATGTTAAGAACTAAAACTCAAACTGAAACAGCCTTGACTTGAATACAATCTTGCTAAAACTTTGTAGAACTAAGCATTGAATATAAAACTGTGACCATCAACACACATGAAATATTTTATCCAAGATTTGAGTCTCATTTACAAACCATCAAAATCTGTCATATAAAGAACCCCTTACTACATATTTTGGCATCCTAGGTTGCATACCATTGAGCAGCTCGGACAAAAGCACTCACAGGCAGTTTGAGACCTTTGCACTTTGCCATTAACACACTTCCTGTCATTAATGCATCTTAAGTTCCTTCCTAGAATTCTTCGAACCAGGATACTACAATATGAGAGTTGAGCAAATTTGAAGGATTCTTGCATATTTTAGCATGCTCTCCCCAATTCTATAAGTTATCAAATGTATATTTTAGCTGGCATTTTGATGATAAATATTCTTTGCAGATAAATATTATTTTCCTATTAATTGTATCTACCCAAAACATTGACTGATTAATAGATATTGATAGGGCTGGGCAATATGGCCAAAACTGTTATCACGATAATCTTTTTCATATTGTTCGAAATCGATATTTACACATTGCACTTCCTTTTTTTATTATTTCAAAGTTGATGGAAGAAAAGTAGAAAAAAATAATAATTCTAAACTGTCAAAATAGTCTCTACAAAACTACACAGGGGGTCCAGAGAAGGCCAAAGCAGTGGGGTCTACAGGATATTTTACCAATTTTACCATTTATCAATTGAAAATAAATGTTAAAGGATCATCTGTTTTTTCTGAATCATAGTGACAGCAGTCCAGTATTTGTTGGAATATTTTTTACATTAAAATTAAATCTTTTTTATATTTCTTTATCTTTAAGTATGGGGCATAGAAGCCCTTGTGACTGTGGAATGATGTTGAATGTGGGTTCAGAGGTGTCCCGAGAGAAAATTTAGAAAAAGTTTTTAAACAAAAGTAAAAAACATTTGTATATTTTCATTAAAGTGAGAGACTAGTCTGCCAACTAGTATTTTTAGTCTTTCCTTATCCATTCCAGACATCTAATTAATTTTCACAAAATTAGAACAGTAATCGATTTGTTTATTATTAAAGGCTCATAACATGCTGAATAATAAAGATACATTTAGAAGGGAAAAACGTTATGGTCTAAAAGGTGCTTTGAAACCACGTTAACTCATGTGGCGCTTCATGTCTACACGCATGCAGGGAAAAGAGGCAATGCGTGCGGAGCGGGACAGGGCAGACATTATGCATGTTTGTTGCTAGGGAATAATATTCAAGATTACAGCGCAGAAAGATCAGAGCTGTTGTACACATCATTGTTGTTCTGTCGCGCTCTTCACTAGAGACGATGAGAGGGCGCAACCGTTGTCATGTAGTCTTGCGGTGCGGATAGAATAAATCCGGTGTCCGACGTAACCTAATTGTTAGCAAGGCAGCTAGTATTAGCAAGTTCATCCAGTCTGACCCTACGTTACCACTTGCGCATTGTGAGCGAAGCTTAGAGCGTTTTCAATTCATTCATATGAAATCCGAGCATCATGCTCGCAAGGTGGATCGTAGGATTGGCACAATTTGGCAGCGGTGCGAAGCAAGCTCTCTCCTAGCCCTGTGAGCGCCTCTGAGCACATTTCGGCCACCCCAGTGGAAACACAACCGGAGAACGCAACCTGATTGTGTTTTAGCGACACGCAGTAAATATAAAAAAATCCTCAAAAGCTTATTGTGGATTTTCTTTATCGAGATATATATCGATATCGTTTTATCGCCCAGCCCTAGATATTGTCCCATTACCTGAAGATGCTTAAAAGCCATTAGCCAACAAATAGCTGTATTTTTTACAATTTGCAATTAAAGCACTTGTTTTTAACTAATAGTTACCACTGAAGACAGTTGTATACCACTGACAATATAGCTGAACATATGTTCTCCGCTGTTTCCTCCTGATTGAAATAAAAATAAATATATAAATAAACCTTGAACTAGTCTGAGTGAGTTGCTGTATTATGTATTAAAAGATGAATGCACACTCTTATTTAATAATTTTCACAAAAAGTTTTGGAAATCACTAAATAATGATAAAATAAATTGCCTTTCAATGTTTTTTGCAAATATCAAATTTTGAGTCATGAAACTCATTAAATTCCTTGCAGTCATACTATTTAGCAACCTGAACTAACCTTGACAATAAAACCTACATTACTAATAAAAATAAAAATTAATTTGATATTTTTAAAAAAACTCTTCACTATCATTTTATTAACATTGTGGCGTAAATCATTCATCCTAGAAAAGGTGTATTCAAGTGAATGATTTGTATTTTTATCAAGTAAATAGATCCTGACTGAAAGCAAATGCTTTTGTCCTGCAAATCTGCTTTAATCTGCTTTGATTCCCCTCTGCCCCCTTTTTCACAACCACAACCAGTAACTACCACAGGACAGTCCAAAAGCTCCAGTGTGTTCCTGACAATCAGATATCTATTAATGCATGACATGAGCGATCACACTCACAGCAGCCTGCATTTACAGGATCAGACTTTGTCTCTGTATCCAACTGTCATAAAGTGACCTGTCTTTGTCTCACTGAATGTTGTTGGTAAACAATGAAATTTGTGTAGATGTGTAATGAAAGACAGGATGTTTTCTGAAAACATATAATGCTAACCCTGTCCCTTACAACCATGTCACTCATGTCTGTTTGCTGTTAGCCAGCTATAGTTTGTCAGTGCAGTAAGTAATGTAACAGATTGAAAGAGAGCATCTTTTTGCAGCTCATCAGACAATGGTGCGGTGGTGGATTGTGTCCGTTGAGTGTTGATTTCATGCTACATTGTTACATAGTTGGTGAGACTCAATGCTGGTCCATCTTTTACTCTCAGTGACAAGTTTATAACTTACTAGCTAACCACATAGCTACATTCATTGCTTGTCAGCTGAGAGGAAGCTAATGTGTAAACATGTATTCAACAAACTGTTTTGTTCAGGATTCACAGAACAATCAATAATTGTCAGTTATCGGTATATTTCCCCCCTCTAAAATCGGTATCGGTCGGGCTCTATTGAAAACACAATTGTTCATTACAGGTTTAATCTATTATCCTTTCAAAATAACAGAATATTGGGGCCAAAAAAATATTCAACGCGTCTACTGTTACAGAGATAAATTAATAGATTTCAAATATGGGGTAAAACTCAATATTTACTCAATCATTATTTAACCCCACAATTGCCTGCGACAAAGAAAATGTGAAAACTATAGCACAGGTCAAGGCAAAGTGTTAGAGGACAAAGGCAGCACATTTGATTTCAAATAGCCCTTCTGTCAGCAGTGGTCAACCATGGTTGTAAATTATTCACAGAGGCATCTGCATCTTGGGCAACAGTGGCTGCAACCTGCCTATGTCACGGAAGTCCAGTCGGCGAGGATCAAAATACACTGCAAAGCAACACAAGGTCAAGCTATCAATCACACATTAGTGTTTCAAACTAAAGAAAATATGATAATCAAATGATGGTGTATCAAGATTCCATGAATCAATACAAAAAAACAAAACAAAAACAAACAAACAAAAAAAAAATCAATGGAAGGACTGTCCATACACAGGAGGATAGGGTTGTGAACAAGCATCTTTCCTAAAGCCCCATCTACCTAGTCTTCTGTGTTTTCTTAGCATGGTAAGTATTGTCTTATACAACTGCACATGGATTCATTCAAACTCTTGCTTTGTTCAAACTGCAGGAAAAATTACATTTTTCTTCAAATCCATTTTTTTTTTTTTTTTTGAGTGACAGTTCAAACTGCAAGTTATATGTAGCCAGATCAGATTTTTTTTCTGTTCACAATAGTCTTTAGCTAGCATGTCCACATTAGTTGTCATAGTAATTATATTCACCATGCATGAGATTTTAGCGATGGATTGAACATGCTTTTCATGAGGGCAGTATCCATATATGAACTTTCTTCACAGACAACAGCTTAAAAATGGAGTGACATGCAATCTTTGTTGCAGCTAGTGTTACTGCCTGTTTTAGCTGGGACATTCTGACATCCATCCATATGGGACACCTTTTATCTTGGTGTCCTGTATTTTAGCAGAGAGCAAAAAAATCCCATATTGAAGGATCTGCATCCTGTATTAAACCATTAATAGGTATGACAGTGAGATGGGGACCTGCGTCTTCTGTTGAAATGCTCAAAATGCTCAAGTGTCCCGTTTTCGCGAGACATTCAATACTTGATCGCACTGAGGTTTATCGCAACCAGTATGGGTTACTGAACCTTAGCGCATTTCTTTTGGTAAGTGAAGACAACATTTATATTATTATAAGAGGTTTTCAGTGCTTTGCGTGCCCTGTAACATATCAATTACATATGGTTGTGTTTTATTCAGGAGTGATTATCTCTACCTATCTGTTTACCTTCCACTGTGAGTTTTGTAGGGCTAAAATGTGTAATAAAACAGGCTGAACTCACTTTTGAAATAATTGTATGATGTATTTGATGTGATGTATTTGTATCGATCCTGCAGCATGGCCATCATTACTGTATTAAATTCAAAGTGCCCTGTGAAGGCAGTAATTATGTCGTTCTCATCACAAAACCTGATATATAACAACTATTGCACACAGAAAATGACGGGGAAAAAAAAAAAATACACAATGAAGTCCGATCTGACCATTCAGACTGAGATGCATTAAGATTTTAATTGGATTCGGGCCTGATAAAATGAATAGGATGTAACGTGTTTTTGTCCTGTTCAGACTACAAAAACCTAAATGGATTTGAGTGACAGCATCCAAAAAATCAGATTTTTTTCTGCCTGTGTGAATGTAGCCATACTGACATACAAATATTTTGCCATTAAAAAAACATGGCGCAGGCAAGAACATTGATAACATCTGGGTAAAATACTTTGCTGAGAAAACCAACTAAACTTAGGGAGACTAAGATCAAATACAGTAAGGCCAAAGTTACAACACTTTAAGTGTGCAAACTTTTCTGTATTAAAATAATTTCTCCTATACCAGCTTTACATGCTGAAACAACCGTTAGCCAGTGAATTTCTCAAGAAATGGAAACACTAGTGTCTCTGTGCCACTATACAAATTCCTCTGTTCATTACGAGTGCCCTGTCCAGCCCAACACAACACTTAATCAACCAATGCTGTGATTTTGGGGAGAAATTATCAGTTTGTTTGATCAATAGCAGATGACAGGCATAATGTTTATTTTAGCAATTCTGTTTGGTGGAGCAAGAGGGGCAGAAATTACATACTTAAGCTTTAATGTGCTTTCTTCCTGAAGAAATGAGATTGCATGAGGTGCGGCTTGCACAAAATTAACTTTCCATATGGTTATTTGACAATGATGTGTCAACAGACTGATCTATCAGTGAAATCAGAAACAGTAGGTCCATATTTCTTTATCTTCAATTGGTATGTGATTACCAGAATTCAAAACATATCCGAAAGACGGCAGAGACGTTAAATTGAGGTCCTGACTCAGTGGCCATTATAAATCCCAGGGCACCACTTTTAAAGAGTTGGGGTGTAAACCCAGTGTCCTGACCAAATTCCTCTCATTGACCCTTATCAATCACAGCCTCCTAATATTCTACATACATTAATTGGCTGCGTCACTCTACTCTCTCCTCTCCACCAACAGCTGGTGTGTTGTGAGCGATCTGGTGCACTATGGCTGCCGTCCAGATGGATTCTGCACACTGGTGGTGGTTGAGGAGAGACCCGTTCAGTTTGAGTGTAGCATCAGAAAAGCGCTATATAAATGTAACATTCATTCACTGACACCAGTGGCCAAAGTGATAAGTGTTGTTGGGTGTATGGGCATGGGTGTAATGTCCACAGAGTGGTGCAAAAAGCAAGTTGTGAAGAGAGTTGTTTTCAGCTGTACAGGCTGTAATACGGTGAAGAGGAATGCATGTTTTATAAATTCTTCCCCCCAAACCTAAACATATAATAAAGGAGTAAAAAATGTATTTTTGAGAAAAAAAATGCAACCTCTAAATCGAGCTCGTCACTGATTATAAAAATTACTGAACACGATTACTTCATGTTTTTAAGGTGGCATCCAAACCGGGTCTCCTATGCTGCTGAGTGCTTCATGCCACAGGGGAAGGTAAACATGCTTGGAGCTGATGCAAACACGTATGATAGGAGATGGCGCTTAGGGTACCAGAAGTATTGGAAACAACAAGCCGACCTCCTGTGTGACATGTTGGTGTCCACATGAAAACTAACTTTGTTAATGGATTAGTTCACCCAAATATGAAAATGCTCTCATCATTTACATCCCAGATGTGTTTGCCTGTTTTTCTTCAGCTAAAAACAAACAAAGAGTTTTGGAAGTATATTTATGCTCTGTTGGTCCATAAAATGCAAGTGAATGCAGCGCCATCTTGGAACGGTCAAAAAGAAGAGATGTTTGAATTGGTTTGAATGCAAGTGAATGGAGGAGATTCACACACCTAGTGTTTCACTTCAGAACACATAAATTAATCCACTGGAGTCATATGGATTTTTTTTATGATGGCTATATGCACTTTTTGAAAAACAAAACCATTAACTTGCATTTTATGGGCCTAAATAGCTAAAATATTCAAAAATCTTCATCTGTGTTCTGCAGAAGAAAGAAAATCATACACAACTGGAATTGCATGAGGGTGAGTAAATGGGGAGAGAATTTACATTTTTGGGTGAAAAATTCTTTAAAAATAACAATGGATGTTAGGATTCATGCAAGAGCATCAACTTTTTGTGGAAGAATCTCTCTGGATGTTCAGACAATCTCATGGGCAACATTAAGAAAAAACAATGTACTGACCCTTGTGGTTAGCTATTCGAGCTAAAAGTCTGATAAACTATGGGGTTCAACAGCTAAAATGTTTATGTTTGCTTGATCCAAATTACCATATAAAATGACTAATTAGCACAGCATTCAAGAAATAATAGCACTATATAAAAGACAACCTATCGCTTTTGAGTGTTTTCTTTTGTAGCTTTATAAACAATAACTAGTATATTCACTCCTATGTATATTAAAAAAAAAAAAAAAAAAGAAAAAAGAAAAAAGGGGGGGGGGGGGGGGGGTTAGGAGGAGTCAAAAAGGTAAAAACAATGTTTTCAACAAACCTTTGACAATTTGTAATATTTTAGACTCATGCCAAAAATATAAACTATAATCCTAATGCACATGGTTTATTAAATTGCCCTTCAAAAAGTTTGTTGTGGCTGTACAAAAGAGGCTTTTATACAGTAAATATATATTATCCTCAACATAAAGATTTTTGTTTTGGGGATTTGTTTTAAAAGTGGTGTTGCTGTACAATAGCCCCCGCTAAGCTTTCTGGGTGCAATACAAAGGGAAAAAATATGTCCTCTTTCTCCCAACATCTGTGCCTAAAGATTACAATGCTTAAGCCTGTAGAAGTCCAAACACCATTACTTCCACTCTACACTAATATGCGGTTTACTCTTAAAACACTGCATTAATGTCATTTGAATGCACAAAACTGATCGGTAACAGTTTACAATAAGGTTTCATTTGTTAACATTAGTTAAAATAAACTAACAATGAACAATAATACTTAAACTCATATTAATAAACGCTGTTAATATTAATTTCAACATATAGTACTACATACATTTTTTTAAGTGAAAAGTTGTATTTGATAACTTCAGTTGATGTACTATGAACTAAAATAAACTATCAATTAACAATTGTATTTTTATTAACTAACATTAACAAAGATTAATAAATGCTGTAAAAAACATTGTTAATTGTTTGTTCATTATACCTAATTCATTAACTAATGTTAACAAAAGGAACCATAAAAGGTTTTTCAATTTCATCAATTGTCTAAAAAACAGCTGACCTCATGTTTACTCTCGATGTGTAATAAATACAACAAAAACAGATAAAGGAGTCACTAAAATACTGCAGTTAGGAAAATTTAACTTCATCCATCATCCAGATTTCAGGCATTTCGTGCCTCTTCCTCAAAGTTGTCATATTATAAATGTAAAGCATTGCAGCTTTATTCAATATTAGACATTTTAAATCACACCACTCTCTACTGTGAGGGACAAAGAAAACTAAAATTAGTTCAACCGATAAAGTTATTTGTTCCATGCCAAACCCCAAGTGTGGATTTGCAATGCATCAATATTAGACAAGTGTAAGCATTTTACACTAATGCTTGTTGAATCTGATTTGATGTATGCATGCTCAAATGGATTAAACTAGAAATTGAAAAAAAGAAAAATGCAATTCATGATGTAAAAGACACAATCTGAGAATAACAATAAAAAAAATAAAAAAAAACAAGGTCTACTAAACAACTCAAATTACATATAATAATTAGAGCCAGACCAATATGGGATTTTTGAAAACAATACCGATTTTAGATGGGGACAATTAACTGATTACCGATAAGGTGGCCGATATAGTTAATTTTTGAACTGGAATAAAAACAGACCTTTTCTATGTTTTCCGATTTTGCACCGATAAGACTATGCAAAGGTACTCAGAAGTCTGCTTTCTTAAATTTTGTTATCAAAGAATATTTTACATTATTATTATACATTATCAACAAATTCTAGAAATTAATACTGAGAAATTAATGAATAAAATAAATAGCTTAAAAAACATCAGTACTGTATGTTCCTTATCAGTAAGTTGCTAACCACTTAAATAAATAATAAATTCAAATAAAATAAATAGCTAAATATAAATGCAGCGACTGGAATTGTTCGGTTCAAGGGGGGACCAAACTGTGAATCCTGAACGAAACAGTTTGGTGAATACGTGTACACATTAGCTTCCACTCAGCTGACAAGTAATGAAAGTATCTATGTGGTTAGCTAGACTGTAAAAAACTTCAGTAATTTTAACAGTAAAAAACTGTAAAAATGCTACAGAAATAAAATGTTAATTAACAAATATTAACTGTAAAATATACAGTAAAATGTTTTAAAATATTTTAAAAGACAATACAGTAGTTTTTATAATAAAATTATGTAAAATTTAAATTATTTAAATGTAAAAAGTAAGATTTTCCTGTAAAATTAATGGTAAAAAGAACAAGAGAGTACATGTACTTTTTTACAGTAAATTATTGTTAAATGTCATCATGTGCCCTTCTGTAGTTACTACGGTGATTAACAAATACCTTATAAAGTAAACAACAGATTTTTAAAGTTTCAGAAGGTATGTTTATGAATTTGATACTGTAAATTTAACAGAATTAATTATTTATTTTTTTTACAGTGCCAGCGTGTAAATTACAACCATTTTAAACGGTAAAATCTACAGGTTGTTCTGTAAAGCGGTTTACATTTTAATGTATTTTTTACATAATTATTCTGGCAACCACAGCTGCCAGATTTTTTTTTTGTAAAAACAACAGGATTTTTTTTTTTACAGTGTAGCTATAAGCTCGTTGTCACGAAGATTAAAAGATGGACCAGCATTGCGTCTCACCAACTAGGTAACAGCATAGCGTGAAACAACACATAACAGACACATTCCACCACTGCACCGTTGTCACCGTTGTAACAGATTTGAGCCATTTACTGTGAAAACGTATATGAAGAACACAAAAACAAAAAGTGAGGTACACTTACTGACAAAACAACTTAAGTAATATCTAAAGTCACAGTCTTTCAAAAACTCTCAGTTCTTTCTGTAGTAAACAAAATCGGCGACTGTAATCTTAATACACTAGGACTGAAGCTCTGCAAATGTCTTTAAAGAGTAAACGAGATTCAAACAATAATCAGGTACACTTTAGGGTTGCTATATACTGGTTTCACGGTATACCACGGTTTGAAAATTGACAGTTATCATACTATGTACATTTGCTTATCTACGGTATTGAGAAAAAAATGCAACTGGACGGAGAATCTCACATGCGCTTGCGCATCTTCTTTCCTCCTTGTCTGCCTGACTCGTCAACTTGCATCTCACACACACACACACAAATGCAGCGGAGAAAATGTCAGAGAGAAGCGATGGGGTCTGACATGAGTGTGTGTGTTGTGCGAGTTAAAGCAACTGGTCTATTCGGACTGGGTCGCGGACAACAGGGACAGAAAAATGCCATGGTTCTCCCATTGAAGATATTTTGGCGGCCGCCCAAGTGATCTACTATTTAGGACTGCCGAGGCAGATTTAATGATAATCTCGCAAACAGCTAAAGCAGACATGGGCAACATTCAGCCCGCGGTCTGGATCAGGCCCTCCACATGGTTTAATGTGGCCCGCGGCTCATTTATTGTAGAAGCGTTTTTTTTTTTTTTTTTATTGGATATTTCAGTTAACTTGCATTGGGACATAACGCATCTCCACAAGTCTTTAACATGTCAGGATTGCCAGATAAGAGATGCAACACCCCCTGTTTTAGATTTATACTTGCTTTATACTTAATGTTATGTTTATTTTGTGTAATCTGGCAACCATGCACGTCTCGCTTTCTCTTTGAACAAACTTAGTGATCTGTGGTGCAATATTCTGCTCAAGGAAAAGTGTCATACGGCTACTCTGTGTCCATTCTTGAGGTTGCTTGTGATGTTTGGTGCTACTAATTTTGCAGATAACCCTTCTCAGTGATTAAATTAAATATAAAAGTAGATCTCTGCATCATTGACATGAGAGCAAAAGCAAGCCATAGACAAATATGTATATGTATTTTTTATTTGTGCAACTGAGAAATGTTGAAGTCCCTTCGCACCTTTAATCTAACTCTTGCAGTAATCATTTATCATAGTCATGCAGCTGGTGATATTCAGTTGTGTGCTGAAAGTCAAACGTTGACATCAACAACAAAAATAATATAATTTGATGCATGTCCTTTTACTGGAAAACCATGAATGAAACTGCAACATAAAAGGAAATGCAACCCAGGATACATTAAATACAGGTTATGTTTTTACTGTGGTGGGTCGCCACTTGATTTCTAATGTAAAATCTGTCCTGAAGCAAAACCAGTTGAGAAGCACTGAGTTAAAGGTACAGACAGGAGCCGTCTACAGTATATGTTAATTATTAATAATCATAGGACATTACTTTAAAAGCTCACACAGCTGGTGTAATTTTTCATTTAGTAGTTCATTTAAAATGTAAACTAACATGTTTTAGTTAATATAACATGTTATAGTTACATTTTTATCATGTTTATAATTAGATTTTTTATTATAATTCTGTTAGCTTTCTTATTTTTTCTATTTATATTATTTTTAAAAGGGAGACTTTTTTTACACATCAATAAAATAAATGGTTTCAAGTTTCAATTATAATAAATTGTTTGCTCAAAAATAATGAAATAAATAAATAACCCTTCTGTTAAAAGAAATTGTGTAATAACGTATACCGTGATACCATGAAACCGTGATATTTTCTGAGACGGTTATCATACCGTGAAAATCTCATACCGTTGCAACCCTCCTGCACTTCAAGCAGAGGTCTACTTTATATGCTCATCCCATTAGTAACAAAGCTGATTCCTCTGAGACAGCATGTGCAATGTGACCCAAAAGATTATGTTTCTCATATCCCATCCCATAAGCTCTATAATACTACTTTTGCCTTTACGTTGATAAAAATAACAATGTGGTGTGCTCAAATACAACCTTTTATTGATTCATTGCCTCTGTTTCTAAGAGAGCTGGGCTGTGTGGGCAAGTGCAATCCTGGATGAGGGATGTAGTGGAAACACAACAGAGGGAACACAGAGTACAGGCACAGTCTGTGGCCCTTATGCATCTTTCCATAAAGCAGAATCCAAACATTTATTTCAGAGTATGTTTGCTTTGAAGACTGAATATCTTTTTGAATAAAGGTAATCATTAAGGTGTTTATCATATATGGACATGTAACTTCAGCATTCGTATTGAGTGATATCTTATCTAGCAGTAATGTTCTCACATGTAAATATGACCTTTGGCCTGCCTGCCTCATCAATTGATTTTTTTCATTAGTACATCAGTCATGTACTGATACACACAAACATAGTTTTGCGTATCATGAAAAATCGAAAGAAATACAAAAAATAAGGGAGCTACCAGTAGAGGGGGTTTACATGCATACAACATAAAACATGAATCAATGCAGCCAGCACAATAATCACTGCCTGTATTACATGAACATACTCGGCATACAACACTAGCGTTTCCACAACTCCACCGAACAGGGCTGAATTGAGAATTCAGATCAGTTACAGTGAAAATAAGATGCACAATAGTGGCAGTAAATGTTGCTCCTGTTTGGTGCATGCTCAGATTATATTCAGATGGTGTAGTGTCGCAACTTTACGAGAAACCAGTGAATTCGATCTCAATGCGAAGTAACACGAGAAACGTTCCCCGGTAGCACATTACAAAAAGAGACGTCATATGTTATGATACATATGAACACTGTGCATACTGAAGTCACATCGATGCATCTCAATAAAACATCTTTATGCACACATTAATACCCACCTGAGGAGCAAGAGATGAGGAACACTCCAAACGCCAGCTTAGTTGCAGGTCCCATGTTTTCAATCTGCTGTCCTTTACCACAAAATCCAAGCGTTTTTGCATTAAAGTTTCCTTCAAAACACTATTGATCAATAGTCAGTAAAACACATCCATGTCACAGATTCAGTGACATGCCAATGCACAAATCCAATGCAGTTTGTAGTCCTCAGGCTGAATGATTGAGAAAGACAAATGTCCACAGGTGATAGTTCATTCAAAGCCGTCGAGCTATAAAAAATACAGAGATCTAGGACTGTCCACGCAGATTATCTTCAACCCCATATCAATAGCGAGATTCTACTGCAATCCATATGAATACTGTATCCATAAAATGTTGCCCTGCACGCGCTCAGAATAAACGAGTCCGTTCAAAAAGCTCTTTCAGTAAGTGAGCCAGCTCCCATCCCCAAAGATCAGAACAATTGGAAAGCCTATGCATAGAACACGCCATAAAATATATTTAGTGGCGCAAAGGTACTTCAGGTAGGTACTTTTCAATCAAAGTAATGCATCAAAATCACTCAAACCTGAAAAGGCAATATATGAAGTGTATCTACATTTATGGGGATAATCATTACATTAATATCCCCAAATACTGTTTTCACATCTCTCTTCGTTTATTAAATACGCACTATGTTGTATATTTCGTATAACACATCATAAATAAAGTTAAATAAACGGGGTCACGCGCACGATTCAGCGCGAGCTCAAATTGACAGCGGGGGAATTAAATATGTCCAAACGTCCAATACCCACAGTTCCGTTGGGGTTCAATGAATCAAATATCAAATAACAACCCCAGAAAGCGTCTCAAGAACAGCTATGGTAAATAGTTAAAACAGGCAGTCCTTTTAAACTAAGAAATGTCGACGGCTGAATACATCTTAGCACGCGCAGCCTCCGAAATAACTTCATCAGCCCTGTCGGGATTATGACACCAACAATGAGACGGCATTGATCGATAACAACACTAAATGTAGTCCTTCGGTCTGTATTGCCCGGGTTTTCACAGTCGGCTGACTTCGTATAGCTGTCTGAGCTCAATTTGCCACGATTTCCCTCTCCGTTGCCGTCGTTAACGTTGGTTTACTGTATTCAAGATGGACGCCCGTGCGGAATGTTTTTTTTTTCCTTGTCTGTCCTCCACTACTTTTACCCGCCCATCTCTTGCGTAAGCGCAACACTGTACAACGGCTCTGCTGACAGACAAGGCTCTTTAACCAATCAGAGAAGTAGATGCAAATGACTGAAACCAACCAAATTGTTGCGACAAATCCAGCACTATCTGAGAATGTTTTATATTTGGCACTCGAATTACGCGCATCCCGAATGGAGAATGTTAATGTTTTCCGTGTCTAGGTTAATAGTAGTGTATCTTATCTGTGATGTACTGTAACACTCTTCCATTTATCCAAATTTACACAATACTAAAGTATCATTGAACTCAAAGGCAGAATTGGGATTTACAATTTGGCCTATCCTCATTTTATGTTGCAGTTTTGGTAGACATATTTACACATTTTTCAATTCATGAACATATATCATATGAGAAATAGATTTATGGGAGGCAATGAGGTATTTACTGTTTTACTCCTACTGGAAGCCATTAAATGCCTTAATGAAAAATCAATCACCATTTTTTGACAAAGTGTGAAAGCATGAGCTAGCTGGTGCTTCGTATTTATAACAATATTAATAATTGGCCTTTAAATAGCATATACCATTATTTTATTAGCATTGAAATTCCCCCTTACTATGTTAAGACTTTCTTTATTGCCAAAAACAACTGACACTTAGGAATTCCTGCAAGAGAATCCATGAGTTAAAGTGCACTCAAACTTGAAATTCAACTTGCATTACAAAGCACATTTATCCAGATATAAGCAGTTCAAACTCACATGCGCATGTGGCCTCTGGGCTAAACAGTTGTTCATCTAAGTATTCTTTACATATTTAACTAGCGTGATGTTGTCATTATCAGAAGTGACTTGATGTGTAGCCACTTTGTAGTTTATTTGTCTAATCTCATGTAATAGCTGCATTTTTTAATTCAAACATTTAAGAATGCAATAATAATTAATCAGGGACTTAAAATAAATACTAAACAAGCATATCCTCTGTTTTTATTTGGGAATTCCTTATTGTTAAATGAAAAGGATTTAAATCTACATCACAAGTTCTCCACAGAGAACTGCTCTTTGTGATTTGTGCGCTGCTCTCATTGTAACATAATAGCAACTCCCAACCTGGCCTAGTGCCGCCTATGTAATCTGATCCACAAATATTCACACATAATCCCGATGCCCTATTTAACCATTAGCATTTTTTTTCATTGCTTCAGCAATCTGAACCTCTGATGAGGTTCTTCAGTTCCTACATTCAATGATTAGATTCAGATGAAAGCTTTGTAGCCTAATGTTTGAATAGAGCTCTTTAAAACACATTTCACAATGAAATGTCAATTTTTCACCAACCAGAGGTGACTTTGGAAATGTAAAAACTAAGCTACTGTGAAGGTCAAAGACATGTGATCAATGACAGTGCACACTGCACTTTGTCTCCCACTCCTGATATTTCAAACCCGAGATAATGCTGAAGAACGCTTTTTTCCACCATCCTCCCACACCTCACCTTTCCCTTGTAAAAATGTGGAGTTAGAACCAATGCACTTCCATAGACAGGGTTTAGTAGGCCTATATTTTATCAGGTTTTCAACACTGTCTGCTTTTTGTTGAATAATCTGTTCAAATTAAATTATTATAAGGCATTCTTATACACAGCTGTTTTTTTTTTTCATCTTTGACTATTTCCTTATATTCTTACTGCAATCATTAATATCATATTGCAGTTCATTTGCATGCAACAACAATCAGAAGTAATCAAAATTTGTTCAAGAAAAGTAGCCTATGGTCATAAAATCTTTGAACCATTAGTTGTTTCACATAAATGTTCACCAAAAATTAATAGCATGCTGATTTTTATTTTTTTTTCTTTCAGAGTGACTCTTTGCACTAGGCTGAATACTGTAGAACCTGCAACACAGTGTGGTGTTTTGCAAACCAATAGTCTGGTGGAAGCACAAAAATTGAAGACAAACTGCTCCCCTAGTGTTGCTATAATGGCGTGGGGTGTAACGAAGGTGTGGATGTGCTTTTTCATGCAAACTACCTGTGTTCGATTCCACCTTTTGCTGTTTGACTTCTTCCCATCTTGTTTCCTTTCTCCACTTACAGTATAGCAATAAATATATATTAATATAAAGTTTGATTTTCTCGAAGTGATTTGGTCACATTTAAGTAAAAAATAGATTTTTGGGTGGAAGCCGTCGTTTTAATGCAGTTAACCATGGTGTTACTACAATAATATGGCGTAAATACAGTAACCATGTTTTAATTTTGTGGTTACTATAATTTTTACTACAAAATACCATGGTGATACTATAGTTACAGTAGTAATACCATGGTACATTTTTGTAAGGGAAGGTTAGGGTTAGGGGTTGGTATAAGGTGTCTGTGGGACTCTAAATACACACAATAAAAATGTTGCAGAGATGCTCCTATGCTGTATGTTAGTATTTAATTAGGGATACAAATAGCATCTTACATTATTAGGGCCCAAGCCTGAAAAGGCGAAGGCCCTATTGTTTTCCTTAGGATTATTATTATTATTATTATTATTATTATTAGGGCCCAAGCCTTGAAAAGGCGAAGGCCCTATTGTTTTCCTTAGGATTATTATTATTATTATTATTATTATTATTATTATTATTATTATTATTATTATTATTATTATTTTATCGACTATTCGGGCACTTTTGGGGGCCTTAACGTGCTCTAAAACTCTTGAAACTTTGCACACGGGTCAGAACCCGCGGCCATCAGAGCTGGGCTGAAGATGGTACCCGGGCGTGGCAGGGGGGCTCAGCAGCGCCCCCTGGAACAGGGTCCGAAACCTTGGTCCATAAATCAAACACACTTGCATGTAATAATATGAAAGTCGGTACACATATAGATCTCATCGTTTCATATATACTTCATGCTCTTACTTTTTACCTCAGCCCAACAGGAAGTCGGCTATTTAGGGTTGTTTGGAAAACGTATACAATGGAATTTGAAATACTCCTCCTAGAGAAATCATTTAATCGCCACGAATCTCAGTCAGCATGAAGTCAAGACATTGAGGATGAAAAATTGCCAGCGGATTTTTGATATCTCGAACGGTTTGGCCGTGGCGAGGAAACAAATTTATGGCGAGAAAAGTGAGACAGGAAGTGTGTTATAACTTCTGCATAAATTAACAGATCTTGATGAAACTTCAGCAGTGTGTTCGTTGTAAGAGGCCGATCACATGGATGTGACTATTGTGAGTCAAAGTTATAGCGCCACCAACTGGCAGCAGGAAGTGTGTCACTTTCAAAATGCTTTGAAATCACCCTCTTGTTTTTACCCGATTTGCTTCAAACTTTACGTGTATAATGTAAACACACGGCAGATTTAGACCTGTGAAAGGATTATTGATATCTTAGATACTGTTGCCGTGGCAACACTTCAAACTTTACTTTTCTTTATTGATGCTTTTGAGACTCTTAACATACTTGAAATTGCATGAAACTCGACAGAGACGTCACATTTATTAGCCAGTAGACATGTGCAAAGTTTCAGAAATGGGTGTGGTGAGGGGCTCAGTAGCGCCACCTTTTGACAAAAAAGTGGGGGGTTAGTTTCATCTACAGGTACAAAAATTGGTATTGATATAGTTCTCCTCAAGCCGGACAACTTTCTAATTTACAGTCATTAGCTCCGACCAACAGAAAGTCAGATATTTTGGTTTGAATGTGGAGAAAATGTCAGAATTTTGCAAGTCACTCTCTAAGACTTTGTGTGTGAGGAGTAGGAAGGGAGGGGGTCTTGTGAAGTAATACATAGGGCTATACTGCCCTCTTGTGTTCAACATAGTATGGGTTACATTAACTTTTGCACGATATTCTAATTTTTCGAGTTTCACCTGTATGCAGAGTTGACAGAAAAATGTTACACACGCCGTAGCAGGTGAATACAACAAAGAACTAAAGCCTAAAAAACTAAAGTTTAATCCACTGTCTGTTCATTCTCTGAGTGGCAATTACAAGAAATGTCCAATAGATGGCATCCAAGCCTCATTGTTCAATGATTTACAACAGGTCTGAGTCCAGAATGGGCAGGGACTGAGTTCAACAGTTGCTTGAGCTCTTTTGCAGTCGAATCCCAGAAAAAAGGCAAACAATGTGTCCCCACTCAATATATACATCAACTGAGTGGAGGATACAATTTTTAACAACCTTTAACCATTTACAGCCAGAGCGTTCAAATTTGGGAACAATTATTCCCATGGTTCCTGTCTCAGTGTCATCGTCGTCCGATCACCGATTTTATTTCTGAAGTCTGCCCAGATACTCATGACAATACAAGCTAAAGGCACATGTGATTGGTTAAGGGGTTACTGGGCAAGAATAATAACTGTATCGTCATCACCGTCTTCCTTCATTTCAATGGAAAGGTGATATCACGAGAGATTTACTCCAGTGTTGGATTTACTGCTTCAAATTAAATACTGAGGCGATTTTTGCAAGGTAAGAACGTGTGTTGTCTATATTTTCTATAGAAAGTCAAAACGTTTTAGTGACGAAGCATTTATTTGTAGGAGTATTGCTAGTTATTTCTGGAAAAAAATGACAAAACAACTCAAATAAATGTTTGTGAGCAGTTTTGTGTGAAACCGCGAGATGCGTCGCGTCTAACGCACGAGCCCCGATGAGAGATCGCATTCGCTTCTTCTTGCGTTTGAACGGACAATTTCATACTACAAAATGTCAAATTACATGATATATTGTCTGTTTTGTCCCAAGTGAACATAAACAGTTGATGAAGAAATCGCGAATCGAAATCTAGTATCAACACTTCCGAGAATGATTATCAGCGTTGTGTCTGACAGCGCGAGGCATCTCATTTTTACTCGCATCTTCATGGAGGTTTGTCGGTTGTATGTAGTTTCACAATCTCAATCAAGTAATCTCTGAAATGAATACAGATGTAACAGCACGAAAATAATGAGACTTCACAGTTCTCAAAAGATTAAACTCACTAAAACAAGCCGCACAGACTGTGCCTTGAATGAAATGCGTTTAAAATCCTCTTAAAGAGACAGTAACAATTTTCCAAGTAAATAAAAAGTAGGCCTACAAATGGTTTTCACCCCAAAAATAAATTTCTCTCATCGTATACTCACCCTCATTGCATCCCAGATGTGTATTGTTTTCTTTCTTCTAGTGAACACAAATTAAGCTTTTTAGAAGATTATCTCAACCCTGTTGGACCTTTCAATGACTTGAATGGTGATCAGAACTCAGAAGCTGCAAAAATCAAATAAATGCAGCATAAAAGTAATCCATACCACTCCAGTGGTTAAATCCATGCCTTCAGAAGTGATATTATAGGTGTGGGTTAGAAATAGACCTATATATATATACTTCAAGATGACATCACTCTGAAGTACTGCGTAAAGAATATCCCACATTCGCCCTTAGGGGGCGCTACAGGCCATGCCCAAAATTCCCATTTTCTGGTCAAAAATGTTCTAATGTTGTATATTAATACTACAGGCCAACAGGAATTCACAAACCAAGAGTGGCCCACATTCGCCCTTATGGGGCGCTACAGGCCACGCCCTAAATTCCCATTTGCTGGTCAAAAATGTTCTAATTTGGTACATTGATACTACAGGCCAACAGGAACCCACAAACAAAGAATTGCCCATATTCGCCATTAGGGGGCGCTACAGGCTATGCCCAAAATTCCCATTTTATGGTCAAAAATTTTCTAATTTGGTATATTGACACTACAGGCCAACAGAAATCCACAAACCAAGAATGTCTCACATTTGCCCTTAGGGGGTGCTAAAGGACATTCCCAAATTGCACATTTTTTTGTCAAATACTTTCTAATTTGGTACATTAATACTACAGGCCAACAGGAACCTACAAACCAAGAATGGCTCACATTCGCCCTTAGGGGGCGGTACAGGCCATGCCCAAATGTCAATTTTTCAAAGTGATTGTATTTCCACCCCATTTATTTAGTTTTTCTGAAACCTGGTGAACATACCTCATTTCTCATTGTAAACAAAAAACCCTACAGGATCCATAAGGTCCGGCATGATGGATTTTCCTGTACACTGAAAATGTTTAGTTTAGGATTCAGACAGAAAGACATGTTTTTTGGATTTTTTCATTGGGAGGGTTTAACCCCAACCCTCTATTGATCAATTTTAAATGATTTGCCATTTTGAGGAGGAATCGCATTGCTGCTTGCAGCTATATTTTTGAGTTGTTGCTGTGTCCATCATCCTTTGTTTTCCGAAAGCCACCAAGTGGAAATGAGCCCGGTAACTAAAGGCACCAGGGTTGCGGTGCCACCGGCTTGGGCCCGTCATCGCTGCTTGCAGCTTTAATTTACACTTTGCTTTTTTACAAGATGCTTTTTGTTGCTATTTACACTTAGGGCCCTATTTTAAGAGTGCTATGCACAGTGCTTTACCATAAGTCATAAGCGCAAAATCAGTGGACATGGCAAAGAAGACAGTGCATGCTTGCATGAAAATACCAAAGCTTCATAGCGCTAATGGGCTTGGTCAAGTGCAATTTAATTTGGAGTTTCTTTTCCAGTTATTGTACTGTCTGCGTCCTATTATATAGTAATTCCCTCAAGCACCAGCAATAAAAACAAAAGCAGCACATTCATGAGAAGCTGGTATTATAAATGTACTGTATGCAATTAATTAGAATAATAGAAATATGGACACGCTCCTTTTACATGTTTATAGAAAATTTTATTCTCGTCAGGATTTGAAAGTACGCTTCTGTGACAGGTCTCCCGTTTTCCTATTAAGACTGGCCAGTGGGCAGGGCTGGGAGGCTCATCACCAAAATCTTTTTTTACCTGTTTTGTCATCTATAAAGCTGACTGCTTGTTAGTGTTAGGAGAAGAGACTTTTCCTGTGGCTGTTGTCTGTTTGTTATTTTGTGTTTGGTTTTGTTTTGTTTATTTTGCCTATCTTTGTGTGTATTGTTTCTATTGTTCAGTGCCATTGTACACACTACACTTTCACTCATGCATTTACTGACAAACACATTGCTTATCATTTAATCTATTTCTTTATGTGATCAAATAAACATGTTTCACTTTATGCAAACTCAACGATTCACTGTGTCCTCCTTTAATGAGGTGGTCATGATACTCCATTAAACTATTGATTAATGATTGTATCGGCACACACTTACCTACTAGCTGTCGATTTTGATTTTAAACAATGAAACTAATTTATTGAAACACGAACAATTAAACCAGAAATATATCTAAATTCTAATTACAATTCAAACGATACAAAAATCTAATCAAAATAACTAAATAGTAAAAAAAAAAAATCATACCAAATCTAAACATTTTATACTCTCCAGCTTCTTTCACCAGGACCATTTGCAGTGACTTAAAAATCACTCTATGACAACAGGTGTAAAAATACCAGTACAATTAAGCACGTGAGTTGGGAGGGTTACTTTTGAAATGTATTCCACTACAGATTACAAAATATATAAAATGTCATTTGTAGCATTTTCCATTGGATTACTCAAGATAGGTAAAATATTCAAAATACTTCGGATTACTTCTTCAGCACTGGCAGATTTTTCACTTTATAGTTTTGTGTATAAAATCTCTGCCAGTACAGTAAGACAAAATATACACGTTAAAAACCTAAATATCTTATGCAGTGTTGTTTCTAAAACAAGATCAATCAAACTGATCTTGTTTTAAGGATTTTTAGACATTTTTACAGGAAAACAATACAAAAATTATTATCAAGAATATTTTTCCCTAATATCAAAGGTCATACTAACAAAAAGAAATTATGATCCAACATAATAATTTTTTCTTTTGGAATGCCCAATTTCCTTTAGTAGGTCCTCGTGGTGGCATGGTTACTCACCTTTATCTGGGTGGCGGAGGACAAGTCTCATTTGCCTCTGCTTCTAGTCAATCTGTGCAATTTATTTATTTATTTATCATGTGGCTTGTTGTGCATGACACCACGGACACTCCGCATGTGGAGGCTCATGCTTCTCTCCACAATCCACGCACAACATGGGCCCCATTGAGAGCCAGAACCACTAATCACGACCACGAGGAGGTTACCCCATGTGACTTTACCCTCCCTTGCAACCGGGCCAATCTAGTTGCTTAGAAGACCTGGCTGTCACTCAACACACCCTGGATTCAAGCTCGCAACTCCAGGGGTGGTAGTCAGCATCACTACTCACTGAGCTACCCAGGCCCACAATGTGTATTTTAACAAAAGGGATGACCCCTTCTGTTTCCCGAAAACGCCGCAGGGTGTTCCGCCTGCCAGAGGCTACAAGACTGCCTCTGATCCATCTGGGGAGGCGCGGTTGTCGTCCATTTGAAGTTGGAGGAGTGGCCGAGTACCAAGCTACGGCGAACCGGCAAGTAAGTGTTTTTTTTTCTCTCTCCTCTCTCTCTCTCTCCCACTGCTGCTCCATGTTGGATTTTCCCTCTCTTTTTTAAAATGTTGTTGTTAATTTGGCACGATCGCCATTATGGCGTGTAGGTGCCACATTTCTTTTGTTTCACTCACCTTGTCCCCTCCCTCATCCAGGTTGACAGGGATGACCTGCTGGCAGACAGGGCGTTAGGCACACCCCTACCTGGGTGTACGACATGCCAGGGGCTGCCGGGGCTGAGAGAACGAGGGAGGAATATGACAGGGCGGAGGGCGGGTCTGGGTTGTGATGCTACACACCCTAACCCCTAATCAGGCTAATCAAGCCCCAGAAAGGGATAAAGGCCGACTGGAGACTGCAGTGGGACTGAGAAAGAGAGATTTACGACACATTTGTGTGTTTGTCTTTTTGTTTTAAGTTCCTTATTAAAATATAATTTATATTGTCAAGCCGGTTCTCGCATCCTCCGTTTCATTAATACCAATACATATGTATAAATGTTTTCCATCTGAAAGGACTAAATATTAAATTAAACAAATGGTAATAAAATGCAAAGTAATCTCGTCAGTAATCTAAATACTAATACAAGATTCTAATTACCAATGATTTAAATTGTAACTGTAGTGGAATACAGTTACTTATATTTTGTATTTTAAATATGTAATCCTGTTCCATAAATTCCGTTACTCCCCAACCCAGGTGCTGGTATATGTCACGGGCAGGGCTGGACTGGGAAAAGAAATCGCTCTGGGATTTTACATAGAAAAAAGGGTTGCTGTCCTTTTCTGCATATCGCAGTGCCGTTTTGTGGTCCGTTCTGCGTAACGCGGTGGCTCATTTTAGCTTATTGTGGCCCAATCGGCCCGTTTTGCAACCGAACCACCGGCCTGCTTGGTTGTCCCGATGGCCAGTCCACCCCTGATCGACCCCAAAGTGTATCGGCCCACTGGGAAAATGCCCAGTATGCCAGATTACCAGTCCAACTGTTCTCCGGACGTCAAAGCACTATTGGGGGTGTTGATCTATCTCTCTTGGGCCCCCTTCAGTGGCTGGGCCCCATGTAGTTGTCCCCTTTTCCACCCTTATGGGCAGGCCTGTTTACATTACATACAACAATGTCAACTTGACCTTGAGTGGGTATTATTTGCTTCTCCAGTAATGACCCTGTTTAGTAATGACTTGTTTAGTTATTTCCAGGTTTCAAATACCTACTGTAGAGTGGAGGCTGATTGGGGACCGGGCGTGCGTTGTTCCAGCCCGGCCCCGCCCTCCTCCACTCTAGACTTACTTAAAGTTTATTGAGGGCTAGGAAATTGGAATTTATCTGAGCATTCACTCTCATTGAAGGCCAGAACAATAACCCATTTAAATAACATTCCCTCATGTGCTCGGCTCCATTCAATTGACCTTGTGACCCGCAGGAATCACTTTGTTAAGTCAATCAATCACACAACACAATGCTGGAGTGGATACTTAACACATACTTCGCCTAACATGTTGTCAGCAAAGTGTTTCATTGACGGCTTGCACTCACGCTATCTACTGACCCATGAATAATATTTTGTCTCAGGGTTGAATGCTGAAATTATGCAGATGCCTAATATATCTCATCTCCTGAGTTCATTAACTTTTAATCAAAGTTCTAAACGTGCCAGAGATTATCCTGAAAAATTTAAAAGGCAGTGTGTGAGATGGCAGCATCTGTCAGTGCTTGTCATCCCTGTCAGACCCGCCGTCCTTGGGCAGACGAATGTGTGGCTATTCAGTGTTGCTAATTAACATTTCCCTCTTTGTTTTCTCTGCAACTGTTGCTGCCCAATTAGTGTACTAATGGGCAGAAATATATGTATGCTGATTAGTTTTTGCTTAAACCATTTATTACCTTACCCCAATCAAGGAAAACTGTTAAGGCGTTGACATGACCACACCCGTTGTCACTTAAGGCCCTGGCACATTCACGGTGAAGTGCTTGTTTGTTCTTTGCTCAGAGCCAAAAATAATTTCGAAACAGCTAAGCAACAACATAATTTTTGCGAAAATTCAGACACCAGCCACACTGCAGGGGGAGCCATTTAGAGGAGCATTTACATATGAGGACACGCAAGACTACCGCTACATGTAAATATGACATAAAAATGTGAAATCAATGACTTCATGCCTCATTCCTCATGACTGAAATTCACATTTACTTATTCAAGATATGTAAAATAAGCTATCTTAACTACTTGATGATGATTTAAGGGTGTGCAGCGAAGCCATTATCTGTATTTGTATCTGTATTCGATAGAACCATTTGTGGGTGGGGCTTAAGCCAGAAGTGCGTCAAAACTAAATGAAATGGCCATTTTTAAACATTACTCTTACATTTATAGTTTCTATTAATAAAACATGCCTTGTATATGTATTTTCATAATAACAGCCTAATAATAATAATAATAATAATTATTATTATTATAATACACACACACACACACACACACACACACACACACACACACACACACACACATATATATATATAATTTTTTTATTATTTTATTTTCAATTTTATTTTTTTATTTAATTAAATTTTTTCTTGACAGATTAAGCTGATTTTGTAGGCTACATTAACTGTCGAATATGTTATGGTTTCTCCTGGTATTTCTGATAATAATATCTTCATGAAACAGTTTGTCTGTGCATGTATAACAACATTATTCTGAAGACAGGAGATGTCAAGTAAAATGTGAAATGTCAAGCACATATTTTGCAGAGAATAATCAATACAAATACAAACATTATAGAAACATTATAGAAATGAAAATAAAATCAATATAGCCTACAAACAGGTGAAAGTCCCATAAATCTATCAGGAATTTTTATGATAAGATGCCATTATTTAGTTTATTATTAATAATGATAATAATAATAATAATGTTACGTTTATATAGCACCTCACCAGAGGTAGCACAGTTTAAAGAAGAAGAAAAAATAGACAGAGTATGTTAAATATCTTCATTTTAAATAAGGAGGAATATTCTTTATAGATGAATACTCTATGTAGCATTTAAACCTTTATGGAGCATTTTAACTTTTTTTTCGGAATAAAGTTTTAACCAGATAATTTCCATAATCGCTGATGTGGACATAAATGTGTTCAACTTTAAAACTTGGATAGATGAGCTCTGACATGATATCATCACTTCAGGTCAGGAATTTAACATCACACTCAGGTTTAGGCTATAAATAAATACATGGGAATCACAGCATTGTGTGATAAATTAACATAGACATGTCAAGAAGTGGAAAGTGTACATGATGTCATATCTTAATGTTACACTTGATCAGCTCCAGACGCGCACAATTAATGGAGACTGCAAACGGAGTCAAGTCCGTGCCCATCCAATTTGAAATCACAACGTGCGTATTTTCATTTATAAGGTTTACACTTTAGAAGTATTGGCTGCACAGATAGTATAGTTTTATTTAAAATATCAGTATCCTTGTGCCTTTTAGATAATCAGCCATACAAATATTTTTGTATATTATTCAAATGAATCCATTATTCGTTTTGCAGTCATTATTCGTGCCTTTCTGAATAAAGTATTCTGCTTCAGGCAGATCCCTATTTAAAGTAATATGTGTGCAGTAGATAATGTGTAATTTTGTCATGGCTCTGGTGTGTTTGTCGGTTTGTTTTGTGTGTTTTGTTATTTTCTCTCCCTTGGGTTGAGTGGTCGGGAGGTGGCGAGGGTCTTATCTGGACTGTCTCAAGGAGATTCAGTTTTGCACACTGGCTGCTTCTTGTGAGTGGAATGACCATGCCATGTGGGACCGGTTTCTGAATGGGCTTTCTGACAACATCCAGGACGAAATTTATCCTTTGGACCAGCCTCCACACTTCGACGATTTGGTGGATTTGGCTGTGAGTCGATCAACGCCTGGCCCTATGCCGTCGCCACCTTCGCGCTGCTCTCCACCTTCTCAGGTGGCTGGCCATCCTACCCTGTGCACTTCTTCGGCCAGGTTACCAGAATCATGAATCAACACAGAGGCCATGCAAGTCAGAAGAACTCAGATTTCACATAGGGAGAAGCACTGACACCTCGTTAATGGACTATGCTTTCATTGTGCCAGGTCTGGTCATCTCTCTGCATCCTGTCTGGTAAAAGACACCGCTCATTTGTAGAAAGGGTGTTACTGTCGAGCACAACACATTTAGACAAAACCCCCAAATTTTGGACACTTCTCCCGACCCGGGAGGGATCTTTATGGACATCGACTTGGCTTCCAAATGGTAGCTTCCTAAGGTCTAGTTGAATGAACCTATCACCGCTCCCACGCCCTCAATGGCATGCCCCTGTCTGTCATTACCCAGTCCACCAAGCCAGTCAATATCTCTGGAAATCATATAGAGCAGTTGTCCTTTTACCTGATCCAGTCTCCATCGGCACCGATAGTGTTGGGGCATCCTTGGTTGGTAACGCACAATCCACACTTGGACACTGTTCTTGCCTGGAATCCTTACTGTTTGTTGCAACATTCTTAATTCTGTCTTTATTCTGCTGTCTCCCCTGTCCAGTCTTGTGTTTCATTGCAGGGTGAACTGGCAGATTTATACGGAATACTGTTGACATACCATGACTTGAGGCCGGTGTTCAGCCGGTCCCGTACCATGACCCTTCCTCCTCATCGCCCATACGACTGTGCAATTGAATTGCTTCCTGACACCTCGCCTCATCTGGGATGGCTGTATTTGCTCTCAGCTCCCGAGAGGGAGACCGGGAACAGGTATATCAATGATTCTCAGGCAGCCAGTCTCATCCAGCATTCCTTGTCGCTGGCAGGGATGGGGTTCTTCTTCATGGAGAAGGAAGATGACTCGCTTAGACACTGTATAGACTATTGGGGCCTGAATGACCTCACAGTGAAAAATCGCTAACCTTTGCCGTTGATGTCCACAGCTTTCGAACTCTTGCAGGGAGTGTACGTATTTATGAAGTTCGATTTATGCACTGCTTATAACCATGACCAGATTAGGAGGGGGGATGAGTGGAAGACGGCTTTTAACACCCATGGGGGCTCTTTGAATATTTGGTCAAGCCTTTCGGATTGTTCAATACCCCCGCCATCTTCCAGGGGCTCGTAAATTATGTGCTTAGAGATATGGCTGATCGTTTTGTGTTCATCTTGATGATATTCTGACGTTCTCCCAGAATATCCAGAAGCATGTTCAGCATGTCGGCTGTGAGAATCGGCTGTTCATCTAGGCTGAGAAGTGCACTTTTCATACCCAGTCGGTTCATTCATGTGGTTCATCATTTCGTACAAGGGAGTGCGCATGGACCCTTATAAGGCCAGAGCCATCTCCAATTGGTCAACCCCAGATTCTCACAAGGCTTTGCAGAGGTTTCTGGGGTTCACTCATTTCTATCAGAAATTAATTAGGAATTACAGCCAACTCACCACGCCTCTGATGTATCTCAACTCCACCCACACTGCCTTTTGTTGGTCCTTGAGAGCTGAGGCCATGTTTTCTAAACTGCACCCATCCATGTAACTCCCGATCCTGCAAGTCAGTTTGTGGTGGAGGTGGATGTGTCTGTGTTTGTTGCACCGAGTTTCCTCGGATGGAAAGTTGCCTCCATGTGCCTTTTCTTCGCACCATTTATGCCAGCAGAACAGAACTACGATGTCAGTAAATGATAATCGTTGGCTGTCCGGTTGGGCTTTGGCAAGTGGCATCATTGGTTAGAGGGTTTGGGGGTACCTTTCGTGGTCTGGACTGATCATAAGAATCTAGAGTATAGCCGTAGTGCCAAATGCCTTAACTCTAGACAGGCTTGCTGGGCAAATTTTTTTCACACGTTTCATTTTTGTTCTTTCGTATCGCCCTAAGAACATGAAGCCAGATTCTTTCACCCCCTTACCATGCCCAGTGGTTCGGTTATTTGTTCCATGGTCATTTCGGATGCATGTCCTACAGTGGAGTCACTCATCCAATGTCACTTGTCATCCAGGGGCAACTCACACCCAGATGCTCACTAGACAATGATTCAATGATGAGGACGTACGCCGTTTTGTAGCCACTTGGAATTAAAAGACCTCCTGTATTCCCCGGTCGGGCTCCTCCAACTGCTGTCTGTCCCTACGAGACACTGGTCACACATAGTCAGGAATTTTGTAACTGGTCTCCCCCACACTCATGGCAACACAGTCATTTTGATTGTAGTGTACCAGTTCTCGAAAGTGGCTCATTTCATTCTCCTCCCCAAATTACCCACTGTGAGGCAGACATTGGTAGCAGTCTTAAACCACGTCTTTTGTATTCATAGCCTCCCAGTCGATGTGGTTTCTAACAGAGGCCCCCAATTTGTGTTGTGTTTTTGGGCAGAATTCCGTAGACAGCTAGGGACTATGGTGAGTTTGTCCTCTGGGTTCCACCCCCAGACTAATGGGCAAGCGGAGTGGGTGGCAAAAAACAGTGTGCAAACAGAAAACTATTATCTGATTCTGTTTTGAAAAATTATTTTGAGAGCTCACATAGATGTCTCTGGCATCAAGATCCATCATCAGAGCTTTATTTATGATGGTTTTGTGTTGTATTTCATTAAGCATTTAATCTGTCAAATCTGACACAACAGTTTGCCAGCTTTCTACCACCACTTACTGTGCATGTGCTGAAATTTTAGTAAACAATGGGATTGGTCTATATACTTTCTGCAGCCACTCTATATGTTGTTTATATATAAATATTATGATGTGAAAAACTAAATTTAACTTTCCATGATAACATGCATCTTTAGTAAGTAAATAAAAATTAAATAGTTTTGTAAGATCAGGTTTTTCCGATGGATCTGATGAGTTTCTGTACATCTCAAAATACCCTCCAGTCATCCTCATAAACCATGAACATATATCACCACATTTACTGCAAACAGTTTGAGCAGTCAGGATCACAGTCCCTGTGCTCAGGTTCCATTTGCATCTATGATCATGATCTTATCTGCAATTAATTTTCAGATGCCATCGTGTCTCCTGGTCTGCAGCATTTGATCTCAGGCACAGTAAGAATCTGATATCAGGGGACCTCATAATAGAAGAAGCCTGTCATGCAGTAAGTGTTTACCCATGACATAAGAAGCTGTCAGTGTATGTCAGTCCCCTCAGGATAAAGAACTGTGTAGCTTTAAGGACTTTATCTCTACAGAAGGGATTATATATACAATTTACAATATGACTATGAGCACAAAAGGATATGGGGCGGCACTCTCCATGGGTTTACCAAGGTTTAACAAATAAAAAAATCAGCCCTTGAATTAAAATGAGTTTGACACCCCTGCTTTAGTTTATGGCATACAGATTACTGGTAGACCTCATGTGAACAGATCTTCTCTGAGATACTGTTTTATTTGTCAATAGAGGCAATGTTTCATTGTCTGAAAAACTTACAGCAAAGTGTTTGTTCTTCTGCCAAGAAACAATAAAAAATAATAATAAAAAAAGCAATAAATCTAAACATATAATCTATATCATATATATATATATATATATATATATATATATATATATACACACACACACATATAATATAAAAATACACACACACACACACACACACACACATATATATATATATGTGTGTGTGTGTGTGTTATATATATATATAAAAAAAACAACATATATATATATATATATATATATGTATGTTGTTTTTTTTTTGTTTTGTTTTTTTGTGGGGGCCTGGCAACAGACTTTGCATTGATGTCCTCTGGCAAATCACATTATTCATAACTGGTGACTCATTATTCAAAATTATTACCAAGCAGACAAGCAATTAAAATGCACCCCTAAGTTCTTTCAAATGTGTCATTTCCAAGGACAATTAAACTACCTTATTTCAAACTCAACAAAGATTTCTAATGTTATAACTTCAGTTTGATTTAAGATGGAATTAGTCAATCATTTTGTAGTTCAGTCATGAGAACTCTCATAAAGATTTAGCATGTTATTGTGGGTATGACTTATTGATAGGATTTTGACCTTGGCGGACCAAATCTGCTATACTGCTGATGCTGCTGCAGAGCAAGTACAAAATCTTGCTACAGCTAGAACAAACAAAGACAAATCCCCAACATTCTCTCCCGGATGAGCTTAACACATTTTATACTTGTTTTGAGGACAATAACTCTGCCCTCACTGAGAGAGCACTCGCGGCTGATGTTGGTTCACTCTCCGTCTCTGTTGCGGATGTAACCCGATCCTTCCGACGGGTGAACATTCGTAAAGCCGCGGGCCGAGACGGCATTCTGGGCCACGTCATCAGAGCGTGTGCGAACCAACTGGCTGGTGTTTTTACAGACATTTTCAACCTGTCCCTCTCCCTGTCTGTAGTCCCCACATGCTTCAAAACATCAACCATTGTGCCTGTACCGAAGCAAGCCAAAATCACTTGCCTAAATGACTGGTGTCCTGTTGCTCTGACCACCATCATTAACAAATTCTTTGAGAGGTTAATCAGAGATCACATCTGCTCTGTGCTGCCCACCTCTTTGGACCCACTGCAGTTTGCCTTCCACAACAACTGCTCCACTGATCATGCCATTGCATCTACAATAAACACTGCTCTCTCCCACCTGGAAAAAGGAACACATATGTGAGAATGCTGTTTGTAGACTACAGCTCAGCATTCAACACCATAGTGCCCTCCAAACTTGATGAGAAACTCTGGGCTCTGGGCTTAAACAGCTCGCTGTGCAGCTGGATCCTGGATTTCCTGTCAGTTAGACGTCAGGTGGTTAGAATGGGCAGCAACATCTCCTCATCACTGACCCTCAACACTGGAGCCCCGCAGGGCTGTGTTCTCAGCCCACTCCTGTATTCCCTTTACACACATGACTGTGTGGCGACACATAGCTCCAATGCCATCATTAAGTTTATTGACGATACGATGGTGGTAGGTCTGATCACTGACGATGATGAAACAGCCTACAGAGAGGAGGTGCACACTCTGACACGCTCTCCCTCAACGTCAGTAAAACCAAGAAGCTTGTAGTGGACTTCAGGAAGAAAGACAGAGAACACAGCCCCATCACCATTAATGGAGCACCGGTGGAGAGAGTCAGCAGATTCAAGTTCCTCTGTGTCCACATTCCTGAGGAACTCACATGGTCCGTCCACACTGAGGCCGTTGTGATGGCTCACCAGCGCCTCTTCTTCCTGAGACGGCTGAGGTTGGAATGAACCACCTCATCCTCACACGTTTCTACACCAGTACTGTAGAGAGCATCCTAACTGGCTGCATCACCGCCTGGTACGGCAATAGCACCGCCCACAACCGCAAAGACCTGCAAAGGGTGGTGCGAACTGCCAGAAAGATCATCGGAGGTGAGCTTCCCTCCCTCCAGGACATATATAACAGGCGGTGTGTGAAAAAAGCTTAGAGGACCATCAGAGACTCCAGCCACCCGAGTCATGGGCTGCTCTCACTGCTTCCATCAGGCAGGCGGTATCGTAGCATCAGGATCTGCAACATCCGACTTCATGGCAGCTTCTTCCCCCAAGAAATAAGACTTTTGAACACTTGATCTCTCACGATCAACAATCAGTCCTGTGCTTTATTAATCTATTATCTCACACTGGACTGTCATAATTATATTCTCCACAATATAACAACTGCATATATTTTTTCATATACTCTTATTTTTTATTTTTATTGTATGTGTATTCTATATTGTGTGTATTGTTTACTGTACATTGTATAATAGTATTGTGTTGTGTAAGTATATGTACATTTGATATGTAAATATGTTGTTTATTGCAATTGGTATATGTCTTGTCACTGTCATGACTGCTATGTTGCTCAGAACTGCACACAAGACATTCACCTACTGTTGCACTTGTGTACATGGTAGTGTGACAATAAAGTGATTTGATTTGATTTGAACAATTCAGATCTACTGCCAAGACTTGAGTACTGCTGCTGCTCCGAAGGGACATGTGCAGCAAGTGTCAGTCCCACCAGGATTTTGCAGCACTTTTTCCTGATTTTTGCAGCTCAAAATGACTAAATTTGCTGCGAATATTCAAAAATGTTGCTATACAATTTGTGGCATTTTTGGGGGGCTTTTTTTGAAGTGAAACAAATCATCATTATACACCTTTGTAATTGTGTTAATTACATTGTAAATGCAATTACATGTAAATATTTTAGTGCACATTACCTGAATATGCAGTTCCACTTCTGTCACTCACTCAACGTTGTGTCGGTGAAGTGACACTAGGGGTCTCTCTTGAGAGCCTCAGTTGCCTCTGAGCTTTGAGAGACGATTGGATCCTTGGGTCAGGGCGCCACTTACAGCCACGCCACGGCACCTTTAACTACCCAAAACCGACCTCCTCGCTCATCTGCTCACTATCCTCAATGGCGGGGGCGGTCCATGGGTACACGGAGGCCCCCCAAGTGGACAAAGCACCTGTGGTGCATCTGTGCCCGCAAAACACGGCCACATGGTGGGATTGCCCGGCACTACCCTCCAAGGCCTGTAGGACGAGGCTGAAGACATCACCTGGGAGTTTTCAGTGGTGAAGAAACAGACAGAGGCCATTCGACACATCACACCTCCTTGTCGCTCAAGAGCACGCACCTTGTCTGTTTGCCGAGGGCGTCCCCCTGCAGCTGTGAAAGCTCAGGCAGCTCCGCCCCAACCCGGGCCCAGCTCTCGGCCCCAGCGTAAAGCTACTCACAAGAAGCTGACGCACCCGTCTCACAAACCCCTTCAGGGACCCGAAAGGCTCACAAGCGTTCCTGAGACGATCGACTCAGGAAGCGAGATGGCCACTACGGAGCTGGCCTCTAGACCACTACATGCCCCGGTGGAGGGCCGGCAGGGAAACCTTTTGCCACACCCCGACCCAAAAGCACAGCTTTTTTTCCTCAATCCTTGATTCACCTAACCAGTGTTCACACATGCCGTTCTCATGGCGGTCTGACACGGCACGGCACCAGGGATGCAGTCTATTTGCCTCCACGGCTTTAACTGCAGACTCCCAGCGGGCCAATTCTGACGAGTCTAGAGGACGCCTCCATAGGACCTCCTCCTCAGTCAATTTCCCGCCACCAGCCGGGTACGCGGAGCAAGGTAAGTGCTTTGAGTTCTTCCTCAGCACAACTGTTTCGGGATGTAACTTTGCTCCCCGACAAAATATTACCTGCCAATCCCCACCGCAATGCTGCCATGGTCATGTTCTCGCAGTGAGTGCATGAACCATCCACGAACGCTGACTCAGTGTGATTGCTGCCCAGGCACACGAGGCAGCGTCTGTGGCCATCGGTCTTGGAGAGATATCGACTGCATCTTGATGGAAGGGAATCTTGAAAAAGATGCGTCCTGAAAAGGATGTTCAACACCTGCTGTGCATTGCTCTTTTATGAGTGGAAAACTCAAACTTTTTTAGAGAAATAAACTCTTTTAGGAAGGAAACACTCTTTTAGGCAATAAAAAGCGCTGTCGAAGTGCCCAGGGGAAAGGACTGCACAGTGTGCAGAAAGAGAGAACGCCAGCTGGAAACGCGCCGTAGATCCAACAACAGTGCTTCTCGCCAGTCGAGGTGAGTGGAACATTGGTGAACTCTGCTTTGCTGTTGCTCAACCGCTCGGCTCTGAAGAAAATATCTGACTCACAGACGCATGCCCGCTTTGCTTTATACCCATATGTCCAGGGGCGGGATATGCAAATTATGTCTGCCAATTTCACATTGGCCTTTTCTCAAGTTCAGAGGTACACGAGGCTCCCAAGGATGACCCCTTGTGTCACTTCATTCGACACAACGTCGAGTGAGTGACAGAAGGGGAACTGCACACCCCTCCCTCTCGTCATCATCGCCCCACATCTGAGAGCCATACTTAAGCTAGGCTCACAACAGGAGTGGGCTGGAGAGTGAGAAGAGGTGCATAGTTATTAAGCCTCATTCCGACAGTGGTTGATGAAGCACACCTGATGTTAATAAGGCTTAATCAGTGCTGTCTTTAAATCGCAGAGTGCACCTCTTCTCGGTGAGCGGCTTATATTCTCCTTGTGTGCACACACTGGTGTCCTCATAGATCCAGGAAGAGCGGGGTGGAGTTCTGACCAAGTTAGATGCCAGCCAGGACCCACATTCTGTGTCTCCTGTGATGGATAGATGCAATGCCGGGGATCAGAGCATGCGACGCGGCTGACGGTCAAGGAGGGCTTTTTTCCCCACAGCAAAGAAGCCACAGAGGTGGGATTGCAAGTGCCTTATTAAGTGTTGCCTCCCCACAGCGCAGGAAGAGTGCTATCGACAGACCCCATCGATATACCTGGACCTTCTTCCCTCTGCGCTGCCTTCCCCACACATGAACTAAGGCTAGATTCCCTTTCTTTTGGACACATTTCCCCATGGACACCATTTCTCCCATTTTATGAGCATTTTATGTTTATTATTATTTCCAATAAATGCCTCTGCGAGGCTTGATGCCAAACCCACTATGTCTGTCTCTTGCTCAACCTGAAAATTCACATGTCAACTGGTAAAACTGCATTATTTTCAAACAAAAAAAATTATTAATTTATTCTTTATTTATTGATCACTCTTTCCCATCATTTTTGTGCTTCTTGTTCTGTTTAATAGAGCAGGTGAAAAACTAATAAAAATGATCTATGTTGGACCACTATGGCAAACTGGAACCCATCTGGCATTCCTTCAGACTTCACAAAATAATTTTTCATACTTTTCAAAAGAAAGTGGCAATGGCTGGCAGCAATGACTTCAATGAATCAACACAGTGGAAATGTTTGCAATTTTTAAGCCCCTGTCTCTTGACATGTTGAACAATAGATATATTTTTCAACCTGTAGCTGTAAAAGTGACTGGAGTGCTTTGATATGTTCACTAAGATTTAGATCAGATCAGACTGACTGTTTTACCTTGGACAAAACTGCTTCAACAGGAAGTAAGGGGTACAAGAAGGGGAGGGAATAAGCAGGAACTTGAGAAATGGCTCTTTTATCAGCACTAAAGTGCCAGTTGATCGATGGGCCAAGATTAAAGAGACTCTGATGCTGGCCACGCTTGAGAGAGACGTCAAGAGAGCCTGCCAGAACGAGTTTCTCAGAAGTCTGTTTGTGTGACTAAGCTTATAGCAGATTTGGTAACTGGGTTCAGTTGAGGACAGTAGCATGGGGATTCAGGCCAGAACATTCCACTGGAGAGAAGACACTATCATGTTGGCCTGGGGGATAAGAAATTTGCCTTACTTGAGGATATGGTTGTCAAAAACATTAGTGTAGCTCACCAGGTAAAGCACAGTGTACTGATCAGATGTATAGCTTGAATGCACTGTGAGTCGTTTCTGATCAAAGCATCTGCCAAACGCAGGAATGTAAAATTCCCTTCCCAAAGTGCAGATGAGTACACCATTTGGTTTTGGTTCCTGTTCATGTCATGGTGAATTAAAAGGATTTGTTACAGTTTATTTGAAAATCAATAATTTATAGTCTTTGACATGAATGTTGTGTTCCAGATAACTTGGAGCTTTCAATTCTCCCACCTACTATTTGCTAACAACAACTGGACAGTTGTATATAGTCAGTTGACGTCATTTCCAATGTGGCAGTTGGGTTTGTCAAAAGAAAAAACAACCCTTTGTAGCATTTTCACTGTGCCTGAAGTTAAGTATGAGCATAGAAGTGGTTGTGCATTAACAAATGCCAACAGTATGTTTGTTAATGAGCTAGTAGATAGCCAGCTAGCTAGCAGTTACATTAAATCTGGAATGCTGTGCAACAGTGACGTATGATTGACTAGTGTGTTTTGAGGTCGGACGATGGGAACAATAACTCAATCAACCTGAAACACAGCAAACTGACTTAAAAAACACCAATTGCACTGTACCTATGTGGGTTTATAGATGCACTTTCAGGATTTGTTTTCCCCCCTCAAGAAGTTTACTACAGTGCGATCTGAATGAGGTGAGGCATCTCTGTGCATCTATAAAGAATCTGGCATCTTCCTGTAAGTAAGCTGTAAACATACATCAGTTACTGTAGGTTTAAACACCTTTGTAAGTTGAGGAAGTTTGTAATTAGGGGTGCCTGCTAAGGCAAGTATCACTTTTACCTCCCTTCATACTTTGGGTTAGAAATCTGAACAAACTCTTAAACCCTAAGTAAATTCTGGCATGTAACGTGTTACATATACAGTTTGTGCTATGAAAGGGATAATGTAAAGTTAGCTTGTTGTTAACGTAAAATAAATCCAGACAGGGTGATAGAAGACCCTGATGCAAAGCCGAGAGGTCTTGTATCACCCAGAAGGTTTTTTGTTTTGTCTTGTTTTGGTTTTTTTTGCGATTATCTACTAGCTAACTGTACATTATCCCTTAACTGGTCATTTTTTATACTGCTAATTACAAGACTTTTAAACAAATAAATAAATACATGGTCACAAATATTGATTTGCTTTGTAATTATGTAACTATGAGAGAAGAAATATATAGCTGAAATCCACCTCCAATTGCATTGGGTTCTGTTGTCGTTTCTTTTGTCATTTATGAATGTCTGACTGCTCATTTATGCATCTTATTATGAGACTACTTGCAAAATAAATAAACAAATGCACATGAAACTGAGTTTAAATATTTTTTTTTTTAGTTAACTTAAAGAGATTGCACAGTGATCTGAGAAATAGTAAAGATGACTCATATGAGCAGTCAGGTATGTGGATGTGCAGTTGTTACTGAGAAATATCATACCGCTACATGGCACCATTGACCAATCTGAATCGATTATTCCAGAGAGCCTTGTAATAAGGACATTTATGATATCTCAAATCATGCAGCTGGTTAGAGAGAAGAGTGTTATTGTTTTTCTATGGACTCAGGCTCAGTTTCACCTAGCATAATATGGCTGAAAAAAAATCACATAGCTTTACATAGCCCTATCAACCACATAGAACACCATAGAAACTGCAAATCAATGCCCTAAAATCAATCTATGTTTTGCATAGACAAGCACTCTTACATTTACTTCATAAAATGTTAAAAATCTTGTTTTATTAAGGACAAAGACAAATACATAGCGATTTTGCAGAACAAAGTCTCAACATGAGTAAAATGGATAAACACAAATTTAAATGTATAATTTTCAATCTGTCAGTTTTAAATTAGATTTCATAAACTTTAAAAAGCTTCAAATACTTCCACGCCTTTCATTTTTTTCCTTTATCCCAGACAGATTTACACACAATAACTTTATATTTTCCAGTAGGTTTTTGCCTGTCTTCGGTGATAAGGTAGTGCTGGTTGACCTCTCGTGTGAGCATCAAATCCTCAACATAATCTGATTACTAGGATCTGATGGAGGTCTGACAGCTAAACTTAGGCCTGTCCTTTCTTTCATTGGGGGAGGGGTATTTTGCTCAGCATTTTACACAACCTCACAAAAAGGCATTTGAGAAATTGTACAGTACTTTAAGAGCTCACCCAAGATTGTTAGTTTCAACTATTATATTGTCATCATGTTAGTCACTTGGCCCATAAGGCTGTCGGGAGACATGGGACAATGCAAATGAGACTGTCCCCCAGTCGTGTCTGTTGGAGGCTGCTGACAGATTAGATTGATAGTTACTTAATTAATGTTTTAGTTTTCTTATGTGTGTTGCAACCCACATTATGTTCTCTGTACTTAAGTACGAAACAGCAGAAATGTGGCAAATGGCCATACTGTGCATAAGAGATGCATCTATTTCTTGATCAGAGAAATTATGTAGCAGCAGGATCAGCATCTAAAAACCGGTTGATGGTAGTGTGTTGCTTATGACATTAAGAGCTCATGGGGGCCCAATTTAAAATTTGTTCCCCTCCCCCAAAAATTATTTTTTTGAGTTCAGTAAAATAATCAATTTGGAACATAACTCTGCTGAATCTATACTGTTTGTACCCTTGTGCAAGAAAAGCTTTCAGCTTTTACTGTTCTGTCACTTTGGATAATAAGAAATAATAATTTTTTTATTTAATAATTAAGTTATATTTATTATTTTTCACATTTCTACCAAAATCTAAAAGGATTTAAGGTGTTATGCATAAACCTTCCAAACAAACAGACTGGGCGCTCATTCAACCTCATTCATGTTATCTATTGCATATACTAAAGTTAACATTGTAAAGTGTAAACATTTTGTGTAATATTTCTCTGAGAATGTTCTTTCCCCTTCTCAAAGAAGTGAAATAGTGCAGATGAGGGTCAGAACGCTTCAATGTCTAAAGAATTGAGCAGTGTTGGGTCTAGTGGATGTCAAGAGGCACAGACAGGAGCGCTTTCTCAGGTCATGTAGTCACAACCACCAGGTAAAGACAAACACAATGTGCCACCCCCCCCCCCCCCCCCCATTATGCCGATGTGTGGGGTGGCACTGCAGCAGGGAGCTGCTCACAACCTGTAAAGCAGAGATAGATCAAGCAAGATTTCTTTGAAAATCATGCTGTCAAAATCACTGAGGGCAATTTCTGAAAGAATGTTTTTTAAGTGCAAAGGAATACCTCATTTTAAAGAATGCAAAGTGGCTCAATTTACAGGCAGTGATGATAATCATACATGTTTGGGAAAAATATAATAGGTTGCTATGACTTATAATGGCATCTTAACACTTAAAAAAGTGCATGAATTGCAAGCATGTTTGAGTATGCATATTGCATGGTAATTCAACTGAGAGCACATTGCACTTCCAATGCAGGACTAGGATACGAGTTCCCACGCTCAAATCGTTACGTGAGCAAACGTGACAAACAATCACATCAAAAATATGTGATTGCTTTTTCAATTGCATTTGCTTTTAATGACACTATCTGTTCAGTTTAGGTTTCCCGTTAAGGGTATGGAGGTAGGTTTTGTTGAATTTAAAACTTGATAGAGCAGAAACCTGACAAATTTTTCTGTTTGGGAGAATATTTAACTAGTTTTTAGGGCCACAGAGGACTTTTCACCTCAAAACTGCAGAGGTGATTACTATGTTTGTCTAAAGCACTGTGGCAGAAATCTGTCAATTGCAGATCAGTTGCAATTTTTGCTTTGTATACAACTATCTAATGAGTTAATGAATGGATGCCATTCTACTGGTCGATAACCAATCACTATTGGACAATAGGTTTAATGGACTTGGAATAATATTTTGATAAAACTCCTCTCCTCTCGATAGCAGCAGTGCCAAGGTGGAAATTAGTCACGTATATACAGTAGAGGGTCAATTTGGACTCAGCTCTTACAAAACAAATGTTTCTTTTCTTGACTGTTTGTCATTTTGTCAAGTTAACAATAAACTGAAGATGTCCAGTGGAACAACATGTTTAATGACAGGTGCATTCGTGCTGTTATGAATTTATCACTACGGCTCCATCAGACTCACCACTAGCTTTTAATTTCAGCCATGGACAAGCCAAACCATCAGGTAGTGAAAACTGCAGTAAACATCTCTCTGAAGGGGAACCGTCTCGGTTACGTATGTAACCTCCGTTCCCTGATGGAGGGAACGAGACGTCGTGTCGAAGAAGCGACACTAGGGGTCTCTCTTGAGCACCGAGATACCTCTGATCTATGAAAAAAGGCCAATGAGAGTTGGCGAACAGTATTTGCATACTCCGCCTCCGGATACGGATATAAAGGCGAGAGAAATACGCTCGTTCATTCAGGATTTTTCTGAGGAGCCGGGAGTGTTCCGGGCACCTCAGCGGCTCGGCTCAGCGACGTGGCCGGGAAGACACGACGTCTCGTTCCCTCCATCAGGGAACGGAGGTTACATACGTAACCGAGACGTTCCCCGTCTGTCGCTCACTTCGACGTCGTGTCGAAGAAGCGACACTAGGGGTCCACTTCAAAACTCACCATGCGCTGAGCCGTGTACGTGTACTGCTGACACAGAAGCGGGCAGGTATTTGCACGTGCACAAGCGACCAACTGTGTTCAGGCTGCACGTACTCTTCCCCAATGCCCCGAAAAAGCGTCAGCATCCTTTTGGTTACCCTAGGGGGGAACAAGGTGACGCTCACAACTAGGGAATGGGCCAAGCCTGGCTGGGCCTCTTTTCTCTCTATGTTTTCTCGGCATAGAGCAAGAGCAGCCGGGACCCTTACCGCATCGAGGGAAGGGGGTCTTATTCCCGAATCCCTATTCTTTTAGGGGGAAAAGACCCTGTGGAGGCCACACCCGCCCAGCAGGGGAGGTAAAGGTGGCAAAATACATCACATGGCCACTTTGGGCATGTGGGAGGAAATGGCGCGGTGGTAGATCCAACCTCGAGGAGGGGGGAGTTGCTACAACACGGCGACCGGAGGGCAACGAAGGACTGCCTAAGGGAGACGCGGGTCAGCTCGTAAGGTGACCGTACCGCGGAAATACACACAGGAGGAGTCCCGTAGGAGGCCTGATCTGTGGAGCACCTATTCCAGTAGGGGTAGCCGGAGGTACCCGTAGTGGACTGGACCCGCACGTTCCTCCGCTGAACTGCTGCGGGCCCGAAGGGCTAGGGAGGAATCAACCAGGGACCTAGGTCCTCTGGGACAAAAGCGCACTGTTTTGCCTTGGCAGAGGGAAACGGCGCTGGAACAAGCGGTTCACCCGGTCAGATCGTCAACGTGTACCGAGTTCTACGGGCTCGGACCTGCGAGAACCTTGGAGACAGCGTTCCCTTTCTGCTGTCCTCCAAAGCAGACAAAGAGCTGCTCCGAGCGCCTGAAGCTCTGGGTGCGTTCCAGGTAGGCACGCAAGGCACATACCGGACACGACAGTGAGAGGGCTGGGTCTGCCTCCTCCCGGGGAAGCGCTTGTAGGTTCACTACCTGATCTCCAGAGGGCGTGGTAGGAACCATGGGCACATAGCCCAGTCGAGGTCTTAGGATCACATGAGTATCTGCCGGACCGAGCTCCAGGCAAGTGTCGTTAGTAGGGAACGCTTGCAGGTCCCCGACCCTCTTGATGGAAGTGAGCGCGATCAGCAGGGCTGTCTTTTCAGGAGAGGGCCCTGAGCCAACTGATTCTAGCGTCTCGGGGGGTGGGGGGGGATCTCTGAAGACCGGCGAGGCCCACCGAGAGATCCCAGGAGGGGAACAGGTTTGGCCGGGATGGGTTTAACCTCCGGGCACCTCTTGGGAACCTGACGATTAAGTCGTGCTTACCCAGAGACTTGCTGTCTACTGGGTCGTGGTGAGCTGCGATAGTGGCAACATACACCTTCAAGGTGGATGGGGACAGCCTCCCCTCCAACCTCTCCTGTAGGAACAGGAGCACAGACCTAACTGCACACCTCTGTGGGTCTTCTGCCCGGGAAGAACACCAATTCACGAACAGACGCCACTTCAGGGCGTAGAGTTGCCTGGTAGAAGGGGCTCTGGCTTGGTTGATCGTGGCTACGACCGTGGGTGGTAGACCAGCTAGATCTTCCGCATCCCGTTCAGGGTCCAGACGTGGAGGTTCCAAAGGTCTGGGTGCGGATGCCAGAGCGTGCCCCATCCCTGAGAAAGAAGGTCCTTCCTCAGGGGAATTCGCCAGGGAGGGGCTGTCGCGAGGAGTACAAGGTCCAAGAACCAGGCCCGAGTGGGCCAGTAAGGAGCCACGAGAGTGACTTGCTCCTCGTCCTCCCTGACCTTGCACAGCACCTGTGCAAGAAGGCTCACTGGGGGAATGCGTACTTGCGCAGCCCAGCCGGCCAGCTGTGTGCCAGTGCATCTGCCCCGAGGGGAGCCTCTGAACGGGCGTACCAGAGCGGGCAGTAGGAGGTCTCTCGGGAGGCAGAGGGGTCTACCTGGGCCTTGCCGAACCATTCCCAAATCAGCTGAACCGAGTGGGGGTGAAGCCTCCACTCTCCGCCAGGCAAGCGTTGTCATGACAGCGTGTCCGCTATCACATTGAGGTTGCCGGGGATGTGAGTGGCACGCAGCGACTTGAGTCGGTGCTGGCTCCAAAGGAGGAGACGACGGGCGAGTTGTGACATGTGACGGGAGCGTACGCCGCCTTGGCGATTTATGTACGCGACCGCAGTGGTGCTGTCCGACCTGACTAGTATATGTTCGTCCCGAATTAACGGGAGAAACTTCCGCAGGGCCAAAAGGACGGTCAACAACTCGAGGCAGTTGATGTGCCAACGCAGCTGGGCCCCTTTCCAACGGCCTGAGGCTGCGTGCCCATTGCAAACGGCGCTCCAACCCAATCTGGAGGCGTCGGTCATGACCAGGACGCGTCTGGACACCTTCTGTAGGGGCACTCCAGCCCGTAAAAAACAGGGGTCTGTCCAGGGGTTGAATGTCTGACGGCAGGCGGGGGTGATTGTTACCCAGTGCGTGCCGTGGCGCCATGCTCGTCTCGGGACTCGGGTCTGGAGCCAGTGTTGGAGCGGTCTCATATGCATCAACCCCAGCGGCGCGACCGCCGCGGAGGACGCCATATGCCCCAGGAGCCTCTGGAAAAGTTTTAAGGGGACCGCGGTGCCTGGCCTGAAGGCGGCGAGGCAGTTCAACACTGACTGGGCACGCTCATTGGTGAGACGTGCCGACATTGAGACCGAGTCTAACTCCATCCCGAGAAAAGAGATGCTCTGAACTGGAGTGAGCTGGCTCTTTTCCCAGTTGACCTGAAGCCCCAGACGGCTGAGGTGCCTGAGCACCTGGTCTCTGTGGGTTTTGCATAGTAACTCTCGTGAGAGGACAGAGACAGGCCGAAGGGGAGGACTTTGTACTGATACACCTGGCCCCCGAACGCAAACCGCAGGTAGGGGCGGTGTCGGGGCAGGATGGAGGCGTGGAAGTACGCGTCCTTCAGGTCTACCGCTGCGAACCAATCTAGATGCCGGACGCAGGTTAAGCGTGAGCATTTTGAACGGGAGTTTGTGCAACGCTCGGTTGAGAACTCGCAGGTCCAAGATTGGTCGTAAGCCGCCGCTTTTCTTGGGTACGATGAAGTAAGGGCTGTAGAAACCCTTCTTCATCTCGGTTGGAGGGACAGGCTCTATCGCGTCTTTGGCCAGAAGAGTCTTGATTTCCACGCACAGGGAGTGGGCGTGTTCGCCGTGTACTGCGGAAAAGCGGACGCCCATGAAGGGGGGCGGGGGCCTGGCAAACTGAATTGCGTAACCGAGTCGGATGGTCCAGGCCAGCCAGCGAGACGGGTTGGGAAGTGGAAGCCACGCGTCCAACCTCTGCGCTAGGGTCACCAAAGGGACGATTAATTTTGACGTACCCGGCGGGGCTTCGCAGCGGGGCGGAGCAGGTAGGGCAGCGTTGGGCGGCGACAGGGCGACCCGCGGCTGAGGTGCTGAGAAGAGACTCAAGCACTTACCTTGCTCCGCACACCCAGCAGGGGGCGGGTTAGCGACTGAGGAGGAGGTCCTGGGTAGGCGTCCTCTAGACTCGTCGGAACCAGCCGGCCGGGGGACAGTCGTGGGGCTGAAGACGGGTGGTCCGTGTCCAGGAAGCCAGGACTGTTGATATCTGGGGGCAAAGTGCCGTGAGAACGGCATTTGCGGGCCAGGTGACCCAGAGACAAAGGGAAATAGCTCATTACAGAGAATATGAGAATGTGAAAATTAATTCGACAAGAAAAAAATTCTCCTCCCGGCCCTCCACCGGGGACGGAGCGGTCTTACCAGCCTCCGGAGCTAACATCTTGGTCCCTGGGTCGAACGTCTATGGACAGCCTGGGAGCCTTCCGGGTCCTCGAGGGGGTCCGTGAGACGGGGGCGTCCACTTCCTGCGGGGTGCTCGACGCTGGGGCTGAGAGCTGGGCCCGGGTTGAGGCGGAGCAGGGTGTTTCATAGCCGCAGGAGGACGCCCGTCGGCGAGAAGACGGGGCATGGCCCATGGCGGCAGGCTTGCGGCGGGGCAGGATGTGCAGTGGCCTCCGTCTGCCTCACCGCTGAGGACTGCTGGGCAGAGTCGTCAACGGTGGCGCCGAATGGACGGAGCTGGGAGACGGGGGTGTGGGAGAAGGTGTGCCTTGTCTGCCTCCCGCATTTCGACCAGGTCCAGTCCACAGGTGCGTTTCTGGACCACAAGGGGTGGCCATCGCCTGTTCGAGTGCCAGCGCTTCTGACCTTCGTGGCCCGGGGGCGCGGTTGGTCATCCAGCGCAGTTCCTGCAGCACATCAAGAACAGGACTACCCAAGGTGCAAGTTTTGAAGTGCCTTGGCCTGGCATTGGTTGCAGGAAGGGCCGTGGCGTGCAGAGTGGAAGCGGTCTGGGACCGTTCCACCGCGAGGGTAGTGAGAGCGGAGGAGCGAAGAAGCCTTGGCTTAGCTCAACTTGTCGTGCACGTCCGGGAAGAAAGGAATGGGGGGGGGGGGGGCGTGGCTGTGAGCGGCGTGGCTGTGAGCGGCGCACCTGCCCGCGGAACCGATCAAGTAGCCCGGGAAAGCATAGCGGATCTCCGTGCGTCAGGCTCAGGCTGGGCGGCAGACCCGAAGGTGGCGGCCCAGGCGAACGATCAGCATCCGATGCCGCTGTAACGCTCTCCGATGCAGCGGTGATGTCATCCAATTCTGAGGCAAGCAAGCGTGCCGGGGAGGCGGGCGGTTCGAGGGGGTTTACCCGGCGAACAGAGCCCGTCATATTCCCCAAATCGTGTTCATCGCCCGCGGCGCCTGCGTCAATCCCGTAGGAAGGAGGCGAGGCGCGGGGGGCGGCTGAAACGGCTTTCTCTCATTACAAAAGAAAGCCACACGACCGCAATGTTGCCATGGCTATGTTCTCGCACTGAGAACATGAACCATTCATAAAACAATGCCTGCGTGCGAACGCAGCCCAGGCATGCAAGACAGTGTTTTATGACCGAGAGAGGTGGGGAGAAATCACCGCATCCAGAAACTACACAGGGGCGGAAATTACATCTTTATAAAGACGTGTCCTGAAAAGGACGTTCAACGCCGCTGTGTAATGCTCTTTCAGAGAATCACTCTTTCAACTCTTTTAACTCTGCGCTGTCGAAGCGCCCATGGGCAAACTGCACGCCGGCAGTGAAGAGAAAAGCCGCTGTAGTGCGCCGTAAATCCAACAGCAAAGCAGAGCGTCAGAGGATCAGAAGCAGGATCAGTTGTGTTACTCGCAGCTGACTGCATACACACGACCATCGGCTCCGAAGAAAATTACTGAATGAACGAGCGTATTTCTCTCGCCTTTATATCCGTATCCGGAGGCGGAGTATGCAAATACTGTTCGCCAACTCTCATTGGCCTTTTTTCATAGATCAGAGGTATCTTTCGGCGCTCAAGAGAGACCCCTAGTGTCGCTTCTTCGACACGACGTCGAAGTGAGCGACAGACGGGGAAACTTGGTTAAGATTGTCTTACACACAGTAAGTAAAGAGTAATCCAAACATACTTTTTAATGGATTTTTATTGATATAGAAGTTGAGACAGGACAGAAAATGATTGGGAGAAGAGGGTGGAATGGAATTGTGACATGGAATCTAATGCACATTTTCTCACTACATGTCAACACGACTCAATGAGCTGAAGTATGTGTGCTAATACCTGTTAAAGGAATCGTTAACCAAAAAAAGAAAATTCTGTCCCTCATGAAATTCCAAACCTATATGAATTTCTTACTTCAGCAGAACAGAAAAGGACATCAATTAATCAATTAATGAATTAGTTAATGTGACTAGTAGTCTTCTGAAGGCATACAATCACTTTGTATGATAAAAAAACTGTAATTTCCCTTTATCCATTCTTGAATCAAATCAATAATAAAGTCCATAAACAGTGCTGAAATTCAATATGGCAGCTATGTTGATAACATCAACGAGTCTCGTGACCAAGCCTTATGACGTCATGGCAAAAGAACCAATAAGGTTCTTAAGCCTTGATTTTGAGTGTTATCTGTACAAGGGGCGGCAAAAGACACAAGAGGCACGAGATGAACCTCAACAGATTGTGCCCGGAAAATGTTACTGTATATAAATCCCTTTTAAAATATTGACTCCCCATAAAGTTTATGTTTATTTTATTTTATTTAAAAAAGGGAAAGTGCATATTAATTAACATGAGCACTTTTGCCCATCATGTAAATGTGCCAGATTTAGCCATACAGGTTCATTTTCATCTGCAGTCCCAAGTCATTGTATAATTCGCAGACTGAATGTAATGTGAGAGTATGTTTCGGTGAGAAGCCAAACTGTGAGGTGTGCAGGCTCTTATTTCACCATATGCTGCATATTTATTCCTACCTTTTCATGAGCTGAAAGTCATTTTGATCTCCTCCTGCGTCTGTGACCCAGAGGCATTGATTCCATTTATGGAACTGAAAGTACTGTAATTAAGAGCGCTCTCTCTCTCTCTCTCTATCCTTTTTATGTGTTTACTGTGAGGCACCAGGTTCTCCATGTGCCTTTCAGATTCATTTAACATGCATACACACTCTAGAGCCTGACGCAGACCAGCAGGACAAGGACGAGGTCAGTGATTTTTAAAACAAGGTTGGCAGTCAGCGCATGTGTATATCAGAAGCCTGTAACTCAGCTTTCATTTGAGAGACTGAATATGTCTGGGAGCCAGTTGAGTTTTTATGGAATAGTTCACCCATTTTTTTCACCACCTCCACAACAACACATCAACGCTTACTTTGCCTTATTCCTTCCGTAGCCCTGCCCAGTAGCAGTGAGCAGTGATGTGGCAATGAGAGAGCAGGTCATTAAAGAGACTAGATCCAGTCATTACAGTTGGTGTTTACTGTCAAGTATTAAAGGAGAAACAGCACTAAAACAGATTGTTTCTGACAGAGAGTGAGAATGTGCATGGAAAATTATCATGATTTACAAATACTGTATGTTTTATTTTTTTGTGCAAAAAACTTGAAAAAAAAATGCACTATAAAAGAAAATAATTATGAAAAAGGTACATATGACGTGCTATATTCCTAGTCTTCTGAAGAAAAATTTTAGCTGTGGATGAGATGTTTGATTTGAGTCCGATTTTTTCAATTAATCTGTTGAATGTTCACCCATCATAAAAATCTATTTTCTCACAAATCACACAGCTATCTTTGTGCTTGTAAAATAGTGTATAAGACATCACCTGTGTTTATGATACTTTTATGGTGTTTTTGTGTCCTTCTTGAAGCTTGAAAACTCTATTCCCCATTCATTGTAATTTTATATTCGACAGAATAAAGAAAGTCATAAGAGTTTCAAACAACATGAGGAACAGGTAATCTCCAGTCAACAAATCTGTTTCTTGCACCCACTACAACAGCATGCACACATTATTTTTAACTCTGTAGTATGCAATAACAGTGCTCCGTTCATCCAGTAAATGTTGGTCAATTAGCTCTGCCATTGCCTTGAAGCCAAGAGTTTTGTATTTAATTATGTTTATGACATATAATTGGCCTATTAAAGATGGATATAAGCCACCACTGTTAAATTGTTCACACTGTCTGATGGTTTCATTTCAGTAACACTACTCTTGGAGGATGCAAAACTATTTTGCACCTGTGGCTAATATTTAGCAACAAGACACAATGTCATGCTCTAAGGCTTTTGTTTTCTATAAATAATGTGTCCCATATTACAAATAATAATCATTTCAAAGTGTTAAAATATACCATCTAGCTTTGACATTTGTATTCTGTGTCTTTTTAAGAGGTCAATCTGTGAGGTTTAAATCCTCTGTTGGGCATATGTCTTTATCATTATACATATTTGCAGGTCAGTTCACCAAACTTGAACTTTGTTAGGTGGCGGAAGACAGAATTTCTATCTGTCACGTTTCCATGTGTATGACTGGAAGTGAATGGTGTGTGAAGTCTAGTGTGACAACAATGTAAATCTTTTTTATATATGTATTTTTTTTAAAGATTTCATGAAACTGCTGTTAAAATTGATGCTTAATATGCTTGCTCTAAAATTCATAAGTGATGAAGTCAAAATTTTCCCTCTTCAGAGTGTGTACATTTTTCTTTGGGTAAAATACCCATCTAAGACACATTCATTTTTAATAACTTACTATATAATAAAGAGGTGGGGACAGAATATGCTTTGAGAGACTCGTCCTCTGACACTGATGGAAAATTACCATCCTGTAGTGCACAGTGCATTTACCACTGTATCATATGCATGGTTGAGCCCACATCACCATGAATATTTCAAGCATACATCATACATAATTATTTTTTCCGGACTACATATCAGGGCTGTGTTGTTGTTTTTTTTTAGATCTTTGTAGCTATATACTCGTTCAATTGTGGTCAGTGGAAAAGCTATAATTTAGCATTGAGACTTGATTACAGCTTTCAGAGATAAACGATAGGGCCTCATTAAGGCTACCATAAAATAATCACATCAAGTATAAAGGGGAAATGGAAGATGACGCCTTGATTTGCTGTTATGGTGAATGAATAGGGGTATTCTTGCCACGTGTCAAGGCTCAGCATTAATGTGCTTTAAGAGAACAGGATGTAATGTGATTTGCCAGCGTTTAGGCTGTGCGCAGGAAGAGGTAATATAAGGCATAAGAAAGTGGCTTAGTTTTTGAGAGCTCATTTCACAGGCTTTATGGGGGTTATGTTTGCATTAACGTCAACTCAAGCAACCACTCATTATGACAAAACTGATTTTGATCTCTGAGTCTGACCCAACTGGTCAGTGTTTACATGCACACAAAAATGCTGATAATTACCAAAAGTCAGCTCATTCTGAAAACCTGAAAATGGAAGAAAAATTTGCTTATATAAGATTTGAAATTAACAGATTTTCCTCCTCTTCATTCTGACACTAAAATATTTAACAGACATGCACACTAAATAAGCTGTCAGAACGTTTACGTTCTTACATTCTTGCGTTCTTAAAATGTAAGCGTGCCAATAATTTTTTGCTTCAATTGTTTATGAACTTACACTGATAAAGGAAAACCATTTGAGATGTTTACTGAACATTAACTCAGCAAGTGCATTTACATGTACACTCACCTAAAGGATTATTAGGAACACCATACTAATACTGTGTTTGACCCCCTTTCGCCTTCAGAACTGCCTTAATTCTACGTGGCATTGATTCAACAAGGTGCTGAAAGCATTCTTTAGAAATGTTGGCCCATATTGATAGGATAGCATCTTGCAGTTGATGGAGATTTGTGGGATGCACAACCAGGGCACGAAGCTCCCGTTCCACCACATCCCAAAGATGCTCTATTGGGTTGAGATCTGGTGACTGTGGGGGGCCATTTTAGTACAGTGAACTCATTGTCATGTTCAAGAAACCAATTTGAAATGATTCGAGCTTTGTGACATGGTGCATTGTCCTGCTGGAAGTAGCCATCAGAGGATGGGTACATGGTGGCCATAAAGGGATGGACATGGTCAGAAACAATGCTCAGGTAGGCCGTGGCATTTAAACGATGCCCAATTGGCACTAAGGGGCCTAAAGTGTGCCAAGAAAACATCCCCCACACCATTACACCACCACCACCAGCCTGCACAGTGGTAACAAGGCATGATGGATCCATGTTCTCATTCTGTTTACGCCAAATTCTGACTCTACCCTCTGAATGTCTCAACAGAAATTGAGACTCATCAGACCAGGCAACATTTTTCCAGGTCTCACCACCTCCTTGCCCATCAAAACCCCGTCACAGACACTAGAATAATTTTTATGACAATCAAATTCAGTTGGACATTAAAAGTTGCTGGACAAATATGTGGGACATCATGCAGTTGTGATGTTAATGCTTTAGATTAGATTATTGTTCAAAATAGCCTTTTGAATATCAGGAATGTATCATATTTGTAAACCCCGATATTACACGGCATTAATTTTTCTTTAATAGCTGTGCACAAAGCATCTATAAACATCGATCATCCATCTTTATACTAAGACTGAAAGTTTTCTCCACTACTTGGTGCAGGTCGCCAGCTTGAACAGGGCCATGACGATTCGCTTTTGGATCAGAACCAGTGGCAACCTACGATAGGCACGACATCAGGAGGACCAATATTACAATATTACAAAGGCTTCGGGGGAAAAAATTAGGGACATCTGGAAGGTGAAAGGTACACATTTAGCGATATACACACATTTCTGTATGGAAACAGTTTAAGGGCAGATTTATTTTGCGATAAACCAAAATTTATGCGGCTTTAAGTGTTTAAGTATGACGCACACAATTTTTAGCGATAAAAAGCCATTTGAATGGAAACAGACAGAAGATGGAAAATTTTGCAAACATTGTTTTACGCATTTTCACTTTATCGATAACAAAACAGTATGAAAAGTGGATGGACTTTTACATCCATTTATTGGCAAAACAAATACTTGAAAAGCTTGAAGAAGTCATGACATCCATCTGCACAGCTGCAATTCTATCATCTCCACAGTAAAAGAGTAAGCATTTCCTCCACGACTCCACCTCTGTGTCACTGTGTGTCATAAACCCTGTATGTATGAACCCACAATGGCCGAGAACATTTGCCGTTACACAAAAGTAAAATTAATGTGAAACTGGAATGTTTTGTGTTCACTATCAAAATCCTTGTCTAAACTTTTGCGGGACCGCAGAGAGCACCTGTACATCAAAGCTAGCGTTTAATCTTCACACTGATGCCTCCTACACACTGCGTGACTTTCAAAGACGTTGGATCATGGTACTATTCACATTACACAACTGTCTGTCTTGTCATGGAAGTCGTAGCGTTTTGAAATTACATGACAGTGTACATTACATGAACACATTACAAAACATTTCACTATTGACGAATCCCCGACGACTCTGTCTGGACAAATTGCGTTTCACAACAGAGTACACACGAGAAGTGATCCGAGACACGAAAACAAATGCATGATCATATGTTATGCATTTCAGAATATGATGTGTATGTTTTTAATCAAATATTTTATTGGTTACGATGTGAAAAAGTACCTCCTACTGAAAAATCTACCTATTTGCCTACCTGGCTGTCCAAGAGAATTGGCAGTTTCTCTCCAACACTTCTTTTTCTCCACCCAGTTGTGGTACAGTTCAGATGAAATATCAAACAGGCGCTGGTGCTCCTGCCAATATTCCACAAATTTTTCCTCCATTTCTTCGGTCCAATGAGACTTTCTTGATACCGCAGCCATGCTAGTTGATGTTCTATTGCAGGTACATCAGGACCCCTTCCACTGAAACTTCCCGTGCCCCGTTTCTTGCTCTCTCATTGGCTGTAGGTCAACGCTGCAGTTGTATTCAGTCATAAGACATTACACAGTGCGCAATTTGAAATCGCAGACAGGTCTAGATATTTAACATTCTAGGTATCTCGCTGACATTGGTGACGCGTCGGCGCAAATCTCAAACTGCATCTATGATAGTTCATACATTGAGATCGTCGCTTATGGGAGCGAGCTCCGATTTGCCTACGATTTCAGGCTTTTGTCGGTGATCTCCACAACTGTCGGCGAGCGAAAATCGGGCTTAAAATTGTGTAGTGTAAACTCGGTAATGAGTGGCAAATGAGACACGTCATTAACAGCATTAATGGAATTTCTACATTTTCTTAAAATTCCCTTAGTTGGATAGTAAAATGTGATGAACTGCAACTTACAGTTCAAATTGCACCATACAGTATGCTAAAGACTTATATGAAGTATATGTTCATATATGGTTTTCATTGATTTAAAAAAAAAAGTCACATAAATTTACATATATGTAACATATTTTTCCAAATACTTGGACATTAAGCATTTTTGAATTAGAAAATGTACATAAATGCTCAAATATATCAACTGTAATTTTATATGTTCGTATATAGTCATATAGCAGATTTCTGTATCAGACAATGAAATTACGCCAACAGGCCTAATTATTGAATCCTCATTTGTGTTTTTAGTTTACAGACTTATTGCGTGTCTATTTTAACCTTAGAATAGTTTTCTTGCATTGTCTGAATCATACAATTTTAAAACAAAAATAATGAAGGGTCTTCCAAATGCCATATCATAGGTTTCACCTAAATGTATAGAATTATTTGTGTTTTTATTATTTTTTTTGCTTACTAACTGTATATTCAGTTATTGTGCACTAAAATATTTACATCTATTTGCATTTACTCTGTTATTGACAAATTACACAGGTATGCAATTATGATTTGTGAGTTTTCACTTCAAAACAACACCAAAAATGGTTGCATATTGCATCACAATATTAGAGAAAAGCTACAGCAAATACAGTCATTGAATTTGAATGAAAAAGGTAAACATTACAAATTTGTCAGAAAGTGAGACAGAGAGACCCAAGAGCAAAAGGCTTTGTTAACCATCAATATTAACTTTCACTGTGCTGGCACGGCTGGACGGGTTTGAGGATGCGTGCATGCCATGGACGCACAATGAGCAATATGTAAAGTGTGTGTTCGTAGGAGAGTGTGTGCATTGTGGAAGTCAGGAGCAGATTCGAATCCTCTGTAGAATTGTAATGAGGGGCAGAGAACAATGGGCAGCAGACTGGAAGACAATCAATCTCCTGACACACGTTCTGAGACGAGGCGTCTTTTGTATACTCTTGAGAGCAGAGAACAAGCGTACAGCAAACTGGAAGGCAACCACACTCGACACACGGGCAGAGACAGGCAACCAAACAGATACATGAGACAGGACCAACTAGGCAGAGAGAGTGTGAGGTAAGTTACTTCACATCAAAAAACAATCTAGCATACAGAGAACACGAAGGGCTTAAGAAGGGAGTGAATTAGTGGAGAATGATGTGCTGCTTACACACTAATTAGTGGCATGATCCTTGTTCCCCTGGGAACAAACAATGTTCCCATAGAAACACTGAAACATGCATGCCAGGCAGCGCCTTTGATACATGAGGGAAAGAAAATAACAAAAACATCTGGAAAACTCACTGGAGCGGTGACAGTTCTCTGCTAGATCCATTATTGGTCAGTTCTTCTGTAACGAAGGCAGACGAGGAGTGAGGATCTAAATGCAGTTTTTAATGGAAACACAAAAGATGAACAGGGTAACTAAAAACACAGGGAACAAATGAAACATCCACGATGGGAAAACCAAAATATAAACAAGAGAAACAACCACGAAGGGCACAGGCAGGAACACATTCAAGAACCGACATTACATTTAACAACTGACAAAGACTTCTTCTTCTTCTAGGATTTAATGGCGGTTGGCAAACCAACTTAAAAGGTCCATTCCCGCCACCTACTGAAATGGAGTTTAGACTAAATCTACTCTTTCAAAAAAAAAAAATTACATAGAAGGGATTTTTACATCCTATTATATAATCCTGTTTCCTTTAAAAATATAAATAACTCATGATAAATTCTTGATTGCTTAGTACCTTCTCCTAGGAGAACCTGAAGTGTCAGCTCATTGATTTCGATATTTCTTAAAGCATGTTTTAGCTGGAACCGCTCCCTTTCATAAGCTTCGCATTCTATAAGCACATGTTCTACAGTTTCAGCTAATCCACACTTATGAGAATGGAAATTGTGATGTTTACCAATTCTTTGTAAGCATTGATTTAATAAACAATGTCCAATACGCATTCTTGTTATTAATACGTCCTCTTTCCTGTTTCCGAATCTTCTTCTCTCTGAACCTACTTTTCCTCGAATGCAGTAAAAATGTCTACCTTTTGTTCCTTCATTCCATTCCTTCTGCCAAATTTCCTGTATTTGTTTCGCTATTATCACTTTAATTTCTGTTTTACTTAATGCCACTTCAATGTCAATTTGTGAATAATTTAATGCCCGTTTAGCCAGATTGTCACCCTCCTCATTTCCTTTCACACCCATATGCGATGGAACCCATACAAGATTTACCAGAATTCCATACTGTTTTGTTCTGTAAAGACTCTGCATTACTTCAATTATCATGTGTTGCCTTGCTGATAATGTTCCACTTTCCAAACTATTTAGAGCTGATAGAGAATCTGTACAAATCACTGCCCTTGTTGGTTGTATTTCTTCTATCTACTGAAGTGCTAGACATATTGCTATTATTTCTGCAGTGAATACCGAAATATGGTCTGATGTTCTTTTGGACATTCTAATGTTAAAAAGTGGAATATATACCGCTACTGCTGTTTTCCCAATTTCTGGGTCTTTTGAACCATCAGTATATATTTGCACTGCACTATAGTAAGTTTGATCTATGTATTGCTGTATACCTAGATTTTCTAATCCATTTCTATCTTTAAGCAATTGTATATCAATCAAAGGCATTGGGAACAACCAATGAGGAATTGCTGACCTAGCCACAGTAGGGGCAACATTGTAATCACTTAATCCCATTCTCCGGGCTTCCTCACTAGCCTTCCATCCAAAACTTGATAACTTTTTATATTCATATTCCCAACAGTCCTCCAACACCATTTTAACTGGGTGACTATCCGAATGTCCCTTTATGCTTGTAAAATACCTAATCTTTAACGTGAGCCTACGAATTACTAGAGGCATTACACCCATCTCTACTTGCACTGCTGATATTGGGGAGGATCTAAATGCTCCACAACAAATTCGCATAGCTTGTGACTGAATTGCCTCTAGTTTTACAAGTTGTGTTTTGGATGCAGTGCAATATACCATACTGCCATAATCTATTGCCGATCTTATTAGAGCACAATATATTATTTTAAGTGACTGGCGACATGCTCCCCAATCAACTCCTGCTAGACACCTCATGATATTTAATGCTTTTTTGCATTTGTCAACCAGTTTCTGGATATGTATACTAAAATTCAGTTTCATATCCATCCATATACCTAGAAACCTCACAACTGTTGTTTGCTTCACTTCTTGTCCATACAACTTAATATTAATAGTAAGGTTACTTTTCCTTTTTGCAAAACAAATTACCTGAGTCTTATCTACTGAAAACCGAAATCCCCATTCATTTGCCCAGTTTTCTACCATTTTAACAGCATTCTGCAAACATCTTTCCACATACTTTACATTACGCCCTCTTTTCCACAGCGCTCCATCATCTGCATATAAAGATCTTCCAATGCCCCTATCAACCTTTGTAAAGATGTCGTTAATCATAATATTAAACAGAATTGGACTGCTTACGCTTCCCTGAGGTGTTCCATTCTCTATTGTGTGTATCTGAGAAAAAGCATGACTTACTCTTACTTGTATAGTTCTGTTAAACAGGAAATCCCTGATCCAGTTATACATTCTTCATTTAATTTCCATTTTTTCTAACTTAATTAAAAGTCCCTCTTTCCACATCAAGTCATATGCCTTTTCGACATCAAAAAAATACCCCAACTAAAGCTTCTTTATTTACCTGAGCCTTTCTTATTTCAGATTCCAGACACAGTACTGAGTCCATTGTATTTCGTCCTTTCCTAAATCCACTTTGGTAAGGTGATAAGATATCATCCCTTTCAATGACATATACCAATCTACTCATAACCATACGCTCCATTATTTTGCATAAATTAGATGTTAAAGCTATAGGTCTATAATTATTTGGCTGTGTATTATCCTTGCCTGGTTTTGGACTGACAAAGACTGATAAAACATCAGGGCTTTAAATACACAAGGGATGATGACTAAATGAACCACAGGTGAGGACAATGAAGGAACAGCTGGCAGTGATGAGGGCAGGGAACTATGGGAATTGTAGTCCGGGACAGATGGCAAGGGAGAAACACAGGGCAGACAACAGGGAATCGTGACACTGTCCTGGCAGCTTTTAGTGCCTGTCTGTATAGCTACAGACACTATCCTTCCATGCACTGCAAAATACCTCTAATTTTGTATTCTTCCACTTACGCTCCATTTTCTGAGCTGCTCTCTTGAGAGCATGAGTGTGATCATTGTGCCATGGCGCAGGGCATTTTTCTGAAATTTTCTTAATTTGTCAGATGAAAAATATACAAAAAATCCTATAGTCTTCCACTGAAAAGATCCCCACACATGTCTTGGGGTCAGGAAATCATAGAGACTTCGATCAATAAGCAACAATGTAGGAACCATTTAGTAATGCCCTAGCAGCCACCTAACAACAACCTTGCTATGCCGTAGTTACCAAAACACCCAGACATTGCATAAAACATAAAATACATCATAAAAATGTATGGCTTTGCTCACTGAACACATCGATGACCTGGAAAACAGAGGCCGGCGTATAAACATCCGAATTTTAGATCTTCGCGAAGAGGTGGAGGGTGCTGATGACATTACCTTTCTTCAAAGATGGACAGATGCAGTTTTGCAGTATCTGGACAAAAATGGAATGAGGTCCAACACCTGATCCCCCTGATGCTGTGACAGGCAGGTGGCGAACTGAATTGTTTCATACTCGTATGTAGCGATACGAGTGAAAGCTTGTATATATATTTTTTTTCTCCCTTTCTGAGTGATGAGGGCTGGTCTTATAATTTATGTTTATATCTCGGGTGGGTGGTTGGCACCACCATTTTATGGATGTGTGTTTTTTCTGAGACTTTGCTTCTGGAGGTTTAGTGAGATGAAGTTCTGTCAAGTCAAGTTAAGTGGTTTTTATTGTTGTTTCAACCATATACAGTTAGTACAGTACACAGCTAAACGAGACAACGTTCCTCCAGGAACCACATGAAACTACATAGACTAAATAAAATCCCCTAAGAGATATGGGGAAAGGCCCCCCTCCTTTTATTTTTGTATTTTTTTCCCTGCTGTTTTATTTCTCCTTTGTATTTTTTCCTTTCTTTTCTACGTTGCCAGTTTGTCTTGTTCCACTATGTGTTATTGCTTGTTGTTATTGAGACACACACACATTTGTTTTCTGGACACAACGATGGGGTAATGATCATGGAGACTTTTGACAGGGGGAGAGCACCACCTGATCCATTCTTTATTTGGTTTAACTAACAGCTCTCAGTAACTTAAGACTTTGTACATGGAATGTAAGGGGCTTACATGGACGAATAAAAATAAGTAAAGTTTTCACTCGACTGTAAGGAGAATAAAAATGTGGCTTTGATGCAGGAAACTCATTTGAGTGACAGTGAACATTCGAATCTAAAACACAAATGGATTGGTCAGATTTACTTCTCATCTTTCACAAAAAGTAGCAGAGGAGTAGCTATCTTAATTAATAAAAGGATAACTCTGATGATCACAGACAGTTTTAAGGACAAACATGGCAGATATATGAGAATGGAGAGGAGATTTCACTTCTAAATAAATATTGCCCCCGAATTATTCTTCGGGAATTTCTTACAAAAGCCTTTTTTGATTTTAAAGAATATGCATCTGGATTGGCTATTATTGGAGGGGACTTTAACTGTTTACTAAATTCGTTACTAATTCGCGATGCCTAGAGTCAGAGTTAAATATTGCCACTAACAGCTGTCTGAATGCGGGCCTCTTTAAACTTGCTGCTAACTCAACAATCTCATTGAAATATACTATTCTCAAAGCAGAAGTTATATGAATGGGGTAATAAACCTAGTAAATATCTTGCCCACTTGATGAAATCGGACTCACAATTGATCACTTCTATAGTGGACGATAAGGGAGTACAATCTTTCGATTCTTATATTATAAATAACACTTTTAAACAATTTTACTCTGCATTATATCAATCCATATATTCTTCTCAAAGACATGATTACATGGTATCATTCTTTGATCACCTGACTCTTCCTGTTATCTCTGAAGAACAGAGGACATTTCTTAATGCTCCCATCTCGAGAGAGGAAGCTGCAAACGCACTCCATGGCTTAAAATATGGCAAATCCCCTGTGCCGGATGGCCTTGTATGCGAATTCTATAAAGAATTTGAGCATATACTACTAGACCCTCTTTTAGCCATGTTTAACTACTCATTCTTTACTGATTGTTTGCTCCCCTCGCTTTGCGAGGCAAATATTTCTCTTATCCTTAAAAAAGGTAAGGACCCAGAAAATTGTGGATCCTATAGGCCCATTGCCTTATTAAACTCAGATTTGGACAACTAAGATTGGAAAACGTTCTACCATCTATTATTAATGAAGACCAGACAGGGTTTATTAAAGGCAGAAGCTCTACTCACAATGTTAGATGGCTTTTAAAGATTATTGAGCTCTCTCATAATCTTAGTTCTAGTTCTCTCATTCTGTCCCTTGATGCAGAAAAAGCTTTTGACACTGTCGAATGGCCTCATTTATTTTATACTTTAGAAAAATTTGGCCTTGGAGAATGCTTCATTAAGTGGGTGCATATACTCTATATGGGTCCTCTTGCAGCGGTCATTACCAATAGTCACAGATCCGACAATTTTCCTCTATTCCGGGGTACCAGACAGGGCTGCCCTCTCTCTCCATTGCTTTTCGCAATAGCAATAGAGCTACTTGCTCAGATGATAAGAGAGGATGTGGCGCTGTCGGGAGTGTCTCTGGGTGGTATACAGCACAAAATGTCCTTATATGCAGATGATATGCTGCCCTTTCTCTCATATCCCGAGGTGTCTGTGCCAAGGTTTGTTAACCTCATTCAGGAATTTGGGAAATTCTCTGGGTACAAAATACATTTTTCTAAAACGGTTGCTCTATTTATAGGGAATATGAAGCCCGCAAGTCAACCTCCCTGCTTTCCTTTTTAATTCTTCAAGGACGGCTTTGTCTATCTGGGTATTAATGTGACCCCTACATTTAGGCGGTTGTACAAAGCAAATTTTGTACCAATTCTTGAAAAAATTTGTGATGATTTAGATAGGTGGATGGCTCTTCCTCTGTCTTGGCTGGGGAGGGTTGCTTTGATAAAAATTAATGTCCTGCCCCGATTATTGTATCCAATGCAAATTATTCCTGTTTTACTGTCTAATAAGGTCATAAAAGAGCTGAATGGGTGGCTAAGCTCATTTATCTGGAGCAAAAGAAAACCTAGATTGAAATGATTAAAACTTCAACTTACTAGCGCAAAGGGAGGTTTGGATCTTCCGAACATTAGACTGTATCAATTGGCTTGCCAACTTCGATTTGTTGTCGAATGACTCCGTGAAGACCCTAAATCAGTCTGGCTTTATCTCGAATCCTCACAGTCCAACTGCCCTTTACAAAACCTTTTATTTGTTCATAATTCAAAGTTGAGCAGAGCTCTGTGTAATAGTACCTTAGTGCATAATACTCTCAAGGCCTGGTATGTTATACAAAGGCTGGAAGGCAGGATTGATACAACCTCTCCTCTTTTGCCAATTTTGAATAATCCTGAGTTCTTGCCAAGTACTACAGACCCTGGTTTTAACTTATGGCATGCTCTTGGCATTTTTAAGATGAGGGACTTGTTTGAGGAGGGATCTCTACTGTCCTTTGATTACATAGTCTCAAGATATAATGTACCTAGGCAACATTTCTTCAGATTTTTGCAAATTAGAGACTATATCTTCAAAAATACTACACTCACTTCTAAATATTAATTCTCAGTTATTGAGAAAATCCTTCTGAACCCTCACAAATTGATTTCCCTTTTTTATAAAGCTCTATGCTCCTATGGTACAGTTAGTACCTTGCACCTCAGATTGACTTGGGAACAAGAGCTCGGAGTGGATATCTTAGAAGAGGTTTGGGAGACGGTTTGGTCCAAGGCCAATAGGCTCTCAGTGTGTAACAGGGCAAGAGCCATTCAGCTTAGGATTCTGCACAGAATACATATTATGCCTCATATAAGACACAAATACAATCACCACTCTGCCCTAAATGCAAGTCTGATATAGGAGATTATATGAATGACTGGCGTCCTGTTGCCCTCACCCCCATCATCAGCAAATGCTTTGAGAGGTTGATCAGAGATTACATCTGCTCTGTTCTGCCCACCTCTTTGGACCCATTACAGTTTGCCTACCGCAACAACCGCTCCACTGATGATGCCATTGCATCTACAATACACACTGCTCTCTCCCATCTAGAAAAAAGGAACACATATGTGAGAATGCTGTTTGTAGACTACAGCTCAGCATTTAACACCATAGTGCCCTCCAAGCTTGATGTGAAACTCCGGGCTCTGGGCTTAAACAGCTCGCTGTGCAGCTGGATCCTGGACTTCCTGTCAGGCAGACGTCAGGTGGTTAGTATGGGCAGCAACATCTCCTCATCACTGACCCTCAACACTGGAGCCCTGCAGGGCTGTGTTCTCAGCCCACTCCTGTATTCCCTTTACACACATGACTGTGTGGCGACACATAGCTCCAATGCCATCATTAAGTTTGCTGACGATACGACGGTGGTAGGTCTGATCACTGACAATGATGAAACAGCCTACAGAGAGGAGGTGCACACTCTGACACGCTGGTGTCAGGAGCACAACCTCTCCCTCAACGTCAGTAAAACCAAGGAGCTTGTGGTGGACTTCAGGAAGAAAGACAGAGAACACAGCCCCATCACCATTAATGGAGCACCAGTGGAGAGTGTCAGCAGTTTCAAGTTCCTCGGTGTCCACATTACTGAGGAACTCACATGGTCTGTCCACACTGAGGCCGTTGTGAAGAAGGCTCACCAGCGCCTCTTCTTCCTGAGACAGCTGAGGAAGTTTGGAATGAACCACTACATCCTCACACGGTTCTACACCAGTACTGTAGAGAGCATCCTGACTGGCTGCATCACCGCTTGGTACGGCAATAGCACCCCCACAACCGCAAAGACATGCAAAGGGTGGTGCGAACTGCCAGAAACATCATCGGAGGTGAGCTTCCCTCTCTCCAGGATATATATAACAGACGGTGTGTGAAAAAAGCTCGGAGGATTATCAGAGACTCCAGCCAACCGAGTTATGGGCTGCTCTCACTGCTTCCATCAGGCAGGCGGTATCACAGCATCAGGACCCGCACCACCCGACAACATGACAGCTTCTTCCCACAAGCAATAAGACTTTTGAACACATGATCTCTCACGATCAACAATCAGCACTGCACTTTATTAATCTTCATTCTGTCAAATATATTCTCGCTCCCAATTCAATTAGTGTATATATATATTTATACCCTTATCTAGTGTATGTGTATTCTACATTGTGTGTATTGTGTACATTTGATATGTAAATTGTTGTGTAAGTATGTGTACATTTGTTATGTAAATTGTGTTGTGTAAATATGTTGTTTATTGTAAAGTGGTATATGTCTCGTCACTGTCATGACTGCAATGTTGCTTGGAACTGCACACAAGAATTTCACCTGCTGTTGCACTCGTGTACACAGTAGTGTGACAATAAAGTGATTTGATTTTGATTTGATTTGATATTCATTGTATATGGGGTTGTCACGCAATCCAGTCTTATTGGTCTAGGGTTGTGGTTCAGTTAAATAACATCTTTGGTTTGCTATGGGGCTGGATCCTGTGTCACTCCTTCTGGGTTTTCCCTGTAAACTCGTTTCTAACAAATATAAAAGACGGCTTTTTAGCTTATTGACCTTTGCTGCCAGGAAGAACCTATTGATGTCATGGATCAGTGATAAGCCTCCCTCCATTAAAGGCTGGCATTCAATTGTTAGAGAGACTATTCCTTTGGAGCTCTTGACATGCATTATTCATTCTACAACTGACACTTTTAACAGCATATGGACACCATATCTTGACAGCATAAATGCCGTTGCTAGTGATATTCTGTGGTATGGTATGATATAATGTGCCAGAAGTGTCTAGATTGAATATGTATTCTCCTTGGCTTAGGTTGGTCCAACTGTACATTTCGATTTACGATACAATACTATGTTTTTTTCTTCTTATGTACTTTTGTTTATGTATCCCCATTGTTGTGTGTCAAGCAATTTGTGTTTGTTAACATTTTGTAATTTGTTAAAGTTAATAAAATAAGAAATATATCTCATCTCTGTAGGTCCATACAATGCAAGTGAATGGTGGGCAGAACTTTGAAGCTCAAAAATGCATAGAAATGCATAATAAAAGTAATCCATGACTCTAGAGGTTTAATCTAGTCTTCAGATGTGATATGATAGGTGTAGGTGAGAAACAGATCAATATGTAAGCCCTTTTTTACTTTAAATCCTCACTTTCACTTTCACAGTCATCCTTTAATTATTTTTGAAATTTTTTTTAGCAATTCACAGTATATCCCCACCTATGGGTTGGGGCTGGTCAAAGGTGGAGATTTATAGTAAAAAAGGAATTATTAAAAAAAATATTTATTTGTTTCTCACCCACACCTATAAGTGATATCACTTCTGAAGAAATTGATTGAACCTCTGGAGTTATATGGATTACTTTCTGCTGCCTTTATTGCTTTATGTAGCTTCACAGTTCTGCCCACAATTTACTTGTATTGTATGAACCTACAGAGAAGAGATATTCTTCTAAAAAAATTTGCTGTGCAGAAGAAAGTAAGTCATACACATCTGGCATGGCATGAGGGTGAGTAAATGATGAGAGAGATTTTTGGGTGAACTATTCCTTTAATGCAGTGAACTACATCTGTGGATACACCACTAGTGTGAACTTAAGGGAAACTTTAGGTTACTCACATAACCCCGGTTCTCTGATAAAATTAGGTATCTCACTATGGGAATTCGCCTCAGGCGTATCTGACACTGGAAGCAATGACACCACGTCTGCCAGCTGACAGACCAATCACAGCAGTGATAAGGGAGTCCCACCTCCCTATATAATATAATATAATACCACAGGTCTCTTGTTCATTCTCCACATATATGTTCTCCATGCAACTGCAAGGAGGGAAGTGTGGTGAGATACCACACTTTGAGCTGAGTTTGAGCTGAGTTGAGCTTTGTAAGTAGTTAACAGAATTTTAAAATTAATACGGAATTTAACAGGTAACCAATGTAACGATGATAAAATATGGCTAATATATTTCTTGGTTCTCCTTAGCACTCTGGCTGCTGCATTTTGAACCAATTGAAGTTTATTTATTGATCTTGCTGGACATCCTCCCAGTAATGCATTACAATAATCTAGTCTTGATGTCATGAATGGATGAATTAGTATTTCGGCATCAGCAACAGAGAGCATGTGCCTTATTTTAGGAATATTTCTTAGGTGGAAGAATGCTGTTCTACAAACATTGGTAATTTGATTTTCAAAAGGACAGATTGGTGGGCAATATAACACCTAATTCTTCGATGTTGAAGATGATGTAACAGTACATCCATCGAGAGTCAAATTATATTGCAGTGGCTTATTTTTAGAGTTTTTTGGTCCAATAATTAGTACCTCTGTTTTGTCAGAATTGAGTAGAAGGAAATTTCTGGCCATCCAATCTTTTATTCCATTGATACACAACGCTAATTTCGAGAATTGTGAAATCTCATCAGGTTTTGAAGAGCTATAAAGTTGTGTATTGTCGGCATAGCAGTGTAAACTTATTCCACGATTCCTGAAAATATCTCCCAGGGGAAGCATATACAAGGAGAAATGCGTAGGCCCTAAAACTGATCCCTGTGGCACTCCATATTTGACTTTTGTTTGGTTTGACAATTCCTCATTTACATAGACAATGTTGTAGCAGTCTGCTAAATATGACCTAAACCATTCTAATGCAACTCCACAAATGCCAAAAGAGTTACAGAGTAGACAGAGTCTATTCAAGAGAATGTCGTGATCTATCGTGTCGAATGCAGCGCTAAGATGAAAATACAGCCGCAATCAGATGATAAGAGCAATTAATTTGTAACTCTGATAAGTGCAGTCTCTGTACTGTGTTGAGGCCTAAATCCTGACTGAAATTCTTCATATATACTATTTCTCTGTAGAAATGAACATATTTGGGAGGATACTACATTTTCTAGTATTTTTGACATAAAAGGGAGATTTGAAATCGGTCTATAATTAGCCAGTTCTCCAGGATCAAGTTGTGGCTTCTTAATAAGCGGTTTGATAACTGCCATTTTAAAGTTTCTTGGAACATGTCCTAAGCATAGCGAGGAGTTAATAATATTAAGAAGAGGTTCTGAAATTACAGGAGATACCTCTTTTAAGAGCTTAGTTGGTACAGGATCTAACAAACATGTTGTGGCTTTTGATGTTTCGATAAGTTTTGTTAGCTCTTCATGACCTATGACAGAAAAGGATTGAAGTTGCATGTGAGGAAAATTATTAGACACTGTTTTCTGAGGTGCTCTGACAGATGATTGCATAATTCCAATTTTATTTCTGATTATTTCAATTTTATCTGTAAAGAAATTCATGAAGGTATTACTCTTGTTCTGCGACATAATATCAGATTCTGTTGAGGCTTTTTCCTAACCAATTTAGCCACAGTACTGAATAAACATCTAGGATTGTTGTGGTTATGTTTTATGAGTTCACTAAAATATTATGTGCTGGCAGCTTTTAGTGCCTGTCTGTAGCTACAGACTATCCTTCCATGCACCACGGAATACTTCTAATTTTGTATTTTTCCACATGCACTTCATTTTCCGAGCTGCTCTCTTGAGAGCATGAGTGTGATAATTGTACCATGGTGTGGGGCTTATTTCTTTAATTTTCTTTTTATCGAAGTGGGGCGACAATATCAAGAGTGCTAGAGAAGACTGCATTTATATTTTTTGTTATTTCATCAAGTTCTTCTGGGCTTTGGGGTTTATTGAGTGTATGAGATAGATCTGGAAGATTATTAGTGAAGCTATCTTTAGTGGTCAAAAGAATAGTTCTACCTGAACGATAGCATAGTGTAGATTGAGTAACAATAGCTGATTGCAGCATAAAAGAGACAAGGTAATGATCCGAGATGTCATCACTCTGCTGCAGAATTTCTATATTAACAACATGAACTCCATCTGACAGAATTAAATCTAGCATATGATTATGGCGATGAGTTGGTTCTGTATTTTGTCTGACTCCAAGAGAGTTGAGAATATCAATAAATGCTAATCCCAATGTATCATTTTCATTATCTATGTGAATGTTGAAGTCACCAACAATTAAATCTCTATCTACAGTAACTACAAGATCTGATAAAAAATTAGCAAATTCACCAAGAAAATCAGAATAAGGCCCGGGTGATCTATACATTGTAGCAAGGACAAAAGACGACAGAGATTTTTTATTTATATCTGATGGTGTCACGTTAAGCATTATTAGTTCAAAAGACTTACAGTTATATCCTGTCCTTTGAGTAACACCAAACACTCCACTATAAATTGTAGCAACACCTCCTCCTCGACTCTTCAGACGAGGCTCATGTTTATAACAATAACCTGGGGGAGTAGATTCATTTAAACTAATATATTCATCCAGTTTAAGCCAGGTTTCAGTCAAACAGAATGCATCCAAACTAAGATCTGTAATCATTTCATTAACAATTAATGCTTTGGTAGAAATAGATCTAATGTTTAGTAGCCCTCTTTTTTATATGATGTGTATTTTTAATTTGTTTGTTTTGTTCAAGTTTGACCTTAATCAAATTTTTTCTAAATGATTTAGTGAGGGTATTTGTAAAGCGGGTTAAGATGGGCAAGGAGGAGATGAGAATCGGCTTGTCAATATAAATAATAATTTAATGAGAACTTAAACCCAAAACACAAACATAAACACATACAGGGCAGCCATTTGTAATTTTCTCTCTCTATCGAACCATCGTCACCGGCTGCCTTTATCTCTCACGTGCCCCATCAGGCCGATTGGGGACCGGGCATGCGACATTCCGGCCCGGCCCGGCCCCCCTCCACTCCACAGTATTGTGTTTGGTAGTTCGGGGAACAGACACAGTCTCTATGAGATATTTAGGATATTCTGTCTCTATGTGTTGTAGTTTATGAGACCTATGTGACATCTCAAGGCGGCTAGCAGACGTTCAGCTTAACCAGTTTGTCTGCTTCCTGACTTGGGCCCCAGTTAGTCAAATACTATCATTATTAAGACTATGAGCCAAATTATTAGAGAAGAGGGTGGCACCTTCCCTGGAGGTATGGAGTCCATCTCTCTTTAGCAGTTCATGTCTACCCCAAAAACTCTTCCAATTGTCTATAAATCCTATTTTATTCTTCAGACACCACTCAGACATCCAGCCATTCAGTGACACTAATCTACTATAAACCTCGTCACCACAATGAGCAGGGAGGTGATCAGAGCATATTACAGTGTCTGACATCATTTTTACAAAGTCACACATCTCTTTAACATTATCTTTAGTGATCTCCGACTGGTGAAGCCGGACATCGCTAGTGCCGACATGGATAACAATTTGAGAAAATCTACATTTAGCATTAGCCACTGTAAATTTGATTTGATGTCAGATGCTCTGGCCCCCGAAATGCAATTAACAATAGTGGCTGGAGTCTCTATTTCCACGTTCCTTACAATAGAATCGGCAATAACAAGGGCTCTTTCAACATGATTCTCAGTGGGTGTATCACTGAGTGGGGAGAATCAATTGGAAACCCTAACAGGGATGGGAGAGTGGTGTCTCTTTGCTGAGTGATTATGCCGCCGAGACGTCACACAAATGCCCTGCTGCAGGGGCTCTACAGCTGGAACCAAAATGTGTATGTTGCTCTCTGTACTACTCACATCCGAAACAATATCTACCGGTTTCTCTTTCTCACTGACCTCTACTAGCATTCGGATGCGAGTCTCTAACTCATTAACCTTCTCCATCAGCCTGAGTAATTCCTTACATTTATCACATGTGAATCCCTCAATGCTGACAGAGGAGGCTATTGTAAACATGTGACATGCAATGCAGGAAGAAATAACATGAGTGTATGCCATGACTTACAGCAAATTGTTTGTTGTTGTTGGTTGTTCTTGATAAGCGGTGCTTTGAGATCGATGCAATAATCTGTGTACCTCAGAGGAGAAAAAACGGGTGTGCGCTGAAAAAATGCACACAGTTTAATTGCGCTAAAAATAGATCTCAGATGCAGGTGGAATATGTGTGCAGTTGAATCACGATAAGAGAATAATACGAGGGGAATACCAGATGTGTGCTTAAAAATGGCAGATGTTAAGGATTAAATGCTGAAATATGATATATAAGTGATGTTAAAAAACTAGCAGGCTACAAACACGGACTCTAGCTAGGTGCCAGCAGCAACAGGTAAAATACACACAGATGAAACAGTGGAAAAGCGGAAAAACCTGAAACTCGGTAAAATGACAAAGGATGTAACGATGAACGATGAATATAATGATGAACGTCTGAGAATAAGAATAAGCAATGCTAAGCAGCCTAAGCAGGCTACAAACAAACACTCGTGCAGCGAGCCATCAGCAACAGGATGTGATGGTGTGATACGTAAAAGTTAACTACCTGGGTCATGAACTACAGAAAGGTACAGTACGTCTCTCCTCAGACAGAGTGAAGATGATTACTACCTTCCAATACCCTAAAACAAAGACTCAAATACAAAGCTTCTTTGGTTTAGTGAACTATTGTTGAGCATGGGTGCCAAACTGCTCTTTATACGACAAAATCAGAAGCAACACTCCCAAGTGCTGAGGAACCTATCAAGTGGACTGCTGAAATTGACATGGCTTTCAAACATCTATGAAACAGCCTCAGCTCTCCACCTGCACTAGGCTTACTGAATTATGGTGAACCCTTTATCTGTACGTGCACGAGGTAGCAGGCACAGCCCGATCCTCGCACAGCCCCATGGCAGAACATATAGACCAGTGTTGTGCTTGTCAAAAACTATAGATTCAGTCAGCAAAGGCCTCCCTGCATGTTTGCGAGCAGTGGCTGCTGTGGTGTTGATGGTACGACATGCAAAGCGTCTCGGGTTACATGTGTAACCCTTGTTCCCTGAAAAAAGCGGAACGAGATGCTGCACTTGCTAAACGCGCTATGGGAATGATCTTGCATAGTGACCAGCTGTGAATATGTGTGTAACACGTCAATGAACATTGACCTGAAATTTATAGCCTCGGTTGGTGAGATCATTGGATGCACCTGTGGCCGGGCTATAAATAGAGGCGTCACCAGCGTCTTCGTCAGATACTTTTTTTTGAGGGGCAGTCCTGGGACATCCCAGTGCGGCAAAGATGCGCAGCATCTCGTTCCGCTTTTTTCAGGGAACAAGGGTTACACATGTAACCCAAGACGTTCCCTTTACAAAAAGCTGCACTATGATGCTGCGCTTGCTAAAAGCGCTATGGGAAAGAAATGCCCACGTCGCCGCACTGGGGCTGTCCGGACCCCTACGGTTGTGAAGTGTGCTCACAAGAACGCGAGAGGTCTCAGACATGAGCTTGAGATATTGACTCAAGGGCGTAAAACCTGGAGTAGCAAGAACATCTAAACCACAAAATTGATGAATGTGTGCAGAGAGGACCAGCCTGCCGCATCACAGACTTGCTTATACATGAGCTTCAGATGTCGACTCAGGGGCATAAGAGCCCGGAGTGGCATGAACATCCAAACCATAGAACCTGAAGAATGTGTGTGGAGAGGACCAGCCTGCCGCATCACAACCTTTTAGAGACATGAGATTGAGATGTCGACTCAAGGAGTAACATGAACATCTAAACTATAAAATCTGATGAATGTGTGCAGAGAGGACCAGCCTGCCGCATCACAAACTTGATGCAGAGGGACCCCTCTAGCCAAGGCTTCAGAGGAGGCGACCCCTCTGGTGGAGTGAGCCCTGACACCTACTGGCGAAGCTTGACCGCGCGCCTCATAGGACAGGGCAATAGCATCACTCACCTAATGCGACATAGTCTGTCTGGTAGTGGCTGCCCCCCTGTTGTGGCCCCCATAGCAGACAAATAATTGCCCTCACTTACGCCACTGGCTAGTACGGTGGACATAAGTCTGAAGGGCACGGACTGGGCAGAGTCCGTGAAGTCTTTCTTGCTATGGTGTTAAAAATGGCGGGGAGCAGAAGGCTTCCAGAGTGACAGGATGTAGTGTTGAAAAAGGCACCTTAGGGAGGTAGTCAGGATGCGGATGCAGAATAGCTTTGGCCATACCTGGAGCAAATTCTAAACAGGCCGGCAAAACAGAAAGAAGCCTGTAGATCCCCAATCCTCTTAAGAGAGGTAATTGCCATAAGAAAGACCATCTTGAGAGTCAGAAGTCTGTCAGACGCTCTCTAGAGGTTCAAAGGGGGTCTCAACCAGACCCTCCAGGACTATTGCCAAGTCCCATGAAGGAGTTCTGGTCCTAACAGGGGGCCTCAGTCGCAATGCTCCACGAATGAAGCGAGCGAGTAGAGGATGTTTCCCCAAAGGCACCCTGTCCATCAAGGCGTGGCAAGCCGAAATGGCAGCCACATAAACCCTGAGAGTAGCGGGGCATATGCCTGCTGACAGTTTTTACTGCAGAAAGTCCAGAACTGAAGTGAACTGGCAGTTAGCTGGTTCTGCAATATTAACTTAGTAGAGGGAAACGTATACAGGCGCATTCTGGGCCATGTATGCACCACCACGTTCAACCCCTCTGGGGGGGGGGGGACTGGGTGACTCGGGGAGAAGTAGAGGAGACATTGCTCAGTTCATAGAGGCAAAGAGGTCCTCTTCTGCCCTTTAAAATCTACCCAGATCTTCTCCAAGTGGAGGGAGCCCTGGCACTTAACCCCTTATCCCGCACCGGCCCGCAGGCGGGCCCTCGAGGGAGTGGCTATACTTTTATTATCTTTTTTAAGTTTTGTTTTATAACAAATATTCAACTGACTATCATAAACTATGCATCATTTGAAAGGTAAAACACTCAAGAATCATGTTCTAAACTTGTTTTTGCAATCAATACACCAGAGAGGAAAGGGTTAAATTAAATGCAAAAGGACTTCTCATTTGAAAATGAGCAAAATGAACCGCTATACTCATCTTTCATCTCGTATGGTTCAGATCAGTTCGGACGAATCCAAGAAACAACAGCATACATTTCAATGTAAGGGTCCACTCTTCAAAATGGATCCCACTTTTTAATCCAAAACAACGAAAAATAGGGAAAAAAATGAAATATCCTCCTTTGGTTTGCATGAGCGTTTTCGAGATAGAGTTCGCATCATGTTCATTTTCAAAGAAATATCGATTCTAATCCATATTCCAGCACTCAAAAGCTATCTCACCCCTGTAGTTTAGACTCTTCCGGATTAAATGAGTCATCCCCCTTCTCTCTCCTTCAATCACAGGCTCTGTAATCGATCAAAATGCCAAGGGACCGCCTGATAGGCTTAGAAACCTGTCAATCTCGCATCTCGGTTTTTGGCTGGATAAAGTCTGGATATAGCCAGCCAATGTGTAATCGGCAATGTTTTGATGGATGGGAGTATTAACCAATTAAAACACGATTGCAGTGATTGACAGTTCTCAAGCAGATTTGTCAAAAACAAGTTCGCAATGCTGTTGTTCGCTCGTGCGCTTCCGCCATTTTACGCACAGAGCGCACGGTGAGGTATTGGTTTGCTACACGGAGCTCGTATCAAGTCATAAATTTTCTCCAAAGTTATATTTGACAATCTCCATCATGGATCGTCGTCAACAGAAGGTTTTTTGTGGTGTTGAGAGTATTTTGGAGGAAGTGATGAGAAGCAGCGACGAAGAGCAGCAGAAAGACGCAGAGAGATGCATCTCAGACAGCGAGAGCACGGTGTCGAGCGTCGTCGATTCGGCAGAAGAGGAGATGTTTGTTCATGGACTCGATCCCGTTTTAGATCGGTAAGTTTCAACACATTGTCATTAACTGTTATGTTTATTATTGGCAGTTTTTCTGTTCATGTAATGTTTTTGATTATAAAATGACGATGGACATTAGCTACTAGCAAAGACACGAGGCTACATGAGCAGGTGATAGAGCTGTATATTATAACGTTACATAAAGAGAAAATATTTATATTACACACATTATATTTATGATGTATTGAATATAACAATAATGGAAGGAAAGGATTATAAGAAGTCAGGTGAAGATGAGTTGATTATAAAATAACAGTGGAGATGACTAGCAAGATATGAGATTACAGTGATATGTTTATATGAATGAATGGTGCATTGAATATAAATATAATGGAAGGAAAGGATTACAAGATGTCAGGTGAAGATATAATATATATATATATATATATATATATATATATATATATATATATATACATAGAAAAATAATAATTACAAAGCATTAATTAATAATTACCTTATCATTATAATGCTCAACATTAAAATGATAAGGTATGTGACATTTGATATTGTAATATGATGGAATATTGATGCTGCTAATAGATGAATGTGACTCAAACTGAAATCCTCTTTTGTGTGTTTGTGTGTGTGTTTTCCTGTGCTGTAAAATAGGCCTTCAACTGAATCGGATGAGGAATGGAATCCGGAGTCCAGTCCTGAGCGACGAAGGAGACGCCGGCAGTCATCGTCATCTTCTGCATCTCCATCTGAATCTGCTTCAGCTACCAGAGGCAGAGGCACAGGTACAGGTACAGGTAAAGGTAAAGGTAAAGGTAAGGGGAGAGGGAGAGGGAGAGGGAGGGGGAGCCAGTCAGTACCTACTGTGTCTCTTAGCACATCACAGGAAAGATGGCACAATGTGGATGAAGAAGATATTGGACCTTCACAGCCTGTATTTAGACCTGCTCGTACACCTGGGCCACAGTTGGTGACAACTGCATCATACACAGCACTGCAGTTGTTTCATCTTTTCTTTTCAATGTCTGTGCTGCAGACCATCGTTCAGCACACCAATGTATATGGGGGCAAAAGTCAGCAAGGAAGAGAAAAGCCATGGAACGACATCTCTGTTGAAGACTTCAAGTGTTACCTGGCGCTTGTTGTTTACATGGGTCTTGTGAAGGTCTCTGCCCTGACTGATTATTGGAGGAGGTCCAGAATCTACAGTGTTCCCTTTCCTGCTGAGATAATGTCCTGTAGGAAGTTTCTTACCATCACAAACGCTCTTCATCTTAGCGACCCTCAGGATGATGAAGAAAATGAAAAGAAGAAGGGAACAGCAGCCTACGACCGCTTGGGGAAGATCAAGCCTCAATATGATAACATTAGGGATGCCTGCAGGACATTTTTTCATCCAAATCAGAACATCTCCATAGATGAGAGGATGGTAGCATCCAAGGCGAGGTCTGGACTCAAGCAGTACATGAAGAACAAACCCACTAAATGGGGCTACAAGTTGTTTGTCTTGGCAGACTCCCTGTATGGGTACACCTATGAGTTCTTCGTGTATGAGGGTAAGTCCATGCCATCTCAGAAGGGGCTGAGCTATGAGTCTGTCATGGCGCTTGTAGATGAAAAGATGTTGGGCACTGGTTACAAGCTATACGTCGACAACTTTTACACCAGTCCCATGCTTTTCAGAGACCTCCTCTGTAAGAAGATTTGGGCATGTGGCACCATTCGTCTGAACAGGATCGGTTTCCCAAAGACAATCACCAACAAACTACCGCGGAATGCTCCACGAGGGTCCATGCGATGGCTCAGAGAGGATGAGCTGCTGTTTGTGGAATGGAAAGACACCCGGGAAGTGCTGATGTGCTCCACATTCCACAAAGCATATGAAGGTGACACAGTGCAAAGGAGGTTGAAGAACAAAGATGGGCAGTGGTCTCAAGTGCATGTACCTATTCCCGGTGCTGTGCTGGACTACAACAGGTGCATGGGTGGAGTGGACCTGTCGGATGCCCTCATTGGATACTACAAAGTGCTCCACAAGACACGGAAGTGGTACCGAACCTTCTTTTTCCACTTTGTGGATATTGCTGTTGTTAATGCCTTCATTTTGCATCAGCATCTGGCCAGAGCTAGGAACGAAAAACCCTTGACCCAGAAAGCATTCAGGGAAACGCTTGTTCTGGAACTCTCAGGCTTGGAGCCAAGGACAGCTGCTCCTCCGTCTTCAAATGATGCTTGCCACAACCCGACATACATTGCAGAAGACAGCACTGCTGGGCGGAGAAAGTGCAAGCTCTGCCATCAGAAGACACCAGTCAAATGTGCAACATGTGACGTGCCACTGTGCTTTCTGCCTAAAAGGGACTGTTACAATGACTGGCATAAACAGGGTGGAAAATATTAATCATCTTGATTATAATGTTCGTATTTTTTCTAATTTACATGTTATATTGTTCAAAGCATTTGATTCTAATAGTTGTTCCAGAAATGTTTCCAAGTTTAGGTGGATTAGTAGTTCCGAAGAGGGAGATGAAGCAAGAGAAGCCATCGCTGGTGTGAGACATTAGCGGTCAGGTGTACACACACTTACATAACCAAGTTTTCATACTTTGTTTGTTCTGCTTGATTTTGTTCTGCTTGTTTGCTCTCTCTCTCTCTCTCTCTCTCTCTCTCTCTCTCTCTCTCTCTCTCTCTCTCTCTCTCTCTCTCTCTCTCTCTCTCTCTCTCTCTCTCTCTCTCTCTCTCTCTCTCTCTCTCTCTCTCTCTCTCTCTCTCTCTCTTGCAGTGGGTGTCTTCTGAGTTGGCGCAATGGGAGCATATGTGACATGCTGGTGTGAAGGCAGTACTAGGTAAGTACTCACACATGCATACACAGTGTTGCAAATTTTATTTGTTCTGCTTACACACTTTATCTCTCTTGTCTTTCAGTGGCTTTGGTTTCCAGAACAAACCTTGGTGGTGACTGCCTTGATCAACATGTCTTCCTACACTTTGTAAATACTGTAAGCGGTTGCTTTTTGTTTTAGTAATTGGATATTCATTGTAATTGTTTATTGTAATTTATTTGAGTAAAAAACACTGTTGCAATTACAAATGTTATTTATTTCTTTTTATATATTTTATTAATTAGTAAAACAATCACTTTTGGAATGTATAAATGAAGTGAGTTTTTTTTTTTTTTTTTTTTTTTTTACTTTTTGCTATTATAAATGTTCAAAATAAAGAGTATTTTGTTAAAATGTTGTCCTGAAATCATTTTTTCTTGTGTAGTTTGATGGGCAGAATAGTTCTGAATGGATAAACATGTATGTAGTATGTAGTGTTTACTCCTTATGTCATTTGGTAACCAGGTGTCCATTTGGAGTCTCCAAGTGGCCTTTTGGAAAGGATGCCTATACTTTTCTTGAATAAAAGCTTACAGGAACTACATTTTTGGGAGTATCATCCTCAAATTTGAATCACAACTTGGTCAGACATTCAGTTTTATCTTTATGGTGTTTTCAGGCCCTTAACATAAAATTCTGATACATTTTTCCCTAAATTAAGTTTATTCAAAGAAATCGTGAGTCAATTTCATGTATATTTTACCTTGTTTTACTCTGTTCCTATGCTACTTTGAGTTATAATGACTCTTGGGTAACAAAGTTTCAAGTGTCTAGTTTAAAAAAATATCAGAGTTATGAATGTGGACCATAGGGTTCAAGAGCTACAGAGATTTGTATTTGGGTATGTCGTTTTCAGAAAATTCTCAAAAATAGGGGTGCTGGTTAAGAGGTTAAAATGTCCTTAACCCCAGGAGAAAGCCCTGTGCACCTCAGTTAGTACCCAACAGGGGCCAAGCATGAAAGGTCCCACAATTCAGGCTGGGGATGAAATACAGTCCCCTGTGCCTGAGAAAGAAGGTCCTTCCTGTTCGGAACCACCGAGGCGGGCCGTCGAGGGGAGAATTTAACTCTGAGAACCATACTCTGTTCAGCCAGCGCGGCACTATCAGAAGGAGGCAAGACCCTTGCTGGCGAACCTTGCCAAAACTCCCGGGAGCAAAAAAAACAGGGGGAAAAAATGCATACAGACGCATTCAGGGTCATGTATGTGCCTTTAAGTCCAGACCCAAGGGGGCTGGGTGACTAAGGGAGAAGTAGAGGAGACATTGCGCTATCATAGAGGTGAAGAGGTCCTCTTCTGCCCTGTGAAATCTCACCCAGATTTGTTCACTACCTCAGAGTAAATCTGCTCCCATACACACAGGCATCCACGGACAAAACTGTCCTGAGTGACAGGAGCTGCCCTGGGCCCCAAGGAGGATCCAACGTGCCAGAAATTCAGCTGACATGAATGTGGATCCCCCCGATGGTTTACGTAAGAGGCTAGCGCTGTATTGCCCACCCGCACCAAGACATGGCAGCCTCAGGAGGAAGTATTTCAGGGCCAGAAATACGGCCATCAGCTCAAGACAGTTACTGTGACAACTGAACTGACAACACTCCTATCCCTTTAAGCCGGACGACCACTTAAGGCCGCTACCCAGCCCGCCAGGGAGGCGTCTGTCGTTAGCAGCCTGCGATGACAAGACACACCTAGAGTGGGACCCAAGGTAAGAACCGGGGTCTGAACCACATAGAAAGGGAACGAAGCACGTGGCGCGTAACCCTTATTTGCCTTAGGGGACCGGCCCTCAGATAAAACCCCCTGGCTTCTAGCCACAGCTGAAGCGGTCTCATGTGCAGAAGGTCCGAAGGGATCACCGCGGACACCAGTGTTATGAGACCTAGTATTCAATGATACTGACGAGCAGAGCAACCTCGACCTAGCCTGACCTTGTTCAGGGTGTTCTGAATGGAAACGATTCATGCGGGAGACGATTGTGCCTGCATTGTGACCGAATTACATATAACCCCCAGATGCGTCAAGACGATATCCCTGTGCTGAACTGCCAGTTCTTGGAACTGCGAAAGGATCAGCCAGTTGTCTATATAATTCAGAATGCGGATGCCCTGGAGTCGCAGAGGAGCCAGTGCTGCATCCATGCATTTCCTGAATGTGCGGGTTAATAGGGCTAGGCCAAATGGAAGAACCCGATACTGGAAGGCTTCGCCCCCGAAAGCGAACCTCAGGATCTTCCTGTGCTGTGGCTCTATATGAAGATATGCGTCCATGAGATCGATGGTGACCAGCCAAACGTGATGTTGGGCTTGAGACACGATCGTCTTGATAGTCAGCATCTAGGACTTGAACACCCTGACCGAGTGGTTCAAGCCTCGAAGATCTAGAATCGGACGCAACCCCCCACCCTTCTTGGGAACCAGGAAGTATCTGCTGTAATAGCCTGACTCGTTCTCTGGAAGGGGAACATGTTCTATGGCCCCTTTGACCAAGAGATTTTGCAATTCTTTCCACAGTAGGCATGCCTGTCCCGGTTTCACAGTAGTGGGAACCACACTGTTGAAACGAGGAGGACGGTGAGCAAATTTAATGCTGTAGCCTCTTTCTACTGTTTCTAGAACCCACATAGAAATACCTGGCAGAAGTTTCCACGCTGCCAGGTTCTCTGAGATGGGTATTAATTCTGACACTTCCTGTTTAGGGGATGTCGAGTGTTCCGCGTCCTGGATCAAGGCAGGAAGCAACGGCTTCCAACTCTTTGTTGGAAGCCTCTATCACTGAAACACCAAAGGCGGCGGGAGTGAAGAGGTTTCGTGAGGGTATCGGGAGGGCCGAAGTGGATGATACACGCGCCCCGTCCCGAGGGGAACTACCCCCACAAGGCTGGGTACAAGACCATCAGGGTTTCTTTCTCTTAGAAATCATGCCCCTGAGATCTTGCATTGGGGGCTGCTGAGGGTGACGAACTGGACCCCAGTCTTTACGAGGGGGAGCACGATCCGCCACGTTTTGAGAAAACCTGCAGGTGTCTCTTCTACCGGCGGCATCACCGAATACCCCCGAGCTTCAGCACCCACGATAGGTCTTCCTAGCACGTCGAGGGCACGAAGACACGGGTAGTATAAATTTCCTCCATAAAGAAAATACTTACTATGGAGGTCATAGAAGAAAGAAAGAGACTGATATAGAGTTCCCTTCCCTCTTTTATTTATTTAATTATTTTGGCCACCAGACAGAAATATGTCTTCTAGTTTGGAGCGTTTGAGGGAGGGTCTCTCGTTCGCGTGGCCAGTCTAGCTGTAGTCTGGCCACAGCCCACATAATCACCTCGAGTAATTTCCCAGCCGCTTTATTATTGTGCGTGAAATGTATAGAGGTTTCAGCATCCCGCCCCCCTCGTGAACCGAAGAGGTGCCGAAGTGCGCTTCGAGATCACGGGAAGGACCAGCTGGGTCTGGGGAGAGAGCGAGGGAAAGCGACGAACCCGTCTCTCGCTCCTCAGTCAGATCCATGCGAGAGCCCCACGAATGAAATGTGGGCTCTGACTCCCGGAAGTAAGCGAGGCGAGCGCGGAGCATTTTGCCCGAAAGCAGATCGCAATGCTTGCATTTGTCTCTTTAATTCCACAGCCACTTTATTATTATGCGCGGGATTTACAGAGGTTCAGTGTCCTCATGAACCAAAGGGGCACCGGGGCGCGCTTCAGGCTTACGAAGATCAGCTGGGTCTGGGGAGAGAGCGAGCGAAAGGGATGAACCCGTCTCTCGCTTCTCAGCCAGATCCATAAGAGAGCCCCACAAATGAAGTGTGTGGGCGCTGACTCCCGGAAGTAAGCAAGGCAAGCACAAAGCATTTAGACTGTAAACAGATCGCAAGGCTCGCACCTGCCCCGCCCAACGCAAGAGCAGCATGCTCTTCCCCAAACACACAAAACAAAATCTGGTGTGTTTGTTTCAGCCATAGAGTGTAAACATGGGAACACACACTGCTTGTTTTGTTTATAAATCTTTTTTTTCAGACGAAATAGAAAGGAGAAAAGGTTCACTGTGCACTGCCTAACAGAATCTAACTCCTAACAGAGGAAAGAAAGTTTGATAGGCTTGTGAGACACACAGCACAGTATGCTCTGAAGAAAAGAGGTCTGACAAACACGCTGGTGACGCCTCTATTTATAGCCCGGCCACAGGTGCATCCAATGATCTCACCAACCGAAGCTATAAATTTCCGGTCAATGTTCATTGACGTGTTACACACATATTCACAGCTGGTCACATTGCAAGATTGTTCCCATAGCGCTTTTAGCAAGTGCAGCATCATAGTGAAGCTTTTTGTAAAGGGAACGCATTGTACTCTCACATCCATTAGTTGTGCACACCTCTCACCAGGTAGAAGCAATCATGCACAACATTACCACACAACACATTACAGCACAACGTTGATAGGTGTATGAAGCTATTTTATTGGCTACTGCTAATCTGACCATTAAACCAACCTCTATTGTACACGGCCCGGCTTTATCATTACAAAAATTGCTAACAAAAGGTGAATATTCCAACGATTCACATGATTGCTTCGATCGCCTGAAAATGTGTACTTGCAGGCCGGATGTTTCATCATCCGCACTGGAGGAGGGGGGCCATTGGTAAAATTGATGGGTCCTGTTCTATGCCAAATTATTCCATATACTGATGTGGTTATGCTGTATTGGAACTTCCGAAACAAATTATTGAAGCTTATTCGCTCCCATATTGTTTGCGTTGATCAGAGCATGTCAATTGGATAAAGTTAAATCAATCAATATATACACAGACTCAGAGCGTGCTGATAAAGTAGCAAAGTGGGCTGCATAGGAACCCCTTGAACCAGTGCCGGTCCTTCCTATAGGCAAACTAAGCAAGTTGCTTAGGGCCCTTGATCCACTAGGAGCCCCCACACTGTCAAAGACATTGTAAGTAGTGTTACAAACAAACTGACACGGGCCCCCACACAAGTGTTTGCTTAGGGCCTCCAAAAGGCTAGGACCGGCTCTGCCTTAAACGATCGTCTTTGCTCTCAAAAATAACCAGAAGTGATAGGTATCAATTGATATCATGTGGATAATAGTTCTGATGAAACTGAGCAAATCTGAAGTTCCCTGTCTGTCACTCACTCTACTTGAGTTGATGTTGTGACACAAGGGGTTCGATCTTGAGAGTCCCAATCAACTTAGCTTAAAATAGAAAAGGTCAATGAGAATTGGCGAGTGAAATTTGCATGCCACTCTCCACCCCAGGACATAAGGGTATAAAAGGAGATGGCGTGCACCACTCATTCAGATTTTTTCTTTAGAGCCGAATGCATGCTTGTGTTTGTCATCTCACCTTTCGCTTACACTGCTGGATTTTACAGTGCTTATGAGCGGTCACCCACGCATGGCCAAGTGTTGTGCTTCCCCTCGGCGCTTCAGCAGCTGTGTCGGCGGGTGCTTAAAGAGTATATTCAACCTTGAGAAGATGCGTGCCGCTTTCTCGATGCGGCCATCTCCCAAGGGGGGCTTTTTGGTGACACTGTAGAGGATTTCGCCAATCAGTTCTCGATGGTGCGGAAGCATACCAAGGCAATTAAGCACATCTTGCCTTGGTGCGACTTTAGGCCTCCGAAGTCCTGTGCCCCGTCTACTTCTCGGCAGAGCCGTTTGCTATGCAGTGCCGGCCCCAGCTCCTGTACCATTGGAGCCCGTATGCCGGCCTCAGAGAACAAGATCCTCCTGCGGGAAGTCGGCACCACCTGCCTATCAGCTGGCCCCCAAGAACCCTGGATGGGCTTCGAGGCGGCCCTGAATGGGCAACCCGGGGATGAGGTGACTAACTTGGTCTGGCCCGGGTGAACTTTCCAGCCCCACCATCGGCCCTGGGCCAGCACATGGTAAGTATTATATAGCCGGGTGCCATCTGGGCCTTGGCGCCCACATGGCCGGTAAAACAGCAGTTTTCTCATTCTCTGGGTCAGTGCATTTGCGACGGCCAGGCACTGGAAGTCTTTCCGGTCAATCAGGCAAATGTGAGAACCTCCCGTTCCCTCGTTCTATGTCGAGAGACAGCCGGTCAACAGGTAAGTGTGTTGATCTCTGGGGTCGTTCACCTGTAACCATTCACCGGCCACCATTGCGGGTTGTGGAGCAGCACATCCTCCCTGGTTGGGTGGGGCACCTGCTCTGCTTTGACGTAAACCACCCTGCCCAGGCATGGTAAGTCCTGTCGTCCACTAGGTGCCATTGGCGTGGAGTCTGGAGGCATGGTTAGTGATGCCTGATGCCTGCCGAGGTTCAGTAGCATCCTCTCCACTATACTGCAATCCTCTGGGTGGTGGTTGACAACCTTCTGGCAAAGGGAGCAATAGAGCCCATCCCGGGGCTTTTACATGTGCTCTTATGGTAGGTAATGCTGGCATTCGCTGTTAACTCTCTGTTAACAGCGAATGCCTGGAGTTCGGGCCAGCACACTCTCACGTGATCTTGAGACCCCAGCCCGATTACATGCCCAAAGTTCCCACCACTCCTTTTCGGGACCAGGTGGTGAACCTGCAAGCACTCCCTTTAGAGCAGGAAGACCTCAAGATCGAACCCCTAGTGTCATTATATCGACACAACGTCTTGTTCCCTCCAGCAGGGAACAGAGGTTACATCAGTAACCAAGTCATTATTTACATATCAACTGGAAACTTGAGCAACTTGTCTAAGATTGTGGTTTTGTATGCATATATTTAAGAGAAAGTTGAGAAGAACGTAAGAGGGGATTGTTTAAAGAATGTCGACACTGCTATTTATTCAATAGAATAAATGTGAAAGGGGACTGGGGCCATCAAGCTGTGCCATAACATTCTTCCTAACATCTCCTTTGGTGTACCATGGAAGATAGACAGTAAAGTTGAGTCAATGGTGACAGAATAGTTTTTTTGGGGTAAACCATCCCTTTATTATTATTATTACTATTCATATTATTTTTATTATTAGTAGTAGTATTAGTATTATTATCATTCCATCTTTATTTTGTTTTAAATAAGTGATTAAATATAGCTTTCAGTCATTAATTGTTATAAAAACTTAGCAAGTATAAAATTTCACCCTAATACAAAACAAAAAATAAAACACGATTTATTGAAAATTTTGTTCAAGAAATGCTGAAGTATTGAGAAATAAACAGTACATGAAAGCATTTGTGCAAGTTGTCCATTCTTCTTAGTGAATTCCCCCCAACAGTGTTAAAATCTATGATGTCTGCGATAGTTCACATGCCACTGCTAGATTTTTCATTAAATCATTATGCCAAAAGACATACTCCCTCACTCCTGATTTCACAGTTTATTAAACAGACATATGTGCCAAAACTTTGTGTGACTATTGAGTGTGAACATTTTATTGATCTTTGCTTAAAAAACGTTAAATGTGCAAAGAAGAAGAAAAATACTTTAATAGTGGATTTCTGACCCACTGTGTCTGGTTTTACAAATTATTTAAATCAATATCATATATACAAACTTAACTATTCACATTTATAATTATTTCATTTTATATCATATACTTTTGTATTTAATAAATTCTATTGTATGTAGTTTTCTACAGTATGTGTTGTACAGTTTCAGAGCCTAGTTTGTTTTGAGTCAAAAGGAAAGGCGTGATTTCAGGGCAGCTGGCCCATATTTCTAGATCAATTTGTTTAGAGTGAAAGGGGATGATTAAGCAGCATTGTTTACCAGAACATTAAAAACACAATCAGAAAATGGGGGTTGACAGTGTATTACAGAGATAGTTTTCAAAAACTACCTTTCAGTGCCAGCATTGACCAGCTGTGCATTTCTGCTGAACTGTTGATCTGACTTATTGTTTCAAAGGAAGCTAGCTAAATGTGATGCCTGTATTGTATCGATTTGAAATTCTGTTTGTTGATTGGTTGGTCTCTATGGGAATAAAATATGTTATTGCTGAATTCTGTGCAGTATACACTGTACGCTGCTTAATGTTTTTTTTATTATTATTATGTATATTAAGTGAAACAATAGGCATTATTTCAAGATAAACGTTTTAAACAGTATAGGTTTGTTTGACTTGAACTGCATCTCGATTTGACAATCTGCGAGATTTGCCAGTTGCAGTTGGGAGGAGATGAAAACGCTTCTTGACGTATGTTGAACCTACATTAGTCAAGGAAGATCATGCGATGTTTGCTTTCTTTATTACAGACGAAGTGGATTTCAGATAATGACTTTTACATAAAATAACGAAATTAATAAAAAAAGAAAACTGGTATTTTTTTATATTTTATTTTTCCATGTATAAACGTAATAATACTAGGACAAACATAATATAACATGATATAAACATGATGCACCATTATAAAAATACAGAGTTGGGAAAGTTTTAGCCGAACTGGAGGTGTCAAAATAAACACCTTGGCAGAGGTGGGTAGAGTAGCCAAAAACTGTCCTCAAGTAAAAGTACAATTACTTAAAAATTATTACTCAAGTAGAAGTAAAAGTACTAACATAAATAATTACTTGAATAAGAAAATATCCAATTAAAAGAGCACTCAAGTAGTAACTTATTACTTTCACTGAATGGGTTTTTTCTCCATATTTTGAAAGTAAATGTTGACCGAGACTGTCAGTCTTTAACATTCTGTCTAACAACTTCTGTGTTCCACAGAATACAGGTCACATGAGTTTGGAACAACATGAGGATAGGGAAATGATGACAGAATATTCAATTATGGCTGAGCTATATCTTTAAAGGGATAGTTCAACCAAAAATGGAATATTCTTTCATCATTTACACACCCTCATGCCATCCCCGATGTGTATGACTTCCTTTTTTCTGCAGAACACAAATTCAGATTTTTAGAAGAATATTTCAGCTTTAAACAGATAATCAGCCCGAAAACAGCTGTGATAGCTGCGTGGAGTAAATATGTAAATACTGCTCATGACATGCGGGACGTGGGACAAAGTGCACTGATATATAGCTGCAGATTTAAAAACTAAACACTTAAAAACTGAAGTCATAAGAGCCCAGTAAGAGAATCACCTTGAAAATTACCTTCACATTACACAGAAAAGTCTGTGTTAGCATTAGAGCCACAATTTACCTCAGAGTGCTGCCATAAGTTGGAGCTATCAATTTTAATATTGAAATATCCACTTGTCTTGGTGTTAATTGAAGGCATTGCATGACTAAACTATATATTTTTCACTGTACGGAGCGAAGAAAGTGTTTCAATTTGTTTGAAGAGCATAATGTCTATGCATAAATGTAAAAAATGTAATTAGAAAAGTACTTGAGTGAGAGTAAAAACTATCTAATTTCAAACCTACTCTAAAAGTAAATTTTCCCCTAATAAGTTACTCAAGTAAATGCAATGGAGTAAATGTAGTGTGATACTACCCAACTCTGCACCTTGGTAATGGCATACTAATTTACTACTCTTATTTCTGCCATAGACTGACATTGCAGAAGTAGTAAGAGTAGTATGTTAAGTATGCAATTGCAAATGCAGTGCATGAAACACGTGTAACCATTGTCATGTTGTGAGTCTGGCTAATCATGAATGAGCTGTGTCGTCATTCAGATCTTGTGCTGCTACTCTGAAGCAACTGCAGAGGTTGTGCCAGCCGGCACTCTCAAATCGCTCTCACGGTACTTTGATGGCATACGTCATGGTGACGCGGAAGTGGAGCCATTTCAAGTCAGACAGAAATAAGAGTAGTATATTAGTATGCCATTACCAAGGTGTTTATTCTAACTGACATGCACTGCTTCAAGTCCAGCGCAGATCGGTCTGTGCTGCATGAAGTCAAACACACCTTATGCTACACTGTTGTGGCATGACATCACATTGTTTGTCACATGACCTCATTACGTTTTGTGTTTAATTCAGTAGGTGGCATCTAGTTATCATCTTGGAAATAAAAATGGTTATTCTGAATTTATGATCCAATTTTGTGTAAAAATATCTTCAAGATTTACAGTCAAATAATGAGTATAAATAGGTGCTAAAAATCTAGACTAATATTGTTTCCAGATCATCCTTCATTTTGGCAATAAAGTAGGCCTATATACTCCAGCAAGAAGTATAGCAGTATAATGGCATGCTATTCTGAACATTAACAGACAGGCGGGATCCTTTCCTGTGGGCTGTGGATTAACCCTCCCTCTGGTGAAGCTCATTGTTGGCTGGTTGCAATTTATTCAAAGATTACTTTAATTAGCCAATTAGATGATAGTTTGCAACATGAGAGTGCTGTTACAATGGCCATTTGCAGTGCTTTGGTCTCATAAGAGGAGCTTTTACTCTTTCCTGCTCTCTACTGAGATCTCTTTGATCAAGTGAATGGCTGTGCAACCTTTAAAGGTAGATCTGTGACATTGTCAAGATCATTAAAAATGTCTCGAGGACACACAAGAGGCTGTTAACGGAAGGGTCACTGAATGCTGCAGATATTTCTGGGGTTTGATTTTAATATAGCCTCCAGTTCTTATAATGTATGACATACAGATTTTTATTGGTGTATTTAAGGTGCTTTGCATTTTTTTATTTGTATTAATTAAAGGAACTGTTTACCCAATAAGAACATTTTGTCTTTATTTATTAACCCTCATGTTGTTTCAAATCTACATGACATTCTTTTTGCTCTAGAACAAAAAAGTGTATTATGTATAATGTATATATGTATTCATGAGCCCTTTGGTTTCCTTGATTCTACTTCTCCATGGTGATTGAATCCAGTGCTAGCAATATCCTCAGCCACAACCTGGCAAGGCCTTGCTTGGGCACTTTTTCAGTGCATTCTTACAAAAGACCAGGGTGCTTCCACAATCATGTTTTATCTGCAGACCTCAAGTGCTACTAACAGGCATGTGCACCTTCTGAATCCTGCACTCCTATGGCTGTTAGGAACTGCAGGGGTTGAGAAAGGTAAGCAGCATGCCATCTCCACAGCTGTAAGATTGATGTTGTTTCCCTCCTACACAGCTGTGCTTTCCCTATGTAACAGATTAAGTACAAATTGCAAAGACTAGGTGCAACAAAGGCATCTAAGGACAACGTGGCAGTAACAAATCTATAGATCAACTGACTCCGAAGCTCCAAAGTTAAACAAAGAGTAAACTATAAATAACCAGAAATATGTAGCACAGTATGCAGAGTTGAAGAGATTTGGTTATGTAAGCACTTTTTTTGCCAGCTACCAGCCCTCGGGAGAGGATAGAGGGGTGTTTTATGTGATCATGCCCTTATAAAGAAAATATCCATGGAGGCATTAAAAAAAAAAAAAAAACTTTTGGTGGAGATGAAATCCAGGCCTACCTCCTTAACTTGCAATCAACAGCTGCAAAAACCTCCATTCAGCATCAGACCATCTGTTAAGAGCATGAAGCTTGAGATCAGTGTGCCAATAATCAATTATTAATGCAGTCATACACATGATGATTAACACAACAGATGACTGCAAGCACTTAATAAGAATATTACAGTTCAGAAATTAGTCCTAGTATCATCATCATCATCATCATCATCAACACATCTTCAGGACCACCAAATGATTGTAATCCTCAAAACATGACATAATCATTTGATCATTATCCAGTTTTGCAGTTGAGAACTGTTGTCAGGTTTATTCAGTCATATCAAAGGGATAATTCAGCCAAGAACAAAATGTTGTTCCTAACCCACATGACTTCTGTCTTCCATTGAACACCAAAGGATATGTTATGCAATCTGTTTTCCTCAGTCACCATTCACATTCATTGCATATTTTTTATACAATGAAATTGAATTGTGACTAAGGCTGTCAGTTGCTAAAATTCTCATGTATATTTGATTGATATACATGAGGATTTGAGATATGTATTGTTTTGTACAGGCACTTGTTCTCCAATAGCAAATATGTACAGTACAGTATGTGCACAGACCAGGGCTATGCTTTGGCATGAATGGAATGTATATTCAGTGCTAGCATGTGCATGCTAATGGAACAGATCTGCTCTCTTTTAACAATGTGTGGTGTTGTTAGGAGCACCCCGCTGGCCTGCGTGTCCATGCTGGCTCCACAAGTGATTTCAGCTATGCAGCCTGGGCGAGGTGATCTAGGCAGCGTGCCAGGTGAGGGTGTTTTAGGCCCTGGCACAGGATGCACTTCTACAACAACGTCCGGAAGAGACGTTTAGCAGCCACTAAGCACACAGATCATGCAGTTATTGGCTTGGCCAAGAACAGTGGGAAAATTCACACACTTTCTCACTCTTTCATATGATCTTTCTTTTCCAGGCCACAGAAGAAAGTGGCAAAGATGAGATAACAGTTGGTTCCAAGGGCTATGGTGGACTATTAGACAGTGTCTGTTTTTCCATGCCTTGGCTCTGTTGCTTTGTTTTTTATTTTCTTCTAGTTTTAATCAGTGGTGTGAGACACAAGGGGTCTCACACCACTGGCCCGTGGGCCAAATTCGGCCCATGAAATAGTAATATGGCCTGCATGTGTGTTAATAGTTTAACCTCAAACCCGGCCCGCATATACATTTTTACATTCTGCATTTTGTTTTGGTCTTTAATGTTCCTTGTAGTTCTATTAAAGGATTATTAAACAATAGCCTAATATATTCCACATGGCTTATTACACACTGATGAAAATTAGATAGCTTTCATCATGATCTACGGAGCTGTGTGTACTGGAAGCATCAGTTGATGTGACACATTCAGGTGACGGCCACTCCATTTCTATTTTTTATGTGCTGTACAGCTTTTCAAGTCACTTATTTTGCGCGTCCATCTGAACTAAAATGATTTCATTTACAATATATCCTATCTGTAAACTGATTACTATGTAAGTTACGTCCTTATACAGTATATTTAAAAAAAAACTTCTCACCATTACATCAAAGCAGCTTCTGATGTTTCTCTTCTCTAAACAGGACTGCTACTTCCAATGGGTCTGCATTCTCATAAAATACTATATCAGGCATTATTACTATACTAAACATGCAGAGCAGTTTGCTAGGTATGAGGACGAGAAGAGTCGATTCATCAAAAACTGTAGGCCATAACTGGGCCAGTTGGATAATTAAAATGTTTACTGAGTGCTATTCACTGGCATGCTCCACCTCTGCTCAGTCTATAGCACCACAGCATAAGAAATAAGATTTTGTTGTGAAATATAGGGTGATCAAGCAGGAGGCCTGAAATCTTAAATTCTGTTTTGATGAAGAAAGAAACTCAGACTCATCTTGGATGGCCTGAGGGTGAGTAAATTTTCAGCATAATTTCATTTTTGGGTGAATTATTCCTTTAAAAGCAATGCTCTTACTCTAGTGTCATTGTTCACTGAAATCTCCGCTTAGTATCATTGTTCACTGAAATCTCTGCTTTGTGCAATTACCAAGGAATTAAATCTTAACAAACCATAATCTTCACCACAATGAGAGATTCTAAACCCTGGTCTCAGATCAGCGCTGAATTCTTTTAAGGTATGTGGCTATTTTCCAGATTCTCCCCTCCTTTCCTTTCTCTCTCATACAGCAGCACTCAAGCAACTTGAGCTCCAGGTAACACAGGATCAGTTCTTGACTGATTGCACTAGTGCTTATGGATAGTGTCTGATATTTGTGTGTGTTACATTTGTGTATAATATAGAATCTCATTTGATTGATTTTTGGCATGAATACTGTACAGATGGCAAGCCTTTGTTCTTGTCAGACATAATCCTCCCAACCACATCATATGATGCAATATTTAAGAGATCATGTGTAATATATTACCTATTGTGCATATTTAAGTTACATCATACAAGCAAGATTTCTGTTGTTCTGAATATTGGTATCATACTGATACTTAATAAAAAACAGCCTTCTTGCCACTTGTCTTTTAAAACAACACAATAAGCAAGAAGTTAATATAAATTAACTTACATTTTAGACACAATATGGACAGTTATTTTGTCTATTTTTGCTCTGTTAGCAAAATATTTTCCAAAAGAAACCAAAGCCAGATCAACCATTGCATGTTGCCGAGCAACGCATAGATTGACAGATTGCCTGGTATGCTACAAACACAGATAAATGGAGTAATACAAACAGTAAAGAGTCCCAGTGCTGTTATATTAAATATCAGAACTATTGGAATATCTATTGTCCAATCGATTTCAGTTTTCCTTATATTGGATATTTGACTGTACAAACAATGATCCTTGACCTCATGAAACATACCTAATAAGGCAGACAGAAATGAGATTGTTTAATTAATCATATGCCATTTCGTCCTTAGTATGAGATCTGTTCTATAATTCTGATGAAATGTTATGTTTAATGTTGTTGATAGTTTGGTAGACAAACATTTAATGTTGAACAGGTTTTTTTTTTTTAATAATGATGGTGGCTACCAGTGTTGGGTGTATTGCATAAATAAGTAATTAATTAATGTAATTATATGTATTTTTCCTTGAAAAAATTAAAGTAAGGGATTACTCTTAATTTTTCAATAATTTAATTACTGTTACTTCTAATGCAATTGCATTAAATACTGTATAGACTTTAGAACAATTATATATAAAACAGTAAAATTGTCAATTTAAAATCAAAATTTAACTTCTGATGTTAAAATTTATGTTTTTAATTTAATGCTGCCCCTTAAATTTAGCCATTTCAAGAATAATTTATGCGATTTTATATTATTTATTTGAAAGAATTAAAAGAAAAGTTTCTTGTCTATCCTTGTATTGTTCATCTGGTTGAGGTTGATATGGGTTTTAAAAAGTAATTAGTAATAAGTAATGCAATTACTTTTCAGACAGAGTAATTTGTAAAGTAATCTAATTACACTGTAGAAGATGTAATTAGTAATTAATTACTTTTTTAGAATAACTTATTAACACTGGTGTTAATGCACTAAATCACCACTTTTTGCTACTGGCTTATTCCACATTGGTGTTCCCAGAAACATTACTGGAAGAACAACATGTCCTGCAGTTGACGGCAATCTAGTCTCCATCTGTCTCTATCTATAATGAAGGCAACTTGTGCCCCTATCAATTTGATTTATTTCCCTGCTTAGAGCTTTTGTTATCCTGTTACTTCAACTCATTACTTTTGTGGAACTAAATACAGTGAGTCAGATTCCTGTGGCTACAGATTCACTTTGTCTGATATAGATTAGCTAGTATGCTGTCAATATGGTGTGCATACTGTATGTTGTAAAACCATAGGTCACATAAAGCAAAAATAGATACACAGGCTCTTGTTTTTGTCAGGCTGCATAAACATGAATATAAATAAAATAATAATACAATAAAGAATATTTTTGTAATTTCTATTTTTTTCTTGTTTTCCAGTAAAATATATATTAAAAGATACATTAGAATGAGGAGCAAAATAAACAAGATAATAGGACAATGCTGTTTAGTGATGTTTATGCGTAATCTCGTGCAAAACCACATACACATGTGATTAGCAACGCATAATTTAAATTCATTTAAACTGGCTGATCTCAGTTCTGAAGAATCTGGGGTGTTAGCAAAAGGTAAAACTTTCGACGTACAGTCATATGACAAAACAACATGGCACCAAGCACAGCACCATGTTGTCTTTGGGAGAAATGGCAACAAATCTACATCTGGTAAAAAAAACCTAATTATGTTTTAACATTGAAATCTGTTTGAGTCCAAAAATTAGAGTCTCTAGTTTCATATGCCATTTGTAAAAAATTTGTGACACAAATATGTACTTAAGTGCTATTTTTTCATAGAAATTCTATATTACTGTGCATTATGACATTGAGAACCAATGGGATCATCAAAAAGCTTAAAAATGTGCTTTATTCAAAAAAAGAGTTTTCAAATGGGATAAAAATAAGGTACATTTCGAACTGTTCTGAGACCAGTGCAGAAAGACAGCACACTTGAGGTTAAGACATTCAACAATAGGGAGCAAGGGAGCATCCTGTAAATTTCCTATTCAGCTTTTGACCAAAAGTTCAGTTTTAGGCTACAGTTAATGTTTGGACCACTTAACATGTTTGGCAGAGAATGGTAATTAGTACATAGATTCGGAATTGATAATGTATAATTTTATTTTAACATGGTTGGTAATGATTGGGAGATGCTGGCCTTTACATTGAATCAGAAATATTCATGCTAGTTCTAATCGGTGAAATGCTGTTTGAGAGTGCAAAGAGAGAACGTTGAGATTTTGTTGCCAAAGTAGAAAAAAAACATTGTAACATGAGTCAGATCAAGTCAAATAATTTTTATTCATATATTAAATTAAGGGTATGTTCACACTTGGCAGGTTTGGTTTGATTAAAACGAACTCTGGTGCGATTGCTCTGTTAGTGCGTTTCATTTGAACAAATGTGAACGCTGAATTCCGAACTTTGGTGTGCACCAAACTAACTCTGGTGCTGTTCGATTGATATATGAATGCAACATTGACCAAAGACGTCTAAACAGACCAAAAACAGGAAGTAATTTGCCTAATACTGACCTCACGCAAACCTGCTTCTTCTCGTCATAGGAGCTATGTTGCCCAGTACAGTTCGTTACAGGCGTCAGAAACCGACGTCAGCTTTCCTTGCAGCATATCTTCGGTTGTGTGTACAATGGAAGAATTCCTGGTGCAGTTTTGCCTCCTTTACACATTTTCATAGCTCTTCGTTTGTTCTCAGCTAGTTAAAATACCACCATATATACATATATATATTTCGCAAGTTTCGTCAAAATATATACGTCATAAAAGTTGTCCAAATACCAGTATGAACGCTAAACTAACTAAATTAATAATTTTCTTTTTTGGTCCAGACCAAGAGAACCGAACTACAAGTGTGAACACACCCTAATTGTGCTTGTCCCAATATACATTGTTCCACAGCAGCTTTACGGGAAATTAGATGTAATGTCTGTATCATTTCAAAAACAGCAAATAACCAACACTGCGAAAATTTCACAACTTTGTCCCACTGTCTACACATGAGAACATAATGTTTTAGGAAAATTATTTGCTCAAGATTTTTGTTTGTTTGTTAATTAGGTACTTCTAGTTACAAATGGAAAATGCACACAGCAGTCATGTTCGGGTCTTAGGAGGTTAAAACACAGGGGTGTAGGAATGATCTGAAAAGTGTGTGTGTGTGTGAGTGTCATAAGCCTCTTTTCACAATCTGACAAAGAATTTTTAAGAATATATATATATTTCTAATATATATATATTTTTGAATATGTGATATGATTTGAAAAGAAAGGATATCATCCAAAATTATAAGAAACAATACAGGTGCTGTAAGCAATTGTGAAAGGTTCGATGTCTGGGCCAGAGGTGGGTAGTAATTCGTTACATTTACTCTGTTACATTTACTTGAGTAACATTTTGGGGACTCTCTCACTCTTAGAAATTGTAAATTTCTAATGATTATTTTTTACTTTTACTTCTTTACAATGTGTGGCGTTACTATTGTAACATAGACTCAGACAAGTAGATGGTGTTTAAACCCGGAGGTGTGTTTATTGAAGAGTTCGTATTGAGTGATAGTGACCTGAGTGATGAAGAAGGCTGGAACCAGCTGAATGCGCGATGGAGACTTGTAATGGAGTACGTAGATACGATGGAGTGGAGAACTTGAGAGGATGCCAATTGAAGCAAGGAGCTAGGAGCGGAACTCGATGAGCCTTGGAGTAGAGAGTCAGGTTATAAGTCATAGGAACGACTGAGAGAGGAGTCAAGAGGTAACAAACGTTATGTCTTGAGGAGATAGCAGGTAAGTGAGTCCGTTAACTTTGTTGTAGACCAGACAATGAGTGACTGAAGTGATGGGCTTATAAGTGATGGTGATGATTGAGATGGAGATGAGTTTCAGGTGCAGGTGATTAGTATTCAGGTGAGAGTGAGTGTGGAGTGAACGTGTTGGGTGTGTTAGAGGGAACTGTGACATTACCCCCCCCCTTCAGGAGCCACTCCAGAGGGGCGTGTGGCACGGCGACGAGGACGTCCACGACCACGAGGAGCGGGACGATCAGGGTGGGAGTCGTAGAATTGGGAAAGAAGGGTGGGATCCAGCACGTCGGCCCGGGGAACCCATGAATGCTCCTCAGGACCGTAACCTTCCCAGTCAATGTAGTACTCTAGGCGGCCCCTACGGCGGCGAGAGTCCAGGATGTCACAGACCGTGTAGGCAGGACCTTCGTCGAGGATGAGTGGTAGAGGAGGCGCATCGGAAGGGTGTGATTCTGAGGGGGGGAGAGAGAGGGACGGGTGATGAGGTTTCAGGAGTGAGACGTGGAAAGAGGGGTGAATTCGGAGTTCAGGAGGGAGTTCAAGTTGGTATGTAACCGGGTTTATTTGTTTGATTATGGTCAAAGGGCCGATGAATCGGGGACTTAGTTTCTTGCAGGGCAAACGGAGTCTGATGTCTCTAGTGGAGAGCCAAACTTTCTGCCCAGGAAGGTAGGTTGGAGTGGGAGCCCTATGAGTGTCAGCAGCAGTCTGGTGGCGGCGAACTGCCCGTGAGAGGTGATGATGGGCCGAATTCCAGACCTTTTCGCTCTCTTTAAACCAGTGGTCTATTGCTGGTAGTTCGGAGGATTCACCGGACCATGGGAAGAGGGGAGGTTGGTAGCCCAGAACACATTGGAAGGGAGTGAGTTTGGTGGAAGCTTGACGCAAGGAGTTCTGGGCATACTCAGCCCAGGGTAGGAAACGGCTCCAGTGATCTTGGCGACAGGAGCAGAAGGTTCGCAGGTACCGACCGATCTCCTGGATCTTTCTCTCGGTCTGTCCGTTACTCTGAGGGTGGCAGCCAGAAGAGAGACTGACGGACACACCAAGATGGGAGAAGAAGGATTTCCAGACCCGAGAGATGAACTGAGGACCACGGTCTGAGACTAAATCTTCAGGTATCCCGTAATTGCGGAAGACATGTTGAAAAAGGGCCTCAGCAGTCTCAAGGGCAGTGGGAAGTCCTTTAAGGGGAAGCAGTTTGCAGGACTTTGAGAATCGGTCCACTGCGACGAGGATACAAGTGTAACCGTTGGAAGGAGGTAGGTCAGTAATAAAATCAACTCCCAGGTGTGACCAGGGGCATCGAGGAACAGGCAGAGGGAGGAGTTTGCCTGCTGGGAGTCGACGTGGAGTTCGGGAGGTGGTGCATTCCACGCATCCTTGTAGGTACTGTTGGATGTCACGGTCCATATGGGGCCACCAGAATCGATCTCGGAGCAGGGAGAGGGTTCTATTGCTCCCTGGATGGCCAGTACCCAAGGAGGAATGTAGGGAGTCAATGAGGAGCAGGCGAAGGGTCGATGGTACATATTTCTTATTAACTGGGCAGTTAGGAGGTGCGGGTTCTGAGATAGTTGCTTCGGCTATGTCCTCGTCAAGAGACCACTGGATGGGATTAACGAAGATATTGGAGGGAAGAATAGTGTCAGGGGGTTCTTGAGTATCCTCCGGAGCATGGAGACTGATAGTGCGTCGGCTTTGACATTTTGGCTGCCTGGACGATAGGAAATGGAGAAATCAAATCGGGTGAAAAAGAGAGCCCAACGAGCCTGGCGGGGATTCAAACGGCGAGCTTCCCGTAGGTATTCTAGGTTCTTGTGGTCTGTCAGAACCAGAAATGGGAATTTGGCTCCCTCAAGCCAATGCCTCCATTCCTCTAAGGCTAACTTGACTGCCAGAAGTTCACGGTTACCGATGTCATAGTTAGTTTCTGCAGAGTTGAGTTTTCTGGAGTAGAAAGCACAGGGATGGAGTTTGGAGGATGTCCCTTGCTTCTGAGACAGGACTGCACCTACACCAGTAGTTGAGGCATCCACCTCCACAATGAACGGTTTGTTTGGATCTGGGTGGATGAGTAGAGGAGCCGTGGTGAAGGCTTGCTTGAGGCGTTGGAAGGCAAGGGAAGCGGAAGGGGACCAGGTAAGTGTTTTGGGTTTGGATTTTAGAAGGGAAGTTAGTGGAGATGAGAGAGTACTGAAGTTCTTGATAAATCTTCGATAAAAATTAGAGAATCCCAGAAATCGTTGGAGCTACTTGATGGAGGTTGGAGTGGGCCAGGAGCGTACCGCCTTGACCTTACCTTTGTCCATCTGAATCCCTTCTGGCCCGATGTTATAACCAAGAAACTGGAGAGTCTTCAGATGGAAGGAACACTTCTCGGCTTTAAGGTAGAGGTGGTATTCTCTTAACTTTTCCAGTACAAGTTTGACATGCTGTAGGTGTTCTGATAGATTGGTGGAGTAGATGAGAATGTCGTCGATGTAGACGATGATGAACAGATTTAGGAATTCTCTGAAAATCTCGTTCATAAACCCCTGGAAGACAGAAGGGGCGTTGACCAAGCCGTAAGGCATAACTAAATACTCAAAATGGCCTGTAGGGGTTATGAACGCAGTCTTCCACTCGTCCCCTTTTCGGATGTGGATCAGATTATAAGCACTGCGTAGATCGAGTTTAGTAAAGATTGTCGCACCTCTGAGTTGTTCTAGGGCAGCAGGAACTAGAGGAAGTGGATACCGGAATTTAACTGTAATTCTGTTGAGGGCTCGGTAGTCAATACAGGGGCGGAGACCTCCATCCTTCTTGGAAACAAAGAAAAAACTGGAAGCAGCAGGGGAGGTGGATGGTTGAATGTAACCCTGAGAGAGGGCCTCCTTAATGTACTCCTCCATGGCTGCCTGTTCTGGGATGGAGAGCGGATAGATTTTACCTCTGGGAACTGGTTCATCTGGGAGTAGGTCTATAGCGCAGTCCCAAGGTCGGTGAGGAGGTAAACGAGAGGCTCGAAGGGGACAGAAGACATCTTGGTAGTCGGCATAGAATGATGGGATCTCCACAGTTAAAGAACTGGTCAGACTTTCTATCGAGGTAGCATTGATGTGGAGAAGGGGTTCAGTAGAACATGGAGAGAGGTTAGGAGTAGGAAGATTTGGAAAACAGGCAGGAAAGCAATCTTGACCCCACTTTAGTATATTCCCTGTTGTCCAGCAGATGACTGGAGAGTGAAGGGTGAGCCAAGGCCGGCCAAGTATGATGTCTGACAGGGAATTGTTTAGAACCAAAAAGGTAATCTCCTCCGTGTGTAGACAACCCACCTGAAGTTTAATGGGGCCGACCCAGTAGCGTATGTAACCCCTTCCCAAAGGTTTGCCGTTTACTGTGTGGATCTGGAAGTTGGGTTTGCAGGGTTTCTTTTGAAGGTGGAGACGGGTACAGAGGGCGTCAGAAATGAAGTTGCCGGCTGACCCAGAGTCGAGGAGTGCTGGTACTGTAAAGGAAACATCAGCAGCAGTAAGCATTACATTTGTCAACAGGGGAGAGTAACTGACATTAGGGGTATGCAGATGGCTCACCTGTGGACGAGGGGGTCGGATGGGACACACGGATATTGCGTGTCCCTGTTTCCCACAATATAAGCACAACCCCTGGGTCAACCGGCATTGGCGTTCTGCTGGAGTCAGTCGGTAGGAGTCAAGTTGCATGGGTTCTTTAAGACTTTCGGTGGGAAATGGTGGAACTGGAGTTTGAGGTTGTGATATGGACATTTCAGAGAGGCAGGATTTCATACGGTTAGATACTTGGATGGAAAGTTGAATGAAACGTTCCAGACCCATGGAATCATCGAAGGAAGAGAGGTGTAAACGGAGTTGTGGTTCCAGACCCAGACGATAAACTGTAAGTAGAGCTGTCTCATTCCATCCACAGGAGGCAGCTAGTGTTCGGAATTTCAGGGCATAATCATTTACTGAAGAGTTACTTTGGCGGAGGTTATACAGTTGCTCACTGCGAGAAGAGTCCCCCGCTGGAGTTCCAAAAACCTCCCGGAAATGCCGAGTGAAACTATCAAATGTCTGGGTGACTGGGCTATTTGTATCCCACAGAGGTTGGGCCCATAACAATGCTTGTCCAGTTAATAGAGAGATAATGAAGGCTACCTTGGATCGTTCGGTGGGAAATCGATGTTGCTGCATCTCAATAGCAAGCGAACACTGAGTCAAAAACCCACTGCAGTACTCCGCCTCGCCAGAGTAGGGCGCTGGATTGGCCACGGGACTTGCGGAGTTGCCAGGAGAAGAAATCGCGGAAATAAAATTGTTCGCTGATGGAGTGGAAGGATTGAAGCTGTGAGAGAGCGCTTGTTGAAATGCATTGATGAAGGTATGAAAGGGATTGGATCCTGCCGGGTTCATGTTGAAATAGTTGGTCTGGTCTTCTGTAACATAGACTCAGACAAGTAGATGGTGTTTAAACCCGGAGGTGTGTTTATTGAAGAGTTCATATTGAGTTATAGTGACTTGAGTGATGAAGAAGGCTGGAACCAGCTGAATGAGCGATGGAGACTTGTAATGGAGTACGTAGATACGATGGAGTGGAGAACTTGAGAGGATGCCAATTGAAGCAAGGAGCTAGGAGAGGAACTCGATGGAGCCTTGGAGTAGAGAGTCAGGTTATAAGTCGTAGGAACGACTGAGAGAGGAGTCAAGAGGTAACAAACGTTATGTCTTGAGGAGATAGCAGGTAAGTGAGTCCGTTAACTTTGTTGTAGACCAGACAATGAGTGACTGAAGTGATGGGCTTATAAGTGATGGTGATGATTGAGATGGAGATGAGTTTCAGGTGCAGGTGATTAGTATTCAGGTGAGAGTGAGCGTGGAGTGAAGTGAACGTGTTGGTCGTGTTAGAGGGAACTGTGACAACTATCGTTACATTACTGGGTTTAATTTGAATTAATGCGTAATTTATTGAGAGATTATTGAATGGGAGTTTTATGAGAGCGAATGTTCACAGCTGCGCGCTCTGAGCCGGTATCACAGACTGTCACTCAAGTCATCAGTGCAGCAGCATCAAACTCTTCAAAATGAAACACTTTCTTCACTCCGCACAGTGAAAAAAATTATAGTTTTGTCATGCAATGTTCATTTAACACCAAAACAAGCTGATATTTCAAGATTAAAGTCACAGCTCCAACTTCAGGCAGCACGCTGTGGTAAATTTTGGCTCTAATTCTAATGCAGGCTTTTCTGTGTAATGTGATGATCATTTTCAGGGTGATTCTGTAACTGGGCCCTTATGACATCAGTTTTTAAGTGTACATTTTTAAATTAGTGTAGCAATATACCAGTGTGCTTTGTCTCGCATGTTATAAGCAGTATTTATGCATTTACTCTGCACCCTTGCTACTTCAGGCAGATTAACTGTATAAATCCACGTAAACATCAGAGTTAATCACTGCCATTGCAAACGGACAGCATTTCTGCACGTGCAGCGAGGTGCACGGAGCGCGTGTGTGTGATGTGCACAAGGCAATCATTACAACAAGAGTGGCTGTGTCCACAATTGTTCACTCATTCAATATTGGCAGTTAGTGAATGAAATGAGTGAATTCGGACATGAGTGTTGGAGCTCTGGTGCTGGTGCAAAAACGTCACATATGAAATTTTAAAATACTTAAGGCCTTATTAGTTATTCTTATTAAGTAATTTATTAATACAATAAATCTTAATTCTGTTTGTCATTTTTAATATATACTGTGTTAATATAAAGAGTAAACACATTTGATCAAATAAAGAGTACATTTTAAAATGTATCTGTATGTTTTGTCTCTCTCTATATATTATTTTAATCCAGTAATGATTTGTCAAAAAGTAATTTACAACATTAAAATGAAATAAAACATTGCAGGAGTGAAGGAAGCAGTAAACTCCCAGTTCGTACGTCTTCCCCGTGGTGAATTGTGGGAAATTAACCGTCATCAAGTGTACTTGAAATGTACACTTTAAATTAAGAGTGCATTGTGTGTAAGAATGAGTGAACAAATGTAGGGAAAGAGTGGCTCACTCAGAATTCAGTCACTTCTATAAAACTCAAAATAGTGCACTATATAGTGGATAGGGGGCGGTTTCAGACACAGTGAGTGTTCCATGATCAGGGTTGGTGCCCTATGTAGGTTGTGTACTCTGCATTTAGAGAGCGGCAGTACTGCTGTACAGAACTAATGACCTAAATACGTACGACACTGAAAACTGTAACTACACTGAAATAAGAATCCAAACAGGACTTTAAAAGCTATGAAATAGCAAAAGAAGGCACTATATTTCAGTATTATATAAAATGTCATTGTGGGACATTTTATTTTAATCCAGTAATGATTGTCTCCTTGTGGGACATTTTCATGTTTTCACTGTAATAATTACCAGAAATGTTTCCAAACCTCTCTTCTTATTGACAAACTCATCCAGATCTGACAAGAGCACTTAAAGGGATACTTCACCCTAAAATTACAATTCTCATTATTTACTCACCCTCATGAAACCGCAGATGTGCATGACTTTCTTTCTTCTGCTGAACTTCAATGAAGATTTTTTAGAAGAATTTCTCAGCTCTGTAGGTCTATACAATGCAAGTGAATGGGTGGCAACATTATAAAGCTAAACAAACAAACACAAGTCAGCATAAAAATAATCCATAAAACTCTAGTGGTTAAATCAGTTATGAGATGTGATAAGTGTGGATGAGAAACAGAGACACAAATCACTTTCACATTCTTCTTGTGTTTTTAATGATTCACATTCTTTTCTGCATATCTCCCCTGCTGTCTAGCAAAAAAATGACAAATATTGATCTGTTTCTCACCCACACCTATCATATCACTTCTGAAGATATGGATTAAACCACTGGAGTCTTATGGATTACTTTTAAACTGCCTTTATGTGCTTTTTGGAGCATCAAAATTTTGGCCTACAGAGCACAAATATTCTTCTAAAATTCTTCATTTGTGTTCTGCAGAAGAAAAACAGTCAAACACATCTGGGATGGCATGAGTGTGAGTAAATGATGAGAACATTTTTGGGTAAACTATCTCTTTAAAGTGATTCCTCAGCCAAAGTTGAATATTCTGTCATCATTTCTCTATCCTCATTTTGTTCCAAACCAATGTGAGGCTTTATATTATGTGGAACACAAAATATGTTAGACATAATGTTAGGGACTGACAGTCTCAGTCACCATTCACTTTCTATATATATATATATATATATATATATATATATATATATATATATATATATATATATAAACATTCACTGAAAGTAAATAGTGACTCAGGCAAACATTCTATCTAATATCTCCTTTTATGTTGAATGGGAGAAAGAAAGTCAGATGTAATAATAATAATAATTCTGTAATACATGTTCAATATGTATTATGTAATGGAATATAGGGGAGTAAACGTCTATTATGTCATTTTTTAAAGTAACAAGTTACTACTTAAATACTCTTCTAATTTCTTACTCTTACTCGAGTAATTATTTATGTTAGTACTTTTACTTCTACTTGAATAATTATGTTTTTGAAGTAATTGTACTTTTACTTGAGTTCAGTTTTTGGCTACTCTACCCACCTCTAGTCTGGGCAATGAAGGAGTCAAGAGGCAGCGAACTGTCAACGTGAGTATTTATATTACTCTTCAGCATCATTCATAAAACTTAAACAAAAAGGCACTCAGTGGCCCAGTAGTCACACACACAAAAGAGTAAAGGCATCTGTCGAGCACACACAGGTACAGTCTCTCTCTCTGGTCTCTCTCTGCTGCTTCTACATCTTGTGCACCTTTTATGTCTCCCTCCAAAATCACTACAACAAAAAGAGGTGTTAGAGATAATGATAACCCTGGTGACGAGCCTCACCGCTCTCTCTCTCCCATAGACAGACACATGACCAAGCCCCCATCACCACATATCTGCACCCCTGGTCTGTGGATCATCTAAAATTTTAATGGCTGAAGTGCCAGGTACCAATGGGTGATCCGCGCATTGGTATCCTTCATGCGGTGGAGCCACTGGAGTGGGGCGTGATCTGAACAGAGGTTCAAGGCCAGCATCCATCTGCAAAATAAAGGGGAAAGAGAAATTAGGAGCATGTAAAAGCAGCCCTCCACAAAGCGCAAATTTTATCTTTAGGAAAGCCTGTTGGCACGACTCTGTCCACTGGACCGGATCGGGTGCCCCCTTTCTAGTAAGATCAGTCAGCGGGCTAGGCACAAACCTTCAGTAGTAGTAGCCCCAGAAACTGTCACACCTCCTTTTTGGTCTTGGGCCTCAGACAGGCCCCAATCACTGCAGTTTTCAATTTCAATTGAAGATTATCTAATGAGGGCTGGTTTTGGAATGATTGTGCATGGCTAATCATGTGTGATTGGATGATGAGGTGGGCTTTGCTTCCTCGGGACTTCAGGTCCCAAGTTTCCCTGGGCTCTAAGCTTTGAACTGAAATTGGCCACACCCCAAAGGTGTCCTGAGCCAATCAGAAATGGCTTTAAGAGTCACATGGTCAACTGGTCTGTCCTTTTCAAAGTTAATTTATAAATCTTTGTGTGGAGGATTCTTTCAACTCCCGTTCAAAATAGTGCATGTTTAATCATTAACTTTTATATCTTGAAAACAGTACAAGAGACATTTGTTGTCATCAACATTCTCAACATAAACAAGCAAGCATTTACATATTAAATGTGACAAAGTAACAAAACATGAAAATCCCTGGTTACAAATCATACTAGTTAATTCTTTGGTTTTACAACATGGATTATATATTACATGTTATGAGAAACCTAATTGTCGGAGTATAATATCAAGTTATGCCTTGGATATTTACCATACAAGATTAAAGATCATAATCATCGATTTGTTAGTTAGAAGTGATTAAAAATCACTACACATATTTTAAAACGTGCATCAGGCTATTATCATTAATTTGTCAGTTATACAATGCTAGGTATGGTTGTATATTTTATAGGGTTAAATCACAAGTACTGGGACTTTGTGTGAAGAGTTCATTCATTCCCTTTTAGCTGCTGTTTGCAGAATAATGAGGATTTCATGAGGATCTTACAAGGAAACTTTCTTCTGTGTGGAAGTTTAGAAGGTTATGCTGAGGGTTTACGTTTGTGGAATAAAGAAGGATCTTCTTTATTGGTCAGCTCTGTCATTACAAACCATAGTTTGAGATTAAGCAGGGATAGGAGAGATGGTCTCCTTCAGCAATTTAGGCACCATGGATTCGTTTTTATGACTCTCTAATGGCTCAGTGGGGGATCTCTCTGATCTGTGGAATGTGGTGTTGTGTTCATTTGATGGCTTCGTTCATGGATAATCCTACAACTTCTATTGTTTTTAAATGGAGCTAATTATATTTTATATCTGCTGAGCCTACCCCTAAACCTAACCCTCATACAAACTTTTTGCATTTTTACAATTTCATTAAGACAAAATTACTATTTATTAAGTAATTTTCTGTGTGGGAATAGTTGGCTTGTCCCCAGGTGATTTTAGGTTTTTCAATCCTTGTGAGAACATTTAGTCCAAACCCAAAGAAAGTTGAAATCATTTAAACTCATGACACAGGTCCAAACCTATTATAGATCCATCTGTTTAACACATTTATATCTATGTGTGACAAATTGAATGAGCATTACATTTATATTGCGCTTTTCTGACACTACACTCAAAGCACTGTACACATTGAACAGGGGATTCTCCTCAACCATCACCAGTTTGCAGCATCCACCTACCATAGAGCACCAGTACACATACCACACACCAGCTATTGGTGGAGAGGAGAGAGTAGAGTTTTAGAGCCAATTAATTGATGGGGATTATTAGGACGCCATGATTGATATGGGCCAATGGGGGGAAGTTGGCCGGGACACCAGGATTTTTAATGACCACAGAGTGTCAGAACCTCATCATATATTTAATCTGGACAGTGCCTTTTTACAGAATAACATCCATGTCACTATTCTGGAGTATAAGGACCCAAACAGACAGCAGGGTGAGCACCCCCTGTTGGCCACCCTAAAACCTCTTCCAGCAGCAACTTTAGTTTTCCCCAGAAGGTCTCCCATCCACTGACCAGGCTTATTCCTTCTTTGCTTCAGTGGGCAACCGGTCTTGAGCTACAGGGTGAAATGGCTGCTGACACGGAACACAACAAATTTCACATAAAATGAAAATGTTTTGATAAGTTCTGTTGACAATTTCCGTTTATTATAAGTTTGTCTCTTAGATAAAAGGTCATATTGTATATGCTTTTTACGTTCACATCAACAGTGAGAGAACAATCGGGAAAGCACAAACTTTCTTTACATATGTCTCTTTACGGCATATGTAAGCAAACTCAAACATGTGATATTCTTTAATGCAATGCATTAACATCACAAATGGTTTATGCATGCCTGTACACAACTCCATCTTGACTCTCTTGACACTCTGTAATGTCTCTATAATGTCTCTATAGTGGTCCCCTCACTGATTTATAGAGACAGGATTTCTGCTGGATGGAAATTGCATAATCTCTCTGTGAATAGAGAGTGTGGGCTGCAGAAAGCACAGCATGGATAATACACTGCCTGGCCAAAAAAAAAAAGTTGCTGTTTGGATTTAAATAAGCAGATACTTAAGAGCCTATGATTGTATCATTATTTCAGTGATTAATATGTTTTATTAAACAAATTATTAAAACCTGGAAGGATAGTGGTTTAGTCAGCTTCAAGGAAGAAATGTGGTTGAAAAGAATCTTGAATGATCATGAAGTCACATCGACTGTAGAACACATGGCTATGTTTAATAGTGAAAGTAAGAGCATTATCACAAGCACAATGTGATGAGAATGTAAAGAAGTTCATGTTCACGGGCAAGGAAGAGGTGAGAAACCGGCTTAACGTATAAATTATAGTTTTAATGGAAAACTCAAAAGACAAACACATATGACAACGGACATGTCCGTGAACGATCTCTCTCTCACGCACATCATCAGCGGTCGGCCTTTAACCCTCTTGGAGGCTTGATTAGCCCAATACAGGACCGGGCGTGTTGAATCATGACCCGGCACCGCACTCCACCGTGCCACATTCCTCCCTTGTTCTTTCAGGCTGGGGACCCCCGGCCTGACGTACATCCCCTGGGGGGGGGGGCTCCCGCGTGGTCTGCCGGTGGGTTATCCCCATCTACCTGGACGAGGGAGGGGGCAAGGGGAGGGAAACAACAATAATTAAAAATGTGTGTGGGGGGTCCTTCCTGCACTGAGCAGTACCTCCACTCCCACAAACACCATAATTTAAAAAAGAGGGAAAAGGCCAACACAGAGCGGCAGTGAGAGAGAGAGGAGAGAGAGATAAAAAAAGCATGCATGTTCCTCAGCCACTCCTCCACCCTCTACCGAACAGCAGCCGCTCCTCTCCAGGTGGATCCGAGGCAGTCCTCCAGCCCCTGGCGGACAGAACCCCCCACCGCGTTCTCGGGGAGCCGAAGGGGACTCCCCCGCCCCTGGCAGCGGTTCTCCCCCTCCAGGCGGTCGGTCGTGATCCCCTCCCCGCTCTCGGACGGCGGTCTTCCCTCGACCCCTCTACGTTTCAGCGGCTGGTAGGGGCATCCTCCGCCCCGGCACCAATGTAAAGAGGTTCATGTTCACGGGCAAGGAAGAGGCGAGAAAACGGCTTAACGGATAAATTATAGTTTTAATGGAAAACTCAAAGGACAAACACATAGGACAGCGGACATGTCCGTGAATGATCTCTCTCTCACGCACATCATCCGCGGTCGGCCTTTAACCCTCTTGGAGGCTTGATTAGCCCAATACGGGACCGGGCGTGTTGAATCACGACCCGGCCCCGCCCTCCACCGTGTCACAGAGAACTTACAGGATTTGGACTAAACAGCTGTATAGCCACAAGAAAGACACTTGTTAGTGAAGGTAATTGGAAAAAAAATTACTTTATTTTAGAGCACAGTGTACAAAGGGGCTAAAGGCACACCTCAAAGAAAATTAGCTTTTTTTATATTTAAATATTTTCACATTTCTTTTTATTGAATATTGAAGGAACATAAATAGTGTGACAATTTAAAAATAACGTTAGGCAATTTTGATTAAAATAATTATTCTTTAACAAAAGGTGGCAAGGGAGCCTTTTACCCAATACACAATGGACAAAAGGCCTCAAAGGGTGTTATAGTGATATCATGTAAATATAGTGACAATAGTTGTAGGGCAAAATTATTTTTCTCAGCATCAAACAATAGACATTGCATGCAAAGATCTCATGAATCAGGAATAAAAAGGAGGGGGGGGGGGGGGGTCTTTAGCCCTGTTTTTTTTATTTCTTCCCAATATCTTAAATACATTTTATTACCCTAATGGCATTTAGTTTTTTGTACTTCCAAGCATAAATCTTAATATATACAGACAGTATCGATCTATCTATTTTATATATATATATATATATATATATATATATATATATATATATATATATATAGAGAGAGAGAGAGAGAGAGAGAGAGAGAGAGAGAGAGAGAGAGAGAGAGAGAGAGCTAACTGTTGTGCCTTTATTAAGGAACAATTTCGTTTTAACTACAACTGTTTCAGTGACCCACATCTGTAACGATGCGCTGGTGCTGAGAATGACAAAGACGATGACGTAGTGAGAACCAAAGTGCAGTTTATTAACCGAAGTGATTTCCAAACAACCGTAAATCCACAAGTGAAACAAACATACAACAATAATACTTGACAATAGACAAATGCCAAACACAAGGGCTTAAATAAACAGACATTGGGTAAAACAATAACAACAAAACCAATAAACAGATGGAACTATAAACAAGATAACAAGACTAATAACCTTAAACCAATGACAAACTAGGACTTATAAGACAATAAACCAATGAAAACAAGACACATGTACATGGAGGGAAACATGAAATCACATGACAAAGGAACCACATGAAATGAAACCGGAACTAGAATTTCAAAATAAAAGGTATGAAAACAAAACATGAACCAAAACACATTTAGACATGACAACATCAATGTCTGCTGTTCTTTTAGCACCAGATATAGTTGGCCACCTGAATGATGCTATGCAGTTGATCCAAACCTATAGCGGCACATAAAAATCAAGGCCTTTAATTAATAATTAATCAACCAGTGTTGGGTAATTTATTTAAAAAAGGTAATCCATTACGAATTTCTAACTTCAATTACTAAATACTTTGTAATTCAATTACACCCAACACTGATGACAACATCACACATAGATGAGTATGACACATTCTGTATGCTCAAAGATCTTGATCTGTTCCTGCACATCTAGATTTACAGTATTCTCTGCAATAGCCTTCCCTTCCTCTATGAGAACAAACCTTTTTGATTAGTGTTGTTACATCCATGTATTTTGTTTTGGTGACTCTGTGAAATGACTGTCTCTTCCTGTCTCCACCACTTTTACAGGACTGGGCCAGCCTTCATTACTTTCCACTAGTGATTGTTCTGGACCAGGTGACAGCCCTGTTGATTGTGACTTGCTATATGATGTCTTTTTGCTTGTGATCAAAATGTGTGTGTTGTTGTTGGTTGTAGCATGCTTTTGTTTTGTTGGTTGTTATTGCTGTTATCACTGTTGTTGTTGTAGTATATGTGGGTATACTAGTGGATGTCATGTGATTGGTGGCGTGTTCTGGACCTGGGGAACGTGTATGTGAACGTGTGCATGGTGGAACAGCACTGCCGAGCATTCATCTAGCGAATCTCCACTCTCTTCCTAACAAAACGGACAAACTACATCTCCTCACCCATACAAATAAGGACTTTGCTGCAGTGTGCTTCACAGAAACCTGGCTGAGTGAAACCATTCCGGACTGCACGTTACACCTGCCGGGCTTTCAGCTGTTCAGAGCGGATCGCATCGCAGAGTTAACAGGGAAAACAAGAGGTGGTGGAACATGCATTTACATCATTGAAAGTTGGTGTACAGATGTCAAAACGTTAAACAGGATGTGCTGCCCTAATTTGGAAGCACTCTTTATTAACTGTATTAACTGCCGTTCTACTCACCAGTGGAGTTTTCTTCATTTATTCTGGCTTGTATTTACATCGCTCAAAATGCGTGTGGGAACATAGTGCTACAACAGCAGGCTTATCAAACAACAGACACAGAACAACAATACCCAGGATTGGGGATTTTAACAAAGCAAATCTCACATGTGAACTGCCCAAATACAAACAGCACATTACATGCCCTATCAGAGACAGGAATATTCTGGATCACTGCTACACAACAATAAAGGATGCATATTGCTCTGTCCTACATCCAGCTGGGACTCTCTGATCACTTTCTGGATCATCTTCTTCTGACCTACAGGCAGAATTTAAAATAAAAAAGCCAGTAGTAAGGACTGTTGACCAATGAAACAGAGGGGGAACTACAAGCCTGCTTCGATTGCACTGATTGGAGTGTTTTTGAAGCTGCAGCTACAGACCTGTAAGAGCTCACAGATAATGTTACATCATACATCAGTTTCTGTGAAACATGTGGATCCCTACTGGGGCATTTTTATCATTCAACATTGATAAAACATGGTTCACAGGAAAACTCAGACAGCTTCGTCATGCCAAAGAGGATGCTAACAGGGGTGGGGTTAAAGTATTGTACAATCAGGCCAGGAACACACTGAATAAGGAAATCAGAGTGGCTAAAAGAAGTTACCCTGAGAAGCTGGAAAACAAGTTTTCAGCTAATGACCCTGCATAAGTGTGGAGTGGCCTAAACAACTTACTAATTACAGGACTCTTACCCCCAACCCTGTGGTTGACCAACAACTGGCTGACGACCTGATTGTGTTCTACTGCAGATTCGAAAGGCCCAATCTCACACCCCACACCCACTCTGACCATCACTACACACAAACACCAACACCTTCTGCAACCTCCCTAATGATCTACACATCACTTACAAACTTTGTAAGAACATGTTCATCACAGACAGAGCATGATGGAATACTACAGGCTGTAGTCAGAATGCATAACGATGTCTGGCCAGAAAGAAGATGTCACCTTGAAAGCAAGCTTCAGCACTACTGGCCACTGAGGCACAAAATCAGCATCAGGGAGGGTGTGCTGATGACAAATGACAGAATTATTATCCCTAGCAGTGTCATGCCACTGATGTTGGAGAGGTTGCATCTGGCTCACCAAGGGATGCAAAGAACAAAAGCACAGTCAAGGCAGCTTATGTAATGGCCGGCATGACAAGTGACATTGAACAGCTGATTGGAGCATGTGAGGCCTGTCAAAGAATACAGTCCAAGAATAAAATAGAACCACTGTTGTCACATAACATACCAGAGCTACCGTGGATCAAAATAGGTGCTGACATCTTTGAGCTCAATTGTCACTCATACTTGGTGTTGGTGGACTATTTATCAAAGTTCCCTGAAGTGTTGCGCTTGCCTGACAAAACAGCACACACTGTGATTCGAAAGATGAAATGTGTGTTTGCAAGGAATGGTACTCCAAAAGAAACAGTGAGTGATCATGTGCCCTTCGCCAGCCATGCAATGAGGAGGTTTGTGGTAGAATGGGGCATAATACTCATCCACTCTAGTCCTGGTTATCCATAATCAAATGGTTTGACTGAGAGGACCGTACAAACAGTAAAGAAAGTATTAAAAAGGCAGCTTCAACTGGCGTAGATCCTCACCTAGCACTTCTTTTGCTCCACAACACCCCTGTAACAGAAATGAGATTCTCACCTATTAAGGAGCACACTTCCTGGTACTGGTGCATGCTGAAACCAGCTACTTCCAAAGGAATCCACAGAAGACTTATGCATCTTCAAGGCAAGCAGCACCATTATTACAATGCCACAGTCAAGTCAAGTCATTTTTATTTGTATAGCACCTTTCACAACACACAATATTTCAAAGCAGCTTTACAGAATATCATGCATCTATAATGTCTTAGATTCAATATTGTGTAGTATGTTAAAATACAATTGTGAATTGTGTTAAAAATAAGTAATTAAATAATTATTGTATTTATAACCCCAGTGAGCAAGCCGATGTCAACTGTGGCAAGGAACTCCATAAGATGTTGGTTAATGGAGAAAAATAACCTTGGGAAAAACCAGACTCACTGTGGGGGCCACCTTCCCTCTGGCCCCCTCTCCCCCTCTATATCATGAATATAATGTCAGTATTACTTATGCATAGTGCAAGTCATGGTTTAAATGATTAAACTAATTAAGTGCTAAGGGTCAGTGTTTAAACAAAATGTTTGTTTAAACTGTAAGATTAATGATTCACATCTTTGAAGTCCATCCTGGATTAACTGCAGAAGTTCACATAGATGCAAATGTCCTTGTTAGTTGGCTGATGAAGGGTTTTGTTGGCAATTAATTGATAGTCCATGCATTCCATTTCAAGAGTGTAGTTCATCATTAGACCAGGTGATGCAGGCAGATATCAGTTAGGTGCATCACAGTTCAACCTGGCCTGTAATTTTGGCAAGGTCAAACCAAGGTTCAGGCAATGGCATATGAAGTATCCGATGTCTTATGGTTGGAGTTGGCATCAGTTCATCCTCTGAAGTCCATTGTAATAGACTGAAGTGATGTTTGACTGGCACTGGCTGCTATTAGTCATCATAACACAGCGACACGTAGCAGTGGAGTCCAACACGAAGCAGGAATGGAGATGGATCCAGCCGGTTCTGGTGACCTCAGTATAGGAGTCCCGAGGTTGAGACAGGGAAACAAACAAAATAATATTAGCATGGATGTCATTCAATTTATTGCAGAGTTATAGATCGTGATCACTGTTTCTGGATCCGGTAGACCTAACTAAAGCAGACTAATTGTGAGCTCAAATTTAAATTAGGTTTATGCCTGGGTAAATAGATGATTCTTTAGCTAGACTTAAACTGTTGCATCTCGAACAGTGTTAGTGAGACTATTCCATAGTTTAGGAGCCAAATATGAAAAGGATCTACCTCATTTTGATATTCTAGGAACTATTAACAGGCAAGAATTTTGCATTCGTAATGAACGTGATGGAATTTAGCATGGTAGAAGGTCACCTAAGTACTGCAGAGTTTGACCATTCAAAGCTTTGTATGTAGTTAACAGAATTTTACAATTATTTTTATAATTTTAATAATTTTTAGAAATTAATAATTTTAAGAAATTTAACAGGTAGCCAATGTAACGATAACAAAATGGGGCAATTATGATCATATTTCTTGGTTTTCGTTAGCACTCTGGCTGCTGCATTTTGAACCAACTGAAGTTTATTTAGTGATCTTACTGGACATCCTCCCAGTAATGCATTACGATAATCTAGTCTTGAGGTCATGAATGCATGAATTTGTTTTTCAGCATCAGCAACAGAGAGCATGTGTCGTAATTTAGCAATATTTCTTAGGTGGAAGAATGCTGTTCTACAAACATTGGTAATTAGATTTTTAAAGGACAAATTGGTATATATATAACACCACATTTCTTTGCTGTTGAAGATGATGTAACAGTACATCCATTGAGAGTCAAATCATATAATAGCGGCTTATTTTGAGATGTTTTTGGTCAAATAATTAGTTCCTCTGTTTTGTCGGAATTGAGAAGAAGGACATTTATGGCCATCCAAACATTTATTTCATTGATACACTGCTAATTTGGAGAATTGTAAAATCTCATCAGTTTTTGAAGAAATATAAAGTTGAGTACCGTCGGCATAACAGTGGAAATTTATTCCACAATTCTTGATTATATCTTCCAGGGGCATATACAGGGAGAAAAGCAGAGGCCCTAAAACTGATCTCTGTGGCACTCCATACTTTACTTTTGTTTGGTTTGACAGTTCATCATTTACATAGACAAAGTGGAAGCGATCTGCTAAATAGGACCTAAACCATGTTAATCCAACTCCACAAATGCCAACATAATTCTCTAGCGTATTCAAGAGAATGTTGTGATCTATCATGTCGAATGCATCACTAAGATCTAAAGGTACTAGAAGTAAAATGCAGCCATGATCAGATGGTAAGAACAAGTCATTTGTAACTCTGATAAGTGCAGTCTCTGTACTCTGTTGAGGCCTAAATCCTGACTGAATTTTTTCATTTATACTCATTTAACATATTTGGGAGGATACTACCTTTCCTAGTATTTTCAAAATAAACAGAGATTTCAAATCAGTCTATAATTAGCCAGTTCTCCTGGATCATATTGTGGCTTCTTAATAAGCGGTTTGATAACTGGCATTTTAATGTCCTAAGGATAGCGAGGAGTTAATAATATTAAGAAGAGGTTCTGAGATTACAGGGAATACCTCTTTTAAGAGCTTGGTTGGCATTGGATCTAAAAAAACATGTTGTGGCTTTTGATGTTTCTATAGGTTTTGTAAGCTCTTAATGACCTATGACAGTGAAGGATTGAAGTTGCATGTGAGGAAAATGCTTAGACACTGTTTTCTGAGGTGCTAACCTATTTAGCCACAGTACTAAATAAACACCTAGGGTTGTTGTGGTTATTTTCTAAGTTTGCTAAAATATGCTGACCTGGCAGATTTTAGTGCCTGTCTGTAGCTACAGACACTATCTTTCCATGCAACACATTCTCACACCCAACTCGTCACATATTGATCGCCATAATAATACGCTAGATTTAATTCTGTCATATGGAGGAAGATGTTTATACAATAGAAATTCTGCTGCAAAGCAATGACATCTCAGATCTTTACCTTGTCTCTTGTATGCTGTAATAAGCTAATGTTTCTCAATCTACACCATGCTATCTTTCAGGTAGAACTATTCTTTTGACAACTAAAGATAGCTTCACTAATAATCTCCCAGATCTAACACACTCACTAAACCCCAAAGCCTAGAAGAACTTGATGAAATAACAGAAAATATAAATACAGTTATCTCTAGCATTCTTAATAGTGTCACCCCTGTGCAAAGTACTGCAGCATGGTACAATTATCACACTCGTGCTCTCAAGAGAGCAGCTCGGAAAATGGAGCACAAGTGGAAGAATACAAAAGTAGAGGAATTTTGTGGAGCATGGAACAACACATTCTCACACCCAACTCGTCACATATTGACGATTTTGACAGGACCCCTTGGCGTCACATTTTAACGCCCTGGGTATACCTTTGGCGTCATTTTTCGACGCGTTGGGTAGTCTTAACCAAAACCGCATTCAAAGGTGAGTTTAACAACGCTCCACGGCGTGTGCAAGTAAGCAGTTTAAGCGTTTTCTTAGGTACTGGTAACTAGAGCATGCTGGATAACGTATTTTTATCGGAGGTTTGTTGATTTTAATAAATATATATAATATGCTACGATTGTGTTAAAAGTTTTTTATATTTTTATTTTTATAATTTTGTTCAATTAATCAAAGTTTTTTATATGTTTATTTTTAAAATCCTCTATAGAAATCTATCGGACTACCCAACGCGTCGAAGAATGACGCCAAAGGTATACCCAGGGCATTAAAAATGTGACGCCAAGGGGTCCTGTCAAAATTGTCAATATGTGACAAGTTGGGTGTGAGAATGTGTCGTTCACAGGCTCCAAAAAATTCCTCTACTTTTGTATTCTTCCACTTGTGCACCATTTTCCGAGCTGCTCTCTTGAGAGCACGAGTGTGATAATTGTACCATGCTGCAGTACTTTGCACAGGGGTGACACTATTAAGAATGCTAGAGATAACTGTATTTATATTTTCTGTTATTTCATCAAGTTCTTCTAGGCTTTGGGGTTTAGTGAGTGTGTTAGATAGATCTGGGAGATTATTAGTGGAGCTATCTTTAGTGGTCAAAAGAATAGTTCTACCTGAAAGATAGCATGGTGTAGATTGAGAAACATTAGCTTATTACAGCATACAAGAGACAAGGTAAAGATCTGAGATGTCATTGCTTTGCAGCAGAATTTCTATTGTATAAACATCTTCCTCCATATGACAGAATTAAATCTAGCGTATTATTATGGCGATGAGTTGGTCCTGTTACATTTTGTTTGACTCCAAGTCACTAACAATTAATGCTCTATCTACAGTAACTACAAGATCTGATAAAAAACATTTGCAAATTCACCAAGAAAATCAGAATAAGGCCCAGGTGATCTATATACTGTAGCAAGGGTAAAAGACGCTTACATTTATATCCTGTCCTCAGAGTAACATTAAAAACTCCTCCTCGACCCTTCAGAAGAGGCTCATGTTTCTAACAATATTAGAATATAATATTTTTTGCATCAGAATAAAACCCCAAAAACATTATTTGGTTTATTCATAACCCATTGGCTACACATGTTTAAATGTGAACCTTTTTTCTTCATAAGTAAATAAATGTGTTTATTCAAGAGAAGAGCTCAAGGCTTCAACATTTAAATGTTTCATTTGGACATTTCGAAGGGCATTTTTTTAAAAATAGCTCTTAGGCTTTAGTTACATCACATTCAAGAACCATGATATGCTGCTTGCATAGGTGGGTTAATGATGGTTTTAGGGCAGTGGCGGCTGGTGGTTTTCAAAAGAGGGGAAGCACAGATGTCGGTAAAAAAAGTGTCTAGTATGGCAACTTAAATTAGGTCTTCTATCGTATTTTTTTTTGCACAAAATGGTCAATTTTGATTTGATTGATTTCTCCAAAATGAAGTCAACAACATTAACAGTGTCTGCCATCTTGCCCCCAAAAGCAGCTATGTTGCCAACTCACAAGAAAACTCAGAGACACTTTACATTAAGGTTCCCTTTGTAAAGGGGTTTATTAATGACTATAACTCATTCACAAATGTATTATAAATAATATATGTGCCATTACAACAACATGAATAAAAAGTTAATGCAATACCTGCCTAATAGTGAGACAATACTCACATGTAATAAATGCTTAATAAAGTTACCCATTCATATTTATTTTAATCAAAATCATGAAATGTCATAATTCATTATATATGTCATGATACAACAAAAATAGACTATAATAGGGAGAATAAACAGTGTTGTTAATATATGCATTACTCTAATGCCTTGACTTATGTCGCTTTGCTTGTCAAGTTGGTGGTAACCTACCTATCAAAGTTGGAATGTTAGGGGTGTAAACTGGTGTAAAAAAATACAACCAAAATATAATTTTAATATTTTGAAAAGTTCTCTGAAAAGTGCTAATCCAGTATCCACATTGGGACATCCACAAACAAACAAAAAATAATACAACAAAATAAATCATACAAAAAAATAAAGTCACATAGAAGTGATCATCAATCCTTTGATGAAAGCTCATTGGCTTGTGGAATGAGGGAAACACTACAGGCATAATTTTTCATCTCTACAATTATCTTTCATTCCAAAATATGTACATACACATGACTGGAGAGTATGTGCTATGAGGGACGGATTACCGACCAGGCCAATGGGGCCAGTGCTCAGGGGCCCTGGGCTTTAAGATCGCTTGATCTAGTTGGATGATCCAACTGCTCAAAAACCCTTTTTATTCATGAACAACGAACACCCTACTCAAACACTCCATTCGTGGACATTGCCTGTCTTTCGCAGAAATCCATATTTTCTACCCTATCTCACTCTGTCATTCCAAAAATCTCTGCTTCGATCTCCCGAATAACCTGGTGTCCTGCCTCCCAGCCAATCACCACTTTGAAAATTAAGAGGATGTTTACAAATCAACTCCACGTTTTAAGCAACATGCAACTTAAACAAAATCAAATATCATAATCCATTATTGAACTCATAACAATATACAATATAAATTAAAAGAGTAAAAAAAAAAAGTATTATTTAAAAAAACACTTAAAAAGACACATAGTTTTCTTTATGAACTTGGTGAAATGTAATAGTTTGCAGAATGTTTATTTGAATATGGAATTGCTCAGATTATGAAAAAGATTGAAAATACAGTGGTGTGTGCAAACAGACCTTCTGCACTGGAAAGAGCAATGCTAATGCTACAGTATCCACAATGTTCTCAGTGAGTCCACTGTATTTCACAAGGTGGGCGAAATATCCGGTTAGCTAGCGGAAGTGCGATTGGTTGGCGTTTTGTGTAGGCAGTCACTGTTTGCTTGTGTGTTGAGTGGTTAGATTCTTGCTTTTTAAATGTTGTAAGATATCTTAAAAATGTGTTATCATAATAATCAAGCTAAACTTAAGTTTTGTCTAAAACATCAATGTTGTGATCAGAAACCACTCACAAAGCAAAGTGCTCCCGTCCCAGATGCTGCTTCTTTCATCGGCTGCCTACAGAAGGATGGACTTAGGAACATCTGTTTGAAAAAATAGATAATTTGTTTGTGTGCTCTTTTAACTTTATTAGCAAGAAGTCAACAGCGGGGATTACTATTATCCACTGTTTCAGTCCAGCTACGATTGATGTCCAGAAACATAGCACAGTACATTACATATAAACGATAGCATTATTGTGCTAACCGGTGTGTGTACATGTGCAGAAAGTTCATTAGACATTTTGGAAGTTTGTTAATTTCTATTTAGCATCTTTTTTGGTGAATGCTTCACATGTTTTGAAATGGCATTATTACTGAGTATAAAAGGAACTGTGTTTTTCCTGAACTGTCTATGAGTTGAGACAATGTTTCCAACTGTTTTCATGCTGTGAATGAATAATTCTACAGTGGAAAATGTCTCGGTTCCGTATGTAACCTCCGTTCCCTGATGAAGGGAACGAGACATCGTGTCGATGTAGCGACACTAGGGGTCACTCTTGAGTGCCGAAATATGCCTCTGATCTATGAAAAAAGGCCAATGAGAGTTGGTGAACAGTATTTGCATACCCCGCCCCCGGATACGGATATAAAGGCGAGGGAAATATGCTCGTTCATTCAGGATTTTTCTGAGGAGCCGGGAGTGTTCCGGGCACCTCAGTGGCTCAGCTCAGCGACGTGGCCGGGAAGACACGGGAATCAGGGAACTGAGGTTACATACGTAACCGAGACGTTCCCCGTCTGTCGCTCACTTCGACGTCGTGTCGAAGAAGCGACACTAGGGGTCCACTTCAAATCACGCCATGTGCTGAGCCATGTACGTGTACTGCTGACACAGAAGCGGGCAGGTATTCTACGTGCAGCATCGACCAACTGTGTTTTCCCCAATGCCACAAAAAAGTCGTCAGAATCCTTTTGGTTACCCTAGGGGGAAACAAGGTGATGCTCCCAACTAGGGAACGGGCCAAGCCTGGCTGGGCCTCTTTTCTCTCTGTTTTCTCGGCATAGAGCATGAGCAGCCGGGCCCTTACTGCATTGAGGGAAGGGGGTCTTACCCGAATTCCTATTCTTTCAGGGGGAAAAGACCCTGCGGAGGCCACACCCACCCGACAGGGGAGTTAAAGGTGGCGATATACATCACATGGCCTCTTAGGTCGCATGTGGAAAAAATGGCTTGGTGGTAGATCCCGCCTCAGGGAGGGGGGAGTTGCTACAACACGGCGACCGGAGGTCAGCGAAAAAGACTGCCTAAGGGAGACGCGGGTCAGCTCGTAAGGTGACCGTACCGCGGAAGTACACACAGGAGGAGTCCGCATAGGAGGCCTAACCTGTGGAGCACCTATTCCAGTAGGGGTAGCCTGGGGTACCCGTAGTGGACTGGGCCGGCAAGTTCCTCCGCTGAACTGCGGACCCAAAAGTGCTGGGAAGGAATCAACCAGGGACCTAAGGGGGGTCTCCTGGGAAAGAAGGCGCACTGTTTTACCTCGGCAGAGGGAAAAGGCACTGAAAACAAGTTATTCACCCGGTCAGACCGTCGATGTGTACCGAGTTCTACGGGCTCGGACCTGAGAGAGCACAGAACGAGACTGACTCAACCCTGAGATTGTAAAATCTCGCAAAGGTGTTAGGTGCTGCCCAGCCCGCAGCTCTACAAATGTCTGCTAGGGAGGTGCCCCTAGCCAGTGCCCATGAGGATGCCACGCTCCTAGTAGAGTGAGCTCAAACCCTCAGAGGGCGTGGCACGGCCTGGTTGTGATAGGCCAACAGAATGGCGTCCACCACCCAGTGGGACAACCTTTGTTTGGAGACAGTGTTCCCTTTCTGCTGTCCTCCAAAGCAGACAAAGAGCTGCTCAGAGCGCCTGAAGCTCTGGGTGCATTCCAGGTAGGCACGCAAGGCACGTACCGGACACAGCAGTGAGGGGGCTGGGTCTGCCTCCTCCCGGGGCAGCGCTTGCAGGTTGCACTACCTGATCTCTGAAGGGCGTGGTAGGAACCTTGGGCACATAGCCCGGTCGAGGTCTTAGGATCACATGAATGTCTGCCGGACCGAACTCCAGGCAAGTGTCGTTAGTAGAGAACGCTTGCAGATCCCCGACCCTCTTGATGGAGGAGAGCGCGATCAGCAGGGCCATCTTAAGAGAGATGGCCTTGAGTCCAGCTGATTCTAATGGCTCGAAAGGGGATCTCTGAAGACCGGCGAGGACCACCGAGAGATCGCAGGAGGGGAACAGGTTTAGCTGGGAGGGAGTTAACCTCCGGGCACCTCTTAGGAACCTGACGATTAAGTCGTGCTTGCCCAGAGACTTGCCGTCTACTGGGTCGTGGTGAGCTGCAATAGCAGCAACATACACCTTCAAGGTGGAAGGGGACAGCCTCCCCTCCAACCTCTCCTGTAGGAACAGGAGCAGCGACCTAACTGCGCACCTCTGTGGGTCTTCTGCCCAGGAAGAACACCAATTCACGAACAGACGTCATTTCAGGGCGTAGAGTTGCCTGGTAGAAGGGGCTCCGGCTTGGTTGATCGTGGCTACGACCATGGGTGGTCCAGGGGCCAGACGTGGAGGTTCCAAATGTCTGGGTGCGGATGGTGGGCCAGTAAGGAGCCACGAGAGTGACTTGCTCCTCGTCCTCCCTGACTTTGCACAGCACCTGTGCAAGAAGGCTCACTGGGAGGAAAGCGTTCTTGCGCAGCCCCACCGGCCAGCTGTGTGCCAGTGCATCTGCCCCGAGGGGAGCCTCTGAGCAGGCGTACCAGAGCGGGCAGTGGGAGGTCTCTCGGGAGGCAAACAGGTCTACCTGGGCCTTGCCGAACCGTTCCCAGATCAGCTGAACCGAGTGGGGGTGAAGCCTCCACTCTCCTGGGGCTGAGAGCTTGGCCCGGGTTGAGGCTGAGCAGATTTCTTGGCCGCAGGGGGACGCCCTCGGCAAGCAGACGGGGCAGTGGCCGTGGCGGCAGGTTTGTGGCGAGGCAGGATGTGAGTGATGTTCTCCGTCTGCTTTTTCACCATAGAGAACTGCTGGGCGAAGTCCTCGACGTTGTCGCCAAAGAGGCCAAGCTGGGAGACAGGGGCGTCGAGGTAGCGAACTTTGTCGGCCTCATGCATCTCAACCAGGTTGAGCCAGAGATGACGTTCCTGGACCACAAGGGTTGCCATCGCCTGCCCGAGTGCCTGCGCAGTGACCTTCGTGGCTCTGAGGGCGAGGTCGGTCACATCGGGGTCAGGGCTACCTTCGTGCAGATCCCTGAGTGCCTTGGCCTGGTGGACTTGCAGGATGGCCATGGCGTGCAAGGTGGAGGCGGCTTGTCCAGCGGTGCTGTAGGCTTTGGAGTTTAATGAGGATGTCGTCCTACAGACCTTGGAAGGGGGTATAGGGCGCCCGCGCCAGGTGGTAAGGTTACCGGGACAAAGATGGAGCGCAACCGCCCTATCCACCTGGGGAATCGGCGTATACCTGTGGGCCGCCCTGCCATCGAGGGTAGCGAGAGCGGACAAGCAGGGCTTTTGACTAATGGAGAGCGGGGCTCTCCATGAAGACGTCAGCTCGTCATGCACCTCCGGGAAAAACGGGACAGGGGGGGCATGGCTGTGAGCGGCGCCCAGACCCCAGGAACCAGTCATCCATCCGTGACGGGTGTGGGGAGGATGGAGGGTTCCAACCCAGCCCCACACTGACGGCGGCCCGGGCAAGCATCTCAGACATCTGCACGTCAGCCTCAGCCTGGGCGTGCTGGCCCGAAGGCAGCAGCCCAGGGGAGAAATCAGCGTCAGACGCCGCGCTCTCCAATGGAGCGGCGAGCTCATCCAACTCAAGCTCCAGAGGATATGCAGACCGGCCCGGAGGCAAGTCGCCGTTGCCTCGAGGCTGTGTGGAGGTCAACGAGCATGTCAGGTGGCGGGTGGTCTGAGAGGGCATACCTGGCAGGAACTGCACCCGCTGCCCTCCCCAAATCACCTCCATCGCCAGCCGCATCATCCTCAATCCCGTGTGAAGAAGGAGCAACATGGGGGTTGCTGGAGTTGCGTGCTTTCTATTGAAAGCAAGCCGCGACCGCAACATTGCCATGGTCATGTTCTCGCAGTGAGAACATGAACCATCCACAAACGCTGCCTCGGTGTGATCGGTGCCCAGACACACGAGACAGCGCCTGTGGCCGTCAGAAGCGGAGAGCACTACACCACATCCAGGAACTACACAGGGGTTGAATGGCATCTTTATAAAGACGCGTCCTGAAAAGGACGTTCAACACCGCTGTGTATTGCTCTTTTAGAGAAATAAACTCTTTCACAGAGAAAATGACTCTTTATAAGAAAACTCTTTTAACTCTGCGCTGTCGAAGCACCCAGGGGCAAACTGTACGCCGTGCAGAGAAGAGAAAAGCTGCTGAAGTGCGCCGTAGATCCAACAGGAAAGCAGAGCGACAGAGGATAGAAGCAGGATCAGTTGTGTCATTCGCAGCTGGCTGCACACACGACCATTGGCTCCAAAGAAAATTACTGAATGAACGAGCGTATTTCCCTCGCCTTTATATCCATATCCGGGGGCGGGGTATGCAAATACTGTTCGCCAACTATCATTGGCCTTTTTTCATAGATCAGAGGCATATTTCGGCACTCAAGAGAGATCCCTAGTGTCGCTTCTTCGACACGACGCTGAAGTGAGCGACAGACGGGGAACCATAATTATTTGATTAGCACATTAGTGAGATGTTTTATTAAGTTTGAAATTAAATGTATTCTGATTTTCCTCTTTACTGCATTTTTCCTGCCTGCAATTCACATTCTTTTGAGTGTCTTTGCAGAGTGTGCATGTCTTCCCTTAAGGGGAATAGGTGATTTGGAAAACAGTGTGGACATTAATTCAGTACCAATTAAATTAATTGTACTAGTGCTTTTACTAATACATAGTGTTTTATAGTTGCTTTACAGAGGTCAAATAACTTTTGTGTACAATATTTATAATGTATGTCCAAATAATTATGTTGATATGTATTGCATTTAGTTCTTTTTGTACAGTATTGTATTGTATTGTGTGGCTGCTAATACATTGTTATTTTGTACACAAGAATATTAAATTCAATTTATCAACATGATCATTTGTTCAGTCAACACTAAAATGGTTCATGTAGGTAATATCATTTAGATACATATTTTATGTATGTAAATGAACAATTATAACGCTAGATTGAGCTTACTACACAGTCATAAGGATCATATAGTCACAAAATAATTGTATTTTATCCAAAAAAAGGGCAGCATGACAGTATCATCACCTGAGTTATGCTGTCTGGACCTCCCCTTTATCTGCAATAAGTACATAATCTTGGTATAGCAAACTTTTCGTGTTCTGACTACACTGAATATATGCGCTAAAATAAACATAATTATCTATCATGTCTTATCAAAACATGTACATGCTGTGAAGGCGCTAATAGGCTACATAGCTTTACAGGTTAGTCTGCTCAGGATCTTCCATCGATGGATAAAGACTCAACAAAATAACTAAAATGCTCCTATTTGCGATATTTGTCCATCATCCTCAAATCCATAATCATTAACAGATAGGTGATGAAGAACAATATTGCCTGTTCTCAATTTTCTGTAATTTTTAATGCTGCATTGGTACAAAACATAATGACCGGTTCCGCCTACATCCCCAGCAAAGCATTGTGGGAAATATTGTGGATAGACCATTTCAAGGACTGTTTGTTGATGACGTTAAGTGATGTCACTGATCCGTGAACATTTCCTGCTTGTCAAAATAGAGACCATTTAACAGAGATGGGCCACTTCTATTAAAAGGAATAGTAGAAATTATAATGCCAACGATCAGTGGAAATAATACAGCCTCATCACCGCTGCCTTTAAATACAGAGCACGCCTCTCCTTGGGAGACCGGTTTCTACCTGCTGGCATATTTGTGGGTCCAGCAATGGAGCAGTGAGGGTCCGGTGCGAGTTAGATGCAACAATGGACTGCAACCTTGGTGCTAGTTAGATACGCAGCCGGGGATTGGAGCATGCATTGTGGCCAGGACACACACACTTTGGACCAATAAAATTTTACTGCTTATGTGAAATGTTTTTTATCGTATTGTTGACTAACCATTTTGGAGATTTCGATCTTTACACATTCAAGTAGATAGGAGCTGCACTGTCATTATGCTTTACATAGAAAAATCGTTTCCCAAACTGCCCAAGAGTGTTCCAAAAATGGCCGCTGAGTGGAATGACTTACCTTGAAAAAGAGACTTTGTTGAAAGGATCCGGAAATATGTTTGGACCGTTATAATTAATTTGTTTTGTCTGAGATTATTTAGCAGAGATGGCCCATTTCTATAAAAATGAATGGGAGAAATTGGAATGCTCAACCAAGGAGCTTTGAGTCCCCAATTGTCAACTGATGTAGAAAGGAAATCCTCCCTTACAAGAGCCAATCTCCTGTCAGTCATGCGCATTAGCTAAACAAGCTGGGATTTTTTTTTATTTAGCCTAACATGAGGTAACGAATTACAATTTATGATCCAGTATTGTCAGTATTGTCAGATTTTATTGCTGATTTGAAATATGTTCTTTGATCGTAATCTTGACCAACCATTTTTGAGATTTTGGTCTTTTTCCATTCAAGGAGAAATAAGCTGCACTGGCATGACTGGTAATAGCCTCCAGAGAATGTTCCAAAAGTGACAAGAGTGGACTGACTTGCTAGAAAGACTTTGGTTTTCTTTACATTTTTGAAATGGTCTATAGATAGGGCAATTTCTCTTGATCTTAGGGAAGAGAGCAGGTAATTAATGGAATCATTGTTTTATTTATTTATTTACTCCTAATCTATTTTACAAAAGTTGTATATTATATAAATATTAAATATTAATTATATTTATATAAATTATGTCCTTATTTAAATGTGTTCTGAACATTATTTATTTATCTATTTATTTGACATATTTTTGCATATATTCGTTTACTATATATAGTAAATATAGGCTAGGGTAATGTATTAATAAAGCCTTGGTTAATATACATATTTATGTGTTTATTGTTTTCTAATGATTGTGTAAGCATGCCTATTTTTGACCACTATGTTGAGTGTTAATGTTAATGAATGTCTGTCATACTGTTTATTTGCTTTATGTAAATTTCAGTGTGGTTTAATGTTCATCAGACTATATTACATGATATATGTTCATTTATTAATGGAATAATATGTATTATAAATTCTGTAATCTTGTTACTCATTAATACATGCAGCGCAGGATTTGGAAACTCTTTTAATAATTGTTTTTTTAACTGTCCACTTTACAGTAAGGTACACTTCAGGTTACTAATTTTGGAAATCAAGTCATTAATAAATGGTCACTTTACATTAAGCTACACTTTTATAGTTTACTAACATTCATAACTCATTAATAAATGGTTCACAGGTATTCACTTTACATTAAAATACACTTATATGGTTTACTAACCTTCATAACATATTAATAAATGGTTCACAGGTGTTCACCTTACATTAAAGTACACTTATATGGTTTACTAACCTTCATAACATATTAATAAATGGTTCACATGTGTTCACTTTACATTAAAATACACTTATATAGATTATTAACATTCATAACACATTAATAAATGGTTCACAGGGGTTCACTTTACATTAAATTACACTTATATAGTTTACTAACATTCATAACTCATTAATAAATGGTTCACAGGTGTTCACTTTACATTAAAATACACTTATATTGTTTACTAACATTCATAACTCATTAATAAATGGTTCAAAGGTGTTCACTTTACATTATGGTGCACTTTTATAGCTTACTAACCTTCATAACTCATTAATAAATGGTTCACAGGTGTTCACTTTAGAGTAAAGTAAACTTTCATAGGTTATTAATGTTGGTAACTCAGTAATTGGTTCACAGGGGTCCACTTTATGGTAAATTATCATAGATTAATAAAGTGGATAATAAATTCTTCATGGTTAACTCATGATTAAACAACATAGGGTGTCCATTTTGCACCAGGGCACCCATTTGTAGGTTACAAAGGTTAATAAATGAATCCTAAAGCTTTATAATGTATGACAGGTTTTTTAAATATTTCATAACATTTTTGAGAACAATCTTTTGATAAACTATAGAAAAATAAGAAATGTCAAACAATACACTGGGTGAGCATGAATACCCACAGAGGACTGGGTAAGACATCACTCGAAGTAGCACCATTCTTTTTACATTAAAATGAATGTGACATAAATCAAGGCATTACAGCAATGATTATAGACACAGCACCTTTTAATCTCTATACTTGTCAATTTTTGCTAGATCATGACATAAATCATGAATTTTGACCTTTCATGATTTTGTTTAAAATATGTATGAATTTGTGCCTTTTTAAAGAATTTAGAACATGTGAGTTAAATTTGGCTCACTATTAGACAGATATTGCATGAAATTCACCCTTTTTATTCATGTTGTTATAACTGCACATAAATGATTAATAATGCATTTGTAGATGAGTTATTAGACATTAATGAATCCCTTTATAATCTCTTTACAAAGGGAACCGTAATGTTGTGTTACAGAAAACTCTTAAAATATTAAGAAGTGAACTTAATGAATGAAAATAAAATACCAAAAATACGGAACCTTATATTTACAATTTTATTTACAAATTATTTTTCCAATGGTGAAAGTGAAGACTTATAATCAGTAAATTAATTGTGTTAATTAAACCACAGTCAATTTCAATCACTCTGGGTTCTCTGGGATCACACCATGCGTTCCCAATCTCTGATGGATATTATCAAGCAGATAACATCAATGGAATGAACATTGCAAATGCTGTTGCACAGTTTTGTTACCTTAAATATTGAACTGGGACAATAATCATCTGAATTACAGAGAGTTTATATGAAATTTATGCTAAAGTAATAAAGCAATCACCACTGTTTCATTTTTAGTCTGGAAGGGAATTTTATTGGACAGAAATATCAGTAGTAAATAGAGTAATAGTGTCAGACTCTGGTGTTTCTAAAACATTCAGAGCTAAAGCCCCTTGTGCCCAGGTCTAATGACACCTGCACTTGTAAATATACTGTAATTACAATGGCAATAATCATAACAGTGTATTTCCATACAGTTCCATGGAATATACGGTAAATACACAAATACTACAGTTAGTTCTTCACTGGCATGACTAGTATTCATACTAGTACTCATAGTAGTCATAGTGTGACTAAAGGTTACTGTAGGCTACTTTCACTTTTTTAGTATTTTTTATTGAAGTCCAATATTTGGTCTTTAGTGGGTCACTAAGGCAGACTACAAGATTCTGCTGCTGCTACTGCTGTCTCAAATCCTGCTGCATGTAGCCACAGATTGTATTAAATATGGCTCATATCACATGACTGAAACACACAAACCTCTCAATGTATCCGGCAGCACTAAGCCAGTGTGCAGTTAACCAGTGACATTTCATCTAGGAGCTTAGCTATGCGTGAGAGGGCAGTTGCTTCGCTAACTGAAGAAGCAAGGAAAGCAAATGCTTGTGAAAAACAAATGCACTACATCTACAGTATATCCATGAATCTTGTGGTTTGACTCATTCACTGACACAGACTCATCATGACCCAGAGCTGCCTCTCAAGCTGCATTAAAAACTGCTGAAAAATGAAGCTTTGCTGATTGCACGCATGAAATTCCCTCTCTCTCTCTCTCTCTCTCTCTCTCTCTCTCACACACACACACACACACACACACACACACACTCCCTCCATTCTGCTCACTCACACAAATGCCAATAGTCACTCTAATTATCCATGGCCATGCACATCCTAACCAAACTACTTCAACACACACCCAGTATGTTTTGACCAGCCCACTGACATGTCCATGTAGACAAACACAGCTTATTTCCAACTTTTTAAATGATAGAAAAAATCTGTCAAGCTGCCTTATATCGGTTGGAAATTCAAACAGTTCATCAGGCACCACCAGAATCTTAGCTAATAGTATAGGTGTAGTTTTGTTGTTTAGACATGTGTGAGTTGTTTCCACCCCAAACTTTTCTTAATCAACATTGAAAACAACTTAGTATAAGTTATTTTCCAGTTCAAATTCAGAGCAGTCAAATGTTCTAGCAGTGTAGTAAAGTAAAACAAGGGGGATGTGTTACCGCAATGTTAAAATGAAACACTTCTCTTGGCCTACACCACTAACCAAGAGTCACAAAGGACATGTGGTTACAAGAAAAATGTCCATCCCATGCTTTAAGCAGCTAATAGCTGAACCCCCCCACCCCACCCCCCACAGCTGAACCAACAAACCCTGCTACTGTGAGACAGGTCTCTTATCCCATCTTCACATTTCTCTTTGGTTGTGGCTTAGGGGAACGTGGCAGGCCGAACACATGTCTCCCATCAACTTACCACACATTCTGCCATATATAAATAGCCCAGAACACCAACACATGGGCACATTGACACCTTCACCATTTAAGATCCCAATCGATGGAAAATAATTCCTCTATTTTTAAAGGAGAGCCTTTGAAACTCTTTCGAATGATCTACTGTGTGCAGAAACTGCTAAATATGTATTAGTTTTCTTCACTACATAGGCAGGCTTATGATGGTTAGGTTTTGTTTTGCTGTTTTCAAACAAAAAAACATGTCTAAACCAATTTTTCAGTTTTTATTTTAGCATAAATTATGAAACCTACCATTCTGATGCACTGTTGCACAGCTGTCCTTGTTATTTTTTTGTCTAATAACTTAAGTCCAAAAGTGTGAGATCACTCACACTGGATTTCTTTTTCAGAGTGTCTATTTGCACCCCGGTGTAAATAGCATCTGCCACACATGGCAGCTATTTGCACCCCAATAGTCTGGTGGAACCACAGAAATATACGACAAACTGATCAACAGATGTTGCTGCAGTGGTATTGTGTGAAGACGGTGAGTGAATGTGTAGTGTTGTACTAGCGACCGTCGTTCGAATCCGCCTTTTGTCCCACTCTTTTCTGATTTTATCTCAGCGATTTGTTCACGGTGAATGTCGGGGAGTGCAGATCCAGAGGTGGGGTCTGTCAATCGCACTCGTTCCTGCGTGAAACCATGGTTACTGTAGTAAATCCAAGGTTATTTTTTATAAGGGAAGGTTAAGGTTAGGCTTAAGGTTAGGCTTAAGGTTAGGAGTTAATGTAGTGTGTCTATGGACTCTAAATAAACACAGTAAACACACTGAGGCATGGGTGCAAATAATATCTGACAGTAACTGCATCAGGGTTGGAGTACAAATAATATCTGCCACTATTTGCACTGGGGAGTAAATAGGATATATCACCTTTTTTCCATTCAGACCTGGATTAATGGAATAATTTCTGGATTAGAGAAAATTTATAAGGTTTTAAAAAATATATATAATAAAGATATCTTCTGTATTTACTATAAAGAAGGAATATACTTTAGATCCTGCAATTTTTCAGGGTCACTAATTAAATGTAATAAATATACACTGGTGGCCAAAAGTTTATTGTAATGTATAGATTTTGCTCTTATGGAAAGAAATTGGTACTGTTATTCACCAAAATGGCATTCAACTGATCACAGTGCATAGTCAGGACATTAATAACGTAAAAAATGACTACTACAATTTAAAAAAAGAAAAGAGAAAAAATAAATCTTTAAGAACTTCTTAAACTACTTCAAAGAGTTCTCATCAGAAAACCCTCCACATGCAGCAATAAAAGCTTTGCAGATCCTTGCAATTCCAGCTGTCAGTTTGTCCAGACTCTCAGGTAACATTTCACCCCACACTCCCTGTAGCACTTGCCATAGATGTCTTCTCATGCACCTTACAGTCTAGCTGATCCCACAAAAGGTCAATGGGTTTAAGATCCATAACACTCTTTTCCAATTATCTGTTGTCTAATGTATATGTTTCTTTGCCCTCTCTAACCTCTTCTTTTTGATTTCTGTTTCAAAAGTGGCATTTTCTTTGCAATTATTCCAATAAGACCTGCACCCCTGAGTTTTCTCTTTACTGTTGTACATGAAACTGGTGTTGAGTGGGTAGAATTCAATGAAGCTGTCAGCTGAGGACATGTGAGGCATCTATTTATCAAACTAGAGACTCTGTACCATCCTCTTGATTAGTTGTATCTGGGAGATCCACATATCATTCTGTCCTTGTTAGAGCCAGTTGTCCTTTGTCTTTGAAGGCAATTCAAGCATTGCAGAGTCTTCATTCCTCAAAACCAAGGACGGATTAACCACCAGGCAGATTGGGCCATTGTCTAAATGAGTCTAAACCGAAGGGCCCCGAGCTCTAAATAAATATTTAATTTTTTTTTATTTTGAGATATCTATTATAAATCCATGGAAATGTCAGCATTATGTGAAATGCCATTTGTTCATCCAGATGCGTGCTGAACTACAGCAGCACAAGCACAGGCACTCAAGTGCGCACTCGAGGAATCTGTGCCTCACAGGTGCAGCATGTTTATTTGAAGGACTACAGAGAATAGACATTGATTCACAAAATGCTTTCATACACAAAGATAAGGTGCAGTTTACCCTGGCTGACAACAAAGCTGATGGTTTCAATTGATATAAGGGACAGAATTCGTGCAACAGTATGGATGACTGTAGTGCATAAAGGTGAACGTAGTCACATCATGGGGGGTCTTCACGGTGTACTGGACCATGGGCCTCTCAGGTCTTAATCTGTTTTTGCTCAAAACAATGATTGACTGACGAGTTTCTAGAGAAAGTTGTTTCGTTTTTTTTTTCCATTTTTTTTTTACCTAATATTGACCTTAAGACATGCCAATCTATTGCATACTGTGGCAATTCAAAAACAACACAAAGACAATGTTAAGCTTCAATTAATGAACCAAACTGTGTTTGATATGATGGCAAGTGATTTTGTAGTGCCAAATTAGCAATTGAGCATGATTACTCAAGGATAAGGTGTTGGAGTGATGGCTGCTGGAAATGGGGCCTGTCTAGATTTGATCAAAAATAACTTTTTACAAATAGTGATGGTGTCCTGACTATACTTAGTTATCAGTTGAATGCCACTTTGATTAATTAAAGTACCAATTTCCTTCCAAAACAGCAAAATCTGTACATTATTCTTAACTTAGTTCAGATTTTTCACACACGAACACACAAACACACATATACACACACACATGCACGCACACACACACACACACACACACACACACACACACACACACACACACACACACACACACACACATGTTGGTGCAGCTATCTTTATGAAGACTCTCCATAGAGATAATGATTTTTATTCTGTACAAACTAGGTTCTATCCCCTAACCCTCACCCTATCCCGAAACCTAACCCCAATGCATTTTTACATTTTCATAAGAAATTCATTTAGTATGTTTTTGAAACAATTTGAAATATGGGGTCACTAGAAATGTCCTCATAAACCACATTTACAGCATAATACCCTTGTAATTACCAGTTTGTAACCTAAAAAAAGTCCTCGTAAACCACTTAAACCTGCCCACACACCATACCTGTCAACATTTGGATAACAAAATCTGGGAGACCTCAGATGGATGGCTGGCAGTGGCTGGCTAAATACATACAAATTGTGCCATTGTGATTTAATGAGCTGAGTAACGATATTAAAATCACACTTGGCAAAAGGCGTGGCCATTGACGATATTTATTTGATATATGAAATTAAATTCTTCCGTCCAGCTGTTGTTATATTTACATGCATATTTTTTATTTTTTTTCCACCGGAGCACTACCTAAGTCTTCTCCTCCCATCTATCAGTGATGCTTGATTCAACTTCCTGCATCTACTACCTGCGCAGATATCAACAGCACAACTGGGTTGTAGGTTGCCAGGTTGAGGTCACAAATGGGTTGAAATTTGTATGATGTGTCGATTGTGTGAGTAGGATGCGTTTCATACAAGATCTGGCAACTGGACAACCTTGGAATAATATATTGATGTGATTATTCATATAACGAGGTTTGGGCCATACAAATTAGAAATAACAAAACGGGAGGGGGGCGGGAGATGGGTGTGAAATACGAAAGACTCCCGGGAAGAACGGGAGTGTTGACAGGTATGCCACACACACACACACACACACACACACACACACACACACACACACACACACACACACACACACACACACACACACACACACAACTGTAAATTGTGAGTGTAAAGTACTCTGGACTCTATAAAAAACAGCTACTGGCCCAGGGGCCATATCTTTGATCCTGTGGTGCCAGCCTTCATGTGCTATACTTTGTAGGTTAAAAAAGGCACATAAAAGGAAGGTTTAAAATGGCACATAGCTTCAGACGTTCACCATCACCCCCACACAAAGTTCAAACACAAAGAGAACATCATTATTTATAGCAACGGGCAGCTCGATAAAACCACAATTTAACTACAGAATGATCTTAAATAACACTTTGATCTTTTGATCAGGCCTTTTATTGTATTAGACACCAAATGGCCTCTTCAAAAACTCATTCTCAATAAAAGCAGAATGCCAACAAACAGTATTGGTATTTTTGAAGGGAAGCTATATTTGGAATTCTTAGACCCAAGGTTACGGAGAAATCCAATGTTGCCAATTCTCAGTAACATCAAGTTAATCTTTTCCATAAATCCTTACTAAAAGACAAAGGCACAATTGCGCTTTAACATACAGTTCTGCAAGACAAGTTTTTCTCTATCGTGGTGATTTTTATCCAATATCCCTCAGCCTCATCTTTATATAATCTGGTCAAGGCCTTACACATGGTTGCATCATGTATTACATCACCAGGAATCAATAGGGGGTCTCGCGTTCTGAATTATGTTGCATTAGACGGAGACATGAGTGCTGCCAAGAAGATCTCATTAAGGAAGCGGTGGAAACTATCTTATTACATGGATCTGACATCAGTTTTGCGGTTTCTCTTCTAAAGGCTGAAACTGGATGGCTCAAGAGTAGATTTACCAAAAAAACACCTTTTAACATTTTTAAAGTAATGTGCTCAAATGGCTTCTTCCAATAATTTATCATTACATGAAATTGAACAAGAAAGTCAATATTATAATAAATGTTCTGTGACTATACAGGATTGTACTGTATCTGGTCAAAGAAACATTTATGAATATGCATTTGGGTAATTGAGACAACATATATCAACTTTTTTCCATTTAAATCAGCATCAAGATTTAAGGTTAAAATGTATATGAATATACAGGAAAGAGTCTATTTTAGGTTATGTATTCTCACTGTTTCTTTTTAGATCACATTTGTATCTTCACTAATTCGTATTAAACAGTATTGTGGTGTGAGATATTAATGTTTAAAAATTAAATATGTAGTCTCTCAATTAATATGGGTTCACAAAATCTACATGAATAAATAAATAATAATAATAAAAGCAAAATGTTGTTTAAAATAATTTTGGATATAGCATGTTTCACCCCATGATATGTGAACTTCCCAGAAGCATTTCAATCAACTACACATTTCACTTTTCTCAGCCATTTAGCAACTGGTTGACAGATTAATTTTGCTGAATGACATTCATTGAATGTATGAATTAAGCTTATTTTACTGTAAGTTCACACAGGTGTTCTAGCAGAGTAACAACAGGTGGAGTTCATTACATTATGGCCATGTTCCACTAACGTTTGGCAACCAGATAGTGTCCAAATACTTTAGGAACATTTAACAAGCTTGTTTTGTGGAATGTGTGTGATTTTGCTCCCTTTTCTTAAAATAAATACCACTTGGTCTGATAAACAGTGACATTCAGGCATTTTTAGTGTGATTTAATGTTGCACGTCAAGAAGGCACTCAAAATCTAGGTGGGCAGCAAACCTCTCCAGACATCTGAGGTAGAGAATGTGTTGCTGGGCCTTCTTGACTAGTTGGTGTAACAGGGTAATGTGGGCAAGGAGGAGGTGGGAACCAGCTGAACAGTCAGCACAAGTTCTAATGACATAAATTAACTTAAATCAACAAACATATGGACGCACAAACACAGCAGCTCTCTCTCACTCTCTCAAATTGTCGACTCCGGCTCATCTTTATCCCCCACCTGGCTGATTAGCCCGATTCCATCCATCGTTATGGACCAGCCACGCCCTCCTCCTTATCACAGTTGGTTCCTGACATCTGAACACCCGTGGCATTGAAATGGTTCGCCCTCTTCACAGGGCGGTAGTTTGAAAATATAACCTTTTTTACATGCTCTGCACTAGAACACTGAATTAAATAAGCCATTTAAATGTGATTTTTTTCTTTATTAAGCCATTTAAATGTGTTTTTTTTTCTTTCTTGGAATTGTTGCTTGATTTTCAGTCATTTAAATATGTTTTTTTTTTCTTTCTTGGAATTGTTTCTTGATTTTCAGTATTTTGTATACTAAATGAACTCCTATAAGCCTTTAGTGAGAGATTGTACAGTATTACTAAACATTCACTGTAAAGCCAATTTTATGCTATGTGACTGAAACAAAAATGTTTTGGAGTATGTAAAAGAATGTAAAGACTCAAGCTCTTGTCCTCTGCAACACTTGAAATATATTGGTAGCTGGTTGAATTATACATGTTACATTAATGTTTTAAAGTTTTTTTAATCTTTTTATTTTAGTAAAGGAATTTTATGGGTTCAATACAAGTTAAGATAAATTGACAGCATTTGAGGCATGCTGATTAACACAAAAATTTATTGTGTCACTTCCCTCCTTTTCTTTAAAAAAATTAAAAAAATTTTTATAATGGAAGTGAATGTGGCCAATTTTTGGAGAGATGCGAAGCTTATAATTTGATAAAAGCACTTACATTAATTGTTCTGTTACAAACCATGTATTATTTGACCTGTAAAATTGTTTAAATTGTATTTTTTAAAGTCATTTTAGGGTTTTAGTTTGTTGACATTACATCGTCATGGAAACGGAGTTGTAAAATTGCCTATAACTTGACACAGACAAGGACAATAAGTCATTTTATCACACTAAAATCAGGTTATATTGCACTGATGTGGAGAGAACAGTATGTAAATGAATAGAGAGACAAGATTTTGACAAGCTTTTGCTGTCACCTTGTGGCTAAAATATGCTTCACTGCACTATCATCTTTCACTGTCGCTCAGAAGATAACATTCTGTCAGCGATTACTTTTGGCCTGACTGTGAATAATGAATGACATAAACTTAGTTATTTTTTCCTCGCAGACATTGTGTTGTGGCCGTGCAATACTTGTTTGAATAGAATAACTGAATAAAGAGCACGCGTTTTATGGCCGTACTTTTATGGTGCTTTTTTGAAGACTTACGCATTGACATTACTGCTTACTTTCGTTGAATGGAAAAAGCGGTTAAGCAACACTTTTCTGTTTGGGTTCCACTGAAGAAAGAAGGTCATACGTATTTGAAGAAATGAGGGTGAGTAAATTTTTATATTTTCTATTTGGGGTGAACTGTCTCACTCCGTCAGATTTAAGCCTATTGGTCACAGTTATTGTTGAATATTTTTGGGTTTCAGTAACCATTTATTATGAAAGTCATAGTGTAAATGTTTGTGTTAGGGTTTGAAGACAAACATTATTTAGACACTTTTTCAAGTTCAGGGCTCAGGCCTGTTTTCTAATCTCTATGTCTGGATTTTCTGACTTATTAAATAAATAAAACAAACAAGGTAGCCAGAGGTGTCCAAAAAATAAATAATATTATTTAGAAAATGTAGCTTTACTTGTGTCAAGTTCTTTAAAATATAATACTTTTTTTCTTTTTGGAAAAACCTTTATAGCGTTTTCTTGAAAAAAAATTATAAATAAAAATTACTTTAAAAAATGTCATGTGGTGTAACCATCAAGTAAAAAGTGTTAAAATACTTTCCTTGCACATTCAAAGTATAAAAAATGCATTCATTTCAAAAGATTTAATTTCATAAAAGTTTACAAACTAATTTTTCATGGTTTCATTATATTTATAAAAATGTGCCTTTGTCAAAAATGGAGTGTTACATCACATGACATTTTTAACTTTAAGCCTCAGGAAAAAATGTAAATAAATAAAATAACCTAAATGATTTTCAACTCAGAAATGGAAAATATGCTCATCATAGAAGATGTTGTAATGGTTCAATGAAACGAGGAAGCGGGAAACGGCGATTCAAACTCTATGTATGTCATTTCTATTTTATAAATTAAACAAGCGTGATGTTAAAGCTTTCAAAACAGCCGACAGCGACCAACACACACTCACTCTCTGGGGTTTTGGGCAGCCTTTTATCTACCCGCCTCTCACCGTGAACATAGAAATAACAATTAGCAGCAAGTGAAAACCCTTGCTGTTTCCTCTCTCCCCAGACGAACACTCGGCCATGCCCATCATCCCCACAGATCTGCATTCAAGCTAAAGTTTTGTGTGAATTGAACAGTCCTGGAGGGAAACAGATTCTACCTAAAGGGATAGTTCACCCAAAAATGATATCCCAGGTGTGTATGACTTTCTTCACCAGAACACATTTAAAGAAATAAAAAATAAATAAATAAATAAATAAATAATAATAATATATAAGCTCTGTAGGTCCTTAAAATAAAAGTGAATATAGATTTCTCTTTTGAAACTCCAAAAATCACAGAGAGTGAGCATAAACTTCATCCATACGACTCCAGCAGTTACATCAATGTCTTCTAAAGTGATACAATCACTTTTGGTGTGAAGAAGATATATATTTAAGAACTTTTTTAAACTGTAAATCATGCTTCGGTTCGCGCGTGTGATATAATCACATTGGCATTTGAAACATGCGAGAATGGACACGCGTGCATCACAGCCTGAAGAGCAGCGCTCTTTAGAACTGAGAAGAAGGAACGTTGCTTGGTTGATTTTCGTTTAGATCTGTTATTATCTGTTTCTTTACTCAGAATGGTGTGTTTGTGTGCTTATCCTGGATGTCTCAACCGAGTGGAGAAAGTGAGATTACCTCGGTATCCATGGCAATGTGAACTCGTCACACAAGAGACTGTTGGACTCCACCTACTGCTGAAGTGTTGGATTATAGTTAAAAAGTACTTCAATATTTTTCTCAATAAAAGTGATCGTAAGACATCAATTTAACTGCTGGAGTTGTATGGATGACATTTAGGCTGACTGTCTGTAATTTTAGAACCATCAAAAGAGAAATCTCCATTCATATGCATTTTAAGGACCTACCGAGCTAAGATATTTTTCTATTTAAAGAGAGTTATACACACCTGGGATATCATGAGGGTGAGTAAATAATGAGAGCATTTACATTTAGGGGTGAACTATCCCCTTAACTTTGCCCTCTTGTACACTAGAGGGAGCCATGTTGACATTAAGTACTACACTATTTTAGAGACAGGTTTTGACATGTATTTAACACATGGTTTTCAAAGCCAACAAAAACAAATTTCAGAATGTGTTGATGTATTGCCAACTCCCAGGATGAATAACATTATAATAATAATCCTAGTCATCAACATTTAAACACACAACAATAAATTCTGTTTCAATTTTAGCATGTGTATATATTTTTTTATCTGTTTGAAAAAAGCTGGTTCTTGCATAGTTTGAACTTTTTTTCATGATAAAAGAAAAAGAAGGTGGTCATGAAATCGATGGGTATATCCAAACTACTTTCTGTCTCCTCAAGTTTTGTCATAGTCTCAGCCTTTTCACAGCATGTTAACAGCTGCAGGGTGTTGGAGAGTCCAAATTGGTTAAACATTAAAACATTAAGTAAACTCCTTGTCATGTTTTCCAGTTCTTTTCAGATCATTGTCTTTTTTTTTTTGTTGTTTTGTTAACCTATGTACCAAAATATAAAAAGAACTTTACTGGCTGTTTTTTTTTATTTTTTTTTTTTTTACTTATTTTACTTTTACCGGCCTATGCTACTAGGTAGCCTATCAATTGTTCTATCAATTGTAAACAGTATGATTATGCACAGTATCAGATTATCAGCACAGCGCTGATTATTCTATAATTCTGCAATTTTTAGCAAAAAAATTAAAGCAATAATGAGGTTTAAATTCTATCTGAGAATGCTTGAGTCACTTACACTTGTGAACTTGTTTAAGGGTCGTTCAGTGCCTGTAATGTGATCTTGTAATTCTTCAGATTTAAACAATCTGTAATTGCTGACTAATTGCCCTGATACCATTATACTCTTAGAAAAGCACAGGTGTGCCTCAGTAGAGATGGCTTTGGGGCTCAGCAGGTCACTGAATTACCATTCTGAGTGGCTTTTAATGGAAGCAGATGTTAGAGGTAAAGAGTGACAATTATTTCTACAGGAATCAAAATGACCGTACTGTATAGCAAATACTGTCCCTTACTTAAACCCTGCACTAACAGAGCCTTTTATCTAAACATTCTTAAAGGTAAAATGCATTGTTCTTATTTCAATTGCATAATTAAATACAAAGCTGTTTTGAGATGCCTTTGATGTTGCAGCTGACTAAACAAATCACAACACTTGACTTACATAAATTAACCTCCAACTGCAAGTGCAAAAATGTGTTTATGAGGTTTAAGAATTCTGAAGAGAGACATGGTTCTTTCTTCAATTTAAGAAAATGTAATGCTTTTACAGTGACAATAAACATTACAATGCTATAAGTCTATATAATATAGAATTAATATTACATTACAGAACAAAATATTTTGAACAACAAAATCTCAATTAGTAGTCACATTTATCATATAATAACAAACATAGCTAGGGAGATACAAATGTTTTTCAGAAAATAAATCAGTGAGAAATTCTCCTGCATTTCTTGTAGTGGTTAAGCTTTCACAGCTTTTTAAATCTAGGCTTGGACACATCTTCTAAACAGGGAATTATTCATCATAGACTGATGCCAAAATACTGCTGTACAATGCCATGGTATCCTCTACCTCACTGGCACTCTTGATAACACATACACACTATGGACCTTGGATTGAACGTTTTTTTCATTTTCAAGTTTCACAGGCTAAAAACCTAATCCAATTCTCACAGTTCCCAAGCTACAAGCCAACAGCTTTATTCCAAAAGCCACTTCATTATTAAAACACACTGATGGGTTGCACACAAAAAGAGTTGTAATATCCATTCATTATTAGTAAGTACTCATAATTTCTTACATCCAATATACACAACCTAGTCTTAAGGTTACTAAATTTTTTTAGAGTTTTGCGTGCCACATTCTACATTTTTCTGCAATTTCCTGGTAATAACACTAGAGGCCCAACAACATTTATTTTAATGCTAAAATTATTGAATTATTTAGCATGAAAAGTGGACTATATAGTGCCGTCATTTTTAAGATATCAAGAGCACAATTACTTTAAATAACTATAACGTGCCGAACTCAAATCAAAATGACCACAAATCCACATTGTTTGAAGGATATAACCAAATCGCCAACAACATTCAATATGCTTTGTTACTATATCAATGAGGGCCTGGCTGGAATTCATGAGAGTAGACTTTTAGAACCACTCCAAGTCCAACTGTTGACATGATCCTACTTTTAAAAAGAAAGGAGGTAAAAATAAGGTTCACATTGAACAATGCATTTGTTTTTTCAAAAACTAAACAGTAGTTTAAAATCCTCAAATGAGGGATCGTTGCCAAATCAAACTAACTAAACCTCCTCAGCTACTACAATAGTCCCAATCTAAAACACAAAGGCTGCTGGACTCCATGATATAAACAGTTTCCAGACATCCTGCACAAAAGGTAAAAAATTGTATACAAATGTGTTACTGATGAGAAATGATTAGATGTGATCGTAATGCATACAAGACAATTGGGGACAATTATTGCATGACACCGTTATTCTTGCATGCACATTGTACAGTCACACTTGTAAATTGTACCTACTTGTATTAGATTTATATTGTTTATTCAATAGAACACACATTCTGACACCTATCAAACATTATAGCACAATTTTTAGTTTTAAAGTTCTTTTAATCTTCGACCATTTTATTTCATTATAAGTATGATCTAGATAGTTAGCTTTTATACGATCTCAGATATCTCTTAAATGGCGAAATAAGAAAAATAAATAAATAAATAAACTCAAATTCAATTCAGTCAGACAATGCACTTAAATACATAAACAGTTTATATTGCTCTCTCTCAATAAAAGGAAATGGCAGCCAATTATTCCACCCACCCATCTGAGGAAAAAAAATTAAAATCCAAGACGTGTTCATTGTGAGGAAGAGGAGTGTGTGGCTGGATTTGATTCTCTGTGTCTCAGTTTGTCCATAATTTACAATGTTGTCTGCCCAGAATCCACAACTTGTTTATCCACCTCTGGAAGGGAAAAGCTGGAATGGAATCACAAATCACCACCATTGGTTTGATTTCCTTCATAAATGTCACACAGAATAATTTAGAAGCAAAATAAATTGAAGTCTGCCAGCTGATGGTCGAAACCAGAATCATCGTTCTGTTGTATGATGACTAGTACAGAGTGGTTTGGATTTGGATTAGTTCTCCAGTCAGCGATGCAAAAAAGAAATATGTAATCAAATTATTTTTAATAAGAAGAATCCAGACAGAGTAATTTATCTACATTCTTATTAAGTGTCAATAATGCTTGTGGGAACTGCAGAGGGCTAGTTTAACATAATAAATAATGACAGAAGTTTTGGCCCTTGAGTGATGTTCTGAGATCGGACTGACATTTCCCACCATTCTTTTCAAAGTTTGTGTAGTGGATCTGGATTAGTCCTAAAAGGACAGCTTCCACCCAGTCTAAAACACCTAATATCTTCCACCATCTTCTCTTGGGAAACATAGAGCAAGTCGTTTTGTATGACCTCAAGGCACTTAAACTGCATGATGTCCCTTGGATTTAGGACACACTACACTTCACTGTTTAGATGTTGCTTTTCCCAAGAGCATCCTTATTATACACACCATTACTTGACTGATGAACAGACCGATGATGAGAAATATAAGAAACAACCATAATCAAATACACAGTTCACTGTACATTTGCAATGCAATGTGGCTGATTGATTAAAGTTACATTTTTGTTCTCTGCTTTGGAATTGCTAACTATAGACTCATTAAACATCCCATGAGTGATTGTTAAACAGATTTCCTGATGCTCTATTTATAGCTACAGTGCCACATAAATCCGTTTTTCCCACAAGTTCTCTCTCAGCCACATGGACAAACTGTAGAAATCTCCGAACACCCCCTACACTGATCTCTCACTATGAAAACTCAGACGCACACAGCACTAATCACTAAGTGACCATTCCCAGCAGCCGAGAGAGGGGGTCAAGCACAGGGCAAATGGGCATGGGAAAAATGCAACAATTATATCATTTCCTGCTCTGTCTTCCTTGAAATAAATGGAGAGCATTTACTGCTGGGTGGAGCCATTGAGTTGAGTAAGAGACAGCTGTGCATGAGGCTTGCAACAGTAATGTTGAATGTTTGTAGTTTGTGCTCTTCGCCTGAACTGTTCTGCAAAAGGGGTCTCTAACCAATCACTAATAAAGAGTATGATCTTTCAATAAAGGGACTGATTTACATTTAGTAATTTAGCAGACATTTTTATCAAAAGCAACTTGCAAATGAGGAAAAAAACAAGCAATTTGTCATACAATATCTGCAGTACCGCACTGCCAAGTTCCAAGAGTAGCTAAAGTAGTATAGATTAGAAGATAGTGAAGAATAAAGAGACAGACAAAGAGAGGGATTTATTTAAAATTTGTATTGTAAGTACCATTTTGCTTGTGGATTGGTTAAGTGCTTGCGGAAGAGATGTGTTTTCAGCTGTTTCTTGAATGTTGAGTTTCTGCAGATTGGGTGGAGGTTGGAAGCTCATTCCAACACAGAGGAACAGAGAATGTGAATTATTGTGATACTCCACCTAAAACAGAAAATTATCCCACCATTTACTGACCATCATTTTGTTTCAAACTTGTTTGACCTGCTTGATGTTAAGCAGAGTGTTAGCCAAAGTCAGCATTCACTTTCAATGCATTTTGTCCCCCATACAATTAAAGTGAATTGTCAATATGTTGATAATTCTACCTAGAGTTTGTAACTTTTGCTTAACTGGCCTACTACAGCCTGGTTTATACTATGGAATAAGCCAAAGTTTTTTCTCCTGGATGAACTAAAGCAACCTAGGCTAACAAGGCTGCCGTTTATGCTCTGTGCGAAGTCATTTTAAGTTCTTTGAGGGTGATGTCATGGTGTTTAACATACTGTTCTAGCCACAGAAGTAATGCCAATAATGTAGGTTTTTGTTTATCTCTGTAGATCATTGCTTTTAGTGCTGCATCGCTTCTTTATTAAACTTATAACAGAGCCCCTTCCACATTTGCTGACAAGTTATTTGATCTGAGTTCATAAAAACAGCAAACTCAAAGGTTTGTGCTGATAATCATATAAAAAAGTATTCTTCTGCACAATCTCTGGAAAAACAGGCTTTAATGTTTTAAATTTTAACGTCAGTAAACTAGGTAACAACTCCTCAGCTGGCACGTATGATTGTAAAAATAGTAAAATAAATTATGACCAAACCACACCCACAATTAGTATTAACCAGTCATCAATGCTCTTTGACCAGCAGAGTTCTCCTAGGTCAAGAATTTCATAAATGTGCACAGACAGAAGAAATATCACCAAATGAACACATTGGCAGAGCAAAACTTCACTGCATTTTGTCATCATTTGTAGGCAAACTAAGCAAAGCCTGTTTGCCAAGTAAGCATAAATTATCCTTAAATGTTGACATAGAAAATCTGAGATACTCTGACATTGATTGAATAGTTTTACCAGGTCTAAACTCATTTGAATACTCCTGTAACTAAAGTCAAGAATAAAAAGATTATGCATCAGTGTTTTGTCAAATGCAATAAAACTAATCTTTAAAGAGTAAATTTACCTGGAGTATTTAAAATACAAGCTTGTAAGAATAAGTTTAATTTTGAAGGAGTTTAAGATTTATTTGTAGATAAATTGGAACAGTAAATTGATTTGGTTTAGCAGCATGGAATTATTGGAATTGGTAAACTACAATCTTATGAAAATTAATTCCAAATCATTCTTATGAATGAAGAAAAAAGTTTTCATTAATCCTATTCAGCAAACAACATTGCCAGCTTTATAATTTCGTGGTCCTGGATATATTTGGTTCCAACACACTTGCATGTGATTTTCAATTGAACATCAAGACTTTGATTAGCTGCTTCAAGTGTATTTGTGAGTTGGCCCTAAACTCTGCAGGAAGTTAAATCTCAGCAGCACCCCTGATTTAAACAATTAAAGGCTATAATGGAAAAAACCTGTGGAATGTTTGGATAATGAACTCTTGAATGGGGGTAATTGGTATCAGGTGTTCCAGACAGGTCAGGTGTGGCCCTCCCCAGCATAAACATGTACGTAAAATATTAATTAACTGCTCTTCACAAGCAGAATGTACCAAGCAAAGTGCCATATTTGTATATAGTATTACGCTTTGAGAAAAACAAGTATAGAGTTTGGGCCTATTCGCTTATTTACAGCCACTGGGTGTAATTTATTAATTGAACTGCAACAGTTAACATAAGAACCCATTCTTATGGCAAGTTGTAATAATTTGTATGAGATTGGCAAAGTTGTAAAAATCATAGGAAATGGCTTGTACAAAAATTTACAAACTTCTACTACCATAGAGAAAAATTAAAGAACCAACACAGACAAAAATATTTTAGCCTATTTTAATGATTTACACAATTCAATTTCAAACAAAATTCCATCAAATTGAATTGTGTTTTTAAGAACAATTTTTAAGAAAATTTCATAAAATTTTGTCATGGAATTTAAATGTTTAAATCTTATCAAATGATTTTCTGAGTGAACAAATTGTTGTAATGATGAAGTTTAAATTCTAACCCAAACCTTATCTTTACCATAAAGTCTAAACTCTTACCTAAACCTAACCGTAATTTTAATAGGAAAATAGGAAAATAAATTGTGTATACCACAGAAGAAAGCATTGTGGTTTGGAATAAAAAAAGATAAGCTTATTACAGGTTATTCACATACAGCAGTCATTTGCATTGCATAAACAAATAAGGAATAAGTAACCATATTTGAAGTTTGTTTTCTTATAAAGTTTTGGAAAGAGGGCTAGTTAAAATTTTATGCATGTATTGTTTAGATTTTAAATTCTATTTGTCCATTGGTTGGCTTTTTCATACAAGCAAAGTCTAATGACATCTTAAGATTTTGCCATCTCACATGAATTATTACTAGTTGTTATAAGATGCTGGAATGGTTTTATATACTGTAAATTTTTCTTTAAAGTTCTACTTGAGTTTTGAATTGACAAAAATGACAAAATAATTCATAACCAGAATTCTGGCGAATGGATAATAATGTATTAAACTGAGCTGATAGTACAACTTTAGTTTTTTCTAATTTAATATCTTATTGATAGCACAATCAAATCAACAAAAGTATTTAATAAACAAACACATAAGGAGTGGGTAATACTTTTTAAATGATAGGCCTCACAAATCTGCTGCCCTACTGGCCCCGTCTGCCAACAGGCTTTTCCCCACCTCTCTAGGGCTAGGGAGGGGGATGATGGGAGGGAAAAACAAACAAACAATAAAAAAAACGAGGAGAGGGAAAGGGCAAAGTGGATAGAGAGGAGAGAGAAGAATAGCCTGGTTCGCCAGCTCCTAGATACTCTGTCGCCTGGCCCTCAGCCACTCCCCAACCTCTGGCGGATGACAGCTGCTCCTCCCCGGGTGGACTGGAGCAGGTCCTTCGACCCCTGTTGGATGGAACACCCCTCTGCATTTTGGTGGCCGGTAGGGAGCCCCTCCGCCCCTGGCAGCGGCTCCACCACTCCACGCTCCCCCTTTGTTAGCTGTGTGTGGCTCTCTCTCTCCCGAACTACCGCATTCCGCCACATTTATCCCACTCCTCGGCTGATTAGCACGATTGGGGGTCAGGCATGCGTAGTCATGGCCCTGCCCTCTTCCTCGTCACAATCTGTTTCTCACCAACAAATATTATATAGCTTCTGAAGAAATTAATTTAACTACCAGAGTTGTCAGTAGTATTTTTATGTTGCCCTTATGTAGATTTTGGAGCTTCAAATTGTTGGCACCCATTCACTTGCATTGTATGGACCTACAGAGCTGAAATATTCTTCTAAAAATCTTTGTTTGTGTTCTGCTGAAGAAAGAAAGCCAAACACATCTGGAAAGCCATGAGGGTGATTATATAATGAGAGAATAACATTTTTTGGATGAATTAACCCTTTCAGTGTTGTAAAATATGTTCTACCGTCACCATGTTCACATGCACTTAAGTTTATTCCAGAGTTTTTGCAGAAAGCGGTTGTGGCAGGGCAGAGGGCGGGGCAGGGTCGTGATTATACACACCCGGTCCCATATCAGGCTAATCAAGCCTCCGAGAGGGATAAAGGCCAACTGCGTAGGATGATGCGGGAGAGAGAGATCGTTTACGGACATGTCCATCATGTGTGTGTTTGTGTCTTTTGTTTAAGTTCATAATTAAAATATTATTTATATTGTCAAGCTGGTTCTTGCCTCCTCCTTTCCCTTAAGCCCCCTAATACTGGTGCCGAAACCCGGGAACAAAGTATGCCCCATGGAGCCATATCAGTTGGCCGAGATCCTCCAGTCCCTTGCCGGGATGCATCTGACACACCAACAGTCCACACCAACAGTCCTGCGGGCTCAAGCAGAGGACTGGCACGCGATCCAGAGCCTCCTTGGTCAGGAGAGAGACTCGGCCCAGACCCCAGACATCTACATCCAGCTGCCTACTTCGGGCTGGCCGCGTGAACAATGGGTGGCCAGGCTCCTTCCATTACTGTCCGGGGAAGCCCAACTTGCGGCCCAACAGTTGCCGGCTATCCTGCAGCGGGTGTGTCGCAGTGCGGAACAGTATCGCCAGCTGTTCAGGTCTTTGAAGCTGGGTAAAAAGGACCGCCCGTTTGCTTTCTCCCAGCGGCTCCCAGACGCGTTCCGGAAGTTGTTGCTAGCAGGGAATCCTGACGTCAGGGGAGTGATCGACCAGGTGGTACTGGAGCAGCTAATTCATGGTCTGCCGAATGGAATCCTGATGTCGGGGGAGTGATCGACCAGGTGGTACTGGAGCAGCTGATTCATGGTCTGCCGAAGGGAACAGCGGAATGGGTCCAGTGCCTCCGCCCGGCGTCGCTGGAGGAAGCTGTCCAGCTTGCAGAGGACCGTTTGGTGGCATACCTGAGGGTGGAAGAACCCTGTTCTCTATCTCTCTCTCTTCCCCCTCCCCCTGTGTGTTCCCCTCCTCCCCCTCACTCTTCTCTCTCCTCAGAGCCCGTTCCTGCCCCGCGGAAGCGAGGAGCTCTGCCAACGCGACCAGTTCCCTGCGTGAGGCGGTGGATGTCCCCCGCATCTACACCATCCCACTCAGGTGGAAGTGTCCGCCGACACAGGTGCGGGCATGGCGTCTGGGCCGGCCTGCTGGGGCTGTGGGGATCCAGGGCACTTCCGGGATCAATGCCCCGTGATGGAGCTGGGGACTGTGGTCTGGGTCCCTGATGCCCTGCAGGCTGCCCCCGACCGAACCGGAGCGTACCGGATTCCAGTAAGAATCAAGGGGGTACTCGCCAAGCATTAGTGGACACCAGTTGTTCAACATGGGGCATTGGGCACAGGTAAAACGGTGAGGGTGAAGTGTGTGCATGGGGATATTCACAAATACCCTGTGGTGACCCTGACAATTAAATTCAAGGGAACAAAACATAATTGGCCAGAATTCAAGAATGTAAAGGGGGTTAAGGTAAAGAGGAGGCGAGAACCGGCTTGACAATATAAATCATATTTTAATTATGAACTTAAACAAAAGACACAAACGCACACATGACGGACATGTCCGTAAACAATCTCTCTCTCACGCACCATCCTCTGCTGTTGGCCTTTATTCCTCTCAGAGGCTTGATTAGCCTGATACGGCATCGGGTGTGTATAATCACGAACTGGCCCCACCCTCTGCCCTGCCACAATAATTTTATCTTATCAAACTAATTTGGTTATTTTAGAATAGGGCTGCAACTAACGATTATTTTGATAGTCGATTAATCTAACTATTATTCGAACGATTATTTGATTATTCTGCGATTAATTTGTTTGATTATAGCCCTGAATTAAATGTTTAGATTAAGCATGCTTACTAACAATAAAGAGGACAAAATCATCTTTTAAAAATATCTCTAAAACAAAATGTATTTTGTTGCATTGTATAATCTCAACCTTATTGTTTACTTCAATCCATCTTCAACTCACAAAAAACTCTTATTAATAAAACTGCGTATTGCCAGTTGCTGTGTATTGTCAATTTTCTTTATGATAAGAAATGCACAGTGACATACACTCACCTAAAGGATTATTAGGAACACCTGTTCAATTTCTCATTAATGCAATTATCCAATCAACCAATCACATGGCAGTTGCTTCAATGCATTTAGGGCTGTGGTCCTGGTCAAGACAATCTCCTGAACTCCAAACTGAATGTCAGAATGGGAAAGAAAGGTGATTTAAGCAATTTTGAGCGTGGCATGGTTGTTGGTGCCAGACGGGCCGGTCTGAGTATTTCACAATCTGCTCAGTTACTGGGATTTTTACCCACAACCATTTCTAGGGTTTACAAAGAATGGTGTGAAAAGGGAAAAACATCCAGTATGCGGCAGTCCTGTGGGCGAAAATGCCTTGTTGATGCTAGAGGTCAGAGGAGAATGGGCCGACTGATTCAAGCTGATAGAAGAGCAACTTTGACTGAAATAACCACTCGTTACAACCAAGGTATGCAGCAAAGCATTTGTGAAGCCACAACACACACAACCTTGAGGCGGATGGGCTACAACAGCAGAAGACCCCACCGGGTACCACTCATCTCCACTACAAATAGGGAAAAAGAGGCTACAATTTGCAAGAGCTCACCAAAATTGGACAGTTGAAGACTGGAAAAATGTTGCCTGGTCTGATGAGTCTCGATTTCTGTTGAGACATTCAGATGGTAGAGTCAGAATTTGGCGTAAACAGAATGAGAACATGGATCCATCATGCCTTGTTACCACTGTGCAGGCTGGTGGTGGTGGTGTAATGGTGTGGGGGATGTTTTCTTGGCACACTTTAGGCCCCTTAGTGCCAATTGGGCATCGTTTAAATGCCACGGCCTACCTGAGCATTGTTTCTGACCATGTCCATCCCTTTATGGCCACCACGTACCCATCCTCTGATGGCTACTTCCAGCAGGATAATGCACCATGTCACAAAGCTCGAATCATTTCAAATTGGTTTCTTGAACATGACAATGAGTTCACTGTACTAAAATGGCCCCCACAGTCACCAGATCTCAACCCAATAGAGCATCTTTGGGATGTGGTGGAACGGGAGCTTCGTGCCCTGGATGTGTACACAGTATTAGTATGGTGTTCCTAATAATCCTTTAGGTGAGTGTATATTATAATTCAATAAGTCACAAGCTATCACATTTTTACTTTTTTAAAAATTTAGCACAATTTAACTGCATTAAGCATGCACGCTCGAGCGATGAGCATCCCCGCAATGGAGTGTGCATCAGCCGGGTGCAGTTTCAATCTCTTTCCCTTAGATCGAGACATTCGCGCAACTCATAGAAGAGGCGCTGACCACAGAGTCATGCCAATTTCGGAGTTTGTAGTTATTTACATGATACCTGCTTACCTGCTTTCCATATCATTTAAACTTTTTTTTATTTCAAAAGCTATAACACATTAAATATAACTGCATTTAAGATGTTATGCCGGGGTGTTTCCTTCAAAGAGCTCTGGCTCTGCTTATTCCATAACAAGAGTGCTTTTGTATTACTTTGTATTTTTGCATTATAATTCCCTCATACTTTGCGATCTTTCGATCACCTGAAGCTGTTTGGAAAGTTTAGAGTGCATCTGGACTGTGATCTGTGTAATTCTTCCTCTATTCAGTCAGTCATGAACTGCAGTGCTGCTCTCATGTGTCATCATTAGTTTAATGTGATTTCATGTTACGTTAAATGAGATCAGACGACTGTTCGGCAACGAAAATTTTTGTCAACAATTTTTTCTGCCCTATTTTAGAATATAAAAAAATATATAACATATTACCATAGGCTATTACCATAATAATAATTTTGCAACATTTCTGGGGCCGTACTGAATTATGATGACAAACATGACAAATTGTCTGTAGTCCCCATGCCATTGCATGTTATTTACATATGAATCTGAGCAGAATTCTCATAGACAGCACTATTCTTACAAACTGCTCCCAGATGAATGACAGAGGAAAAAAAGTGAGAACTAATTTGAGCCTGTTCCAATGGTGCTGCATGCGTTGGGGCAAAAGCACAAATGTTCTTCTGAGCATCTGAAAAGCAAATCAGGCATGCTTGTTCTTCAAAATATAATCATGTGTGTTTCCTCAAGCATGCGTCTTTGTGTTTAGCGGCATTTGTTGTAGACAGTGGCAGGTAAATATGCAAAATTACCCGCCAATGTGCATAAATACCCTGGCTGTTAGATTATAAATATTGTGGGGGCGCGACATGTAGTTCATGGCATTTAACGGTTTGATAAGCCTTTTTACAGCTAAACTATTTATTAAAGATGTGTCAGACAGAATCTGCAGAATGACTTCTGACAAATACTCTCCAAAACACCTCTCAAATAAACTTTAGGATTATGCGTAGCAAGAACATTGATCACAGCAGAGGATTTGATGTCCGGCAGTGACAAAACAGCACTTGATGGCTGTAGCAGCGGTGCACTAAAGGACTAAACATAAAGAATGAAAGAGACAAAACTTCTCTGCAAAAATGTAGCTTCCTATATTTATCTATTATTCCTTATAGCATTAAGATAATCTTGTGTGCCCCGTCTGTCGCTCACTTCGACGTTGTGTTGAAGAAGCGACACTAGGGGTCTCTCTTGAGTACCGAATATGCCTCTGATCTATGAAAAAAGGCCAATGAGAAGTTGGCAGACAGTATTTGCATGTCCCGCCCCTGGACATACGGGTATAAAAGCGAATAAATACGTTGAGTTCATTTGGAAATTTTCTTTGGAGTCAATGGACGTGTATGCAGTGAGCTGCGAGTCAAACACCCGTTCCTGTTCCTCTGAGCTGATTCTGCTGTTGGATCTATGGCCCACTACAGCGGCTTTCTCCTTTTGCCCCTGGGTGCTTCAACAGCACAGTTAAAAGAGTTTTTTTCTCTAAAAGAGAAAATACACAGCTGGCGTTGAACATCCTTTCAGGGCGTGTCTTTTTAGAGACGTCTTTTCCGCCTGTGTAGTTTCTGGATGCGGTGATTTCTCCCCACCTCTGACGGTCATAAAAGCTGCCGCCCGTGCCTGGGCTGCGATCACACGCAGGTAGCGTTTTATGAATGGTTCATGTACTCAGTGCGATGGCAGCATTGAGGTCGCAGCTTTCTTTTGTCATGAGTGAAATCCACTTCAGCCGCCCTGGGATGAGTGCGGCCTGCTTCACGGCCGGTCCCTTGAGCTCCCGGAATTGGATGACATCGCCGCTGCATCGGAGAGCGTTACAGCTGCATCTGATGCTGATGGCTCGCCTGGGCCGCCACCTTCGGGTCTGCTCGCCCAGTCTGAGCCTGGCGCACATGAGGTCCGCAAGAAACACCCTGCTCCATCTCAACCCGGGCCCTGCTCTCAGCCCCCACGTCGAGCACCCCGCAGGAAGCAGACGCCCCCCGTCTCACGTACCCCCTCGAGGACCGGGAAGGCTCCCAGGCGCTCCTGAGACGTCTGACCCAGAGACCAAGACGTTAGCTCCGGAGCTGGTAAGCAGACCACTCTGTCCCCTGGTGGAGGGCTGGGAGGAGAATCTTTTGTTGACTTTATTTAATTTGCCACCCCCCCTAGACGGGGCTGCGGTACCCACATTCTTGTCTCTGGGTCACCTGGCCCGCAAATGCCATTCTCACGGCACTCTGCCGCCAGATTTTTACAGTCCTGGCATGCTGGACGTGGTCCCCCTGCCTTCAGCCCTACGACTGTCCCCCGGCAGGTTCTGATGAGTTTAGAGGACGCCTACACCGGACCTCCTCCTCAGTCACTAACCCTTCCCCTGCCAGGTGTGCGGAGCAAGGTAAGTGCTTCGAGTCTTTCTCAGCACTAGAGCCTCGGGACGCGTCTTCGCCTCCCGATGCCGTACTACCGCCCCGCTGCGAAGCCCCGCCGGGTACGTCAAAAAAATTGTCCCATTGGTGCCCCTAGCACGGAGTTTTACAGACCCCTTACAGAAGGACGCGTACCTTCATGCCTTCCTACGGCTCGTGTTCGACGGCCAGGCGTATCAGTACAAAGTCACCCCTCTTCGGCACGTCTCTGTCCCCTCGCATCTTCATGAAAGTCGCAGAGGCTGGCCTTGCCCCATATTCGCATACTCAATTACCTCAACTATGGGCTCATTCTGGCCCACTCCCGAGAGTTACTATGCGCTCACAGAGAGTAGGTGCTCAGGCACCTCAGCCTTTTAGGGCTTCAGGTCTACCGAGAAAAGAGCTAGCTTGCCCCGGTTCAGAGCATCTCTTTTCTCGGCATGGAGTCAGACTCAGTCTCAATGTCAGCACACCTCACCAACGAGCATGCACATTCAGTGCTAAAATGCCTCACCGCCTTCAGGCCGGGCACGGCGGTCCCTTTAAAACCTTTCCAGAAGCTCCTGGGGCATATGACATCCTCCATGGCGGCCGCTGTGTGACCATCATCCCCGCCTGCAGCTAAACGTCAAAACCCTGGACAGACCTCTGCCTTCTGTGGACAAGATTCCCCTTGCAGCAGGTGTCCCGACGCGTCCTGGCCATGACCGATGCCTCCAAGTTGGGTTCAGGCGTCGTGTGCAACGGGCACGCAGCCGCGGGCCGTTGGAAAGGTGCCCCGCTGCGCTGGCACATCAATGGCCTAGAGTTGCTGACTGTTTTCTCTCCCCTGTGGAAGTTTCTCGTGTTAGTTCTCCCGCCACATGTCACGTCTCCTCCTTTGGAGCCAGCAGCGACTCAAGTTGCTGCGCGCCACTCACGACAACGCTTGCCCAGTGGAGAGTGGAGGCTTCACCCACAGTCGATCCAGCTGACTTGGGAACGGTTCGGCAAGGCCCAGGTAGACCTGCTTGCCTCCCGAGAGACCTCCCACTGCCCATTCTGATATGCCCGAACAGAGGCTCCCCTCAGGGCAAACACACTGGCACACAGCTGGCCTGAGGGGCTGCGCAAGTACGTATTTCCCCCAGTGAGCCTTCTTGCACAGGTGCTGTGCAAGGTCAGGGAGGACGAGGAACACCCTAGTGGCTCCCTATTGGCATAAAATTGTGTGCTTTTTCTCCCAGGAGATCCCACTCATTCGTAACCCTGGATGACTCCTCCCTAGCCCTGTGGGACTGCAGTTCAGTGGAGGAATCCACCAACCCAATCCACTGCGGGTACTTAATCTACCCTGAAGTGGACCTGTGTCTCCCTTAGGCAGTCCTAGCTGCCCTCCGGTCGCCATGTTATAGCAACTCCCCCCTCCTTGAGGCTGGATCTACCACTGCGCCACTTTCCACATGTCGCCTAAAAACCCATGTGATGTATTCGCCACCTTTACCTCCCCCTTTCAGGCAGGTGTGGCCTCCGCAGGGTCTTTTCCCCCTGAAAGATTAGGAAACTAAAGCCCTCGATGCGTGTAAGGGCCCCGGCCATTCTTGCTCTATGCGGAGAAACATAGAGAGAAAAGAGGCCCAGCCAGGCTTTACCTTGCTCCCCTGCCTAGTGTAACCAGAAGGATTCTGACCACTTTTTGGGGACATTGGGGATGAGTACGTGCAGTCTGACACAGCTGGTTGCCTTTGCACGTAAAATACCTGCCCGGTCCTGTGTCAGTAGTACACGTACACGGCTCAGCGCATGGCGTGATTTAAATTAGACCCCTAGTGCCGCTTCTTCGACACAACGTCGAGGTGATCGACAGACAGGGAACGTCTAGGTTACGTATGTAACCTCCATTCCCTGATGGAGGGAACGAGACATGTGTCCTCCCGGCCACGTCGCTGAGCCGAGCCACTGTTGTGGTAGGACCATTTCCGGCTCCTCAGAAAAATCCTGAATGAACTCGACATATTTACATGCTTTATACCCATATGTCCAGGGGCGGGGTGTGCAAATGCTGTCTGCCAACTTCTCATTGGCCTTTTTTCATAGATCAGAGGCATATTCGGCGCTCAAGAGAGACCCTAGTGTCGCTTCTTTGACACAACGTCTCGTTCCCTCCATCAGGGAACGGAGGTTACATACGTAACCTTGACGTTTTTATGCGATAAATAGATTTTTCATCAGGGAGACAATTTTAAAATGGTTTGCCTCAAGAATCATGATTTGTAACATAATGTATTTTTTTCCCCACCCTACTAAACAATACCTAAGTCAATAAAGACTTTTTATGGCAAACCCAACACAACAATTATCTGGCAATTTCTAGCAGCATCAATTCACACTCAACTGTCTTAACTGGGAAATCTAGTGTGCCAGTTAAAGCTGAAGTATATTTCTGCTATCCCAGGTTAATATGCAGAGACTTGACTTATAGGTAAGCCATTCGTAGGTTAATTTTCTTGAAAACTGTAAGCTCTTTGTTTCTGTGGTGCTATGAAAATTGCTCTGTTTGTTTTGAGCTACCCGCTTAGACCCAATTTTTTTGTCTGACCAACAGCAGATGAGGGACATATTCAGAAAGCTGTTTTTAAAGTTTATTTTTGCAATTCTGTTTGGTGGCGCTAGTGGTGAAGAAATTACATACTTAAGCTTTAACTAAAGCTGTTGACTACACTCTTTTTAGCTCTCAGCCAAAGCCCTAGACAGAAGGTGTTACCGTAAAAGCTTGAGGTAATGACAGATCGGCCTGACTTTTTACATCAATACATTTTTTTTTCCTTCAAAAATTTTTGCACAGCCCCCAACTCTTATATCCATCATTTCCATGTCATATGTTTGTTACCAAGGAGTCAGAGTGTGGAGGGCAGAGTCTCAGAGTGAGCTATTTGAATAAGTGTGTAGTTTGGATACAATGAAAGCATTTATTTAATTTGGAAGGAACATAGGCGGAATTGCATGCCTTTACTGAGTGAGGTAAGAACACTTTTGACAAGGTACTCATGCCAGACCCATTTTCAACTCAATGATTATTTCTGTTGCTATGAAGTGTAAAACAGTATGTCTGAAAAAATATAAGGATAAAAGAAAATAAGAATGAATTTCTATTGGGGGAAACATTTTAAACGCAAGTTATAAACCTAAAATAAAGTCAATCAAATTATGTAGTATCTTGGTAAACACTTTGGATTGTGTGTGTTTTTTTTAAGAAAATGATAACATCTATACAATAGTTCATAACAGAAATTTAGTTCATATTTATCTTTTTTCTTAATAATGGCCAATAGGAGGACTCTTCAGCACTTTTGTAGGACTTTCTTTAGTGCCTAAAATATGCTTATAAAAGCTGTGTCCAATGGGCAGAAACGTTTCTGTTTCAGAACTGTGTACCAGGAACGACCAGCACGCTTTCCTCAAATGGCTCTTCACTTTCTCTTCTGTGGGCTAGTTTGAGAGAGGACAAGCGTTTTTTTTTTATCCCCTTCCTCCCTTGGCCTTCTTAGTCTTTTTAATGTCACACAAAAGCTGTGATCATCAAGGCTCAATTTCCATCCCTTTCTCCATGAGTTTGGTCTGAATTTATTACGATGCCAGAGACTTACTCTTTGATGTCATTAAATCCATGAGGGAGTTCATTTTCTCTCAAAGCACTTTATCAAAGCACTTCAGATGCGTCCTCAAGCTTTCTCGCACAGAAGCGCTCTACCAGAGGGCTGTTCACCACAGACACAGTGTGTCCTTCCTACGAGCCCTTTAGGAATGTGCTGCAGTGGTTCATACTCTATATAACCCAGAGTAGCAGGAAGGCCAATGGTCAGATCTCATACAGTTTATATGGGATGTAATATTGGCCGTCTTTATAATTTGTTTTCATTTTAAATTTAAAGAATTCCTATTGCTGTTTTAAAGGATTAGGTCCCCCAAAATGAAAATTTTGTCATCATTTACTCACCCTCTTCTGTGGAACACAAAGGAGATATTTGGAAGCCTCAGTCCCCATTCACTTTCATTATATCATAAAAAAAATAGTAATTTTAACATTCTTCAAAACTTCACCTATTTTGTTCCTTGGAAGAAAGTCATAGAGGTCTGGAACAACATGAGGGTAAGTAAGCGTGTGAAAAAAGCTTGGAGGATCATCAGAGGCTCCAGCAACCTGAGTCATGTTCTGCTCTCACTGCTACCATCAGGCAGGTGGTATCGCAGCATCAGGACCCGCACCAGCCGACTACATGACCGCTTCTTCCCCCAAGCAATCAGACTTTTGAACACTTGATCTCTCACGATCAATAATCAACACTGCACTTTATTGATCTTATATCTCACACTGGACTGTCATAATTATATTCTCCACAATACATCTACTGTATATATATTTTTGATATACTCTTATTTTATAATTTTTTTATTTCTATTGTATGTGTATTCTATATTGTATGTATTGTTTACTGTACATTGTATATTATTATTGTGTTGTGCAAGTATGTGTACATTTGATATGTAAATTGTGTTGTGTAAATATGTTGTTTATTGTAATTGGTATATGTCTCGTCACTGCCATGACTGCTATGTTGCTCGGAACTGCACACAAGACTTTCACCTACTGTTGCACTTGTGTACATGGTCGTGTGACAATAAAGTGATTTGATTTGATTTGATAAGTGAAGACTGATATTTCATTTCTGGGTGAACCCTGTAAGGTTTTGATTGATTTTAATTCACTGGAAGTATTTCCTCTGTAGATTAATAATAATAATAATAATAAATAATAGAATAAAATAATGAGAACTGTCTGAATGCACACCTTTTAATTTAGCAGATGATTTTAAGTAAAAGTCACTTACAGCACAATATCAGGGTCAGATAATGCCCTAAAGTAGTAGTGATAGACTGATGTATCAGCTAGGCTGATTAATCAGCCGATATTACCTGGAATATAAAATAAATTGCATTGCCAGCCCAGGTTTTTAACCACTAAATACCATTACCTGCTAAATGTTCACATGTGGACATAAGACACAAGCTCATTGAGGGTCATCATGCAGTTCATTATTCAAATATGATTCTACATTAACATAAAACTTATGTCATAATCTACTGCAAGACCAAAAGATTAACAACAATTCATTATGAATATTAATTTATCTGCTTAATTGATTCAGATTTAATTGAGCATGCCTATGAACAGGACACAATGATAGGCAGATTTGAATCACCATTTTATCACCATGTTATTTCATGTTTGAAAAGAGGGAGAGATGGTCATTTAACTCACAAATAAATTGCCCGCTAATTAATTCAGACAAGGACAATGAGTTGTGATACTTCAACTCGGATAAAACAGAGAGACTATGAACATCTCAGAAAGGTCTGTGATAAGCCTGAATGGTCAATTCAGCATAACCAAATAAGGTCTCCTTAGGTTATCTTGGAAAATTTACTCAACTCTGCTGACATAAACAATACAGAACCACCAATTTGGTCATATGTGCCACTGTCTGCAGTGGAGTGCAACCTTTTTCAGGCTGTGGTGCGTGACTTGAAGCAGAGCAACAGTTCTACATCAGTTTAACATCAGTTAAACAGACAAGTAAAATCTCCAAAGTTTGTGTTGTACGGCCAAGGCACTGAGAGTTTTCCTTATCTGTGTATTTATATTCCTTCTTAAAACAAATTTTTGTCCTCCCATGTGGCATGGCTTCTAAGACCAAAAAGATGCAAAAACACAGAGGCTTAGTTCCAAAAACTAACGCAAGTTAGTTATGCAGTATTGCCCTTTTTCTTTTTCACACACTACACTAAATAGCATGCCAGAAATATAGAACTGGCCTACATTGACTCTCTTATTAAAAATCAAACAAGTTATTGTTATGCTTTGTGTACCATCTTGTTTGCTCCAGCAAAGACTCTGTAGCCAGCTGTTGACTAAGTATCTCAAGGACTGTATATTCTTACTAATAATAGCACTGGGGAACCATTGAAACTTGGCCAATTAAAGCTGGCCATGAGCGATATCTGTCCCATGGAGTCACACAAATGGCACCTGCCGGCAGAGGTTGGTAGAGTAGCCAAAAACTTTATTCAAGTAAAAGTACAATTACTTCAAAAACATAATTACTCAAGTAGAAGTAAAAGTACTAATATAAATAATTACTTGAGTAAGAGTAAGAAAGTATCCAATTAAAAGAGTACTCAAGTAGTGAGTAACTCCTTACTTTCACAAATTACATAATCAACATTTACTCCACTATATTCCATTACATAATACACATTTAACATGTACTACAGAATTCTTACTATTATTAATGGAAATTCTGTCATCATTCACCATCATGTTGTTCCAAACCCGTATGACTTTCTTTCTTCCATGCAACACAATAAGGAGATATTAGACAGAATGTTTGCCTGAGTCACTATTTACATTCAGTGAATGTTTATATATATATAGAGAGAGAGAGAGAGAAAGTGAATGGTGAGTGAGACTGTTAGTCCCTAACTTTCTGTCTAACATATTTTGTGTTCCACATAATACAAAGCCTCACACTGGTTTGGAACAATATGAGGGTAGAGAAATGATGACAGAATATTAAATTCTGGCTGAGCTATCCAGTGTAAACCAGTGTTTACTCTTTTGCACTCCATCCATCTGTTTTTGAACACAAATATGCATCCCATGTGAACATGAGACTGATTAGTCAACTAGTCGTTCAGGCAACCAACCGACCAGTCTATTTAGAAAATGTAGGTATGCACATCCCTAATTCATGAGAATATCATAAACATAAAGAGCAATACATTTCTTTTGTTACCTCTAATTAACAAACTAACATTTTCTTAAGGAAGTGAGTTTTGAGAAATTGTAATGCTTTGGCGTACCTTCACTTTTTGTTCAGATCATCGGGGTTTCACAAAAAGCCGGTAATGGCCCATGGGTATATTCTGCCACATTTTAAAATCATATTGTTATGGAGCTCAAAATGCCAAAATCTCCACAATGTCCTTCAAGTTGTTTTTTTATTTCAGCTACTTCTTCTTTCTCCACTGTGAAGGAAACATAAACACATTGATGCAAATGTGCAGGGTGCAGTGTTTTCTATAAAAGTCATAAAAACAAAGCAGGGATCTGGCCCCCACCGTGCTTGGACATTAATGCAGGAAATGGAACAAGGTCAGAAAATTAAAAGTGCAATTTTCCGCTTCTCATTTTCTTAATTCATTGCAGCTTAAGCTGTTCTCCGCTAAGGCCAGTCGGAAGGAAGGAAGGGGTTTTGGCTTCAACCAGTGGTCTCTTAGCAATTGCACAAATCCATTAAAACTAACGTGCTGTTGTCCTTGTGGCATCCTCTTGATTTTTGAAGAATGGAAGCTTCAAGTTGTCGATGAACACACAATGGACAATGTTAGTTTAGAACTGCTACTGCTGAGAAAGTGACAATGAACATCGAGTCTGGGGTTCAAGGGATGAATGTGATATTGATGGTCTTGATAGTTTTGAACTGTGGACCATGCCTTGCTCACTTTTATATGTTTTTTATTGCTCATATAACCATATACAAATATAACAATAATAATAATAATAATTCGTTATATTATATTGTCATTTTCCCATATATATATATATATATATATATATATATATATATATATATATATATATATATATATATATATATATATATATATATATACAAGAGAGAGAGAGAGAGAGAGAGAAAGAGGTGTTTAACAAAATCTTTATTATATCAATAGTTCTATCAACATCACAATCAAGTATAAATCAGTTTACAGTAAAATTAATACCAACAGCACAAAAGGATAACTACTTTGAAAATTAAAACAAATTATTATTCTTATTATTTTCATGTCATCATCCAAGACTTCACATAAAACTATTCCCACAGAGCATACTGTAGAAAATTCTAATACATTGTTGACCATTTTAAAATAAGAAAACTCAATTTTAATTCGAGCAGCCACCATTCCTTTCAGGACATTTTCTATATCAACTGAACCAGTACCTAATATTTTATTTTTCAGGGTCTTACATATATCGATCTTGAATGATCCCAAAAGGAACTTTAATAAACACTTTTCTTCTTTCTTGGAATTTTTATTTTGGACCACTGATAAAACATTGTTTTTGAAACCAACGTTTCTTCACCAAAGCCTTCGAACCAGTTCCTTAAAAAATTTAAAAGACCTCCTAACCTCCACGTTTCTCTATCGGAGGCTTGTACAGAGATCTCCAGCATCCTCTGAAGACTGGCCCAAACACTTTTGACCACCTCCAAGCTTTAACTCTTCTCAGTAGTGTCTGATGAGACACTTTAACGCACATAATAAATAATGCCTTTTTATAAATGTCCTGAAACATCCCCAACTCTGGTGTTTTAAATTACAAAATTGTATCTCCATCTTCCTGGCTCTCCTCATGTTCAGGAGCAGAAACACATAATGATGGAAATCTATAGAAATATTCTGGAAATCTTCTCTGATATCTTTAATCAAATCTTCTGGTGGCTCTAGCACATTCTGCCTAATCCACAACATGGAGGTGTTGGGCCTCATGTATACAGATACAAGATAAAGGCAGGCCTAACAAAGTTATAAAGCCTGACTGAGGCACACAAACACAAAGTCATAAATCTTACTGATAAAAACTGTATCAAAATCAAACAAAGAGAGTACAAAACAGACTACAAATCCCTAGAAGCCTTGCTCACTTTACAACTGTGTGAAATTCAAAAGGATCAAACTCTCAACTCCTATTGGATGAGGCACTCAAAAGAACGCCCCTCAACCATGATGTCATCGGTAGCATTGCTTCCAGCGACTTTCAGGTGTAGCCTCGTTGCACAAGGAAGTAACGTACGACTTGAAACTGTGGCCAAACAATCTCCATCTTGCCTGGACGAGTTGAGATTACTCTGTGTTCCACCGAACACAAACGGATCCGAAGGAGACAGCCGAGCAATCCGCATCTTCATCCGTTTGCCTGCAGAAGTGAAGAAGGAAGATTTCTCTTCCATCTTCAATCGAGTCGATGTTGCTGATTCTCCGCCAGTCACTGAGAATCAGCAGCCATACTGCCCACCGACAGAGCGAGGAAACGGCCTCCCATCATCACCCGAGCCTTGAGGAACCGAGTCGGAGTCAAAAGACGAATGAATGCAGATTCTACTTGCGTCCTCATGCGTTCAAGTAAGAGGTTACGTCTGGGCAGAAATAGAATATTATAGTGTGTTATTCTTGTGTATCAAGTTTATTGCTTGTACAGTTTATGGACCACCAAGTCCGCTCATTGTTGTTAATAATACTTAAGGTATTACTGTAACATACTATTATCAGGAATGTGATTTGCTGTGTTGTAATCCAATCACGTTGTCTGTTGTGTATTTACGCTATTGTGGATGAGACCGGGACACTGTGTTTATCCATTAAAGGACCAAAGACCGCGGGACGGGTTACAAGCCATTCACCGCGTCTCTGAGTGATAAACCAACTGTTGCCTTCTCTCCCACGATCGCAAAACCGGCTTCGGCACCACCACTTTATTCTCTCTCTCTGTCGTACTAACCGCACACACACGCGACCCCTCACAATCATTTGGCCAGTTGATAACTGCTGGCAGTATTGTGGATATGAGTGCGCACAGCGACTCGAGTCACGGCCGACTCCACAGAAGGAAGCGAGTTGCGACATGGGACGGGAGCGTAAACCGCCTTGGTGGTTTAGGTATGCCACCGTCGACATGTTGTTCATCCGGACCAACACATGCTTGCCCCGAATCAATGGCCGTAGCCTCCGCAGGGCGAGCAATACTGCCAGCATCTCGAGGCAGTTGATATGCCAACGCAGATGAGGTCCTGTCCAGGAGCCAGCAGCTACGCGCCTGTTGCACACGGTCCCCCAGCTGGTCTTGGAGGCATCCTTCCTAACCACGATGTGCCTGAACACTTGCTGTATGGGGACTCCTGCCTGCAAGAACGCAAGGTCAGTCCAAGGGCTGAAAAAGCCTTGGGCCTCAGAACTCGAGTCTGGAGCCAATGCTGTAGCGGTCTCATATGCATCAACCCGAGCTGCTTAACTGCCGCTGAGGATGCCATATATCCCAGGAGCCTCTGAAAATATTTCAGCGGGACCGACATTTGCTGCCTGGATGAGTTCAGGTGGTCCAGCTCGTTCATGAGGCGCTTATCATTGACACATAGTCTAACTCCATGCTGAGAAAAGAGATGCTCTGAACCGGGGCGAGCTTGCTCTTTTCCCAGTTGACCCGAAGCCCTAGACGGCTGAGGTGGGTGAGCACCAGGTCCCTATGTGCGCACAGTAACTCTCGAGAGTGTGCTAGAATCAACCAGTCTTCGAGGTAGTTCAGTATGCGGATGCCCACTTCCCTTAAAGGGGCAAGGGCTGCCTCTGCAACCTTCGTGATTGCGAACTGTAGGAAGGGTCTGTGTCGAGGCAAAATCGATGCATGACAAAATGTGCTTCTGCGTCAGCATCTTGAACGGGAGTCTGTGCAAGTCCTGGTTCAGAACTCGCAGGTCCACCGCCCTTCTTGGTAATGATGAAATAATGGCTGTAAAACCCCTGTCTCACCTCAGCTGGAGGGCCATGATCTATGCCCGGAGGACGGTGATGCACTCGTCCTTCACTGAAGAGAAGAGAAGTGAAGAGAACGCCGCAGAATCTGGGCAGACGGCAGGTGAATGGAATCGCATAGCTGAGTTGGATGGTTGTGGCCAACCAGCACGACAGGTTGGAAAGTGTAAGTCTCCCTTTTATACCCGTATGTCGGGGGGAGTGGCATGCAAATTCAACTCGCCAATTCGCCAACTTCTCATTAGCCTTTTCTCAAAGATCTGAAGGTTGATCGGGCCCCCAAGTGATTGTTAGTTGACAATCACAGTGACAACATAACTGATCTATCTATTGTTACAGCCCTTATGTTTAAAATAATTACTAAAAGGGGTAGCTGACCCAAAACATTTTATTCTCTCATTTCCTCACCCTCATGCCATCCCAGATATGTATGACTTTCTTTCTTCTGCAGAACACAAATTAAGATTTTTAGAAGAATATCTCAGTTATGTTTGTCTATACAATGCAATTGAATGTGACCAGATCTTTGAAGTGCCACAAAGCACTTAAAGGCAGCATAAACATAATCCATAAGACTCCATTGGTTAAATCTATGTCTTTAGAAGTGATGTGATAGGTGTGGGTGAGAAACACATCAATATTTAAGTCCTTTTTTACTGTAAATCTCCACTTTCACATTCACATATGTAAGTCACACTAGGTGCCTGTTTTTTTTTAACTCACATCTGAAAGTGAATGTGGAGATTTATAGTAAAATGACTTTTGGTGTTTTGATCTGTCTCTTATCCACAGAGCTGAGATACTTTTTCTAAAAAAAGCATCTTCATTTGTCTTCAGCAGAAAAAATAAAGAAATATCTGGGATGGCATGTGGGTGAGTAAATGATGAGAGAACAACATTTTTTTTCATCATGTTAACTAACATTCCAACATTCTTACTATGAAAATGTTGACTTATAATTATACATTATACATATATATATGTATACACACACAAACACACACAAACACACACACACACACACACACACACATACATGCGTCCAGCTTTGCGTCCCCTGACATTGGGTTGAGTTGAGTAGTCCTGTTCTAAATTATCTAGACACTCATATAGGATATCAATATTGATGAAAAGAAACGTAAACTCTTTGATTTCTGCTGTAACCATTAAAACTCTAAATTTTTCCAATTCCACAGATGACAATTTTTTAAAATTCAGGTTTATTGAAAAACGAATGGCTACACCTGCACTCATATTTGACCCATGACTAAGAATACACTCTTCCTCCCACCATCTATACCAATCTACTTCATTATTATAATCTGAATGAGTTTCTTGCAGAAAAGTAATATCTATATCCTTTATATTGATACATTCTGTAACCATTGCTCTCTTGCTCCTGTCTCTGCCTCCATTCATTTTCAAAGAACCCACCTTTATCTCCATTAAAAGATATAAAGTGAGGGAAATAGACAGACAGAAGAATTATAGTAAAGTCACACTATGTGAAGTGCCATTTCTTGGACCAAATTATATGAATTTACGTTTTGCAGAGGTTTTACCCCTTCTAAATTTTGTGAAAATCTTTTTTTTAAATGAATCCTCTGACTCAGTCCATCTTCACCAACCTTCCTCTACCAGTAATGAACTGAAGTCTCAAACCTCTTCACATCTGCTAAGAAATTCCTCACATCGACAGATATTCCAATGGTCTTATCTAAGAAATAATTTATTTCTTCCAGAGAGTAGACCTGTTCACAACCTATCTGCAAAACATTCACGTTTTCCTCAATTTTATTTTCATTATTCAGAGACTTAGCCTCACCAGATACATTTCCCTTTTGCATCGCATTTTCTGTGCGCTCATCTAAAGTGTTACATGAGCCAGCTTCACTCCCTGCTTCAACTCTAAAGGGACATGATAGCCATAAATGTCCGACAGAGCCACATTCAAAACAACGAATTTCCCCTGTTCTTGCATACAACTTATACAACTTTCCTTCAGAAACGCAGCAAAATGAAACATTCAAAGTTGTTGACTTCAGAAACAAAAACACCTGTAGTCTAAACGACAATTCATGTTTCAAAGCTGTTTTTTTACAGCTGAGTGAAACCATTTGAAGACCTTGAGATATTTCCGACAAAATTGAAGAACGAATGAGTATGACATCATTTGGAACAAAATCTGGCCAATAAGGTGTTTTTGTGGTCGCTTCGGTGGTTCGTAGCAGCTCGGTTGGGCGACCTTTTAGGAAATCTTCTTACCAGCTGCTAAATACCTTATTACTTCCATTGGTCCACAGCATTGGTAGGTGTGACCTAGAGCTCCACCTTCCTTGAGGCTGACAGCTCATTCTGTTTTGTTCAGTCAACCAGCGTGTAGTGTCATTAGCGAGCTGGTGCAAATTTACCTACATCTGAACAATCGTTCGCTTAGAGAGATTTTCCATGACCATGTCATGTGATTTTTGTTTTGTTTTTTGTTTTGTTTAATTTGTCTACTAAAGGAATCAAATCTTCTCAAATACTCTCAAGTGCCCATTCTGCCATCTGCAGCGAAAGCCATTCACACATCAGTAAAATATGCCTCTATCATCATTCTTTAGTCTTTATTCTGCACATTAACACTTTAATACACTCATATTTGCAGTGTATTAAAGTGTCATCATAAATCACAATAGCAGAGTTTAACCGGCGCATATTATTGCTGCCTTCATGTGCTATCTTCTGAAGTGGTAATTACGAGTACATCATGTTCATGTGATTTGTTGTTGGAAAGAACAGGACACATGGACAACATGAGGTTCATTCATACATATTTCTTTTTGAACTTTTATTGACACCATAATATATATCACTCAGTTAGCTTGCTGACAATAATGGAATTTTTGTCAAATTCAAGCTATTTTCACAGTGTAAAAATGTACAACATGCATAGAATGGTTGCTGGTACATAAATTAATATGACGAAAACGTCAAGTGCTAACAATTAGCTGTATTTACAAAAATTCACTTCAGAAACTGTACTCTACTCTGCCATGTTCAGTGTTTAGGTCTCCTTCCATCTCGGTTATCATCTCGAATTCTGAGTTTCCCACTTGAACTTCCGACTTCGCTGGATCATTCATGTGCTCGGAACTCGTAATTCTGATATTTCCGAGTCCACTTGAAAGGCACATATGGCCGCTTATAGCATGTTAGCACAATAGCATGAATATGCAAACAAGACAAATTAGTGTTCATAAAAAAAGGGGGAATCTGGCATCCTCGCTGTGAAACGGGGCTCCGTGAACGGCATGGGCTGGGTCAGTCGGCCAATTTCATCTGCATTTTCACCAGAGAAAACTGCTGGGCGAAGTGGTGTCACCGAGGAGGCCAAGCTGAGAGACGTGGGTGTTGAGATAGCATGCCTTGTCAACGTTGCGCATCTCGACCACGTTCAGCCAGAGGTGGCATTCCTTGTACACGAGGGTGGACATGGCCCACCCGATTGCCCACGCTGTGACCTTTGTGGCTCTGAGAGCAAGGTCGGTGGCAGAGCACAGTTCCTGCAGCACATCGGGGTTGGGATTACCCAGGTGCAGTTATTTGAGTGCCTTGGCTTGGTGGACCTGCAGGAAAGCCATGGCATGCAGGGCAGAGGCCGCCTGTCCGGTGGCACTGTAGCATTTCGAAGTCAGCGACAACGTCATCCTACAGGCCTTGGAGGGGAGTACCTGGCAATGCCGCCAGGTGGCGCCGTTTTCGGGGCACTTGTGGATCGCAACCGCTCTGTCCACCTAGGGGTCATCCATTTCCCCGTGGGCCGCTCCACCGTCAAGGGTAGTGAGAGTTGACAAGTGAAGGGGTCGGTTCCAGGCAGTAAAAGGTGCCTTCACGACCGTGTCAGCTCGTAATGCCCTTCCGGTGAAGAAAGGTAGCGGGGGTGGTTGTACATTCATCAAGCAGTGAAGGCTGTGGGGAGGATGGAGGGTTCCAGTCCAAGAACATGCTCAAGGCAGCCTGGGCAAGCATGTCGGCCATCTGCGCGTCGGCCTCAGTCTGGACAAGCTGACCCGAAGGTGGCAGCTCAGACGAGTCCTCTGCGTCAGACACCTGAACGTTCTCTGATGCAGCCTCTCGGGGGGCTCGAGTGAGAACGCAGGCTGGCCGTGTGGCGAGCTGCTCTCACCTCAAGCCCGGACGGAAGCAAGCGAGTGTGCCGGGGTCCGGGTGGTTCTTGGGGATTTACCCTGCGAAACCGAGCCCGCTGCCTTCCCCAAATCCCCTCCATCGTCAGCCAGGTCGTCCTCAATCCCGTGGGATGAAGGAGCGACGCGGGGGGCGGCTGAAGCGCCTTTCACCTTGAGGAATGAAAGTCGCGACCGTAACGCTGCCATGGTCATGTTCTTGCAGTCAGTACTTGAACCATCCACAAACGCTGCCTCAGTGTGATCGCTACCCAGGCACACGAGGCAGTGTCTATGACCATCAGTCTTGGAGAGATATCGACCGCATCCAGGAACTACACAGAGGCAGAAGGGCATCTTTAAAAAGACGTGTCCTGAAAAGGACATTCAACGCCTGCTTGTGTATTGCTCTTTATGTAAACTCTTTAAGAGAATCAAACTCTTTTAGGAGGAAGCACTCTTTTAGAGAGAAGCACTGACGAAGCGCCCAGGGGCATGGACTGCACAGAGTACGTAGAGGGAGAAAGCCGCTGGTGATGCACCGTAGATCTAACAGCAGTGCTTCGCCTACAGAGGTGAGTGGAACAGTAGTGAGATTCAGCTTGCTGTTGCACAACCGCTCGGCTCCGAAGAAAAAAATCTGACAGACGCACTCCCGCTTCCCTTTATACCCATATGTCCAGGGGCTGGACATGCAAATTCTGTCTGCCAATTTCTCATTGGCCTTTTCTCAAGTTCAGAGGTGAACAAGGCTCTCAAGAAAGACCGCTTGTGTCACTACATTTGACACAACGTCAAGTGAGTGACAGAAGGGGAACTCCCTCCCCAGTCTAAAAAGAGCATTTATAGTTCCCACTCTATTAAAATGTGTCATTTTTAAAACTGCTTGTAAAAACAGTTGTATTTACATGCCCCACAACATGTCATCGCACCCTTGGCACCGCCCACTGGCGTGCAGTTTATATCCTAAACCGAGAGGAGAGAGACAGGCCTAGTGTGACCAACAATTTCTGAACATGAAAGTTAACCCATCTGGATGAATTTAAATGTTTTTTTTTTTTTTGTGTGCATATAACATGCATTAGACAGCCGTCTTTTACCATTGTCATGTTTATCACACCACCTTTAAAAGCTGCGGTGTCAAGGTACAACTCGGAATAAGAGATTAATTCAGATGCTCTGCTTTTTGCTGTACTCAACACAAACTGCTCAACATACTGTTCTTTCGCCCATCTGTGCAATTTTTAATCATTGGTGTATGTTGGTGTTGGTGTAAACATGGACTAGCTGGACGTCTTTGACCATTTGGATACACTTCCGTCGATCAGTGCCTCTGTGCACATGTGTGTTTTTGTCTATTCATTGTGCTATGCATGGGTGCCTGCAGGATTTCATCTGAGGGTATGCTCAGAAATCAAACTATGGTATATTTTCTTTTAACAGCTTACAGTTCATTGTGTTGCAGTTGTTTGTGTCATGATAAATACATGTAGTGTGACAATAAAATATATTTTAAAATCATAAGAAATATCATGATTAATTATTTTGATGTATTTAATACAGGAAGTATTTACAAGATATTTTAACACAGATTTTAAAATAGACCTCTTATATTTACCAGAATTGCTTCAAAATTGTTTAGAATAGTCAAGATTTTTTTATTTGTATAGCGACTTTCACGACACTTATTGTTTCAAAGCAGCTTTACAGAAGATCAGGCATTAACAGAAGATAAAACTGTAATATCTATAATGTCTTAGAGTCATCATTGTGTAGTTTGATAAAATACAATTGTGTCATATTACACACAAATTACCTTTTGCCACCATCTGCTGGCTATCATATGTAATTTCAAAAATAAAGCCAGTAACTCCTAACAGATACACTTTATTTTAGAACAGCACGAACGCGGAGTGATACACACACAGTGAAGCTCATGGAACGTCTCTCGTCCAATCAGATTCGTGGACCGGAACTAACTGTTGTATATAATGCCAATATTACATATGTATATTGCAAGTCATGGTTTAAAATGATTAAACTAAGTAAGTGTTAAGGGTCGGTGTTTAAAACAAAGATTTTGTATGAACTAAGATTAATGACTAATGTCTTTGAAGTCCATTCTAGATTAACTGCAGAAGTTCACATAGATGTAATTGTCATTGTTAGTTGGCTGATGAAGGGATTTGTTGACAATTAATTGATAGTCTATGTATTCCATTTCAAGAGTGTAGTCCATCATTAGACTGAGGTGATGCAGGCAGAGATCAGTTAGGTGCATGGCAGTTCAACCTGGCCGGTAATTTCGGTGAGGTCAATCCTAAATTCAAGGTTCAGGCAATGGCATATGAAGAATCCCATGTCTTATGGTTGGAGATGGCATCAGTTTATCCTTTGAAATCCATTGTAATTGACTGAAGTGATGTTTGGCTGACACCGGCTGCTATTAGACATCATCATACAGTGACATGTAGAAGTGGAGTCCAACATGAAGCAGGAATGGAGCTGGATCCAGCTGGTTCTGGTGACCTCAGTATAGGAGTCCCGATGTTGAGACAGAGAAACAAATAAAATAATATTAGCATAGATGCCATAAATTTTTTTGCAGAGTTATAGATCATGATCAATGTTTCTGGGTTCTGGTTCCGGCAGACCTAACTAAAGCAGCCTAATTGTGAGTTGAAGGATGAATTAGGTGTATGCCTGGCTAAACAGAGGAGTCTTTAGTCTATACTTAAACTGAGTGAGTGTGTCTGCATCTTGAACAGTGTTAGGGAGACTGTTCCATAGTTCAGGAGCCAAATATACCTCCTTTTGTTGATTTTGATATTCTAGGAACTATTAACTGGCCAGAATTTTGCATTCGTAATGAACGTGATGGAATATAGCGTGGTAGAAGGTCACTTAAGTACTCCGGAACTAGACCATTTAAAGCTTTGTACGTAGTTAACAGAATTTTAAAATGAATCATAAATTGAACAGGTAGTCTATGTAATGATGCTAATATGATCAGCACTCTGGCTGCTGCATTTTGAACCAATTGAAGTTTATTTATTGATCTTGCTGGACAACCTCCCAGTAATGCATTACAATAATCTAGTCTTGAGGTCATGAACACATGAATTAGTCTTTCGGCATCAACAATAGAGAGCATGTGCCGTAATTTAGTAATATTTGTTAGGTGGAAGAATGCTGTTCTACAAACACTGGTAATTTGATTTTCAAAGGACAGATTGATATCAAATATAACACCTAAATTATTTGCTGTTGAAGATGATGTAACAGTACATCCATTGAGAGTCAAATTATATTTTAGCATCTTATTTTTAGAGGTTTTTGGTCCAATTATTAGTACCTCTGTTTTGTCGGAATTGAGTAGAAGGACATTTCTGGCCATACAATCTTTTATTTCATTGATACACTCTGCTAATTTGGAGAATAGTGAAATCTCATCAGGTTTTGAAGAAATATAAAGTTGGGTATCGTCGGCATATCAGTGGAAACTTATTCCATGATTCCTGATATCTATATATAATATCTCCTAGGGGAAACATATACCAAGAGGAAAAGCAGAAGCCCCAAAACTGATCCATGTGGCACTCCATACTTTACTTTTGTTTGGTTTGACTATTTCTCATTTACATAGACAAAGTGGTAGCGGTCTGCTAAATAGGACCTGAACCATGCTATTGCAACTCCACAAATGCCAACATAATTCTCTAATCTATTCAAGAGAATGTTGTGATCTATTGTGTCGAATGCAGCAATAAGATCTAAAAGCACTAGCTGTGAAATGCAGCCGCGATCAGATGATAAGAGTATGTCATTTTTAATGCTGATAAGTTGAGTTTATGTACTGCAATGAGGCCTAAATCCTGACTGAAATTGTTCATATATATACTATTTCTCTGTAGAAATTAACATATTTGGGAGGATACTACCTTTTCTAATGAGGAGTTAATACTATTTAGAAGAGGTTCTGAGATTACAGAGAATACCTCTTTTAAGAGCTCAGATGGTATTGGATCTAACAAACATGTTGTGGCTTTTTATGTTTCGATAAGTTTTGTTAGCTCTACATGACCTATGACTACAAAGAATTGAAGTTGCATGTGAGTAAAATTATGAGCTCAATATGACCACATTTTCCAAGGAAATCTTTAAAAGCCACTGAAGTGCAATTTAAAATGTACATGTTACCACAGTCTTGCCAGTTTTCGATAAATACTCTCTAGGGATCATAATTTAGCTAATTATTTTAATTCTCTTTTCAGTCTTTTCAGATGAATTTGACTATTGTTTCTTTTTATTATTTAATGTTCTCTTTTTATGAATAGCACTGAAAAATGTATTTTGCTTGACATCATAAGAATACACAAAGTTCATTTTTTCTGTTTGAACTAAAAATGACCTAGAAATATGTCTGAAACCTTAAACTTATTCTTAAACTCTGCTAATATGATATTTCTATCCAAAGCTCTGTAACATTTATTGCTGTAGTGGTATTTACATAAATGAGAGATGGTTCTGTGATGTCTTCAAGGTACTACTACAGTGTAGACCTGTTTTCTCTCACACATGCTGGAACTAATATGATTATACAAGGTAATTAAGTTAATATGCAAAAAATATTCATTAACATTACAGATTTGCTAATCTTGACAATATTTGTCTTGCTCCTAAACATTTGCCATCAGTACAATGCAAGCTAACTTGTTGTCTTGATATAAATGACAAAACTTAAAAGAAAAGTCATTTGCCTTAGGCTAGGTTAATTAGCTTTTATTCTGCATTGGTTTACATTGTTTCTCTATTTTCCTAGAGTATGGAGGATGACTCAGTTTATGTCAAATATATCATCTTAATATGATGAACAACCCCAAAGCTCAGATATAATGAAATCTTTACATTTAACAACCCACAACACTCTACAGTTCATCATTTCACTGTAATGGTGCTCTCTGATAGCCTTTGAATAATGGACCCCCTTCCATCTGTCTGATCCTTGTATATATGTACTGTAGTAGTTTCCTCCTGTACTAGTGTACTAAATTAAAAAAGGGCTCTTATCAACAGCTACAAAGATTTCCACTCTGAAAAGACCCCCCAACTTCACTAACATGTTACATATGGCACACATGTTTGCTATTATGGCCATTTTTGTAAGCCACACACTTCTGTGCTCTTGCAAATGATAGGCTCACAGCCCTGCTTCGCCACCACTTGCCCCCCATTCGTAGACTCCCGCTGGCAAAAAAAGCTGGATGGGACGCTGCTCTCCAGCCTCCAAATCATGATTTTATTTTCTTCCCATCTGAAATACATTGGAGGTACTGGAACTTGCATAGATCAAGCAGTGATATATTCCCTTTAGAAATCAGTGATGAAGCTTTGATGAGGTAGATTGCGCTCGTCTTTGATCACATGTTTATGACATTCATTAAGGCATTAAAAAAATAAAAAAAAAATATGAATTTGTGGGGACTGTTTTTCTTTCTTTTTAAAAGAAATTAGGAATATAATGGAAAACACTATAACTTGCATGGATGATGATGATGATGATTATGAACATTTTACTTGGTACATGAAAGAAGGAAATAAATACTTAAATATGTAGAACATCTATACATTCTAGCCCAAGATAAAATGCAACACCACAATAGTCAAATAGTCAATGCTTACTGCTCGAAGATGAGATGGGCCCTCTTGGCACCCTCCCTTCTGGCTATGTCTTTGCACACAAGTATCCAAGATATCCTGTGCCAGCTCTTAAACACAATCCTCCAATGCTACTCTGGGTTTGGCACAAGCCTGGTATTGGGGACCAGAGCTAAATAACTCCAGACTCTCTAAGCATTTGAAGGGCAGCATTTCTGATGTACAGAGCAAGAGAATTTGGGGCCTGTGCTTTCCAACTAGACTGATAAGGCTATTAAAGACGTTTTTGAGGCGCTGTTTCTGTTGTGAGACAGAACGTAGCCGGCTAGTGGGAAAAAACACAATCTCTTTGTTATTGAGAGGACAGAAGGATTTGTTGAGGCCTTTGGCTCTTTTGTAATCACATCCAGACTCTGTTTGATTATGATATGTGAGCTATCGCATCACTGAAATCCCAAAAGTGGCTTATGGTTTTATAGGTGACATTTGAGGTTGTGTTGGCCTGCTTGCAATGCCAATACAATGCCTGCCCACCAACAGTTATTTGTGGTGAAATCTGTTACATACATTAAAGAGATGGTATAGTTTAAAGTATAGCAGTGACCCAGCAACCATAAAACCCCTAAATGAACATTGTACATAAAGTAATTGCACAGCTTAACAACTTGGTGGTTTTGGCGAAAGTCTTTGATACATCTGACATGTGATATTAAAACACTATAGCTTGTGCAATAATGCACCTTAGATGATTTGTGTCTCAAGTACACTGCCCAGGGAGTCAGACAATTCTAATGCTGTCCAATTGTCAAAATCGAAACCAATGCACAGAAATGTTTGCTCCCTAGAAATTCCCAGAATGCACCAAAAACAAAAATAACAAAACAGTAAACATTGGTTGCTCACTATATTCACTTAACAGAAATGCCGTCATCAGAAATGGAGAGTGAATGCATATTTTATAGTACTGTAATTTTAACAGATACAATGAAGTTGCATAGTAATCAAAACCAATGGTGTGTAATAAAGCAATGCATTTGATTAATACAAGCTACATTTTTAATGCACAACCTTGTAATCATTTCGCAGGTAACTGAGTCATGAGTGTCCCAATGTTTAGTGGATTAAAGCCCTTGCTAGTTCCTGAATTCATGTTCAGAATATACTGATTCACATCTAGGCAGTGAAATGAGACACAGCCTTTGCTGCCTATAACTCAGTAGCTAGAATTTTGAAGCCCTGATCCCATATTAAATCATGATGGTATACAACAAATTCAAATGAAGACTGTCAATTTAACATGTTAATGCTGCACAATTCATTATATAAAAATAACTAAATACAATTTTTGTGCAATTAATCATGCCCCCTGACCACACATAAATTCATTAATAAGGAATTTTCATAGCAAAGGAGCAATTCAAGTGTTAAGGAACAATTTTGCAAGTCACAGTCAGCAGGGGACAGTCACTGCAACTTCAGCTGTATACACTTAAAGAGAGCAGGCATCATAAAGTGAGTAAGAAGCCTCACACCTTGTCCTAAACAGACATGACACTATAAGATTCCAGTGACAAGCAATCTGTCTATCCACTTAAAGGGTTATATAGATTCTGAAAGTCAGAATCACAATGGTCAGACAGAACAGTCTGTTTATTGAACATCAATATTTTTTTGCAGAGTTTCCGAGGAACGTTGAACGAGTGGAAACAAGATGCTGTGTAGCTGCTTAGAAGTTCCTATGAAAGGGAACTACTGTATAATAAACCAAACTAACTTTATTTGAGGCAAGTACTATGAGTTTATGGATGTTTGTGATGAGGAGGAGGGCATGACCAGGCTGTGAATGTGCATGGCTGGCGCTGAATCAGATAATCAGTGGGAGAGTGAGATAAAGGGGAGCCGGAGTGCCAGTTTAGGAGAGAGAGAGACACACACGGCCACATTGTGTGTGTGTGTCCCCTTATGTTTTTTGATGTTTTAAATTGAGTTTCTCATTAAACTTTATGTTGACTTGTCAGCTGGTTCCCACCTGCTCCTTGCCCATCCTTTACCTGTTACAGTGCTGCGAAACCCAGGAGGGAGGAGGGATGCACTGCCTCGCAGAGTCCTCGCACTGCCATCTGCCAGGGGAGCAGCCGTGGCCATCTGCCTGTGAATGGACGGGTCGTTGCCGGCCGCTGAAAGCCAGAGGAACTGCTGCCATCAGCAAGGGGTCGGAGGGCTCGCTGCCATCCGCTTGTGGAGGAGCGAGCTGTCGTCCACCAGAGGGCGGAGGATCGGTTGTGGAAAGGGCAACAGCATGTCCGGGAACTGGCGAGCAAGTTTCCCTCTCTCTCTCTCTCTCTCTCTCTCTCTCTGTGTGTCTCCCACTCACTCTTTCCCTTACCCATGCCTCCCCTAATCTCTCTCCCAAGTTCCCAGGAGGTGGGGTGGACCACCGGCTGACAGAACAGCCGGAAGGGCAGCGTCTAGATAAAGGGGAGACAGAGATGCCATTTTGGGAAAGAGAGAGAGAGAAGCACACAGCCGTGTTGTATGTGTCCTTGTGTTTTATGTTGTTTTAAGTTGAGTTCTCATTAAACTTTATGTTGTCTGATCAGCCGGTTCCCTCCTCCACCTTGCCCATCCTTTACCCGTTACAATGTTGTTTTTGAAGGAATTCTACAGTTGCAGAAATCCCCCTTTAGAACAGGCGTTCAATTCAGAGGTGGCTATGCATGTGATCTGGCCCCTGCCACACAATAATGTCCCTTAGAGCATGTAAATAGCCATCTTTCAGTCATGTTCATAAGCTGGTGTGAAAAGTCATGACTCTCTCAACACTATCCCAGCAAGATACTATGTTATTCACAGGACATGAGGAGGTGATATATGTTTAAGTAGCATGTAGTGTCAGCAACATAGTGTATTAATCACCCAAAGAGGATTTTTCATGTTGGACCTTGGATTAGGAATGGATACACTGAAAATATGTTTTGTATTTGAACACTTAAAGGGCACCCTAAAATGACAATTCTGTCATCCTCATTCCGAACCCATTTGACTATGAGATCCTTTGTCTGTGGAACACAAAAGGAGATGTTAGGACTAATGTTAGGGACTGACAGCCTCAGTCCCCATTCATTTACATTTTCATTGTATGGAAAAAAAGACATTCTTCAACATGCTTCAAAATATCTTCTTGTTTTCTAGAGAAGAACTACATGAGGGCAAATGATGAGTAATTGACAACAGCATTCTAATTTTTGGGTGAAATAACAAAATTCCAGATATTTTAGTTAAGGTAAATCAATATAGGAACACATTCAACACATTGAAATGCCCTAATATTATGCTGGAAAAATGTGCATTACATGAAATTAAATTTTATGGCAATATTTGCATGAGCAACAATGGATCACTTGAATCTACATAATCCTTGATTTTTGAAAATGTCTTTGCAATGTGCTGGTTAGTCTTAAACGTATAGATCACCCAAAAATTACAATTTCTGTCATCATTCACTCACCAACCAAATTACTTTCTTTCTTCTTAGGTACACAAAAGAGATGTTAGGAAGAATGTTAGCCTCTGTCATAACTTTTGTTTTTGTTGTATGAAAAAAGGATGCAGTGATAGTGAATGGTGATTGAGGCTGTTAGTCTCAAACATTCTGCTTAACATCTCCTATACTTTATGGAAAAAAAGAAATTAATATGTATGTGGAACAACATGAGTGAATAATGACAGAATTTCCCTTTTTGGGTGAACTGTCCCATCAAAATAAACATGACATTTACATTTTTGTTTGAAGTATTAATATATTTTATGTTATGGCCTACACTTCCTTCCAGGTATTGCTGATAAGCGAGGACATCTTTCTGAGCTCAGTGTGCACGTATGGTGGCGAGCACCTCAGCACCCTGCCCAGATGGTGCACGATCGGATGTGGGGGAGCCACCAATAAATAAATGTCCACATTTAAACTACGGAAGAGGAAAGTAGTGTCGATCAAAGAGGCAGATCTCTGAGACAGGTACCAATTAATCTCCGGATCAAATATTTACCATGCAGCTATTCCTGACTTTGTGTGCCTTTCATACTGCAGACAGTTTAAGGAAAGGCTGTCTTTGATCAGACTGATAAGTCATGGTGTATGCCAACACATGCATGCACTTTCTAACACACACACACACACACACACACACACACACACACACACACACACTGACACATTTTAAAGCGCACTCAGTGCCACATGTGTTGCCAATTAGCAGCAGAGTGTTTATGGGGGATCCAGATGAGTTTCAAACAGGGTATGCTGCTCAGCAGGCTTTGATGGCTTACAGCTTTAACCTGCTCTCATCACACTGTAGAGTAGAGCAGGAATGGATGGAAAATGTTGTTGAAATGTTTGCTTTGGTTTAAGGGTCTTTAGAAAGGTGTGGGTTGAGCAGGCTAGAACTGCTGCTGCATGCCAGCTCCTGCAGTCATGTATTTTTGACATGGATCTTGATGTGGATTATACAAGGGAAAATTGGTTACATTTTCCTACCATTCAAAAATTTCTTGAACACCTTACACTTGCTGCCTGACCCTTCTTAAAAGAGCAGTTTAGACCAGCATAAATATCCATACTTTCCAGGCTGGTTTATGCCACTAAAGTTCTGGTTTAGTGCTGAACAAGCATAGCCATACGGTTCACCATCAAAACACTGGTCGCTGGTGAAACTGGTCGATCGACATGGTCTTTTGGAGAATCTGGTTGACTAAGAAGCCAAAAATTAGAGGCGAGGTATGGCACAGCAGTCAAAGCCAGCCATCAAGCACGTTTATGCAGTAAAACAATAATAAAAAACAGTGCAAACAAATGCAATATGCTTTGCTTTCGGTGTAAATTGTTACGATTCCCCATTGTCTGCCCTTTTGTTTCTGTTACGATTTCCCGTTGTCTGCCCTCTGTTTCTCACTTGCCACCTGTCCCGAACTACAATTCCCACAATTCCCGGCCCTCATCACTGCCAGCTATCCCTCATTGTTCACCTGTGTATCATTATCCCTGTTTATTTAAGCCCTGTTGTTCCACCACTCTTTGTCAGTTGTTAAATGTCTAATGTCCATGTTTTCCAGGTCGTCAACCATGTTCCTGCTTGTTCTGTTCATTGATGTTCATTTTGTGTTTATATTATCCCCTCGTGGATGTTTCTTTTGTTCCCAGTGTTTTGTTCGTACCTCATGCACCGTTTCCTGTTTCACCAATAAAGCTGCACATAGATATTCACTCCTCGTCTGCTCCTTCGTTACAGAACAACTGACCGCGAAATGGATCTAGCAGCTTTTCTCACGGAGCAAACTCAGGCAGACTTATCCATTCATCAGTTTTCTTATTTTTTCTCCAACGTGGCCATCCACACCGGTCTGGATGATACAACCCTGAAGATCTTGTATCGGGTCAGTGTACCTAAACACCATTGGTGGCATTGAGCCCGGAGATTACACCTGGCAGGAATATGTGGAGCTCTTCCTGGAGACATTCGCTGCGGAAGAGCCGCCTCTCTCGATTCCAGGCTCGGCTTCTGGGCATTCTGCACTTGCCACGGCCAACGAGCCAATGCTCATGCCTGCCACGGCCAACGAGCCAACGCTCATCCCAGCGCCAGCGTTGACAGCCTCGTCCGCTCAGAGGAGGAGGAGAAGAGGAAAGGCTTCCAACCTCCAGCCTCCACCTTCCACGTTAAGTGAACCAGAACTCACACATGCCACGGTCAGCGAGCCAGAGCCTGTAACCTCGACCATCCCAGAGCCAGCGTTGACAACCTCGTCCGCCCGGAGGAGGAGGAGAAGAGAAAGGCTTCCGACCTCCAGTCTCCACCTTCCACGTTAAGCGAACCAGAACTCACGCATGCCACGGTCAACGAGCCAGTGCCTGTAGCCTCGACCGTCCCAGAGCCAGCACCAGCGCATGCAGCCTCGACCATCCCAGCGCCTGCAGCCTCGACCGTCCCAGAGCCAGTGCCTGCAGCCTCGACCGTCCCAGAGCCAGCACCTGCAGCCTCGACCGTCCCAGAGCCAGCGCCTGCAGCCTCGACCGTCCCAGAGCCAGCGCCTGCAGCCTCGACCGTCCCAGAGCCAGAGCCAGCGCCTGCAGCCTCGACCGTCCCAGAGCCAGAGCCAGCGCCTGCAGCCTCGACCGTCCCAGAGCCAGAGCCAGCGCCTGCAGTCTCGACCGTCCAAGAGCCTCCGCCCCTCGATCCTCCCAGGGCTCTGCCTCCCAAGCCTCCCAGGGCTCCGCCCCTCGATCCTCCCAGGGCTCCGCCTCCCAGGGCTCCGCCCTTGTAGTCCTCCATGACTCCGCCTTCCACGGCTCCGCCTCTGAGGTCCTCCTTAGCTTCACCATCTACGGCTCAAACCCTTGAGCCCTCCACGGCTCTGCCTTCCATGGCTTCGCCCCTGAAATCCTCCACGACTCCACCTTCCACGGCTCTGCCCCTAAAATCCTCCTTGTCTCCGCCTTCCACGGCTCCGCCTCTGAGGTCCTCCTCGGCTTCGCCTTCCACGGCTCTAACCCTTGAGCCTTCCACGGCTCCGCCCCTGATGTCCTTAACGACTCTGCCTCCCACGGCTCTGCCTTCCATGGCTCCACCCCTAAAGTCCTCCACGACTCTGCCTTCCACGGTTCTGCCCCTAAAATCCTCCATGTCTCCGCCTTACACGGCTCCGCCTCTGAGGTCCTCCTCGGCTTCGCCATCCACGGCTCTAACGCTTGAGCCTTCTACGGCTCCGCCCCTGAAGTACTCCATGACTCCGCCTTCCACGGCTCCGCCTCTGAGGTCCTCCTCGGCTTCGCCATCCACGGCTCTAACCCTTGAGCCTTCCATTGCTCTGCCTTCCACGGCTCCGCCCCTGAAATCCTTCACGACTCCGCCTCCCGTGGCTCCGCCTTCCACAGCTCTGCACCTAAAGTCGGCCATGGCTCCACCTCCCACGGCTCCACCTTCCACGGCTCTGCCCCTGAAGTCCTCCATGTCTCCGCCTTCCACGGCTCCGCCTTTCACGGCTCCGCCCCTGAAGTCCTCCATGGCCCCGCCTTCCACAGCTCTTCCTCTGAAGTCCTCCATATCTCCGCCTTCCACGTCACTGCCCACGAAGCCTACCTGGCCACCAGACCCGATCCCTGTCCTGTGGTCTCCTTCCAGGCCTCCTGACCCTGTCCCCCCTGAGCCATTCCCTGTCCCGCGGCCACCTCCCAGGCCTCCTGAACCGTCCCCTGTCCCGTGGTCACCTCCCTGGCCTCCTGACCCTGTCCCTCCTGAGACATAATGTCCATGTTTTTTAGGTCATCAACCGTGTTCATTCATTTTATGTTTATATTATCCCCTCCTGGATGTTTCTTTTGTTCCCAGTGTTTTGTTCGTACCTCATGCACCGTTTCCTGTTTCACCAATAAAGCTGCACATAGATCTTCACTCCTCGTCTGGTCCTTCGTTACATAAATGGCCCCTTAAGAAGTCTTGCCACAACTTATGCTGATGACCTGCTTTTCATTTATAATTTGTTCTTAATTTCTTAATTTATTACACACTGAAAAATAAATATTTTGGTCAAAATTCAGCAAAGTTTATAAAACGTCAAAAAAAAAAAAAAAAAAAAATTAACAATGGGGTAAGAACTAGGGATATGCGAGACAGTCGACTCTGTTAGCTGACACTGGAATTACAAGGCGGTTGATAATTTTCCCCAGTAAACGATTTTTTTTCACATTTACATTTGGCTTTATATTTTAAAACAAGGTTGCGCTTAAATTACTGTCACGTTAACGTTACATTTTAATTATTATTAATAATACAATTATTAATTAAAGAGGATATCTGGAGCAGATGTAGGCCTATAAAAAGTTTAATTTCACCTCGGTCTGTGCGTACTTCCCTCTCACTCGTGGTGCGTGAAGGAAAATTTCCTCTCGCAAGATGAGCAAAGTACCTATGGAAATCACTTCAGTAGTGGTGTGGGAAGCGGATTTCTGAAACGTTGGTTTGTAAGTCGCTATGGATGTTTTCAAATTTGCTTGGAAGTTATTTTCCAGACGATCAGGCTTTTTCAACTGCAGGATGATCACTTAAGATGAGTCAGGTCTTGTCTTTCACCGGATTGTGTTGACATGTTAATTTTGCAAAAAAAAAAAAATAATGCTTTGAGTAAGTAGCCTAGATAAAGATTATTTTTCTATCCTACATTTTTTTTTAAATATCATAATTTATTGGTTAAAGTTCTTTACTGAACAGCTGTCATATTAGATCATAGGCTAATTCACATTGTTACTCGCAACTCTTAAGTACAATGTTTTTCTCTAGTAGATTTGGCTTTCCTGATAATTACTTTCAACAATGTTCTGACTGTTTTAATATGTTAAGTAACATTTATTTCTAAATTCCATTTAGAAGAGACTATTAGGGTTGCTCTGTTGGTGCTTATTTATTCAGTTGTTTTCATTAAATATGCCTGTATCTCCTAATGTTGATTCAGTGAAGGTGTGCCATGTTCTATATTTAATGTGCAATGATCATTAAGCAAGGCATGCATGCCACAGACAAATGTACCTTTTCAGTGGAATTGAGTGTCGGATTTGGCTGTTGGAATAGATTAAGTATTTTCAGTGTGTTGTATAAACAACCATTGTTTTTTGACTGTTTTCTGAGGGTTTCTTAGACTAGTCGACCCCAAAATGCACATTTAAACATCTGTGAAATGAGTCGGTCTGCACATCCCTAGAAAAAACATGTTTATTTGTCTTTCCCCATTGGAAAATATATATATATATATTTTTATTGTTTTAAGCATAAACCTTCCAAAATTTTGTTAGATTTCTCAGAAAACAGGACTAAATATCTTGGCCTGGTGCTTGTCAAGAAAATGTATCTTGTTTAATGATGTTTGGATATTTTTAATGGAAAGCTTGACAACAATAAGTAACAAAAATATATAAAGTAAAAAAAAACTTTTTTTTTTTTTTTTTTTTTTTTCAGTACATATTTAAATTTTACCAGCATGGGAACCGCTGTTCTTGACCAAAAAAAACCACAACAAAAAACAAAACACCTTTTTCTAAACATCTCTGTCTAGCTTGTAGATAAGCCATTTTAAAGCAGAGCCTTAACATCAGTAGACTACTAATAATGTGCTTCATTAGGCTCCTTGGTAGCTCAGCAAGTAAAGACGCTGACTATCACACCTGGAATCGCAAGGTTGAATCCAGGGTGTGCTGATTGACTCCAGTCAGATTTCCTAAGCAACCAGTTGGCCGGATGCTAGGTTGGGTAGAGTCACGTTGGGTTAACCGCCTCGTGGTTCCTATAGTGTGGTTCTCGCTCTCAGTGGGGCACGTGGTGAGTTGTGCGTGGATGCCATAAAGAATAGCATGAAGTCTCCACACGCACTAGGTCTGTGCAGTAATGCGCTCAACAAGTCACGTGATAAAATGCGGGGATTGACAGTCTCAGATGTGGAGGCAACTGAGATTCATCCTCCGCCACCTGGATTGAGGCGAGTCACTACGCCACCATGAAGACCTTGAGTGCACTGGAAATTGGGCATGCCAAATTGAGGATAAAAGGAGAGAAAATCCCAAAAAATGTAAAATATTTGTTTGCTCCATTAAAAAACAGGCTTTAGTGATTGATTCCATATTTGCACAAAGCCTATGATATATTTAACAGGGCGCTAATGGACATCAACACATTGTATGCACCTCCCTGCAGGGAGGCTGATGACTGCTCCTACATGATACAGGGATTACAATCCAGCATGGTGGTAGTCAGATTAGAGAACAATATCCTAATCCAGGCAGACATTTCAAAGTTTAATAGAGTATCTCAATTTGCCTACATAATCTGGGCCCTTTTATCAGATTAAGGCAGATTTTTTTTTATGGCTGATACATAGCATCCGAATGGTGGAGAGAGGCCACTTTCTTTTCCCAAATTTAGATCTTGCACATCTGTCTGGTCTATTATGGTGCAATGTTGGTTGTTGTTTTTCTCCTGAGGGATTTAGGGCTGATTTGAGAGCTCATTTCTTGGAGTGGGCACACTAATCTGATGGAGGATGCTGGGATGTGGGCAGGGTTGGGATGTTACTTTTGTATTCCACTAGAGATTACAGAATACATGCAGTAAAATGTAATTTGTAACATATTCCAATAGATTACTCAAAGTCAGTAACGTATTCTAAATACTTTAGACTACTTCTTTAGCACTGGTAGATTTCACTTGTTTTGACTAAAAAACTCCAGTACAGTAAGACAAAATAAACATGTTAAAAATAAATTTTCAGAAAAACCTAAATATCTTATGCAGTGTTGTTTCTAAAACAAGATTAATCAAATTATCTTTTTTTAAGGATTTGTAAATATTTTTACAGGAAAAAGTCTCGGGTTACTTAAGTGTAACCCTTGTTCCCTGATAAAAGCGGAACGAGATGCTGCACTGAGAAAAGCACTTTGGGAACATCTTTTAGGTGTGACCAGCTATGAATATGTGTGCAACACGTCAAGGAACATTGACCGGGAATTTATAGCCTCTACCGGTGTAATCATTGGACGCACATGGGGCAGGGCTATAAATAGATGCGTCACAGGAGCATTGACAGGTATTTTGTCCGAAGATCAGTCCTGGGGCATCCCAGTGCAGCAGTAAAGCGCAGCATCTCGTTCCACTTTTATCAGGGAACAAGGGTTACACTTAAGTAACCCGAGACGTTCCCTTTCAAAAAGCTACACTTATGATGCTGCGCTGAGAAAAGCTCTTTGGGAACGAGAATACCCATGCCACCACACTGTGGCTGTCCGGACTCCCTACGGTTGTGTAGTGTGCTCACAAGAACGTGAGAGGTCTCAGACATGAGCTTGAGATGTTGACTTGAGGACATAAGAGCCCGGAGTGGCATGAACATCCAAACTATAGAATCTAATGAATGTGTACGGAGAGGACCAGCCTGCCTCATCACAAACATGCTGAAGAGGGACACCTCTAGCCAAGGCTTCAGAGGAAGTGACCCCTCTGGTAGAGTGAGCCCTGATGCCTACTGGCGAAGCTTGACCGTGCGCCTCGTAGGCCCGGGCAATAGCGTCCCTCACCCAAAGTGACATAGTCTGCTTGGTAGCGCCCCCAGTGCAGTGCAACCTTGACCTAGCCTGAATTTGCTCATGGTGTTCTGAATGGAAATGATTTGAGTGGGAGACAATTCTGCCCGCATCATGATCGAATTCCATATAACCTCCAGATAAGTAATTCCCTGGGTGGGAGAGAGAACGCTCTTTTGACGTTGAGTCTCAGACCCGGAGAAACCAGATGAGCTAAGACAATATCCCTGTGTTGAACTGCCAGTTCTTGGAACTGCGCTAGTATCAGCCAGTCGTCCATGTAATTCAGAATGCAGATGCCCCGGAGTCGCAAAGGAGCCAGTGCTGCATCCATGTATTTCGTGAATGTGCGGGTTAATAGGGCTAGGCCGAATGGAAGAACCCGATACTGGAATGCTTCGACCCCGAAAGCGAACCTCAAGAACTTCCTGTGCTGTGGCGGAATTTCTATATCAAGATATGCATCCATGAGATCGATCGTGACCAGCCAAACGTGATGTTGGGCTTGTGACACAATCGTCTTGATAGTTAGCATCTTGGACTTGAACACCCTGACTGGGTAGTTCAAGCCTTGAAGATCTAAGGTCGGATGCAACCCCCCACCCTTCTTGAGAACCAGGAAGTATTTGCCATAATAACCTGACTCTTCCTCTGGAAGGGGATCACGTTCCATGGCCCCTTAGACAGAGAGATTTTGCAGTTCTTTCCACAGTAGACATGCCTGCTCTGGTTTACGGTAGTGGGGACCACTCCGTTGAAACACGGAGGACTGCGAGCAAATTTAATTCTGTAGCCCTTTCTACTGTTCTTAGGAACCACATAAAAATATCTTGCAGAAGTTTCCATGCTGCCAGGTTCTCTGAGATGGTATTAATTTTAACACTTCCTGTTGGGGGGTGTCGAGTGTTCCACATCCTGGATTAATGTAGGAAGCAGCGAAACACCCAACTTTTTGATGGAAGTCTCTACCTCAAGAAACACCGGAGGCGGCAGGAATGGAGAGGTTTTGTGGGAGTACCGGGAGGGGCGAACTGGATGGTGCGTTGTGGATTGGGGGCTTCTGAGGGCAACAAGATTGTCCCCAATTTTTGCGAGAGGAGCACGACTCGCCACGCTTTGCTTCTGAGCCTCCCTTCTACCAGGACTGCGGCGGGTCTGGGTGGCTGACGGGCCCGCCCCTGAGTGCGCCGAGGAAAAACTGCCCAAAGGCTTCCTCGCGGCTTTTCACCTCCTGGAACCTGGAGATGACTGTGTTCATAGCGTCCCCGAATAGGTCAGTAGGCGAAACCAGGGCATTAAGGAGGAAAACTTTATCCTTGTCCTTGATGCCCGATAGGTTGAGCCAAAGGTGTCTTTCTGTGCTGACCAAGGTAGACATAGACGGGCCAATGGCAAGGGCAGTCTGCTCGGTCGCGCGGAGAGATAGATCTGTGGCTTGACGAAGCTCAGAAAAAGCTTCTTCGTCAAGCGTGGTACTCGCGCTCAGGTCCTTCAGCAGGTCAGCCTGTAACACTGCCATCGTGTGCAGAGCAGCACCAGCCTGACCCGCTGCTCTTGATAAGCCCTCCCCACTAAGATGGAGGTAGTTTTGCAAGGCTTTGTGGGGAGAGAGGGTTTTTTAAGTGATGATGCCGAACCCGGCGAGAGATAACCGCAAGTGTCTCTTCAACCGGCGGCATCATCGAATACCCCCGTGTCTCAGCACCCACGATAGTCGAATATATCGACGTCGAGGGTACGTGGACACGGGAAGTATAAGGCTTCCTCCATGTGCGAGAGAGCTCGTCATGGAGGTCATTAAAGAAGGGAAGGGACTCATGAGGCGTTCCCTTTCCCCGGCCACCATACAGAAATCTATCCTCCAACTTGGAGCGTTTGGGGGTCTCTTGTTGGTGTGGCCAGTTTAACTGAAGCCTGGCCACTGCACGAGTATCCACGTCGAGTAATTCCTCCGCTGATTTATTATCATGGATGGCATGCTCTGAGGTGGGTAGAGATTTGAGGTCCCCTTCATGAACCAAAGAGGCGCAGGAGCGTGCTTTGAGATCACTGGAAGGACCAGCTGGGTCTGGGGGAGAGCGAGCGAAAGGGGCGAACCTGTCTCTCGCTCCTCAGCCAGATCCATGCGAAAGTCCTACGAATTAAGTGTGGGCGCTGACTCCTGGAAGTAAGCGAGGCGAGCGCGAAGCATTTGCCCGAAAGCCCTGCCCCACCCCAACGCAAGAGCAGCATGCTCTTCCCCCAAACAAACGAAGCAAAACTGATGCGTGTCCCTCTCGACCATAGAGCGTTTGCTCTGACTTTGTCATATTTTTTTTTCCCTTTTTTTCTTTTTTGAAAGCAAGAAAGAGAAAAGAGAAAAGGTCTTCTGCACACTGCCTAACCAATTCTAACTCCTAACAGAGGAAAGAAAGTTCTGACAGGCTCGTGAAAGCACACACACAGAGTGATCTGATGATGCTCCTGTGACGCATCTATTTATAGCCCTGCCCCAGGTGGGTCCAATGATTACACCGGCAGAGGCTATAAATTCCCGGTCAATGTTCATTGACGTGTTGCACACATATTCACAGCTGGTCACACCTAAAAGATGTTCCCAAAGCGCTTTTCTCAGCGCAGCATCTTGTTCCGCTTTTATCAGGGAACAAGGGTTACACTTTAGTAACCCGAGATGTTTTCATGTAAAAATATCTACATATCCTTAAAAAAAGATAAATTGATTAATCTTGTTTTAGAAACAACACTGCATAAGATATTTAGGTATCTCCGAAAATGTATTTTATTTAAGTGTAGCTTTTTGAAAGGGAACAATACAACATTATTATCAAGAATACAAATTTTGCCCTAATATCAAAGGTCTTACTAGAAAAAAGAAATTATGATCCAACTTGAATTTTCTTGATAAAAAATATGATCATACCTGGTAACATGTGCATGTAATATTTTAGCGTAAAGCTGACAATTTACACAAGGATTATTTATATTTCTTCTGCTCCAATCTTACTTCAAACTTACTTCTCTGTCTGCTGGTATGAATGTAACACGTCATAAGAAAGTGTTTCACCGCTTTTCAAATGCACTTTGGATCACATCATTTATATGTATAAATGTTTTCCATCTGAAAGGACTAAATATTAAATGAAACAAATTACAATAAATTGCTAAGTAATCTATTCAGTAATCAAAATAATTTTTGAATGTAACTGTATTCTAATTACAAATGATTTAAAATGTATCTGTAGTGGAATACATTTACTTATATTATGTATTTTAAATACGTAATCTCATTACATGTATTCCATTACTCCCCAACCCTGGTTATGGGGCTATGGCCAATTGTGCTGTCTTACCCTGGCCTGACTTGTAGCACTCACCAGAGAGGAGATGGAGTAGAGAATGAGTAAGAAAAGAACTATTACTTGTTTTTCATATAAATCTCACAATTGTTCATCTTGTTCAATGACTACAGATGAGTCATCAGCATCCTCTAACCAAACAAACAAGCTTCACCTCAACAGAAGAATAGAACAGCACATTACTACGATATGCACATACTATATTTTATGTATTGTATGCATTTGATGCCCAGGAGATCTCATTTGGTGGCCTTCTCCACTGATCCAGCCTGTTATGTTGGTTATTAGAGACTGGCCCACATTCTTCAGATCAGTCGCTACAAAATTTACTTTTGAAGTTCACTTCTTGTGAGAAGACATCAGTCTCATGGCTTCTTAGCTGAGGGACTATGCTCTGGACTTTCACAGAATAAAAGTCAGCACTGGGAATACTTTATAAATCCCTATAAGAAATTCTTTATATCAAGTTAGAGATAAATTAGTTGATAAAAATTATGCTTTTAAAGTTAAGGCTGGCAGCAACACCATACATATGCAAGCAATGTTATTGTGCCAAAAATGCCCCAAGTGTTAATAAATGCTGTGATTTTTGAATGCATGTATGCATGTATGTATGTATGTACTGTATGTACAGTACAGTACAGTATGTATGTAAGTTAGATGATAAGGAGGTTAGGAACAAGAAAATAAACCATTTCCCAAATGTACCACATTCTAACATTTTCCTCTCCATTACGTGATGGTCGAAAATCCACAAGACTTGAGCTGGCATCATGCAGGGTGTATGGCACGCCCTATCCCAGGATGCAAAGACTGACAAGTAAGCTTATCAGCCCCGTATGCACTCTGAGGGGCAGTCGTGGCAACACGCCATGGGTTCAAACATGCAGGGTAAATATTTGCTTCTCTTTGGTAGGCCGGCTACATGGAGGGCAGTCATCTGGGATTCCCTTGGCATCTGCCACTCTTTGTTGTTACAGTTGGCATTTTTGGCACAGGAAAGGTGGTGGGGCTGGAATATGGTCACCTGGAGAGTAGAAAGAGAGACTAAGGACCAGAGCGAAAACATTGGAGCTGGCATTCATACAAATGTTCCATTTGATATTTAAGCTCCTCATACTCTCCCTGTAAAAATTCAGGAAACGTAGAAGAATGCGTTGTGTCTCTAGGTCACCTCTTTCTTGTTTGCTGAAGCCTTTTATGTAGAAACACATCAAGAGGGTTTAAAAGTGTAAATTACTCGTTCTCACATTACACCTATAAAACAACAGCAATCCACATCTTATCAAAGCGATTTTACACTTATTACTACAATTAATTTATAATTTATTCTTTCCAATCGTGTATGAGATCAACTCACATAAAGAACAAATAAAAAATAATCACTCCCACACCCACTTTTAGGAGTCCTCCTGTGATTATCTGATTGTGTGCTGGATGAACCTGTAGATGGTGCTGTGTTCCACAGATCTCTCCTTCTCATCCCTCTGTCATCTCTCCACAATGAGTCCATTGTTTTCATATCCTGTCTTACCTCCTTTGCCCAAGATCCCCCACTGCTCACTTCTGTGACTCCTCTCTCTCCCTTTCTCTCTGTCTCTCTTAGTTTGTTTGACTATTACTTGATTTGTCTCTCTCTCTCAATCCCAGCTACTCAGTCTCTATTTTTTTTTAAAACCCACCCAACCATAAGTGCATGCCTTGATTATGCCATCCACATGCAATTGTGGGCATTTGAGGTGGAGGAAGATGGCGTAAAACTCAAGTGCAGATGAGGTGGGAGGGAAAAGGCACATATACACAAACACACAATCCCTAAAGAACTCTTGGGGATTGGTGAAGGCCAAAAAATCTCTCTTCCCTGGAACACCTAATCCTTGGGTAACGGCCAAGGACCACAATCTTTGTGCACAACTGACACCGGCCACCAGAGACACTTGGGGTTTTTAGGCGTGTCCTGTTCTCTCACAGCTCTCCACAGCCAGAGCATGAAGCATGGGAGAAAGACTCTGCAACCCAAAGAAAATAAATGATGTGGGGAAACACATTTCTAAAGTTTTTCATAGGTGCTCACAGCCATTTTTCAATGACAGTAAGTAGAAAATCATAGTGTACATTTTTATGCTGTGGCAAGATCGTGTGTGAGTGTTTAAAGTGAAAAACTTGACAAAGAAAGAATGTGAAACGACAGCATAGAACTAGCCTTTAGGGAACTTGTGCACTGATTTAGGGAACTTGATTGTTTTGTGCAATTTATAGGTTTCTCAACTTCCAATGAAAGTCCTCAGGTTGTATATGAAACTGTTAGGCTTGTTAAACAGAAAGCAAATGCCTGCATGATATACATTTAACATGCGCAGTTCTTTAATTTATCACATTTTTTAATATTTAACATATACTCTCACATTTTGCTTTCATCATGAAACATCTCATTATGTGACTGCTGTTATGAAATATAGATTTATGATGCAAGTCATGGCTTCAAGCAAAATGGCTAATGGACAGGATAGGGCTGAAGATATAACAAATCACTTGTGCATGTTTCTTATGGGCTTTTATGCTTTCAACTTCTGGTTATATAACAAATAAAGTGAGAGAGATGTTGCAGGTACCTCACTGTCTTAACATTTTCACTCTAGAAATGCAAGTTTGCGGCACTGGTAGGCATGTATCATGCAAATCTTTGACAGCTGTTGCATCCTGAATGGTGTTGTGTATATACGTAGGGGTAAACACCACACTTGCCTTGGCTTCGAAAACGTAAACGTTGCACATAGCCAATTAGAAGCAGATAAAAAAAGGAAATGTCAGATGTGTACCTTTGCCTTCACAGTGGCTACAATTTTGTTTGGAATATTATAAAGGTGATTTTTTATGTTAAAATAATTTTTCCTATCTCAGTTTAAAGGGCAACTTTCATTGTAAGCCATTCATTGGCTGAATTCCCTTAAAAAGTGTAAACACTGTGGCTCTGTGGCTTTCAAAACATGACTGTTTATTTGAGCAGCCTAACATAGCAACATTCACTTAACCAATGGCATGAGTTGGGGGCCGGACTATCAATTTATCCAACCAACGGAAGATGGGCAGAGACATTTATTTGCTGTTCTTGTTAGTCCTGCTAATGCCAAATAAATGTGTTTTAACATGGATTATAGCTAAAACTCCAGGGAAAAGAGATACTATAACTTTTTTGCCTTGTGAGAAGTATGGTATATCAATACCACAACATCCAAAAATAATTAACAACATCTGCTTGAAATAGTCACATATGGATATTTTTTCTCTCAGCTTTCCTCAACTTTATTTTGAAATTAAATAGATACAATTTAACTTTGAGATTACAATTGGAAACATGGCAGAGGGCAAAGTTTGCTAAGCACCAAGGCTTTAACACAAATTCTACAGATATCCAGATATCTTTTTATCCCCTTTTACAATTGACAATCAACACATCACATGACAGATGACTTAAATGACTTTTCAACACTGAATAATGTTGGAAAGCTTGAAATACTAAAAGAAGCATTTGCACATTAAGTATTAGCACAGAGGAAACAGATGCTGCAACATATAAAGTGACATATTGACTTCATATACCCCACTGAGTGACCCCTGGTTTTTGGTTTGATGTGTATGACTCATGACACTCAAGAATGCACATTTGAGGGTGCTCCTTTAGGTCTCTGTAACTCCAGTATACCATGTTCGACAACAAATCACACCATATTAATCAAGACCTGACAAATGCCCAACACAAAGTGCATCTACATGGTCAACTTCAGAATGAATAAAGCTATATGAGAAAAAGCAGTGCTTGTGGCTGTTGGCCTCTGCAATCAAATGGATGGGCAATTAGCTATGACATGTTTTCTCCATGATTTGATTGATATTTACTTTATCATATTCTAATTGTGTGTTCATGCATACTTATTTATATTATTCAGCTCAAAAATAATTTTTATAGATTATAGTGTCACTAAGCAAATTATGTTCAGCTGACCTAAATTACTGAGGGTCAGGTCAGCATATTCAAGAAGCATTCAAAGAATAAGTAATATCAGTAAATAACAGGTTTCATTTAATTCCTATATTTCTTTTGAATCCTTATTATCCTCCGTTACGCTGGACAGTGTCAATGTGTGGATAGTAACAGATGTTTGTTAAAGTGTGGTGATATCAGCTCTTAGTTTGTTGGAATAATATCAACTTAATGACAAAGGCCACTGGAAGAGTTCATTTTAGTTCATAATACACAAGGGGCATTTCCTTAAACAAGGGGTCGTGTTGTAGGCCATAAATGTTTTGATAAAGGAAAAGGCTTAAAAAGAGTGTACCACTAATGTTGCTTCTTCAGATTATTAAGCCTGTTTTCATACTTGGTTTGACTGAGAGGTCTGAACTCAAGTTTGATTCGACCGCACTCCCTCTGCCTCTGCAATTTTCTTTTTTACACTGAATTATTTGGGTCCAAACTGCAGTACATTTGCGAGTACGAGCATTAGCAGCAGCTGTTACACCACTGTAGCTTTGTATCGATTTGGGAGAAGATGCCAGTTTCACAGTTTATTGTTTAATTCATTGTAAACTTTATTGTTAAGTGTTTGCCCCCTTGGATTTATCACAAAATCACGTTACAAGAAGTACTTGGTTCTTACTGCAAATGCATTCCAAGAGAATGAGATAGGGATGTGCCTGGAAAGGCATGAATCTAACAAGCACAAGGATAGAGTGACATTTGAAATAAACATCTAAAATGCAGTTGAGTTTGTGAAGATAATATGACTAAAGTTTAATCTTTATGAATGACAATGCACACAGCGTAATTTCAAGTTCAGTGTTGTTGTTGATTTCCGATACAAAATAAATATATATATATTATTTTTTTATATATTTTTTTTTTTTAGCTTTTTGTTTATTTGAGAATATGGATGGTAAAGGAGAGCAATCCACCATTTACAACAAAATTCAGGTTAATCTGTTACGAGGAAACTAAGTAAAATGGGATTGTTTTACACTCAGTAAAAGGTGGTTTGCAATCTGTGTAAAAGAACATTTAGCAGGGCCAAATATATCAATCATCTGAGTAAATCTATTATATTCACATGCATTACTTGTAGTACTTTTACTGCTATTTTACTTTTATTGTTCTACTGTTTTTCCTACCATGTAAGATATTTTGGTAATGATTTAAATTAAGGTTCCATTCATTAACTTCTAGGTTCCCTTATGGAGGGAACGAAGCGTGTCAAAGAAGCGACACTAGGGGTCTCTCTTGAGAGCCTTGCGCAACACTGAACTTGAGAAAAGGCCAATCTCGTAAAGGTATTGGGTGTTGCCCAATCCGCTGCTCTGCATATGTCTGCTAGGGAGGTGCCGTTGGCCAGTGCCCACGAGGATGCCACACTTCTCGTCGAGTGTGCTCGAACCCGCAAGGGGGCAGGCATGGCCTGGGTGTTGTAGGCCAATGCTATGGTGTGAACAACCCAGTGGGAAAGCCTCTGTTTGGAGACAGCGTTCCCTTTCCGCTGTCCACCAAAACAGACAAAGAGCTGCTCAGAACGTCTAAAGCTCTGCATGCTGTCCACATACAATAAGTATGCAGGGCACGTACTGGACACAGCAATAAAAGGGTTGGGTCTGCCTCCTCCTGGGGCAGACTCTGAAGGGAGTCATAGGAACCTTTGGCACATAGCCCGGTCGCGGTCTTAGGACGACATGAGTGTCTGCCGGTTCCAGTCCAGCCCCATGCTGACGGTAGCCCGGGTAAGCATATCGGCCATCTGGGCGATAGAAGTCAACAAGCGTGTCAGAGGGTGTGTGGTTCGTGGAGATGTACCCGGCGAAACTGAGCCCCCTGCCATCCTCAAATCGCCTCCATCGCCATCCGGGTCATTCTCAATCTCGGGCGAAGAAGGAGTGATGCGGGGGGTGGCTGGAGTGGCGTTCCTTTTTAGGAAGTAAAGCCGAAACATGGACATGGTATGGTTCTCTCAGTGAGAACACGAACCATCCACAAATGCTGCCTCGGTGTGATCGCGGCCCAGACACACGAGGCAGCACCTGTGACCGTCAAGGGCGGAGAGAACTTGACCGCATCCAGGAACTACACAGGGGCGGAAGGGCATTTTTATAAAGATGCGTCCTGAAAAGAACGCATGGATATGTTTTCTGGTAGGGTTGTTATGCTCGAATGTGAACTGCTTGCGATTGTTTTTAAGTATAGTTTTTTTCTGGTGAAGTTTCTGTTACATGTTTACTAATATTTTTTACCACAGCCAGAGAAATACACAAGTTGAAAGATTATTAGGCCTTTTATTATTTATGTATTTATTTTTGGCCTGACAAATACCTAATGGTTTAAAAACTGCTGCAAGTGTAAGCCAAAAAAGTACTTTTGGAGCAATACTGTAAATCAGTATACAGACATTTTTTTTTCCTTTTAACAAATACCCATGTATGTATGCTCATCTTAAGTTGTTTATAATATACTGATTTTATAGCACTATAATGTACTGTATATTATTTTTTTTTAGCTTTCTCCTACTCTCTGTAACTTTACTTACAGTAAATTGCATATTTGTGCTAATTATTTTCATATTCAATAAAGCATTTCATCATTATTAAATGCTCAGTTTGCATTTCTATATTACAGTGTAATTGTTTTCAGTGCATAGACCTAATATTGTAGTATTACGGTTGTATATATTGCAATAAAAATATAGTGTCTTCAGTTGAACTCATATCAGGCATTTCACAAGTTTCACCTCTTAAATTGGATATGTAGTACAAAAAAAAAAATATCAATGCGTATTGTGTAGTGGATCAAACACTTTAATACTCATATTAAAATATAATTAAGAGTGTTGTTTATCTTCTTTGAGTATTATTGGTTATAAATGTTTATGATATCAACATGAAAAATTCTCGTCATGACTCCGCTCTCCAGGTAATCTCTTAGCCCTCGTTTAAACCATGAGATTCACCTGCCACACGAGCAGTGTCGAATCAAAACTGATGTGAAGTTTCTTTCGTCAAGTAACTTGCAGTTTGGTGCTTCAACCACTAGAGGGACAAACGTTACAGCTTTAAAAATGTATGAATATGTTGAAATTAACCTTTTAACACGGGAGTTTCTCCTGTACTGACGATCTCCCAGAGTGAGTTCTTTAATGAGCACAGTAATTAAAATAAATCTTACTTTACATTCACAGCACAGATTCACTGGAGGACAGATTATATCACAGCAGGTGCACCGAAGGTCAAATAATATATTATAACACATATAATGTGGTTTTTAGATGTTTATAATGATTTATTAAAATAGATAAGATGCAATCGCAAATACTCTTGCCGGCTATGCATGCCACCATATTTTCATTGCAATGCAAGTTGGGGTTCTGATTTTGTATCATCATAGAAGAACATAAATCCTAACCCTTCCACTTTCCCAGCCCCGGAAGTGGTTATGACAGATGGAATGGGAGAAGGCTTGAGTGGACGGACAAGTTTGTATGTTTTTTTTATGTCAGAAAACATAGCGGCAGCGCTGTATCTAAACAGTGTTCTCAAACGGTAATGGCTTTATACTTTTATGTAGTGACTGTTTGAAAGATTGTAACATATAAAAATAAAGATATTGTGATGTTGAAAAGACTATTTGAGAAGCTGGTTCATTATGACAACCACATCAGTCATTATGACAATCAATTTTGCTGGCAAAGAGCAGCATGAATGCAGATCACACCGGTTTGATTGTGCGTGTCTGAGCCCAGACTAGTGTAATTGCACTTGTTTGATCATATGTGCGAAAGGGTTAACATTGAATTAGATTATTAAATGCTGTAAAAATATTGTTCATTGTTAGCCCATGTAAACTAATGCTGTTTATTAATGTTAACAAATGGAACCTTATTGTAAAGCGGTACCGATATTTTACATAAATGTTGTAATAAAACAGAATAAATAATTTAATTAATTATAAAAGGTATATTTGCTATTTGGAACTATAAATGGAATAGTTACTTTCAAAAAGTGCTTTTCTTTTAGCTTCGACAAACTTCTGGTTCAAGCCCCACCCACATCCGATAAAATCCGAAAATTTTGCAATTGCAACAGATACAGATACATATACAGGTAATGGTTTTGCTGCACACAGAATGCAAGCTGCTCTCTAATACAAATGATAACCAGATTAAGCAAAGTAGGCACCAGACTAAGCAAAGTAGCCCATATGTCCTTTTCCCCAGCCACATCCTCCAGCTCATCCCGGGGGATCCCGAGGCACTCCCAGGCCAGCCGAGAGATATAATCTCTTCAGCGTGTTCTGAGTCTTCCCCTGGACCTCCTCCCAATTGGACATGCCCAAAACACCTCTGCAGGAAGGTGTCCAGGAGGCATCTTCATCAGATGCCTGAACCACCTCAACTGGCTCCTTTCAGTGCGGAGGAACAGCGGTTCTACTCCGAGCCCCTCTCAGATGTCAGAGCTTCGCACCCTATCATTAGGGTGAGCCTTCGTCTAACCTCTCGCCTGGGAAAAATTTGCCAAGGGAGACCCTACCAGGACAACACAGCACCAGACAACACAGCTCCCAGGATCAATGGTGATCCACGGAAGGCATACAATCAATATGAGATGCAACGAGTTATGGGAAATGTATTATGCTAATCCATTGAATGTGACCAGGAGTATGCAAAGATGCAAATTATAATTAATAGCAATTCACTTTTGTGAATTGGGCAAGATTGCTTTCATACCAATTGCAAACTGTACCGGTGTTTACATAAGCTGTCTCAGAGCACATTTTCATGCAGGGTGTGGTCCGCTGCTTCACATCTGAGTTCCATCTGGAACTCTGTTGATAAATGGACTCTGGTGCCCACCAGAAATTCTATTGTGAAACCACCCTAAAAGTTACACATCTACGTTTTGGTCAAAATATGAGGCAAGTTTTGAGGAATATGAATCTGAAATGGTAATCAAAATTCTGTCAACCACAACTTACAGTACTAACACCTTTTCATTTGCAATGAAGCCCCCATTATAGGCATTTTCATATACCACAATTATTTTCCACCCCCAAAAATTGCAACCCACCCTACTGGCAAAACCTGTGATATACCAGCTACACACATATTAAAACACTCTCACTCACATACAGGCAGAGACAGTTTCATGCTGAGAGATTTGGAGAGAGATGTCAGGTGCCATTAGATCAGGGCTCTCCCAGCAGGCCTGTCGTCTGGGTAAGGTAATCTGCCACAAACCTGATTGCTCACTTCAGCTGCTCAGTGCTGACCAAACGCTTCCTATTACAGCGAAAATCACCTTCACCCCTGGGGAGAAATGGTTGTCTGGGACAAAATTCACTCCCATCATCCTCTCTTACCCACTTAATTCCCTCTCACCATATTTAACTTCCTGTTAAGTATTATGTAAACATTACCTAATGTTGTAGATTAATGCTATTAGAAAATTATACAATTTATTAATGTGTTTTTCAGGTCGAAATATTAATAATATTAATCTTGCACAATGCAATTTGTCATTTGGTGCCTGTAACGCAGTTCAATGGAAAGGAGGAGGCGAGAACCGGCTTGGCAATATAAATAATATTTTAATGATAAATTAAAATATGACGGACATGTCCGTAAACAATCTCTCTCTCCTGCACCATCCTCCGCAGTCGGCCTTTATCCCTCTCGGAGGCTTGATTAGCCTGATTAGGGACCAGGTGTGTAGAAACCCATTCCTCCCTCGTTCTCTCAGGCTGGGGAGCCCCCAGCATGACGTACACCCCGCTTCTTCCCCTGGGGAGGGGCGTGCCTTCCGCCCCATCTGCCGGCAGGTCATCCCTGTCTACCTGGATGAGGGAGGGGACAAGGGGAGGGAAACAGAAATAATTAAATAGGGGGGGGGGGGTACTACCTGTAACAGTGTAACTGTAAATTTCAAAAGAGAGGGAAAAGGCCAACGCAGAGCGGCAGTGAGAGAGAGAGAGAGAGAGAGAGAGAGAGAGAGAGAGGAGAGAAAAAAAAACGTACTCGCAAGTTCTCCAATACGCAGTAGCTTGGTCCCTGGCCACTTCTCCACCCTCTAACGGACGACAGCCATGACTCCCCTGGCGGATGGAATGCCCCGCCACGTTCTTGGGGAACAGAAGGGAACAGAAGGGGTCTCCCACACCCCTGGCAGCAGTTCTCCCGCACCAGAAGGTCGACAGCGAGCCCCTCCCCGCTCGCGGTCTCAGACCCCAGAAGCTGGTAGGGGACTCCTCCGCCCCTGGCAGCGGCCCTGACCGCTCCAGGTGGTCAGTTAGGAGCCCCTTCTCCCCTCACGGTCGGCGGCCGTTCCTCCGTTTCCAGGCGGCCGGGCTCCTCGTCCATCGGCAGACGGCCACGGCTGCTCTGTTGGGGTGGACGATAGTGGCGAGAACTCTACTACGGCGTATCCCTCCTCCTTCCCGGTTTTACGCAGTGTAGCACAGTTCAATGGAAAGGAGGAGTCGAGAACCGGCTTTTAACGATAAACTAAAACAAAAGACACAAACACACACATGACGGACATGTACGTAAACGATCTCTCTCTCCCGCACCATCATCCGCAGTTGGCCTTTATCCCTCTCGGAGGCTTGATTAGCCTGATTAGGGACCGGGTGTGTAGAATCACGGCCCGGCCCCGCCCTCCGCGCTGCCACAGTGCCACTAGCACAGTTAGCTAAAGTTAAGTGTCTAACCCACTTCTAAAACAAATCAAATGTTTTTGTGAAATATTTGTGAATCAAATCTATATTTAAGTAATAAAAACTATTAACACTTGCCATGTTTTGTTGACATATCGCCAGCACTGATCACAACGTAAAGCATTTCAACAGTCTATTGCAGTTTGCCATTGTCTATTTGGAGGAAATACACTTTTAATCTTTTGTGGTGATTGAAATGTTTGAAAGCCCTGTTTAAATGTGTTTATACACATAAAACAATTTATAAATGAATATGTATTTTAAGACTTTCTTCAGGGGGCTCAATGCTCCCCATAATTTGCATCCTGGGCATAAAGGCTCAGTAAATATTTGCACATTACAGTTTTACTAGGGTTTCTGTATTCTGCAAAATAGTGTTACAATGTAAACAGCATACTCAGTCTTAATTAACATGTAAAATCTGTCTTAACTTGAGTAGAATATGAAATACTGCTAATCATGTAATGAGCTGTTTTCTCTGTGTCGTCCCAGCCCAGATATAAGCGAATCAAATGTATTCCTAACCCCCCTGAGAGTGATTCAGCTGGAATCTTGTGTGCGTTTGATGCATCTCTTAGCGGTTCTAAGGTCTGTCCACCTTCTCTAATAAAAACAACATCAATGAGGATTGTCATGCTTTCTTCCCTACTCTGTTTAGATATCATCTCTACCTATACTGTCCCTATGAACATCCCTATGAAATTTCAAAGAAGTTATTTAAAATAAAATAAAAAATACCCCATTTATAAGAGCAGCAAGTTTGGATTATTAATATAAACATTTACATGAATGTTGTTGTGTTTATAAAGATGACACTAGACAACCTGATGTGATGAGATTCTGACACAGCTCCACACTATTTAATCTAAACGTGCCATTTACATCGGAGTGAAGTGCAGTTCTTAATGTGATAATTTCAGAGGACAGATGCCATAGTGTGTGTGCTCAAATAATTCTGAATTTTAAACAGAGGCCAGTGTGTGCTTCAGGCTGCATTTGAATTTATGCAGATTGCTGTCAAAATGATATTACTCACATTTGAACTTATTTTTCAAGCGTCTATGCATGTCATGTACATACATGTCTCGTTAGGTAGCAGTGCAACCTGAAAGGTTAGCGTATAGCGTAAGAAATGCATTACACAAGACTACTGGGCTTGTATCGTTTAACACGGTGTGAAAGCATCAAGTAGAATCGGGTGAGTCAGTGACCCATAAGAACTCTGATATTATGGGGGAGGTTAGATTTATGGTAATGCTTTACAGATCCATTAGCATTGGGGGAGATATCAGTACTAATGACAGGAAGAACTAAAATATATCTGTGGGCTTAAAACTTGTAACACTGCATTTTGTGCTGTACTCGACCCTGGTATACTACTTAAAGCAGAATTCCCACCCACATATTTTTTCAGCACTCTATTATTTAGCTGCTTTAACATGTTTACAAATTATTAGACACAAATGTGCAAATGAAACATTTGATTGCCTGTGCAAATGTATTACTACTTGAATCACTGTTTCCATCAGTTTCTTCATTTGTGCTACTATGTGGTTAAAATTATGTCCTTGGTTTTTAAATGACAAACACTGGTAAATTGATGTTAAAAATCACACAGGTAATAAAATATAATTTGAAAATAAAATGATGCTATTTTCCTGAACTTTTGAAGTAAACATGTCTGCTTCAAACCGACAGTGGTTTTGAGGGACAACTTATATCTGGAGCCATTTATGTGTGCATGATTTCTCATTGGCATTAATTATCATACATTATGAAACTGCCAAAATCCTCTAATCATTACTGCCAAGCTGACAGCATTAATGTAAACAAAGGTCAAAGTTTTGAATTTCTTTCACAAAGACCTAGTACATATTCTTTCAAAGCTTTAGAACAGATCACAGAACCTCGTCTGGTGTAATTTAGAGAAAAAGCATGCAAATTTGACGACTTTTAGGGGATGGGTAATGTGTAACTATACAAACACAAATCAAGGGAGAACATTTGTTTCTCGTTCCCATGAGGCTAGTGTCTCTCGGTCCCTAATCAGACAGGTTTCGACAAACGCAGTTACTTTGTTGATAATGTAGGGTAATTAACGCAAATGACTGCTAATGGAGACTTTGCCTAGCAGATCTTATAGGACTGGCCCCTGGTGTGATTGTAATCATTCTTAATAGTGAAATGAAGGGCTATGCTTGTTCATGTGTTTTTCATCAGTACATGATGAGCTACCTTTAAGGCCCAAGATTGCAAGCAGTACATGTAATTTGGCATAATAAGGCTTTAACTTTGTGGTAAAAGTTTGCGAGAGCAGTGACTTCTCTTTGAGGGAACCACAGTCTTCAGTACCTCAGTAAAGCTAGGGGGGTTGTGGTTGTGTAATCAAGTGCTCTGAACAATGGCAACCTTATTTTTTCCAGTGTAGTCTACAAAAGCCTGAAATTACATTGTACTCAAGTTGACAGATTGTACACAGTCCCCCCGTTTTGGGAGAGACTTGATAGTTGTCACACTGGGAAAGTTTCATAAGGGCTATATATTAGTAGTCACACTAGCATGTATTCATGAAAAGGTCAACTACATAATAAATAAGTTCCCCTTCTGTCACTCACTTTCACTTTGTGTCAAATAGTGACATAGGGGTCGCTCTTGTAGTGCGCACAGGTTGTTTAGATCAGTTTTACTATCAGATATAATTAATAATTAATGTTTATTAATTATTAATTAATAATTAAATTAAATAATAGAATTTAATTCGTTAAATTCTATCCACGGGGCACCACTCTTTTACAAGAGAAAAATGATAGTAGGTGACTGATCAAGTCTCATAAAATTCTACCCTGAAGATTGAGTATCTTTTTGATAGATTGATAATCAAAATAATCAAAAAGGGGAAGAAGCTAATCAAATTATTGCCATACGAATCCCACAGTAATCTGGTTACAGTTGGTTTCTAACAACAACAATTTAACGATTCTGAAGTAATACGGGAGTTCTTGACGTGGCAGAGGCTGGCTTCAACACAATATTCAAACAAACAACTAGGAGTACTTATTATAATATAACAAGATTTATTATAATCAAACAGCAATGAACACTGCCAATACTAGATGAATATAATACAAAACATAAAATGGAAATCCTAACTAAATTGTGGAGCTATATGCTAGTGTGTGTGTGTGTGTGGATGTGTGTCTAGGTTCGGTAACAAAGACACAAAAATGGCGGACTAAACTCCATGTGTGGGCAAGTTTCAAAATGGAGGATCAGTTCCAAAATTGGGACCGAAGTTCCAAAATGGCGAACTGAATTCAAAATGGAAACTATTCTCCCAAAGGGAGGATTAGACCGAAAGGTGCGGAGCCAACGATCATTTGAAGGTGTGGGGAAAGAAAGATGGCTGGATCAGTTCCAGAACAATAGAGCTTTTACCACGTGTGGGTGGTAAATGAGCAGACACGCAAAGAACTGAACGAAACAGGCGGGAGAATTTGGAAAACACCAGCCTGATTCGACCAAACCGTGGTGCTGCTCGCTCTGTGAATTTCAGTGAGTGTGAGAGAGAGAGAGCGAACAAACAGGGGCTCATGCAATTTAACAGAGGATACACGCTGGTAACAGCGTGATTGAATCGTTAGTTCAGATCTCTCAATAAAATAACATTTCACCCAAAAATGACGATCTAATGAATCAACACAACAATCAGCGATTGTAGTTTAACATACAAATGTAAACAAAGACATAAACATTCAGCAATCAAATACATAGGATTTAGTTTTATAAGAAAGTCACAGTTTCTAAACTAAATCTGCCCAGATATCAAGCCTTTCTTGGGAAATCCTGTGTGATTTCAGCAGGGTTGTCTGTTTGAATTCCTGTTGCAATGAGCGGTCAGGAGAAAACGATCTGGATTTGATCCTCTGTCTTAGTACGCTCGTCAGCGAAAAGACGCGTCTCTGCGTTATTTCTCGGGTCCGGTGATGGAGAGAAATGCAGGCGATGGTCAACGTTGATAGAAAACGATTGAAAAGGGAATCTGGTCGCCTTTTCCGTATTCTAATCAAATTCACTGATGTTTCACAGTGAAAATGAAATTAACCGGTTGTAATACTACACGACTGGAACAAAGCTAAGTTAATCTTACTCTACCGTGGCCAAATGGTGAGGTTAGAAAAACGTGGTCTCTCTTTGTCCAGAAGGAGGATTCCTTTGTGTAGATGCGTCTCTTTAGAGCACAGCTCGTGCAGTTGTAGGCAGCGAAGCTTTAGCAGAGAGAGAGTGAAATCAAATCTGAGCGCTAGTTTTGTTAAGAAGATGACGTCATCGGTCATAGGCCGCTTTTGACCAATGACGTTTGAGATCGAGTCCATGGGCGGGACTTCCGTCCGGCTGTGAGGCATTCTGGGAAACCGAGTTCAATGTTTCACCTTTGATCATAGAACAAAGGGCCATGCTGTCTCTGCTGCCATTTTCAGTGGGGCAAGGCCCTACACTCTTGGGAGCCCGATCCACCTACAGATCTTTGAGAAAAGGCCAATGAAAATTTGGCGAATTGGTGAGTTGAATTTGCATGCCACTCCCCCCGACATACAGTATAAAAGGAAGATGGGTATGTGGATTTATTCAGAGTTTTGCTTCGGAGCCGAGCGGTCTTATTACAGCCAGCTGAATACCACTGCCGTTTCCCATTCACCTGTCACTTCAAGAGCATTCGGCTGTTGGATATAAGGCACATTCCAGCGATTCTCTCTCCACTCTGCACTCTGCTGCAGATTACACACTTGGAGCCAAATGAGATGTTGATTGCTGCATCGGAGGGCACCTTGGTGATGTCAGACGCTGAGGACTCAACAGGGCTGCCGCCTCCGGGTGTGGCAGCCCAGTCTGAGGGTGACGTGGAGCTGACCGCCATGCTTTCTCCAGACGGAGATCGCGGTCCTCCTTCAGAAGTACATGATAGTGCCTGTCCTTCCAGCTGAGGTGAGACAGGGGTTTTACAGCCCTTATTTAATTGTTCCCAAGAAGGGCGGTGGGCTGCGGCCAATCTTGTACCTGCGAATTCTGAACCAGGCCTTGCACAGAATGCCGTTCAAGATGCTGACGAAGAAGCACATTTTGATGTGCATCTTGCATCAAGATTGGTTTGCGGCGGTAGACCTGAAGGAGACTTCCACGTCTCGATTTTGCCTCGACACAGACCCTTCCTACAGTTTGAGTTCGACTGCTGAGTGTATCAGTACAAGGTCCTCTCCTTCGGCTTGCCCCTGTCCCCTCATGTCTTCATGAAGGTCGCAGAGGCAGCCTTTCCCAATTAAGGGAAGTGGGCATCCGCTTACTGAACTACCTCGATGACTGGCTGATTCTAGCACACTCTCGAGAGTTAATGCGCACACACCTGGATAAGTTCAGGCAGTCCAGCACTGACTGCGTGTGCTCGTTTGTGAGGTGCGCTATTATTGACACCTAGTCTAACATGCCGAGAAAAGAGATGCTCTGATCCGGGGAGAGCTTGCTCTTTTCCCAGTTGACCCGAAACCCTAGACGGCTGAGGTGGGTGAGCACCTGGTGGGTCCACTGCATGCTCTGGTATGGCCTGACGGGAGCTCTTCTCGGTACAGACGCACTGGCACACAGCTGGTCCTGAGGGCTATGCAAGTATGCACTCCCCCCAGTGAGCCTACTTGCACAGGTTCTGTGCAAAGTCAGGGAGGACGAGAAGCAGATCACCCTTGTGGCTCTGTACTGACCCACTCAGACCTGGTTCTCGGACCTCACGCTCCTTGCGACAGCTCCTCCCTGGCAAGTTCCCCTGAGGAAGTACCTTCTTTCTCAGGGATGGGCCATCCTCTTGCACCCATGCCCAGACCTCTGGAAACTCCATGTCTGGTCCCTGGACGGGACACGGCTGGCCCTCCAAGGGTAGGTGAAGCTGTGGGCCCATATTTTACGTATCTGCCACATTCATACCCTCCCCCCCAAGAAGGGCAGGGTGTGGCCTCCGCTGGGTCTTTTCCCCCTGAAAGAATAGGAACTTATGGAGAAAAGGCCACGGCTGGCTCTCCCATGTTAGACACGTCTCCTTCCCCCACCTCAGGATTATGGGGAAGCACCTGACATTTTAGGACATCTGGGGAGGCTCCCTGCAGCCCAAATGCATCTATTCTTATGCTCATAACAGCTTGCCTACACCTGCTTCGGCAGTTCACGTGACCATTCAGCCATTGTGGCGTTTCCTATAGGGACCCCTAGTGTCACTAGTCGACACAACATCGAAGTGCAAAACATGACTGAATATGCATTCCGATCTCCTTTTTATACCCGTAATTCGCCAACTTCTCATTGGCCTTTTCTCAAAGATCTGAAGGTGGATCAGGCTCCCAAGAGCGACCCGTAGTGTTATAACAGTTATCACAGTTATGTTTTTAAGTTATGTTTTTCAATTTATTAATTTCAATATTTGTTAGCAAATACAATGGTTTGATCTTATGGTAAACCTTTTACATTTTTGTTGTTTCATTAATTGGATGGGATTTATATTATTATAATTTTTTTTTGTTACTGTTTGAATATAGCTAAAATTCAATAATAGGCTGTTTATTGCCTGGTTCAATTGCGACAACTCATCCAATACAGTGTCAAAACATACCCTACAATTAGTCAACTTTTTTTCACTGAACTGTATATTTTTTTTCCTGGGCAAAGACGGTTGAAAAGTTACAAAGTTTTTTTTAGCTGCGACTATAATATGTGTGTATGTGCATATACTATTATATATAACTATTCAAAAATTTACTTTGAAAAATGTACATACACTGAGAACTGAGTGCCTCAGTTTCCCCTAAAACAAAATTTTTTGCTGCTGTTAATGAGGTTTTATTTACTTGTTCAGTAACCGATTTTGTGTTATCTGTTAAGGTTTGCACCTTTTTTCTCTGGTTTTGCTAGATTCTATGAGACTTTACTTTTGTTTCCCTCTTCAGCTTAAGCTTTTTGCACAACATTCTTTACCAAATGTTTAAAAATAATATAACCTCTAATTAGAGTCACCTCTTCCCTTTTAATTTCCTCATGAAACTATGAGAGAGAGAACTAAGGTTGAGCCAAGAGTGGCCTGTCGCAATCCAGTCGTCGAAACGATGTACCTGGCAAAGTATGAGTGCAGAGATCAGGGTAGTGAATCATGCTGATAATGCAGTTGGGTTTTTGTGGAGGCTGAACCTTAACTGGAATGCTATCTTTGAGTTTCTCAATATAGAAACACACAAGTAGCAGTTTCACCTCTATCTGTTTCTCCTTTTACCTCATTTGAGGACAGCGGTATAAAAGTACAATGATTGCAAAAGAAGAACTGGAGGGAGGGTTAGGGAGGTTTGCTTAATAAACTGTCTCTGAGAGACATGATACATGTGGTTATGACAATATTGTGGTAAATGTTTTAAAGTAAACGGTGGAAACTCAGGGAACGCAGTTTCACAACAGGTAATTAACAACAGCAATAGACTTATTGAGTTATCAAACAGGCATTTACCAATCAGTGGAATTTAGAGGTACTTTTCTAAAGCATAGTGAGCTGCCCACAGAGGCAGCATTTTAATGCTTCATGCTACAAAGGCAGGAAGGCAACATTTATGATACCTCCAAAGATAAAATGATGACAAAATATACAAATTAATAATATAATTAGGCTTCCAATTGCATACAGTATATCCTTTATGGAGAAGGTAGTTGCAGAATATATTTTAGTCTTGACAACTCTTAGAAAGATTTAGAATTTTAATGTGGGTATGACATATTGATAGGCAGGGTTTGGAGGGTTACTTTTTAAATGTATTCCACTACAGATTACAGAATACAAAAACATGCAGGTTAAGTGAATTGGAGACTCTAAATTGCCCTGTATGTGTGAGAGTCCCTCAGGAAGGGCATCCGGGGTAAACCTGTGTAAAATCAAATATATATGTGTGAAGCAGGACAAAACACTAGGAGCAATGTATTCTAAATACTTTTGATTACTTCTTCAGCACTGGTAGATTTTTAAATTGTTTTGACTATAAAAAATCTGCCAGTACAGTAGACAAAATACACATGTTAAAAATACATTTTATGAAAAACTTAAATATCTTATGCAGTGCTGTTTCTAAAATAAGATAAATCAAATGAATCTTGTTTTAATGATTTTTAGATATTTTTACTGGAAAACGATACAAAACATTGTTATCAAGAATAAGTTTTTTTCTCTGATATCAAAGATCTAACTAGAAAAAAAGAAATTATGATCCAACGTGAATTTTCCTGATAAAAAAAAAATATGATCATGCCTGGCAATATGTGCATGTAAAATGTCTAGAAATAGCATTTTAGCTTAGTGTAAAAGTTGACAATTTTCACAAGGTTTATTTATATTTCTTCTGCTCCAAACTTACTTCAAACTTGCTTCTCTGTCTGCTCGTAGAAATGTAACACATCATAAGAAAGTGTTTCACCACAATTCAAATGCACTTTGGATCGCATCATTTATATGGATTAATGTTTTCCATCTGAAAGGAAAAAAATATTAAATGAAACAAATGACAATAAAATGCAAAGTAATCCCTTCAGTAATCAAAATACTTTTTGAATGTAACTGTATTCTAAATACCAATGATATAAATTGTAACTGTAGTGGAATACAGTTATTTATATTTTGTATTTTAAATGCGTAATCCCGTTACATGTATTTTGTTACTCCCCAACCCTGTTGATAAGAAATTGTTCTTGGCAGACTAGATCTGCTATGCTGCTGCCATGCATGTAGGAAGACTTGCTACTGCTAGAACATATACATACACTCACCTAAAGGATTATTAGGAACACCATACTAATACTGTGTTTGACCCCCTTTCGCCTTCAGAACTGCCTTAATTCTACGTGGCATTGATTCAACAAGGTGCTGAAAGCATTCTTTAGAAATGTTGGCCCATATTGATAGGATAGCATCTTGCAGTTGATGGAGATTTGTGGGATGCACATCCAGGGCACGAAGCTCCCGTTCCACCACATCCCAAAGATGCTCTATTGGGTTGAGATCTTGTGACTGTGGGGGCCATTTTAGTACAGTGAACTCATTGTCATGTTCAAGAAACCAATTTGAAATGATTCGAGCTTTGTGACATGGTGCATTATCCTGCTGGAAGTAGCCATCAGAGGATGGGTACATGGTGGCCATAAAGGGATGGACATGGTCAGAAACAATGCTCAGGTAGGCCGTGGCATTTAAACGATGCCCAATTGGCACTAAGGGGCCTAAAGTGTGCCAAGAAAACATCCCTCCACACCATTACACCACCACCACCAGCCTGCACAGTGGTAACAAGGCATGATGGACCCATGTTCTCATTCTGTTTACGCCAAATTCTGACTCTACCATCTGAATGTCTCAACAGAAATCGAGACTCATCAGACCAGGCAACATTTATCTAGTCTTCAACTGTCCAATTTTGGTGGGCTCTTGCAAATTGTAGCCTCTCTTTCCTATTTGTAGTGGAGATGAGTGGTACCCGGTGGGGTCTTCTGCTGTTGTAGTCCATCCGCCTCAAGGTTGTGCGTGCTGTGGCTTCACAAATGCTTTGCTGCATACCTCGGTTGTAACGAGTGGTTATTTCAGTCAAAGTTGCTCTTCTATCAGCTTGAATCAGTCGGCCCATTCTCCTCTGACCTCTAGCATCAACAAGGCATTTTCGCCCACAGGACTGCCGCATACTGGATGTTTTTCCCTTTTCACACCATTCTTTGTAAACCCTAGAAATGGTTGTGCGTGAAAATCCCAGTAACTGAGCAGATTGTGAAATACTCAGACCGGCCCGTCTGGCACCAACAACCATGCCACGCTCAAAATTGCTTAAATCGCCTTTCTTTCCCATTCTGACATTCAGTTTGGAGTTCAGGAGATTGTCTTGACCAGGACCACACCCCTAAATGCATTGAAGCAACTGCCATGTGATTGGTTGATTAGATAATTGCATTAATGAGAAATTGAACAGGTGTTCCTAATAATCCTTTAGGTGAGTGTATACATGCTGAGTTAAGCATGTTAACATGCTGCTGCACAATTAGACAAGTGAAGCTGGGGAGGAGGAGTGTTTCTGAGAAAACTCTTGCAGTGTGTTGCAGTGATACCGGCCTTTCACCAAAACCCTGGCCCCAAAATGTTCTTGCAAAAAATGAACAGTGAACTGGATATTCACCTCATGCTGTACACCAAGAAGCAAAAATATGCCACTTGAACAAATAAAGCTTCCTAGTTGATGGAGCTCAAGCATTCAGAATGTATCAACCACAGCTGGGGATAATCCATCATTTAAAAGAGAACCCCATTGAGGGGCCATACCCATAACTTCCTCAAGCCTGGCTGGATCTGCAACATGTCTGTTCTGACTGGAATCTCCCAAGGCATTTCCTCCAGGAGAGAGACCAGAATTGAAAACCATACTTGAGATGGCCAAAACGGCACCACTAACAGAAGCTGAACCCGATCCTCCCGAACTCTCTGCAGAATTGCATGCAGCAGACTGATCAATGGGAACTCGTAAAGGCACGTTGTCGGTCACTGATGTTCCTATGCATCAATGCCCAGCAGTGCGGGGGGCAAGAGGGGAAACCAGAGGAGAAACCAGAGGGGAGATTGTGACATCTTGCTCGAAGCAAACAGGTCCACTTCCGCTCTCCTGAACCTTTTCCAGATTTGTTCTATAATCTGAGGATGTAAAATCGACTCTCCAAGCATGAAGCCCTGTATGGACAGGAGATCTGCTCCCAAATTCAACCAACCTGGGACATGTATGGCTTGTAGAGACAGCACATTGTCCCATACCCACAGAAGAATGCGACCTGCCAGTCTCAGCATGGCATGTGAATGCACTCCTCCCTGGTGATTGATGTAGGACACCACTGTCCTGTTGTCCAAATGGATGAGGACATGGCTGCCCTGAATCTCCAGGAGGACAATCTTTAACACCAGCAGCACCATGAACATTTCCAGACAGTTTATGTGCCAATATTGCTACTGGTGCCTCCAAACCCCGTAGGCTGGATGACCCTTGTATACAGTGCCCCAACCTGTGGAGGAGGCATATGTCGATATAACTTTGCAGCTACGCACCTGTCCCAACGGAATGCCGACATCAAATGGCGGGTCCGTTTCCATGGTAACAGAGTTCGGTAGCACCAACGTGTCACTTTGAAGAGACAGAAGGCATGCATCAGTGGATGCAGTCCCTTTGTGGTGTTCATTCAGCACTGAAAAGGTCTTGCATGCAAAACTCCCAGGGGAATGACAGCAGAAGTCATGATCATGAGCCCCAAACACCTGTGAATTGTTCTCGCTGGGAGAACATGTCCCACTCTGAACATTGCTAAACACTGGCAAAATGACAGAACGGGGAACTGATGACAGACGTACCTGCATCACTCGCAAATCCATCTCCACCCCTAGAAACAGAGTATGTTGCTCTGGCGACAGGACACTCTTGTCTAGGTTACACACAGCCCTAGATCAAATGGTTGAGAATGACATTTCGATGTTGGGCAGCCAAAGACTCCAAGTGGGAAAACACCAACCAATTGTCGAAATAATTTAAACGTAGATGCCTTGAAGCCTGAAGGAAATGCCCTAAAGCTGCTGCCAAGCCAACAGATAGTCAGATAGAGGGATTAATGCATGGCTCTTGCTTGTAGCGCAACCTTTAACCACTAGATGGCACGCTTGGCTTACTTTTGGCGACTGCCCCAGAACCAGTGGCACAGCAGAGTGATGCCATTGCTTCTCCAATACTGTGGCTGGATTTAGGAAATTTGATAATGTTTTTGCATTTATTGTATTTAGGCATACATTATGGGAATGGCAATTGTAAAAAATTAGAAAAAAACATAGAACTGAGAAGAATGTGCAAATAGGGAGGGGAATTGAGAGCTTGCAGGCTCGCAACAATGGCCCCAGCATTCTTATGGGGGGACAACGTGTGGTGTTTATTTTTGTGTGTTTTGTGTCCACTTGTGCATGATGTACACAAATTCTGTTATGCATATTTCAAGACATTTTTTAATGTTTGCTCCCCAGCAAGCTGCGGGGGAAAACTGAACCATATTCTGGTCGTCGGACGTTTGATGCGCGTACATCGGCAAACTCATAACAATACTGACCGAAGGGCAAAACAGGAGAAAATGGATACATTTATTCAGTCAAGTTTCGTTCACTGAATGGGGGCTCATCCTTCGTTTCATAGCAAGCCTGTAGGCTCGTGCGTAGACCTAATTATATCATACATTGAGTTATATTACACATGCCCCGAGACCCTTGGTCAGAGGCAGAGGCCAAACTCAAGCTGAAAATATTCAATGCTCGTTCACCAGCGTAAAATTTGCTAAACTGGTGTACTGAAAAACAGGTTAGGCACTAAACTGAGGGATATCCCAGGATATAATGGGGGAACAAAGTGTAGTGCATGGATAGCGTGAAACACCTTTGTGAACAAAATAATTGCCCTGACCAACTTGTTCCCCAGTGCAAGCCACGGGAGAAAACACAAGAGAAATTCCAAACGGAGCCAATATTATCTCAGTCGTTCCTTAACGCGATGCGCTTGGTTGGAATGCAAAACCATCATGTTTAAATCCAACAGCTGACTGAAAAGAGTGACATCCATGCCACCACCGAGAAATCGAGCAGAGATAGCAGTGCACATCTCTTGTCTCACCAGAATGCTCGCGTGGTCCACAAACGAGCGAAAGATAAAAGAAACTAGTTAAAATACCACACATCTCCTGATAGGATCCCGAAAGATTAATGGCACTGACGAAGCACTCCACGCATTGGATTTTTCTCTTATTACAGCCCCCTCGTTCTGTAGCCGGCCTCACCAACCCATGCATGATCCCCACCACCACAAGCAGTGCACTTTGAACAGGAAGGGGAGAAAGAGAAAGGCAGTGGGTGCTCCTCCATTGCCTAATTCATTTGCATTGTTACAGAACAACACAGAAAAAGACAATAGAGACAAATGGGCCAATTTGGTCCTTACCTCCCAACAACAAATTCTCTCATACAGCATTTTTTAATGGCGATGGCTCAAGACGACTCTTTCACACACTTTGTTTGCCAGAAAATGGCTGCCAAGCTAGGCCTCAGAGCATGTCCGATAAGACTTGTGCCTACGCTCAGGGGGAGGGTGACAAACACGAGGAAGAACCCGATGTTCGTTCACACTCCATACTTCTCAGACATAATGCCGAAATCCCAAACAGCTTCTGCACATGGAGCTCCAAATCTGGAGGCTGTGGAACTGGAACATTGGGGATAAAGCCTCGTGGTTAGAAATTGCAAGACTCAAAAAGTGCAGCTGTCCCCTTCGGACCATTGTAATGTTTGGAATAAAACACATTGTAATTGTACTGAAATGTATGGTGTATAAATGACGTCCTTACGTGTTCACCACTCAAAAGGGAGGATTGATAATCTATGAAGCCATGCGAGGAAAAAGGAAGAACTTGTGCCTGCGTTTTAAACCCACACTAGTTTAAAAAGCACACTAGTTTATTGCCGCAAGAGGAAACGGGAAGATCCTGCGCGTGCATGACATCTCCTGCGCGTGCAATCCAAGATCTTGCACTTGAGGACATGCCTGACAGCACGCGCAAGACAATTCCCCAAAGTCTCCTGCTCTATTTAATCTCATCTGTTGCTTTTGCTCGCTCAAACGGTGACTCACATGCAGCGAGACCGTTGGTGAAGCCATGTCTAAAGGTGAAGCTGATCTTGTTATGAATCTTCTTATAACAGGCATCCAATCACAATAGATTTCTAGAAATGGGAAACATATCTGCCATTAATTTAGAAGGAAATCAATTTATTGTCTGTCAGTTTGCTAATGACACTCTTTTTAAAAAAAATAATTAAAAAACAATTAACAGCAAATACCCCTAGCACTTATATTTTGAGAAATTAAGCTTTTGAGAAAATCTTAATAAACATGAGTTATTGGCCATCCATGATCATCCTAATAGAAAATTGTATAATATCCCAGTTAAAAACAAAGTTAAATATTTAGGTATCTGAATATAAGTCAGTGGATAATATAGAAACATTTTATTTTGAAAAATTAAATTAATTAATGCTTGGCTGCGGAGTGACAACGATTTTCAGAAGAATTCTATTGACAAAAGTAGAGAGTCTTTCTAGATTCATTTATCTGTGTTTCTCACTAGCAGCTTCTGCTAAAAAGATAAAAGCAATAAATAAATAGGATTTTGATTTTATATGTAAAAGGAAAGTCATTATATATGTAAAAGTGATATGATTAAAGATTATGAGATGGAGGTCTTCAGGCGATTGACTTTGACATTCTGAATGGGGCTATCAAGCTTAAATGGTTACAATCATTTTTTAATAATTAGTCTTCATTCTGTTTGAGATTCCTTCAACTGTATTTAAAAAATGTGGTAGCATAAGTTTTCTGTTACAGTGTGTCTTTGACAAAACGTTCTGCTTTTCACCAACAAGAACTATTATATTGGAAATTGATTTTCAAACACAATTTAAGCCCACATAACATGTCAATCTGGAATAACAGATGTATAACAGTGATCAGAAAATCTTTGTTTATTGATGAGTGGTGGCAGAAAGGCTTATGGGCAGTGATACATGTTATGGATAACTTTGGGAATGTAATGAGTCTCAATAATTTTAAATAAAAAGTTGCTCCCCTAAAGTGTATGCTAAAATTATTAAAAGTATCCCTTTGTCGATGATTAAATTAGTTAAGGAACAGTTAAAATATTCAGTGGTAAAACCTAAATTGCATGATCTCATGATAGAAAATGTAAACTTTGCAGATAAAAAAAACAGATTTTTGAGAGAAGGTTTACTACAACGTTTTCCATGTCCTGTAAAGAGATCTTACATTTTTCATCATTTGGAGAAGAAAGAAGTGAGTGAAATTAGAACCAATTTCTTTTCATTTTTCGTTGCCCATTAATGTAAAGAGGTGTATTTGTATTGGTATATTTGTTAGAGTATTGTGTCATTAGCCTAGCAACATGCAATTATTAAAATCTATAGAAATCAATAGCAAGTCAAAAATTGCTGCCAATTTAGATCACCAAATCGGTCAATGTTGTGTTTCCATGATGGTTAGGATGTTACCTATGTAGGCAGGTTTTGGAACAAGGTTGCTGACAGTGTGCTTTGTGTTGTTCATTTCATGGATCAAGCACTTGTGACATTGCCTGAAATAAGGAATAGACGAATTGTTGAGTCAGATTAGAAAATATCAAAATAGAAGGACAGGGAAGTGCTGCGGTTACAAGTTTGATTCAATTTATTTATTTGAACAGACCATCTGGAGTAATCTCAACATGTGACTCCACATTCTAGTTCTGCCACACTCCAGCTGGTGAACTTCTTTTGACTGGTTTAGATGAAAATATGGCCCACCGTGCTGTAAATCAGCTATGCTGTTTTATCTTACCATGCGAAGGGGATGTGTATAATAAAATTTTAACTGAAATTTTGCATGTACATTTCCAAGTGTGAAAAGTCAGTCTCTTTGACACATGTCGTCTATGAGGCGGTGGCTGGCTTTTCCCCCTTTTTCTTTGAATACAAGCAATGTGAGCTTTGAATGGCATGAATGAAAGTTTACAAGCATTCTCTAAAGAAATGTTATAATTCAAACAGTTATTTTTGTATATTCATTTTTTAATGTTTGGTAAGAGAGATGATGCATTGTACATTATTAAACCCATCCTCACTGTTGTGTGTAGATGGTACATTTATACAAATCTTTGTTTTACCATCAGTCGCATTATGATTTCTTCCATAAGAGAATACATTTGCGTATGGGTATTGCTCAACACGAGCAGGTGGAGGTCTAGCCAGGGCACACTGCCACGTTGACCCCCAGTAGGGATTAACATTGCACTTGCTTTACAGGAAATGGATGGGGGAGAATTTAAAATGTGAATGGGGAGATGAGGGGAGCTCCTGTGAATGTGGGTGACTCCGGAAGCAAAGGGAAACCCTTGGATTAAGCTCCATCTGCTCCTGGTTAAACTCATTCCTTGCTGGAACCGCTACTAACTTTACTAACTTTATTGACTTCCAGCTATGAGGGAACTGGATGTCATGAACCCATTGGAGGAAAAGTCTCAAATAATATCTCAATTGTTTCTTTAATATCTCTATTGTTTCTCCTAGACAGCAATGAGATTAAAACAGATATCTTATGCTTAAGTCTCTTGCTTCTCAGATGTTTCTCTTGAGAAAATGATTGCTCGAGGGCCGTAGCGCTGCCCTAAGCAATGTTTGTCAAGGCAATATAATACATTTTACTTTTGTAAAATATTTGTAAAATTAGGGCTGGGTTTAGACACAGAGTTTTAGATTCAATTTGATTGGATTAGGGGTGGGTGATATGATATCATTGTACATCATGATAACTATATTGTGATATATATCATTATTTTAAAAAAAAAAATCTATAAAGATTGGTTTATATATTAAATAACCATATTGTAATGCCTATTTCTGAATAATCTAGCCATTTAATTAAGCACTTTATAAATGAAAAAGACTTCCCCTTATATAATTATCTCTTTATTTGGAACTTGACAAGCATAGTCAGAGTAAAAAAACAAACAAACAAAAAATCCATTAGGTTTTAAATCAACCTTAACATAATGCTAGAATTTTACAATATGCCACATTTCAGTCTGATGTTGACTAGAAATGTGTTATTATTATTTTTATTTTAAACTTTCCTCAAGAAACTTGACATCTTTTGAAAGCAATTCAACAATGGAAATAATCCATAAGTAAAAATGTATAAATAAAAAAATATATATATTTATTATATAAAACACTTAATTTAGCTCTAAATTATTTAAGTGATCACTGTGGAGAATGTTTGAACTTTGTGCTGTGATAGAGAGAAACCGGAATGAGTTGCGTGATTTTGCTTTAAGCTCTCCTGTCTGTTGAGCACAAAGGTGAAGCCTGGACTCACGTGCACTTTCATGCTTCAGATATAGCATGCGTGACAATCAGCTTGTTTAATTACAATGTGAGATGAATGTCATTGAATTTGCTTCGGTTGCCCGAATTTTCACTTGGGTGGCCACCCAAAAAATTGTCAGCAGACAGCCTACCAGAAAAACCCTGTTTCTTCGATTCTCTCAGTTTCAACTGAAGCCGCTCCATCTTCCTCGCCGCATACATGTGATGTGAATAAAATTATGTGGACATTTCATGTCAAGCGGTGGCGACATTGCGTAACTGCGATGATAATCAGATGATAATCCAAAATTTCTACCGGTTTATCATGTACAGTATACCGGTATATCACCCACCCCGATATGGATATATTTCAGTTATAATGACCACTTTGCTTACATATTAAATAAATTATATCTTAGATAATGCTTCTAATCATAAAGGGAACCATCCACCTATGTACGTTATGAAAATATAAAACAAAATGTAACTTATTATATTTTATTAGTTTTACAAAACATTTTAACATTTTAAAAATTAACAAAGCGTCTAGGTTACTATTGTAACCCCCGTTCCCTGATGGAGGGAACGAGATGTTATGTCGAATGAAGCAACACTTTCTTGAAGGCCTCGGTTACCTCTGAACTTGAGAAATGGCCAATGAGAAATTGGCAGACAGAATTTGCGTATCTCTCCTCCGGACAAAAGGGTATAAGGGAGGGAATCGTTTGTCCATTTGGGTTTTGCACTGAGATGCCGAGACTGAAGTTCAGCCATTGCAGTGGCTTGGTACAGCGTTGTGGCCAGGGGGACACAACGTCTCATTTCCTCCATCAGGGAACAGGGGTTACAATAGTAAACTAGATGTTCCCCGTCTGTCGCTCACTCGACGTTGTGTGAATGAAGCGACACTAGGGGTCCCTATTCAATCACGCCATGCGCTGAACCGTGTACATGAACTGCTGACGCAGGTGCGGGCAAAAGCAGCAGGGGGGGGGGGGGGGGGGTTGGGTTTGCAAGTGACGTGCCAAACATGGGAGCAGGCCGTCAACTGAAATTGATTGTCGGTCTTATCCGATTTACTTAACCAATGTATTTGTTTTAATTGGTTATTTTGCTGTAGTAGCCTGGATGGCTCTTTGAAATAAATGAAAAATTTTTTGTAAAGTGATATGGAACCATTAGGTGATCAAGACCTGGAACTACTTCACAGCTGTGTGTTTACAGGAAAATAATTGCACAACTTAGAATGTCTGTCAATTAATCAGATTCTAGCATTTAACAAACCTGTGGTATAAGATAATATATTGCATATAATATGTTTTATTGCATGTTTGTATGTTATGTTTACATGCATAATTTTTCTTATAGTATTTAGATTGATATGTTTGATTTGGAAACTCACATTTATTTGCAAAATGCAAGTGATTTCCTCTCATTGTAGTAGAGGGTTGCGCATAAAGTATAAGAGTGATCTTGGGATTTAATCAAATGAAATGAAGATTGTGATGCATCGGAAAATATGTTTTTACCCAGTCCAGTTGAAAATGACGTACACTCCAATGAGATGAAGACTCCAATCATTTCAGTTGCCTAATAAATCTTTTTTATTTTACATGGAACATGCCACCTCAAGGGAGCCACCATGTTGAGATCACTCGATCAGCCGAATACTTCTTTCTTTATCTCAGTAACCACCCTATTATCAGACACTTAACCTCACATAATACATTAAACATGGCTGACTGCAAATAGCACATACTACAATTGCATTGGTAACTGAAAAATATTGCTTTTACGTGATGCTACATCCACGCTGCTAGGGGTTACCATAATGTCTATAAAGTACATTTGTCATATCTGCTTAAACATAAACAATCATTAACATAAACATAACAAAATACATCATGAAACAATAAAATACAAACAATAAAAATACATCATGTACAAAAATGACTGAGTGATGGAACCTGGACAAAGTTTAAGATTTGCTGTCTTAAGATCCTTCTAGATATAAAACCTTTGTTTACTATGTTACACCCTTGCTGTCAAATAATATTTACAAATTCCATGAATAAATATATCTCTGGATTGGAATTTTGCTCATAAAATGTTGGAATTTAATTTGTCAACAGGATAATGTTGTTCTCTATTCATATTTGAACCACTGCCTGTTACTAACTATCTCAAGTTGGACGGTACCCTGTAACAGTCTAATAACGCTGTTACTCTTCACTCTGATCTGAAACTCATGGCCCATGAGTCCCAGCATGAAATTGTGGGTGCTTTCCCATTCTGCAAACATCATCCAATCAACCACTTCACACATTCTATAATCACACTTTTGGAAGTAGTTTTTTATTTTTCATCTTCTTTATGTTGTATCTGGATGTCTTGCAAAGCTCCTACAGAAAAAGTATTAGTTCACTCCAATCAGGTATTTCAGATATCAGATGCCACATGTATCATTATCACTATACATAATAACAGTCTGATGCTGATAAAGGTAAAATGCAGTACATTTCTGGCTATAGCCTGCAGATATAGTCTGGGTACATGTCATTTCAATTGCTCTGTGGGATGTCTCTCTTTAGCCAAAGCAGTTGTAAAACCAAAGGAGAGTGCTATCAAATGAGCCTGACAGGGGCCTGATAAAAACAATTTTTGGTCGAGAGAAAAACAGAGCCTTGGCTAAGCTCACATGACTAATACAGGCCTGTATTACCGCTGCTACCCTTGGCAGATGCATCACTCGTGTTCACATAGGCAATGGACCTCAGAAAGAGCACCAGAAATGTCTGCCAAACTGCTCACAGCTCAGTTTAGGGAAAGCAGTCCAACACTACATTGAAACACATTTCTTCCCACTGGGCTGTTACGCAGGACCTGAAGTTATGTCAACTTTCGGCAGACTTTATAGAAATAAGTAAGATCACAGAAAACTCTGCCACTAATATCTCTGGACAAAATTTCCTCAAACATCCGGTGTTTTCATAGGACTTTATTTTGGGGTCCACAACCTCCTTCCAGTAATGACCTTGACTCCTATGAACTAAGAGAGCGAAAATTTACATTTGCATTTGGCAGAAGCTTTTATCCAAAGCGACTTACAGTGCACTTATTACAGGGACAATACCCCTGGAGCAACCTGGAGTTAAGTGTCTTGCTCAAGGACACAATAGTGGTGGCTGTGGGTATCAAACCAGCGACCATCTGATTACCACTTATGTGCTTTAGCCCACTACACCACCACTACATAACCACTTTGTTAACTTAACAAGCACAAGTATTTGATTATCATCTGAGAAATAATAATTCAAAATGGTCCAAAACATATGTTATATAATTTCCAGACAAAAATCATAATGCATTAGTCATGGTTCAAGTTCACAGTGATAAAACAATATGTAGTGTAGACTAGGTTTGGCTATTCTTTAGTTTGTTTTTCAGAACAATTGAACAGATTCGGTCGCTAAGACTGTACTTGATGGAAAATATAGCCGCTCTTTTTTAACCATTTCACCAGTTGCATTACAGGCTTTTAAGATCTGCAAGTATTCCCTCTAGAATTCATTAATAATTTAATCATGGTATCGGCGCCTCTCCTGTATGAACATCTTGCTTTAGGTACTTTTATTCCTTGTAATAAAACATTGATGTGGTATCCTCTATATATTCAAGTTCAGGCATCAATATTTCCTTCTTTAAATACTTAATGCACAGCCTACTTCATATCTTTCAAGTTTTAAGCATGAAGAGCACAAAAGTCGAAGGCTCAGATGTCTAACTCACTGAAATACTTTTTTAATGCTAACGATCAGATATCAGGTATAATCCTATGTATAATCGTACTGTATATCTGGTGCAACAATAGCCCCTTCACCTGCAGAACGAGGATTCACATTGAAGTGATCTGGTTCTGGAGCTATTTGGCAGCATGTTTGTAGTTGTGTCCTGTGGCATTCAACATGACTGGCTAAATACATGTAGATTTTTTCTGACAATAGTCCACCATTCAGAAAAACAAAGCACCCTCATAGGGGTCTCACCCTTAGCAAGCCATTTCATTTCTGTATGTGAGAACAGTCTTAACTGGGGTTGTTGATTTTGGTCACAGTGTGGAAATGTATGATGTTAAATATTTTTGTGGCACGGTGGAGGGCGGGACCGGGGCGTGATTATGCACGCCCGGTCCCGTATTAGGCTAATTAAGCCGTCAAGAGGGATAAAGGCCACTCGCGGACTGCGATGCAAGAGAGAGAAAGATCGTTCACGGACACGTCCGTCGTCTTATGTGTTTGTCTTTTGAGTTTTACATTAAAACTTTAGTTTATATGTCAAGCCGGTTTCTCACCTCTTCCTTGCCTGTGAGAATGAACTGTGTTACAATTTTTTAATTGACATGAATCATTTTATGTATATACTGTAATGGTTTGCCTAGAACCTCATAGGTGGAATGGTTGTGTGTTACATTGTTTTTAACACAGGTAAGAGATGTTCTAAAGGCACACATTTACCTTTTGCAGTTTTGCAGGCAAAAAACAAATGTATGGCCTTGAGTGGCTTAATGCTTTTATACAATGGCAACAACATTAATATGATAAAATACACCAATGTACAAGAAATAATTAAATTTATTAATAAAAAGAATTACAATGAACAATTCCTCTGCCAAGTTTTATTGTTCATTAGTCTATAATGTAGGCAGTTTATGGTTACTAAGCAACGTAGCACCTTGGTGCATTAATATAGAATTAAATAGATATGGGTAAATTTAACTTTGAATATGGTTCATTCAATCAGATTATAGAGCCAGAACTGTCTATTTTATAATGCAGGTTGAAATGAGTTACCCGGAGTGGTACACAGTACACGTGCACCATTGTGAGTAAACAAACAGATACAAAAACAGATCAAAACCAAAACCAACTAAGCTTCTCTATACAGTTCCTCCTACAGAGTTATAAACAGCGCTGCTCTTATGGGTGTGGTGCACTTGCGTCAGTTCTCGCGTGAACATACCAAAGCGATTACGTCACACATGCATACTGCTGCAGACCTAAAGCGATGGTTTATAATTAAAAAGTACTTAAATATTTATCTTTACCATAACAAAAGTGATCGTGTCTCATTAGAAGACATTCATTTAACCGCATGCCATATGGATGACATTTATCATGACTTCCTGTGCTTTTTGGAGCTTCAAAAGTCTTACGCTGTGAGCTTTGCTGATTTAGGGGAAAATCTGTAGAATAGATTTAAATGCTAAAAATGTGTTAAATATACAGAGTTGAGACTATGATAAATGAACACATAAGGGACAGTGGATGTGTAGAATTTTATGAATTATGGATATTTCAACGTGGACTTCTAATAGTGTATTATATGTCAGGATGTGTTTTGCTAGGAAATCATATCTAATGAAGAATTACTAATTAAATCATTAACTAACCTACAGAGGCCATAATTAGAATATCACCATTCATTAACAAATTATACCTTGTTCTCACATTTTGTAAATTCATGCCCTGCATGTAATTCTGTAAGACACAGCAGCATTTGCCCCTTGTTTGGCTGGGCAGATAAAAGTTACAGAGCATATCATTTGAAGCTCAACAACGTATTACTTAACCACTGTGAGCTACTTATCCACTCCAACATCCCTCCGACACAGACAGGTAGAGCCTGCAGCAGACACCCGCCTCCTGCATCTCTGCCTGCTGATGCTGGGAAGCTCTTTTCTGCCTCATTGAAGCAGAGACATTGTGGATGACATGATCCACCTGGCACGCGTCAGACTCTGGCAGGCAGCCGTGGCCTGTACACCTGAGGCCAGCGCTCCTGGATCACTTGTTCTCTCTCTCACTGTCTTTCTCTCTCTAGCTCACTTTGTGTTTAATCTAATGTGACATCTTAAGGGAATACCCAGCACTCTGTTATGTCTACTTTATTACCGGGTGAGTGCCTCAGGTTCACCTTTGTGACTGTGTGTGTGTGTGTGTGTGTGTGTGTGTGTGTGAGATTTTGTGGAATATTTGTATCTAAATCTAAGTAGTAGACAATGAATGGTGTTCTGTGTATAACTAAATATTTTTTGGAAACACTTCACATTAAGTTCCAATTGTTAACATTAGTTAACAACATTAGTTAACATGAACTAACAATGAACAATACTTTTACATTGTTTATTAATCTTAGCTAATGTTACTTTAAACATATACTATTACATTTTTAAAATCAAAAGTTGCATTTGTTAACATTAGTCAATGGACTTTGAACTAACTTAAACTAAGAATGAACAATTGTATTTTTATTAATTAACATTAAAAAAGATTAATAAATGCTGCAAAAATATATTGTTAATTGTTTATTCATGATAACTAATGCATAATGTTAACGAATGGAACCTTATTGTAAAGTGTTACAGATTTATTTTGTAAACTATTATTTTTAGCTATATTAAAGTTAAATGTGTGTAAATGTTTCGATCTTTATAGAGTAGAAACATTTTCTATTCCAGTTTAATTTGCAGAGTCTACTAAAAGAAAGCTATTCGTATGTTAATTTCCCCAAAAAGTGTGAACGCTGTGACTTTTCATTTGAGCGTCCCAACTAAGGGTGTGTTTCCCACACAGCTATGTAACTCACTGCTTAACCACAATCGTTCGATGCATTGATGGAGAAATAGTCACAACTATTTCCCGAAACCCTAGTAATTATTTTGCGCATTTGTCGTTTGAGCTATGTTGATTCAACAACATCAATCTGTCGTTAATGATGTTACGCAGGGGGTGGAGTTATAACTTCTGTGAATATTAAATTATAAAAGCTAATTTACATGAAATCTGGAAAGCTGCATGCACTGTGTAATGTGACAGATTGTGATATACAGTTGATGGATTTCCCTCTACATCAGACTTTGGTGTTCCCCTGAAGCACTTGAGCACATACGCATATGCACACTCTTCAAAAACATATAAACAGCACTTATGCATTGACATATACACAGTACATAAAAGCCATGTTCACCGACAGAAACCGTGTGTGACAAAGCACTTTCTCTTAAAAGCCTTTAATCCCTTAAATGGCTGCATTCGCATTTACGTGATGTTTCAGAACACCGCTTTCTGCAAATGCGCGGAAGCCGTTTTCTTAAATGCATGTAAACATGGTCAAAATGTTGACAGAATGAAAGATGATGATGTCCACAAAGCAAAACTGACAAGGAATTGTGCTTCTATCCACAGGTAAAGAGCAGTAGTTCCAACCACATCTCTATGATACTGTTTACGAATATTCGCTGGAACTATGGTATCAGTGAACACCAAATCTTAGAACTACAGTTGAAGTCTACATACACAAGTTTACATACACCTTAGCCAAAACATTTAAAAAAAAAAAAATTTAATCGTAGAAAACATTCCCTGTCTTAGGTCAGTTAGGATCACTACTTTATATTGAGAATGTGAATTGTCAGAATAATAGTAGAGAGAATGATTTACTTCAGCTTTTATTTCTTTCATCATATTCCCAGTGGGACAGAAGTATTTGTTAGTATTTGGTAGCATTACCTTTAAATTGTTTAACTTGGGTCAAATATTTTGGGTAGCCTTCCACAAGCTTCTCACAATAATTTGCTTCAATTTTTGCCCATTCCTTCAGACAAAACTGGTGTAACTGTGTCAGGTTTGTAGGCCTCCTTGCTTGCACATGCTTTTTCATTTCTGCCTACACATGTTCTATCAGATTGAGGTCAGGACTTTGTGATGGCCACTCCAATAACTTGACTTTGCTGACCTTCAGCCATTTTGCTATATTTTTGGAGATATGCTTGGGGTCAAGACCCATTTGTAACCCAGCTTTAACTTCCTGGCTGATGTCTTGAGATGTTTCTTCAGTGTATCCACATAATTTTCCTCCCTTGTTTTTCTATCTATTCTGTTTAGTGCACCAGTCCCTCCTGCAGCAAAGCACCCCCACAACTTGATGCTGCTACCCCCATGCTTCATGGTTGGGATGGTGTTCTTCGTCATGCAAGCCTCACCATTTTTCCTCCAAACATAACAATTGTGGTCATTATGGCCAAACAGTACAATTTTTGTTTCATCAGACCAGAGGACATTTCCCCAAAAATTTAAAATCTTTGTCCCCATATGAACTTGCAAACTGTAGTCTGGCTTTTATTATTGCAGTTTTGGAACAGTGGCTTCTTCTTTGCTGAGCAGCCTTTAAAGTTATGTCGATATAGTACTCGTTTTTCTGTGGATATAGATACTTGTCTACCTGTTTCATTCAACATCTTCACAAGGTCCTTTGCTGTGGTACACCAAACTACGTTCATCTCTAGGAGACAGAATACGTCTCTTTCCTGAGTGGTATGATAGCTGCGGGGTCCCATGGTGTTTATACTTGCGTACTATTGTTTGTACAGATGAACATGGTACCTTCAAGCATGGAAATTGCTCCCAAGGATGAACCAGATATGTGGAGGTCAGAGATTTCTTTCTGAGGTCTTGGCTGATTTCTTTGATTTTCCCATGATGGCAAGCAAAGCGGCACTGAATTTTGAAAGGCCTTTAAATACATCTAAAGGTACAACTCCAATTGACTCCAATTATCCAATTAGCATATCAGAAGCTAATTGGCTAATTTCCTAAAGGCTTGACATGATTTTCTGTAATTTTCCAAGCTGCTTAAAAGCACAGTTAACTTAGTGTGAACCACTGGAATTGTGATATAGTCAATTAAAAGTGAAACAATCTGTCTGTAAACAATTGTCGGAAAAATTACTTCATGCACAAAATGATAAAACTATAGTTTGCTAATATGAAATCTGTGGAGTGGTTAAAATTTTTTTTAATGACTTCAACCTAAGTGTATGTAAACTTCTGCCTCCAACTTTGTGTTGGTAATGATGGAATTTGTGACCTTAGTTGGCTAATTATGCTTTAGGGAAACCCCAGCACGACACAGCAACATTGGCTTAACCAATGCCGTGAATATGGTGTGGGCAGACTAATGGCAAACGTAGGGTAAACTCTCTGAAAACAGGCTAAATTTTGCTATTCTATTTTGTGCCTGTAGTAGCATGGACATGACACATTTCTTTAAGCAATATCACACAAGCAAGAGTGCAGTTGTACTGAATTCCTTTTTTCAGTATCTGATTAAAAATAAATGGGACTGTCAAATATGTAAATAAATAAACAAAAATGCGTGAGCGAGGAGATGCAAAAATATTTGTAAGCACAACATGGTAAAAATAGCTTGATATTGTAACATTAACTCAAACTATAATCTTACCTCTAAAAGATAAATTATATATATATATATATATATATATATATATATATATATATATATATATATATATATATATAAAAAATTTACTGATAGCATTTATCCCCAAATGTGCCCAAAGGGATTTTTTTATTATTATTACAAAATTTCGCTATTTGGGGACAAATTTGCGCAAGTATAGCTAAGGAAAACACACACACACACACACACACACACACACACACACACACACACACACACACACACACACACACACACACACACACACACACAATGACAGAGATATTTAGATGGTAACAGACATAAGCTAGGACAGTCTGTTCAGGTCACGGACAGCAGGGAAAATTCAAGGCGAAATGCCAGCAACACACTGTATAATAACAAATAGTTACAATTGCAAAATAAATAGGCTTATAAATGTTTAAAAGGGAGGAGAAAACACTTCCCATATCTTTTGTTGTTGATATCAAAGGCCATGCATCTAATGAAACTCTGCAGTATTTTGGTGAAATTTCATTTGTTATTTGAAAATGTTGATCTACTATACACAAATGTTGATCTACCTATCATTATGAGGACTTTCCATAGACATAATGGTTTTTATACTGTACAAACTATAGATTCTATCCCCTAAACCTAACACAACCCCTAAACCTAACCCTCACAGAAAACTGTCTGCATTTTTACATTTTCAATAAAACATTGTTTAATATGTTTTTAAGCTCTTTAAATTATGGGGACACTAGAAATGTCCTCATAAACCACATTCATTGCGTAATACCCTTGTATTTACCAGTTTGTAACCTAAAAAATTGTCCTCGTAAACCACATAAACAAACACACACACACACACACCACTTGTCTATCACAAAATATTTGTATTTATTTAGAACAAACATATACTCTATTCAATGTATGTATTGTTGTTTAGGAAAAGTAGCTTAATTTCAGCAATTATTAACATTTATTTATTGACATACATAGTTGAGAGAGGACAGAAAACCAAGGGGAAAGGGAGAGAGGAATAGCATGGTAACATGACCCAGGACTGGACTCAAACCATGGTCTTCCACATGAACACCACTACTCAATATGTCAAAGCACCCATACTGACCACCAGGCTATGGATCTAAACTATTTTAGCAACTACGCACTTAAATAAAGATTGTTCTTGTCCAAAAACCTGTTTTATATCATTGTTATTGTGCAAATGGCTTCATTAAATGGGACTTAGGGTGGACGTACACTGTGCGATTTTCGGCTGCCGTGCTAGTTCCTGACTGTTTTTTACCAGTCAGGAGAGATCGCATGGAAATCGTGGGTGCTTGTGAGCTCTTGTGTGAGAGGAATTAAGAGCAGAGCCCAGTGGCTTATGAGCAGCTCACTTATCCCAAAATGTAAAAAAAAAATAAAAAATTGGGATGATTTGGCAGTCTACCTGATGTTGACAAATCAAGAGAAGGTGTTACAACTAACGCAATCAAATAAAACTTGAGTGTTCATGAAGCTTTTACACATTTACCTACATTTACACATGGTGTAAAGGTATGTCATGTACCACTGAATCTGTAAGATTATCAGATAAACTGACTCATGAATTTGTAATGGCCCACGACCTCCAGAGTGTCAGAACACACACTGTGTACACCTTGCCTTGATGTACTATCTTTAGTGACCACATCTGACATTATTATTATTATTATTACTAGATACATAATACTTTCCAATGTGATTTTCTGTCAAAGAGAATATAGTGGCAAAAATATAAAGCACATCGTCTTCCTGCAGAGAGGAGTCCATATGTTTCAGTGCAGGTCTTCATAACCTCATTTGAAGCTTCTTGTCCTGTTCCTTCATAAATAATTCAAGTATGCCGATAGCAAGTTTGATGTGAGTGTCTGTGTGTGTTGTATGCGTGGAGGAAACACTCTGTCTGACGAGCCCTTGCCCCAACTTACAGACCTCCAACTGTGCTGCCGAGCATCTCAGTATTGCTACAGATGAAAGTCGAAAGGCCAGTGTGTGTGTGTGAATGTGTGTGTGATCTGACATTGAAAATATGCTCTTTGCCTTGAGCAAAGTTCTTCCCCTCTTCTCGAATGCAACTGAATCCTCACGAGAATGTCATATTCAAATAATGAATACAAACACAATTTTGCTTGGCAGATCGCATAAACAAAGTCAGAAAACAATCAATAATTGATCTCACAATTATATCTTGACTTATGACTACAGGAATAATCAAGTTGAATGGAGAATGAGGGTGGTGGTTGGAGTCAAAGCCAAACGTGTTTTAAGGTGTTAGATGTTAGGTAGAGAGGTCAAAAACTCCAACTTGTTTTGACCTGAACATTTTCCTTAGGCTTTTGACCTTTCAAGTTGAACCAGAGAGCTTTTACAGCTCATTAGGGAGCTCAAATCTAACTAAATCTACTTCACAAATCAATAGTAGCAAAAACTTGTGCACACAAAAAAAGATTCTTGTTACTGTGCAAAACACAGACCTTGGGCGTCAAAGTATGTAGAGCAGGCCAAATAATTCGTAAATATAGACTGCAGCAACCCATTTTGACAAACAAGAGCCAAGGGATAAAATTACATTTTGATGCACATTCCACTGGATGAGTGTAGATTCTTCTTGTTATTTAATATTTAAGGAAGAGTGCAGCACCTTTCTGTAACATGGAGCAGATGGTAGCAAGTCTAGTGCCATCTGTGATGAGCAGGTGTCTGCCAATTGTGTTGGAAAATGGGATTCAAGCCAGGAACAACCTGACCAAAGACAAATACCCTGCAGGAAGCACTCTTTCTGTTTGCATATTTTCCCTTAAATATAATTTATGTCCCTAGCTCAGACTTTCTCAACTAGTTTTGCTTCAGGACCATATCATACAAAATGACAATTAATATGTCCTGAGAATCAAACATGAAATGGATTAATATGAAACATGAACTACACAGGCTCAAAAATATGCAAAGTAAAATACACATTTATAAATTTATAATTTTGGTATCTAAATGTCTTTTTAAGTTTGATTGCTTCATACCCTTGGTTACCAATTACTTAATGCTCAAAAAACACATTGTTGTGGAGCCAAAATGTGCTTGCTGCAAGTGAACCTGTATTTAATGTGATCTGGGTTGTATTTTCTTTGCAATGCTGAAAAGCATTGATGGTCCCCCGGCATGCTGTGCTGGTGTGTGTGCACCAGGCTTTTAAATGATCTTAACCAGCTTCATCAGAATGACCATGCTGATCAACCAGCTTCACAAGCTAGGCTCTGCTGGTGAAAAACATGGCTATGCTGGTCCTACATCTATTCAAGTACCAAACTAGCAATAACCAGCCTAAAAACATCATGGGAATTTTTATGTGGTTAAGCTGACTTTTTAGCTGGGTAATCTTTTGTTTTGTTTATGGTTTTCAAGGATGAGGGCATGCACGCAACCTGTCCAGATTGGCATCAGTCTAATTTGGTTAGCTTCTTTCAAATAACAAATTAAATTTCACCAAAATACTGTAGAGTTTCATTAGATGCATGGCCTTTGATATCAACAACAAAAGCTATGGGAAGTGTTTTCTCCTCCCTTTTAAACATTTATAAGCCTATTTATTTTGCAATCTTAACTATTCGTGATTATACAGTGTGTTGCATTTTATTGCTGGTATTTCGCCTTGAATTTTCCCTGCTGTCCGCGACCTGAACAGACTGTCCTAGCTTATGTCTGTTACTATCTAAATATCTCTGTCATTTAGCATGTCTCTCCTGACAGCCTCTCTTTCTCTCTGCCCAGTGTTCTAAAGGAGATGGGGTTGCCTCAGAGTCCAGAGAGGGCAGCACAAGTGTGGCATTGTAGGCCAAAGGAGAGACGGCCATTGTTCCTGCCCGCTGCCTTCCACAGCTGTGCACGAATAAGAGCAGGGACAAACCACAACATATATCAATGTGGAGGCTGTGAAGGATGATCCACGGGTGTCCACACTCAAAGAAGCCTAGTGTCTTTCAACTAAAAATTGCCAAAGGGTGCACAAATCACTCAAGGTGACAGTTTTATTGGTTTCAGTCCACATGGGAAAACAAGAAAGCTAGTAAAAGGAACAGACTCCTGAGAAATAGAACATGCAATTGTGTTTATAGATTATCTACAATTCACATGCATCCTCCATGTGTTACAATTTAAGGTTGTTCCTACAAGTACGGGAACTTTTGGCCCCAAGGACTTTTGAGAGAGAATTAAATATATATAAAACCAGGGGTTAGAATATACCACAATAGTCAAAACTAAAAGTATTTAGATCCTTTTCTCAAAATAAATATTGAAAAAGGTTGGTTATCATAGATTTTAAAAATAAAACAATATTTTATTATGGATTTCAATTATTTATGATTGAAAGTCTGCGTTTGAGTGGAGGGTTAACTAAAACATCTATAAAAGGTATTGGAGCAAAGTTGGAAAAATGACAAAAATGTAGCAAAATGTAACTTTTTTTTATTTTTTATGTTTGTACAAAAAAATCTAAATAAACCCCAGGACACAAAGCTGCCCAAAGTTGGAACAACAGCAACAATTATTTCAACTATATAAACCATGATGTAATTTATCTTCATAGCAAATGAGCCAAATCATGGAATAGTCAATTAGATTTTGCCTTTTCAAAACAGATTGCCATCTGAGAATGAATGCTAATTTTTACTGAACTGCTTTCTCCAACCAGATGTAGTACATGATCCTACAGTGGAAGAAGTAATTTGTACATTTTCAGCCAGGAAGAATGAGGAGAGATCAAGCAAAGAGCAGCCCTGATCTAGAATCTGTGATACATTTTATATGATTCTATATTAAGTAAAAACAGCTCACACTCTGCATCTAGGTTAGTCAATGAACTGGAAGAAAATTGGACATGGTATCTGCAGGATACTGGCAGTGGTCAGGGCTCCCCATGTTCGTGCCTAAAAACAAACCATGCAGGGCCAAGTTAGTCACTGCGTGATCACCCCAAGCATGCCCTTTAAGAGCTGTAAGTACATTTATCACTGTAGGAGTGCCCTAAAGCCCACACTAAGCTTCTCTTCCAAAACACACACCAAGGATCCCTCTATCCTCTCTCTTTCCTTCTCATACTCTTTTTTTGCTTCTGTTATTTGGTACTAATTTGGACAAAAATTGTGCTTGTGGAGTCAGAACAGATATCCATCATGCAAAATGAGAAAACTAGAGACAGAAAGAGGGTAGGAGCTGTGCTCTTGGATAAGAGAAATGCTGGGAGCAGCATACATACTGCATTAAAAGCCCAGAAATACTTATTTGTAATTTACTTCTAAAGTAATTTCAGGCTTCTAAAATGTGTGACCAGTATTAATGTGAGAATAAGACAAAAGAGATTGGAAGGATAATGTGAGATTTCCGCATTGAACCACTTCAGTGGATTTTCTTTGTTTTTGATTTTGTAAATGTATATTTTGTAAATGTCACAAGACTTTATATTTTTCTCTAATGACTATTTAAAAATGTAAATCTTCATATATCGACAGAATAACTTTTAAGACCATAAAACAACTGGAATGTTCAGAAAATTGTTTCATGGGAGCTCAGCAGATGTTTTACCTGGATGATTTTGCTAAATAGTTTTTGCACTGGACGATGACAAAGAGAACAACTCTAAAACGACTAGACCAGTTTGTGGGACATTTGAGAATTATTTTTTACTTTTCTTACTTTCTTAACCTCTATTCTCCAGTTCAAAGTATGACAAACATTAAAGGCTTTACTTGTCTAATTTTGTAGGCCATGATATGACTTGATCTTGCCTTTTATATCTCTTATAATGGATTAAAAGGTTTACCCAAATGTGAATGGTGACTGATGCTAATATTCTGTCTAAAATCTCCTTTTATGCTCATTTGAAGAAAGGAAGTCATATAGGTTTGGAACAATAAGAAGTTAAGTAAATGATGACAGAATTAAAATTTTGGGGGTGAATTATAGGGTTTGCTCTAGGAGATTTCTTGAAATCTTTGTAAGAGTCACTAAGTAATCGTCAAAATCTGCTTTATTTAAAACATTATAGTAAATCTCACCTGTCACTACTTTTAAAAGCAGCCTTTGTCACTCATCTGGCTGTGCGTAAGATAGCATGCATTGAATTGTGGGAGTGGAATCTTGTCAACAGGAAGTTGGATTGTCCACAAGGCTTCGTTCTGTCATTTAAACAGCCTCTTCGTTGTGATACGTTCCTCTGTCATATGCGAGGAAAAAAAAAAAACCTGCTGGACATAAAACCTCTGTGTGTGAGTTTGTGTGCCAGCGTGTTTTACTCTCCCGAGTACCGCAGATAATGGTGCGATCCTCTTTTAACCCCCGAGGATGCACTTTGGCTGAGGAGTGGGGACAGAGGGGAATCACAGACTGTGTTATGAATGTGCATTTGATTTCATACGCCACAGGGGTCCACGGCACAGTGGGCCACTTGTTGTGCAGATGCCCAGATGTGCACCCACCCACACAGATGAGGTCCTCCCTCAAAGCCACCCTGTTAGTGCTGCTGCTGTCTGGGGAGACAGTGAGGGGCCCTATCCTCACCCCGCCCTGAGACTGAGACTGAGACAGACACACACACACACACACACACACACACACACACACACACACACACACAAACACACACGCACACCTCAGAAATAAATTAGTCCTGTACCAGGCAGAGCAGCAGTGAGAAGGAAAGATTCAATCATTGCAGTGTTTGTGTTTGATTGATTTGGAAGTGCAGTGTGTGGCTTATAAAAGTGCAATGTGAAAAGTGACGATATATACTGTATGTTCTGTTGTGTGAAAACAACAACATACAGTGCATGTCAGTCAAAGCATCCATCATCTCCTGTGACAGGTTGTGATGAGAAGGAAGTGGGTTGTCTGCAAACAAAATAAAACCTCAGTTTCTAAGAAAAATATTCCTCTGTTTTGTGATCTGTCTTACATTTATGTAAATGTTGGTAAATAAGGTACAGTAGCACAAATGCTTGTATTCTCTTTGGCAAGATTAACTTCTAACACTATTTTTAAGTTTGTAAGCATTGACAAGTTCTCTACGACTGCATTGGACTTTCCCTTAAATTTAAATGGCAGGGACATCTATTTATGTTATACAGTATAATCTACAGTATATACATATTATATATTATTATTGGAGCATTTCATATTTTTGTAAAACAAGTTTAAAATATCACACACCATGCGATATTTGCTCAATTAATGTGATCCACACAGCCCATAGAGTCGAAGAAACCTGTACTACTGATTTTAATGGAACAAAGATTGATGTTCATTGTACTACAAGAGGCTCCAAACAAGTCATTCATTGCCCTGAAAGTGTAACTGTTACACAGCATGGGGTATTCAGTATAACAATCTAGGTATCTAAATTAACTGAGAGATGGATGAATGAAGTAGAGCTGAAATTACAAGACTGCTTTGACTGCACTGATTGGAGTGTTTTTGAAGCCTTAGCCACAGACCTGGGCGAGCTCACAGATACTGTGACATCATCTATCAGTTTCTGTGAGGATATGTGCATGCCTTCTAGGACATTTTTATAATTCAATAATGATAAACCATGGTTTACTGGAAAACTCTGCCAGCTTTGTCATGCCAAAGAGGATGCTTACAGAAGTGGGGATAAAATAATGTACAACCAGGCCAGGAACACATTAACGAAGGAAATCAGAGTGGCTAAATAAACTACTCTGAAAAGCTGAAAAAATTTTTTTTTACAGCCAACAATCCTGCATCTGTGTGGAAAGGCCTGAAAAGCATTCCAAAGTATGTAAACCCACTCAACAAATGGCTGATGAACTGAATGTGTTTTTACTGCAGATTTGCAAAGCCCAGTCTCACACCCCTCCCTGCTTTGATCATCATTTCACACACACACACACACACACACACACACACACACACACACACACACACACACACACACACACACCCCTCCTGGAACCCTCCTTCCCCTCCTGCTACTCAGTCTGCACTTATGATCTTTGAGGAATATGTGTGCGGGGTCTTTCAGAAACAGAAGACTAGGAGAGTTTCAGGCTCAGATGGTGTTCCACCTGCCTGTCTGAAAGTCTGTGCTGACCAACTGGCCCCCATCTTCACACAGATTTTTATTAGCTCACTGAAATTCCTTGCTGCTTCAAATATTCCACCATCATTCCGGTCCCCAAAAAAACACAAATGACAGGACTTATTGAATATAGACCTGTCGCTTTCACATCTGTGGTCATGAAATTGTTTGAGAGACTGGTTTTGGACTACATGAAGGACATTGCTGGACCCCTGCTGGACCCCCTTCAGGTTGCTTACCAAGCAAACAGGTCTGTGGATGATGCTGTCAATATGGGACAGCATTATATCATGCAACACCTTGACACACCTGGGACTTAAGCCTTCAATACCATCATGCCTGATCTTTTCTCAATCAAACTGACCCAGCTCTCCGTGCCCACTCCAATCTGTTGATGAATCACCAGCTTTCTGACAGATAGGCAGCAGCTAGTAAGACTTGGGAAACTGAAATGAGGGACCCTCACTATTACTACTGATGCCCCTCAGGGATACATAATCTCTTCACTGCTCTTCTCCCTGTACACGAATGACTACTCTGCAAAGGACGCCACTGCCAAGTTCCTGAAGTTTGCAGACAACACCATGGTCATCTGCCTCATTCACAATGGTAACAAGTCTGCATACAGATGGGAGGTTGAACAGCTGGCTGTCTGGTGCTGTCACAAGAACCTTGAGCTGAGCATGCTCAAAACAGTGGAGATGAGGATCCCCCCGCACTAATTCAGATGGGCACAGTGGTATAAACACCACACTATCTTATAGGTTCAAAGAAGGATTTTAGACAGCAAGCCACACATTTTTTTTAACTACCTGCAGAATGGAAAAATATAAAACATATAATCAGGCTTGTACTGTATATGGAAGAGATAAAAAACAACCCCACCAAAGTCTAAAGAGTTATTTTTCTTGAACAAATGTAATAAATTAAATGTCTGTCCTTTACGGTCCAATGAGGAACAATTACTGTATGATCATTGAAATGATTCAGTTTTCTGATTGTTTGAATCTCTTGGATCTCTTATCTGGTCTCAAAGCACTCCTTGTAATCCAGCTGAAAAGCTTCACTCCACTTGGTGGCATGTTGTGATATCACATGAATCTTGCTGGCTCGCCTGATCCAGAATCAACGTTCATCCAATGGAAGCACATTCATAAATAAAAATTAAAAAAAGAAGAATATATGCAGAGAACTCATTATCACTCAACACACTCAATTATCCGTTTAGATTAAATACAACAGTTATATCGTTTCAGATCTGTCCCAATTAGTATTTGTAGCTACTCATTCAACTCTCCATCAAAATGTGGGAGCAAACACACATTTAACAACTCAGAATACATCTCATCTACAAAACGTAACTACATACACATTGCCTGATTTAAACATTTATTGCAGTGCTTAAATGACCATCAATGCATTTTATCAACAGATTATACATTTTCCTATTACAATTAATAATATCTTGCTGTAATGATCAACACAGTACCAAATGACTATGTCTCTGTTGCATGTTAATTAGCAGAAAACTCTTATTCAATGTTGATTGTAACTTAACTCCGAATGTTTTTTTTTTGTTTTTACAAATTTACTCTTATATCTGTCTTACAATGTACATAGTTCAATATTTTTATTCAATCCATATTTATATATGATTTAAAATTATTTAATAAGGCACACTACATGCTTTAATGATGAACTCAGAAGGAAACACTCACCGGAGTTGTCTGAACAAAATTGCCAAAGAAATTGTTTATTTTCTCACAACTCCTGAAAATAAACACTCTTTTAACACTTTTCAGTTACTTTACAAATATTGTTTTGCTTTGAGTTAATTAATCAGAGTTTTCAGCATAGATCTTTACTCTCTGCATTATGGCGATCAACAAACATAACCAAATCATGCATGCTCAGAAAAAGATGAACGAAGACAAGAACGCTACTACATTATTTTTCTATTTATCTTCAGTACCCTGTTAATTTTAATGGGACACCCCTGCATGTAGTCAATTTATACTGCTTTATGGGGTAACAGGGAATTAATACTAGAGCTTGTGTCAAAGTCAAGGGCTTGGGAGAATGCTTTGTCAAGTCCAACTAACAGTGACTGCATAATAAGGACTAATGGATTCCCTAGAGTTGGATAATTCAGTCTGCGAGGTGCAACAATTTGTCTCGTAGGTCTTCTATGTTGTTGATGTTCACTCATGCTCATCAAATTTAGGTGCACTCCTTTTTACTCTTGAGATTTCGCTGATTCAACTTCATCTTTCGCTTGAGATTCAGTGGACATATCTGGAACAAGTTCATCTCATTTCAAAATCTGCAGACTCTTTATTAATCTTGTCTGTTTGAACTGGTTTGACTTGAGGAACGAATGTCTAAGTATCAGTATTTAAATTAGAGTCTACGCCAACCTCATCTTCAGAGGTCACTCTTGTTTCCTATTGAGATAGCTCAGGAGACTGCTCAGCTACATCATCCTCTTCCTCATTGGTCATCACTCTCTCTGCTTTGATCACCTGTTCCTTGTGAAGTGGGATTTCAGTTGTATCAACCCAATAATTTGGTTATAAGGCAGTGTAATATTCTACTATATTGTCTTCAGGTATGTGATCTGTATCATTTTCCATCTCAAGTGCACTTAGAGGAACGTCTCGGTTACTTAACTGTAACCCCTGTTTCCTGATAAAAGTGGAACGAGATGCTGCGCTGAGTTAGCGCTTTGGGAACAACTTTAGGTGTGACCAGCTGTGAATATGTGTGCAACACATCAATGAAAATTGACCAGAATTTATAGCCTCTGCCGGTGACATCACTGGATGCACCTGTAGCAGGGATATAAATAGATGCATCACAGGTGCATCGTCAGGTATTTTGTCTGAAGAGCAGTCCCAGTGCGGCAATGAAGCACAGCATCTCGTTCTGCTTTTATCAGGGAACAGGGGTTACAGTTAAGTAACCCGAGACCTTCCCTGTCAAAAAGCTACACTTATGATGCTGCGCTGAGTTAGCGTTTTGGGAACGAGAATAACCACGCCTCGTAGGCCAGGGCAATAGTGTCCCTCACCCAGTGCGACATAGTCTGTTTGGTGCCGGCCGCCCCCCTATTGCGGCCCCCATGGCAAACAAATAGTTGCCCTGACTTATGCCTCTGGCTAGTGTGGTGAACATAAGTCTGAAGGGCACGGACTGGACAAAGTCTGTGAAGTCTTTCCTGCTCCGGTGTTGTAAAGGGCGGGGAGCAAAAGGCTTCGAGAGTGACCGGATGTAAAGTCGAGAAAGGAACCTTAGATAGGTAGTCAGGGTGAGGGTGCAAAATTTATTTAGCCATTCCTGGGGCAAAATCTATGCAGGCTGGCAAAACAGACAGAGCCAGTAGATCCCCAATTCTTTTTAGAGAGGTGATTGCCATAAGAAAAAACATCTTGAGAGTCAGAAGTTTATCAGACACTGAATCTAGAGGTTTGAAGGGGGTCTCAACCAGACCCTCAAGGACTATTGCTAAGTCCCATGAAGGGGTCCTGGTCCTAGCAGGAGGCCTCAGTCGCATAGCTCTACGAATGAAGCGAGCGAGTGGAGGATGTCTCCCCCAACGGCACCCCGTCAATTAAGGTGTGGCAAGCCGAAATGGCGGCCACATAGACACTGAGAGTGGCAAGGCATGTGCCTGCTGACAATTTTTCCTGCAGAAATTCCAGAACTGAAGGAATCTGGCAGTTAAATATATCTGCATTATGTGCACTGCACCATCTTTCAAAGACACCCAATTTATTGGCGTAACTTCTAGTAGAGGGAACCCTTGCACTTAGAATGGTCTCGATAACTTCAGGTGAAAACCCAGTGTCCCTCAGTTGGTACCCTTCAGGGGCCAAACATGAAGGTTCCACAGCTCAGGCCGGGGATTAAATATTGTCCCCCTGCGCTTGAGACAGAAGATTCCTCCTGTCCGGAATCGCCCAAGGTGAGCCATCGAGGAGAGACATTATCTCCGATAACCATACCCTGTTCGGATAGCGGCGCTATCAGTAAGAGGCAGGACCCTTGCTGGCGAACTCTGGCCAAGACTCCCGGGAGCAGAGCAACCGGGGGAAACGCATACAGGCGCATTCTGGGCCATGTATGCACCATCGTGTCCAGACCCAGGGGGGCTGGGTGATTCAGAGAGAAGTAGAGGGGACATTGCGCTGTCTGTTGAGAGGCAAAGAGGTCCACTTCTGCCCTGTAAAATCTCACCCAGATTTGTTTCACTACCTCGGGGTGGAGTTTCCACTCACGCATCTGTATTTTCTGTCTGGACAATAAATCTGCACGCACATTCAGACATCCAGGTATATAAATTGCCCTGAGTGACATGAGCTTGCCCTGGGCCCAAAGGAAAATCTGACGTGCCAGAGTATTCAGCTGACGTAAACGGACCTCCTTGATGATTTATGTAAGAGACTGCTGCTGTGTTGTCCACCCGCACCAGGACATGGCAGCCTCTCAAATGCTGGAGGAAGTATTTCAGGGACCTAGACTGGGACCCAGAGTAAGAAACCGGGGTCTGAACCACATAGAAAGGGAATGAAGCGCACGTCACGTAACCCTTATTAGCCTTAGGGGACAGGCCCTTTGATGAAATCCCCTGGCTTTCAGCCACAACTGAAATGGTTTCATGTGCAGAAGGCCTAAAGGGATCACAGAGGACGCAGACGCCATGAGACCTAGTATTCGTTGATACTGATGAACAGTGCAACCTTGGCCTAGCCTGACTTTGCTCAGGGTGTTCTGAATGGACATGATTTGAGCGGGAGACATTTGTGCCTGCATCGTGATCGTATTCCATATAACTCCCATATAGGTAATTCCCTGAGTGGGAGAGAGAGAACACTCTTTTTTTCATTGAGTCTCAGACCCAGAGAACCAGATGAGCTAAGACAATATTACTGTGCTGAACTGCCAGTTCTTGAGACTGTGCTAGTATCAGCCAGTCATCTATGTAATTCAGAATGCGGATGCCCCGGAGTCGCAAAGGAGCCAGTGCTGCATCCATGCATTTCGTGATTGAGCGGGGTGATAGGGCTAGGCCGAACAGAAGAACCCGATATTGGAAGGCTTCATCCCCGAAAGCAAACCTCAGACACTTCCTGTGCTGTGGCAAAATTTCTATATGAAAGTATGTGTCCATGTCGTGACCAGCCAATCGGCGTGTTGGATTTGTGACACGACCATCTTGATAGTTAGCATCTTGAACTTGAACGCCACCCTTCTTGGGAACCAGGAAGTATTTGACTCTTTTTCTAGAAGGGGAACACGTTCTATGGCCCCTTTGACCAAGAGATTTTGCAGTTCTTTCCACAGTAGACATGCCTGCTCCGGTTTCAAATACCTGGCAGAAGTTTCCACGCTGCCAGGTTCTCTGAGATGGGTATTCATTTTGGCACTTCCTGTTGAGGGTATGTCGAGTGTTCCACGTCCTGGACTAAGGCAGGAAACAACGGTACGCCCAACATTTTGCTGGAAGTCTCTAACTCCCGAAACACCAGAGACGGCGGGAATGGAGAGGTATCGTGAGGGTACCGGGAGGGTCGAAGTGGATGATACATGTGGCCCGTCCCGAGGGGGGCTACCCTCACAAAGCTGGGTGCAAGACCATCAGGGTTTCTTTCCTCTTGCTTTGGGGGCTGCTGAGGGCGACGAGCCTGTCCCCAGTCTTTACGAGGGGGAGCACGACTCGCCATGCTTTGCTTCTTAACCTCCCTTCTAGAAGGACCGGGGCAGGTCTGGGTGGCCGACGGCCCCGCCCCCTGAGTGTGGCGAGGAGGTAACTGCCCGAATACCTCCTTGTGATTTTTTGCCTCTTGGAACCTGGTGATAACTATATTCATAGCGTCACCAAATAAGCCAGAAGGCGAAACTGGGTCATCAAGAAGAAAAACTTTGTCCTTATCTCTGATGCCCGACAGGTTGAGCCATAAGTGTCTCTCCGTGCTGACTAAAGCAGACATAGACCGGTCAAAGGCACAGGCCGTCTGCTTGGTCGCACGGAGAGATAGATCTGTGGCTCGATGAAGCTAGGAGAAAGCCTCCTCATCGAGCGTGGTGCCCGCACTCAGGTCCTTCAGCAGATCAGCCTGGTATGCCTGTAACACTGCCATAGTGTGCAGGGCAGCACCAGCCTGACCCACTGCTGATAAGCCTTCCCTACTAGCGTGGAGGTAGTCCTGAACGGCTTTGTGGGGAGAGAGGGTCTTTTTTAACGATGATGCCAAACCCGGCAAGATATAAACCGCAAGTGTCTCTTCAACCTGCGGTATCACTGAATACCCCCGTGTCTCAGCACCCACGATAGTCGAATATATCGACGTCGAGGGCACTTAGACATGGGAAGTATAGGGTTTCCTCCATGAACGAGAGAGCCTGTCATGGAGGTCATCAAAGAAAGGAAGGGACTGATGAGGCGTTCCCTTCCCCTGGCCACCAGACAGAAATCTGTCCTCCAACTTGGGGCGTTTGGGGTCTCTTGTTCATGTGGCCAGTCTAACTGAAGCCTGCCCACTGCACAAGTAATCACCTCGAGTAAATCCTCCGATGATTTATTATCATGCCCGGAATGCTCGGAGGTGGGTAACTCAAAGTCCGCAGACTCAAGAGATTCAAGGTCCCCCTCATGAACCGAAGAGGTGCCGGAGCGCGCTTCAGGATCACGAGAAGGACCAGCTGGATCTGGGGATAGAGCGAGCGATAGGGATCGACCCTCAGCCAGATCCATACGAGAGCCCCACGATTGAAGTGTGGGCGCTGACTCTCGGAAGTAAGCAAGACAAGTGCGAAGCATTTTGACTGAGAGCAGATCACAATGCTCGCACCCGCCCCGCCCCAACGCGAGAGCAGCATGCGCTTCCCCCAAATATTCAAAGCAAAACTGATGTGTGTCCCTCTCAGCCATAGAGCGTAGACAAGGGAACACAAACCACTTGCTCTGTCTTTTAGTCATTTTATTTTTATTTTTTTTTAGAGAAAGAAGAGAAAGTTATCTGCACACTGCCTAAAAAAATCTAACTCCTAGCAGAGGAAAGTAGAACGTTTCTGACAGGCTCAAGAAGCACACACACACAGAGTGATCTGAAGACAAAAGGTCTGATGATGCACCTGTGATGCATCTATGTATAGCCCTGCTACAGGTGCATCCAATGATGTCAGAGACTAAAAATTCCAGTAAATTTTCATTGACGTGTTGCACACATATTCACAGCTGGTCACAGCTAAAGTTGTTCCCAAAGCGCTAACTCAGCGGAGCATCATAAGTGTAGTTTTTTTGACAGGGAACATCACATTCTTTCTTTTCTGATTGACACTTTTCCTCCACAGGTTCATCAACAGATGACAGAAACCCACAAGGTGTAAGGTGAGTTGATAAACATCTTGATGCTCCTCGATCTAAGCGCTGCTTTTGACACAGTCTGCCATGAATTACTTATTTCTTGGCTTTCTGATATCGGCATCACTGGTTCTGCTCTTTCCTGGCTCATTTCCTATATCAGCGACAGAAAGTATTACATCAGCATACAAGTTCATAGTTCTGCCACTGCTTCACTCACACATGGTGTTCCTCAAGGTTCAGTTCTTGGTCCACTATTGTTCATCATCTACATACATCCACTTGGTAACATCATACGCAGGCATGGACTTCAATTCCATTGCTATGCTGATGACATTCAAATTTATCTTACCACCAGCTCTGATAGGCCATCCCTGCCTGACTCACTCACTGCATGTATCAGGGACATCAAGCATTGGATGTCCCTTAATTTCCTCAAATTAAATGATAAAAAAACTGAGATATTAGTGATCGGCTCTGCTGCCTCAGTCAAAAGGATGGACCAGTCCTTTTATATTGGTGGATTCCATGTTAAGCCTTTGTAATTGTGTCTTATTCGATCCAACTCTATCTTTTGGCTCTCATATTCCTTCTCTTGTCAAAAACTCTTTTTTTCATCTTCGAAATATTGCTCGTCTACGATCTTCTCTCACTTTAGCTGACGCTGAAACCTTAATTCATGCATTAATCACATCACGGCTAGATTATTGTAATGCTTTATTTCTTGGTTTGCCCAAAAAACTTATTGCAAGATTACAGTACGTTCAAAACTCAGCAGCAAGAGTTCTCACCTCCACCAGGCATTCTGCTCACATTACTCCTCTGGTTCATGACCTTCACTGGCTACCCGTGGCATCACGTATCCAATTTAAGGTATTGCTTCTAACGTTTAAGGCATTAAACGGTCTTGCACCCCCATATTTGTCTGATCTACTTTACATCTACTGCCCTGCACGGTCTCTCAGATCAGCTGAACTTGGTTTACTGTCCATCCCTCGTTTCAGGTTGTCTACAGTAGGTGGAAGGTCTTTTAGTGTTAATGCTCCAAAATTATGGAATTCACCACCCCTTACACTTCAAAATATCTCATCTATGGCTACATTTAAGACTCAGTTAAAAACATATCTATTTAACATGTATTTCATTTAATGTGACTGTATGTACCCTACGTGACTGTAATTGTGTGTATGTAAATGTATTGTAATTCACAATGTAAAGCGACCTTGAGCTACGGAAAGGCGCTATATAAATAGAACTTCTTCTTCTTCTTCTTCTTAAGGTGTGTATGGTCCACTCTGGACCGTCTATATTCAAAGGGGCTATGACATAAACAGGTGAGTTATCAAACTGTTTCACAATCTTGCACACTCTTTTACACATTTGTTGTGTAACATTGCTATTTTATGTTTTCCTCGAATCCCAATGTTTCTCATCAGCACTTTATCACCAGCCTCCAAGATGGATTCTCTGACTTTGCGATCATATTCTCTCTTGTCCTTTTGTGCTGTTTTGTCACTGTTCAATGGCTACTCTCTCTAAGGCTCTCTTGAAGTTTCCTTACATACTCTGAATGGGACACTTTGTTGGAACCTGGGATAAGTCCAAATGCAATATCAATTGGAAGGCTTGGTTGTCTGCTGAACATGAGTTGGCATGATGAAAACCCTGTGGTGTCATTTTAGTACAGTTATATGCGTGCACTAAGCGTTGGACGAATTCTCTCCATTTGACCTGGTTCTCCTCAGAGAGTGTTCCAATCATTTTCAAGTGAGTCCGGATGGTATGATTTTGTCCTGGTTTTCTTTATGCCCAGCAACTGACAGAGATATTTTAATGACAGAAGACTCAAAGTCACAGCCCTGATTACTGTGTATTATTTCAGGGAAGCAATAATGCTTAAAGTAGTATGGCTTTGGTAACTGTTTTTGGTAACTAATTTTTGGTCAACAGTGGGGACTGCGACAGCATAATTAGTGAAGTGATCGGTAATTACAAGTATGTTCTTGGTTCTCTTTTCATCTGCTCACATGGTATGGTAATCCATACAGACTAACTCAAGTGGATGGCTTGTCTTTATTTTGAAAAGAGGGGCACACTTTTCAGCTCTGGTTATGCATCTTATACACCACTCGCAGATTTGTATCGTTTTCTCTACTTCTGCTAATGTCTCCCTTTTTTTGACAGACCCACTTCAGATCTTGGTGTCTCCACTAATGAGCTGATGAGTTGAATCAGGTTTGTTTGATTAGGCAGTGTATAAGTTTCAACAGTAAGAAAGCGGTAAGTGGGGTGGTAGTCCAGGTGAATCAGGCTTTAATGGTTTTTCCAGTCTAACAAACAGTCTGTGTCTTTTCAGCTAACATAAGATAACATAGAGATAACATAAACACATAAATATTTAAGTTTAACAGCTTTGCAGCATTTAGCATCATGAAATGTCAGGTCTGTGTGACTGGGACTTTCTCTCCCTCACTGGCGTTCTCTGTGGCCATTTCAAGCCTGTCTCTGTCGTCACTGTAACGAGACACAGGTGTTATGTATCATTAATAACCAGGTAAAGGCTGTTACCGCTTCCTCTCTTCCCAGTAACAGACACATAACCACATCCTGCTCCACAGGGAGATATCCAAAAAGTGTAGTGTTGTGGGGCCAGAAACAGGGGTCAGAATATATGTTAATGATTTATTGTCAGTCATAACAACAAATTTGGCACTGTAAAGAAAGTCAAAGAACTTACAGGTATCTTTCACTGCCCATTTCAGAGCAAGGAATTTGAGCTTGTGGACAGGTTAATGCTTTTCACAGTTGGACAGCCCACAAATTGCGTCAGCAATGACACAAAGTTTACCATCTATCCTGTCCATTCTTTGGTCCACTTCTCTTTAAAAGGCTGCTTCCAGTGAAACAAGGGATGTGAAGCATTTTTTTAAACTTGCTGCTCTTTTGGGTGGAAGGTAGCCGGCAGTGAGACTGTTGAGAGGTTTTGCAATTTTTTAGAAATCTTTCACAAACCTTTTGTAGTATCCTGTAAATACTAAAAACGATTTTAGTTCCTTCGTGTTTTTGGTCTGGGCCAGGAGGTAAGTGAAGCAATCTTTTCAGGGTCAGTTTTGACTCCTTTTTCTGACACGACACTTGGTACCTGACAGAAGTTATGGTGACAGTTTTAGTCCAAAGTTTTTGCATCTGTAGAGCACACACATGAGATGGCCCTCGTGTTCTTCAAGGGTACTGGAGAACACAATAAGATCGTCGAGGAATACTAAGACTTTCAAATTCATAACACCAGCACACTTCTCCATTAAACGTTGAAATGTGCTAGGTGCATTGGTGACCCCTTGTACATACGATTGAACTCCCAAAATTCCATGGGGGTCACAAAAGCGGTCTTGTGTTTGTCCTCCTCCTCAACCTTGACTTGATAATAGTCGGACTTTAGATCCATTACTGAAAACCACTTGGGCCCATTCAAGGCTGCAAGGATGTTTCCTCAATGTTCTATAGGGCATCAGCATCTTTAATGGTCTGGCAGTTTAATTTCCAGTAATCGCCACATAATTTTAAAGCACCACTCTTCTTTTTCACTACCTAAAGGGGTAAAGTGAAATGGCTCTCAGACTTATGGATTATGTTATCATCACACAGCTCTTTGAGATGGAGTCTTACTGCTTCTGAGTCTGATGGAGTAGGATCAGAAAACGGCCGTATGCGGTGTTTGACATCAGTGGTGTGGACATAGTCACGATCACCAACAGCAAAGACATCAGGAATTGAGTTTAATGTCTCTGTTATCCTCTTTCTCCATTCTCCTGATAATGGGGAGTCAACAAATGTTTTTAAAAAGTCAAAAAGTATGGGAATTTTGGTGTCTGAACTCTGGACAAAGGCTGGAAAATCCTGACTGGAAGTGGATGGAAGCATAGAGAGAGACAAGGGAACTGAAATCTCAGCAATGTTTTTACTAGCGGGAATTGTAATTTCAAGATAAGTGTAATTCTTCACATGGGAGGAGGTTTCAGCTGGCTTGGTCAAGAGATAACTACAAAAGAGCAACCCACTAGAGAAATCTGAGTGATCTGGAGGCTCAACGAGGAGGAGTACACCAGAGAGTTAGGGAATGTTTTTGGCGAAGCCTTTTAACACCTTGTTCTGGCCAGCAGGAACAGTATGGCTAGTTTTACCCTGGAGCTTCACATTTGCAACTCTCCCATTTCTCAACTCTGTTTTGTGTCTGCTACTCAAATTTTTTACAAGTGCTGCATACACATGACTCTCTGGGTTTTCCATTAGGACTATTGAACCACAGGTTCTGTAGAGAGCATCTAAGTCATTGGTACCAATCAAGGCAGGAACTTCATTGTTGGTTTTACAATCTGGAACAACTAAAGCTAACGTGTGGATCTCTGCAGCTCTTCCAGCAATTTCCTCAGGGAACTTTATATTGAGTTTGAAATAGCCCAGGTAAGGCACCACTTGACTCCCAGCACCTTCAGTTTCAAGTATATCATTAAGGGGTAAAATTGGCTGTGACTGCAGGTGAGTACTATAGAAGGACTCAGTCACAGTAGTCACTTGAGAACCGGAATCAAGGAGACAGTTACAGGGGGTTTCTTCAGTGGCGAGTAAAGCGGTACATATGGGTCCAACTGATCCATTTGGAGGAACTTCTGAAAAGGACTGGATATGTGTATGAGTTTTACATTTGGCTTTGCAGGGTTTCTGGTTTAAATTGGAACTGGAATCAGTCTCTTGAGTCTTAAATATGTCCCTCTATTGAGACCCTTTCCATATTTCAGCTTCCATTAATTTTGCTTGAACAACTTTGTTCACACACTGTCTGGCTATGTGGCCATCATCACTGCATTTAAAACAAAACCAAGGTCTGGGCTGAGGTTTAGGCATTGCTTGATAGGATTGAATTTCTGCTTTAATGGGTTGCTCATTTTCCTTTGGTTTCTTGGACTTTACTTTCTGCTTTTATAGCTCAGCTGCATATTCAATTCAGCAACTTGTCATCTCAGATCTTCAGTCTCAGCCTTGTAAACCTGTATCATGGCTGCATTTGTATTGCAGGCCACTGAAATTTCACTCACTGTGTGAAATTTCAAGGATGGTTTTACGTTGGGGTTACCCAGGTGGCACTGTAATCTTTCAAGCTTTGCAGCTTGTCTGTCTTCTTCTGTTCTAATCTGTAGCAAAAGCTGATAAAATTCAGGGGGTTTATCTGTTTTTGGCTCAAGTTGTAACAACAAAAGCAGTGACTGATCCCAGCAGCCTCGAGTTAACTGTTTGAGTAACTGTCGGTTGGCATCTGCTCTCTTCACTGCATTCTTTTTCACAGCAGAACTGCGGAGTATCTATGATGTCTGAATAAAGTCAGAGGCTTTCTCACTTGAGTTTTGATGAGTGTTGAGAAACATGGCAAATATCTCATCCTTATCCTCCACAAGACCATCGACAGAATCAAGAAGATCCACGTATTTGTGTGGGGATGCAGAAAGACCCAGCTGTTTAACAACATCTGACGCTGGTGGCAGAAGGCTTTCCAAAATCTTTTTGCACTGTACATCTGTGGGCAGGCGATTCTGAAAAATCAACTGAACATTTAAACACACATGAAAACATGTTTTAAAATCTGCCTCACCAGTTGGTCTTGGTATACAACCTGAGAAAAATTTCAGCCATTTTTACCCTTGGATTGATGAAGCTACTGAAGTGTAATTTTTAATCACATGTTCAACTACTATGCGCTGTATTTCATGTGGGTTCAACACGTCAGTGTTGGCAAGTGACAGGCTTTGGCATGCATGCAAGCTTTGGTTCTTCAGGTGTGGAAAACTGCTGCAGTGGGGGTTTCTTGAGTTGAAGCATAACTCTAATTGCTTTGTCTTTCTTTTCAGGAGAGTGTTGCTATTGTCATTGTCTGTGTCAATTGAGTCTGGGTCTGAGTCTGAATTGTCTTGCTGAGCAGAACTTGCTGAACTTACAGTCCAGTCAGCTTTCCTTGACAAGACAAGACATACTCTGTCAACTATCCATATCACTGTGGGGTCAGATACAAGTGGTATGTAGCAAGGGGAATCTGGCTTCAAGATACCTATGGGTTGGTCAAAGTCAAACTCAACAATGACTTTAGTGTGACCCACATTATCTGGTACTCCCACCATTACAACCTTAGTCACTTTCTCATACTTCTCACAAGATGATATCGTGATCAGTCTTAGAGACGTCTAACACACAAAAAAATTTCACATCTACACCAAATACTTCCTCAATATTCATGTATGTACAAAAATAAATAAAATGACTCTGTTGATCTCAAAGAATTTCAGAAACCTTTTAATTGGATCTTGTATTTTTTTTTGTAGAAATAAAACTGTAATAGATTTAGCTGTCAATGAAAAAAAAATCCTCCTGGTTGGCTCGCCACTTGTGTAACCACTACACAGCATAGGAATTGTATTCAGAAGGAAACAAACTCTGAACAGAGTTGTCTGAACAAAATACCCAAAGAAATTGTTTCTTTTCTCGCAACTCATCTGACCATAAACTCCCTTTTAACACTTTGCGGTTAGTTTAAAATTAAGTTGTTTCGATTTGAGTTAATTAATAACAGTTTTCAGCGTAGCTCTTCACTCTCTGCAAGGTGGCGATCAACTGAACGTGAAAAAATCATGCATGCTCAAAAAAAGATAATCGCCCTCTAGAGGACAAGAACACTACTAGATTATTTTAACCAGTTTCATTTATCAACAATGCCCTGTTAATTTAAAAGGGGTTACATATGGATGCTGTGCTTCACTGGGAGTCTATATGGGCATCATAAAAAAAAACTGATTATTTATTTGACATTGGGCTTTCAATCAATAGTCTTGTTTCTCTATATGATGACTTGGTGAGTTCGGTAATTTGATTTTCTTTTTAATCAAAACTGTGGTATACATGACAGTGTTTTAAATGTTAAAAACTGCTATACACTGAGATTATAAATAGATGCGCACTTAGTTTTAGTTTTCCGTAATACATTTAGTTTAGCATTCATGATCTTTCCTAAAAATGACTTGAAGTTCAGTCTTGAAACTGATAGGTCCTTTGACAGTTAGACAATCAATTTGTATATTCTCCTTTTGTCTAACATTTACATTTCTTAGTTTTTCAGATAAGCCAGTTTCACTGCTGCTCTTTTTTTCCTGAAACTGTCCTCCTGCCCAGCTTTACATGTCTAGATCTACTTCATAGGGATTGTATGAATGTCTATTTGTGCAGCAGCATGTCATTCATGCTCATTGCAGTATGTCTTGTGTTTGTCTAAATGTGGAGCAGCAGCATGTCAACATGCTAACACATTATGTCTTTGTATGTTCTATTAGTAGCATGTCTTCGTATTTGCTCTGCAGCAGCAGTGTAGCAGATCTAGTCCACCAAGACCAAATCCTATCAATATGTTATACCCACATTAACATGCTAAATCATTCTGAAAGATGTCATGACTGAATTACAGTTTTGAGCTTTATAAATAATGTTTGGGAATTCAATTCACAGTTTAATGGTAGTTTAAGAAGCAGCTTTTAGGAGCAACATTGCAGACCCTAAAATCACAACAAATGACAAGAACACACATTTTGCAATTGATAAAATACTTATGCTTCCCAACTCCTGAAAAGCACCAGCTGCCACTGATAAACTAGTAGAGAGAATACAGCACATCACAGCTCTTGATTCAGGAACAGTTATCGAAGAAGAGGTGGGTAAAGAGGTAAAAGGAGGGACAGGGCTCATTAAAAACATGAATGCAAAATTAACATCATACACCTGACAGTGAAGCACTGGGAGTTTAAATTACGGGGAGGCAAAAGTCATTTATACCAGCAGGAGTGTTTTTACAGTCTCTTTTATGTAAGTTATTGATGTAGTACTCTTGTGAGAGAGAACAACATTGTACCTCCAGGTGTGACAAGATGCTTTTGTGTTCACACCAATTCCTTTGTAATGCACCTTCCCAAAGGAAGGCTAAGTGGCTGGTGTCAGCCATTTAAAGGGGATGCCTCCTGCTGCTCATCATTTATAACATGATCAATACTCTCAAAGGGAGGTTATTGATATGCCACACTTTCACCTAGTTCAACGTAAGCTTATAAATACAGCAACACACTGTATAGGCCTCAGCGCGCGCGCGCGCGCGCACACACACACACACACACACACACGCACACAGTCACTTTCCCTCCTCTGAGTGCAGTAACATACTCTTTTCACACAATGGACCCTGTGATGAGACATTTCTGCCTTATTTTGCAGCGTAAATATAGCAACATTTTTTATTATTATTGTTCAATGTGAATTTATAACATTAAGTATATTTCAGAATGTACAAGTTTCTCTTTTCAGTATAAATAAAAATGAATGGTGACCATATGACAACCAAGATTTTGGAGCCTATCAGCTCCTGGTCCCCGTTCATTGTCTAGAAGAGAGCAGCTTGGAGATTCTGCTAAACTTCTTTTGTTTTCCACTGGAGATCAAAGTAACATACACTATGTTTGGAATGCAAGTTAATGATGACAATTTTCATTTTTGGGTGAACTATCCCTTTAACATGCATATTTACGTGCATACTGAATTGTTTAGTTAAAGTTAAGGACAGGATGCAGTACAAATAATCCCACTGTTAACATTTAAGAAATATTGGTAAACTACACACAAAACAAATGTTGTCTTCAAAGTTGAAGATTTATCAGTTTATGAATATGACTGGATGGCACATGTGGTGATGTAGCGCAACTGCTCTTCCTGGGATGTATAGTGACCCAGATAAAGAGAATGCATTATTGATGCACAATGAGGGGCCTATTTATGTGAGCGATCAATTCAGTGCATTCAGACCGGGCCCATCTCTACAGATCCACAGTACACCTGCTGAAGATTTAATATCTGACCAGTCAATATCTGTAGCCTTTCACAACACAGAGAGAGAGGGACAATACCACAGTTATCCACTTCTGCTCTGAAACTAGTGTAACACATGGTTTCGTCTAACTGTTCTTTCTGGAAAAATTTGTCTTATGTTGGAACATCATGTACCAACGATGAACATGCTGTAATGAGATAAAAAAAAAAAAGGCAAGAATGAACCTGAAGTGAAATGGGCTCTGTCACCCTGCAATCCTTTGAGTAACATGTGACAAAAATCACAATAAATTTAGAATCCATACTCTTTTTATAAAAACAAAACACAAAGAAATGTCATAGTATTTTATTTGTCACATACACATACATTGTGCATTAGCACCAGCAGATGATACACATTTGTACATTTGCAAAAATATAAACAACATAATACAATACAAGATATAAAGATATAATTTTAATTCATTATGTCATGAAAAGAAGTACATTTCATTCTGTGAAATGGAAAAATATTATTAAAATTGTTTGCTTGAGTATTCATTATGAAAATTTAGCTAAATATATGAAAAGATAAAACATTTCTGAACTAGACTAAATGAATTAGTCTTACACTAAGGGCATAGCAGCCCCGGGTGATGTGGGGGATATATCCCCCGCACTCTTTAAAAAGGCACTTTTCTAAGCTAAACCCATACAGAGTCCAATTGGTATATTTGTATACAGCATTATTTGTGTTTTGTTATTTTAGCTGATTGAGACCTGCCAGCCAATCACAGGTGAATTTCATAAGCCAAAACAACCCTTATATAATAGCTTTTTACATTATGTTTGTAAGGTAATAGTTTGATCAGTTGTTTTTGGCAATTTAAGCAGATTACTAGATCTGTGTTAAATATTTAAAGCTATTTTTAATATCAGCTCCTGTTTTTGGTCGACAAAAAAAGGTAGATCTGCTGTGTTCTTAGAACAGTTAGGCATTTTAATAGATACTGTTGCAGACACACTTTTTATACATGAAAACATACAGATGTTATTGAAGCTCATTATAATTATTATAAGACTATTATTGTTGTCTTTGAATAAAGTCATTTTCTGCAGCTCAAAAACTGTAGGAAAATTATAGATTTGCTTTGTTCTTACAATGCTAAAAGTTCTACTAAAGTCTCTTTGTAGGTCTGTAGAAATACAGAATTTAAATAATTAAAATTTTCTTTTGATTGTTGATTCAATGACTAACTCATTTCACATAAGACACTCATTTGTCACTATCTTCTGGCATCACCAGAAATGGTCACTGAATCATTAAATTGACCTGAACGAATTTTGGTGAATGTAGTCAGAACACTCAAGCCACTTGGATACATTTAAATCCCACAATGCACAAGCACAGAGTAAAAAATAAAATTGTGCACATGCACAATTGTCATTATTGAAACTGATTAAATAATTTATTCAGGACCAGCTTGTGCTCTGTCTTTTATTGTCATGTGTGAAACAGAAGCAATAAAATAAAGATCTCCTTTATTTTTGCAGCTAAATTTGCTAAATGTTTTAATTATTTTTGCAATACTTATAATATTTATATATTAATATAAACTGTAATATATTGATATGGTACTGTAAGTGTTGGGACTGTGTGAGCCATCTACTGACAGCTCTGTCCCTCAACTTTTAAAATGACTGCTACGCCACTGTCTCGCACACTATTGCTCAGCCATGTTACACACACACAATTGATCAAAGAAGATACATTTCCTGGAAAAGTCATACGTTTTTAAAAGTTGTTACAAAGAATTTAGCAAAGTTGCTTTCAACTTTCAATATGGAAATAAAGAATGTCCCAAAAGCTTTACATGTTCTCTCACGGGACAAGTTAAAGTGAAACAGCAAATTAAAACATAGCAGTATAGCCTTAGGGCCCAAACATACTTCACGCAAGTATACAAACGCAGACGTGAATGCTCCACCAACGTGCGGTCATGTTGTACATACAATACATGCGCTCTTGCATTGCTCTGGCAGTTAAAAACCTAGTATCCCAAGGAGGCAAAAGAGCTTTTTATGCACCAAGAAACAGGATGTGGTGGAGTCAACATGTTGACAGTTGAAGAGTGTGCATTTGTATTTGCTAAAAAGACTGTATGCCGTTCCGCCATGACAGATCCACTGTAGTTCCCCTTGCAGCAACGCTAAGAATACAGCGCATACTTGCGTAAGGTTATGCTCTGACACATTTAACAACACAACAATGTGTGAAATCGAGCTTGCATAGCAAGATGCGTCTGCGTTCACCTATTTACGCAGAGTATTTTTGGGCCTTTACACATTCTCCTGTCAGATTGAGATGGCTGACGGGATGCAGAGAAGGGTTGCAGGTCTATGATGAGTTGCATGATGGGAGTAACCTATGCTAAAATAGGGTTCTCGTTAATTGAAGAAGGGTCATTATCAGGGGCGGGATGCCATTGGGAGCACCGGGCGTTTTCCTGGTGGGCCGCTGGGCAATGTGGGTTGGCCCGCTGCTGTGCAATTATAATGAAATAATGATCAGGGCTGGCCCGTCTTGAAGGCAGTATAGGTGGCCACACAGGACACCAACATGCCCGTGAGTGCCCAATAAATAATAGAAAAATACAAAAACACTTAACAATGTTAAATGTTTTTGAGTCGTTGAGGCTTGCTTTGTTTAATGGATAGCAAAAGTCCAATGCTTGTCACTTGTGGCAGTTACTGTAATGTGATCTTTCTGCGTAACATGTGGACCTGATTATTTGACGTAAAAATCACAATGGCGACAACCTTAAACAACATATTATGTATGAGTTCTGAATTATCACTACATAACAAATAACTGGCAAACAGTAAAGCTATGAGCAGTAGTCAGTCATTCATACAACAAAGCATTACTGCAAACTGAAGCAATGCTTATTATCACAGTTTTATTAGACACAGATTGCACACCTTGCAAAAAACTAAAACAGAAATGTAGAAAATAAGTCCTTAAAAATATTACTTCATGGCTATTTGAGTCGTTGAGGCTTGCTTTGTTTAATGGATAGCAAAATCCAATGCTTTTCAAAGCATAGGACTTGTATGTTTTTTCAAGATTAGTCTAGAGAATGAATTCAGACACTGCTGATATAAAGACTCAACAAATTATACAGATTGAAAATATGAGCAATTAATCTGCAAAATAACCAAACTATATTATCTGCAAAGATCTCTAAGATGTATGTGTTTATAGTTTACATATATTTCTTTCAGGAAGACAAGCAGACTTGAGTGAGGTTTAAGATGCTATTTATTTGATGAATGTAGAACAGAAAAGTAATGTCTCTCTTTGGCGTAGGCCTCGTCTGGCGGTCCAAGGAAGTTTTACTCGGAACCATCATATCCTGCCGGAGATAGGAGGCAGGGGCGAGGAGCCTACCCCCGTGCGGGACGGGGCTCAACTGGTGGTAGTGGAGGATGTCGTGTTAGAACACTGAAACAGCAATGTGCTAGATTGTGAACAGACTTATAAAGCAATGGCTTACCTGCGATTGGCTAGGAATTACCCAGCTAATGGTGTGATGATGTACAGCTGCTAGTCTTCCCGCTAGAACTACGCTGCGCTCACATTTATCAATATTTTTTTTATTAATATTTTTGACCTTATTCACACAAACGACATCTTTGATTTTTAATGGAAATGACAATGAGGCGTTGAGGGATAGATGTGCAGTCTCTTCAATGGACTGTACTGCAGTTTAAAGTGTTTTTGGATCGTTCCACAGACAAAACATTGTAAAAATATCTGTCCAAGGACATTCAGTATACAAAGATCTCCAGACAACACAAGTTGTCGAGAATGAGTCGTGAGGAACTTTATACAGCTTTTTACCATTTGTGCCATTGAAGAGATGGTGAGACTATCCTTCACAGCCTTGTTGTTATTCCCATTAAAAATCGAACATTTACATTTACATTTTTTATTTATTTGGCAGTATATTATATAATATTGCTTCTTCTTTCCTTTGGCCCATTAAATTTTGCCGTAAAATGAAATCATTGAGCCGGTGTGTTATGATGTGGTGTGTTGCTGGCCAGGTGATTTGGGCCGTTCTGGGTCAGAAAGTCCAGGGCCACTTTTTAGTCCCAGTCTGCCCCTGGTCATTATTATCTCGCTATATACAGGTGCTGGTCATATAATTAGAATATCATCAAAAAGTTGATTTATTTCAGTAATTCCATTCAAAAAGTGAAATTTGTATAATGTATACATTCATTCCACACAGACTGATATATTTCAAGTGTTCATTCCTTTTAATTTTGATGATTATAACTGACAACTAATGAAAACCCCAAAATCAGTATCTCAGAAAATTAGAATATTGTGAAAAGGTTCAATATTGAAGACACCTGGTGCCACACTATAATCAGCTAATTAACTCAAAACACCTGCAAAGGCCTTTAAATGGTCTCTCAGTCTAGTTCTGTAGGCTACACAATCATGGGGAAGACTGCTGACTTGACAGCTGTCCAAAAGACGACCATTGACATCTTGCACAAGGAGGGCAAGACACAAAAGGTCATTGCTAAAGAGGCTGGCTGTTCACAGAGCTCTGTGTCCAAGCACATTAATAGAGAGGCGAAGGGAAGAAAAAGATGTGGTAGAAAAAAAGTGTACAAGCAATAGGAATAACCGCACCCTGGAGAGGATTGTGAAACAAAACCCATTAAAAAATGTGGGGGAGATTCACAAAGAGTGGACTGCAGCTGGAGTCAGTGCTTCAAGAACCACCACGCACAGACGTACATGCAAAACATGGGTTTCAGCTGTCGCATTCATTGTGTCAAGCCACTCTTGAACAAGACACAGCGTCAGAAGCGTCTCGCCTGGGCTAAAGACAAAAAGGACTGAACTGCTGCTGAGTGGTCCAAAGTTATGTTCTCTGATGAAAGTAAATTTAGCATTTCCTTTGGAAATCAAGGTCCCAGAGTCTGGAGGACGAGAGGAGAGGCACAGAATCCACGTTGCTTGAAGTCCAGTGTAAAGTTTCCACAGTCAGTGATGGTTTGGGGTGCCATATCATCTGCTGGTGTTGGTCCACTGTGTTTTCTGAGGTCCAAGGTCAATGCAGCCATCTACCAGGAAGTTTTAGAGCACTTCATGCTTCCTGCTGCTGACCAATTTTATGGAGATGCAGAATTCATTTTCCAACAGGACTTGGCACCTGCACACTGTGCCAAAGCTACCAGTACCTGGTTTAAGGACCATGGTATCCCTGTTCTTAATTGGCCAGCAAACTCGCCTGACCTTAACCCTATAGAAAATCTATGGGGTATTGTGAAGAGGAAGATGCGATACGCCAGACCCAACAATGCAGAAGAGCTGAAGGCCACTATCAGAGCAACCTGGGCTCTCATAACACCTGAGCAGTGCCACAAACTGATTGACTCCATTCCACGCCGCATTGCTGCCGTAATTCAGGCAAAAGGAGCCCCAACTAAGTATCGACTGCTGTACATGCTCATACTTTTCATGTTCATACTTTTCAGTTAGCCAACATTTCTAAAAATCCTTTTTTTGTATTGGTGTTAAGTAATATTCTAATTTTCGGAGATACTGAATTTGGGATTTTCATTAGTTGTCAGTTTTAATCATCACAATTAAATGAAATAAATATTTGAAATATATCAGTCTGTGTGTAATGAATTAATATAATATCCAAGTTTCACTTTTTGAATGGAATTACTGAAATAAATCAACTTTTTGATGATATTCTAATTATATGACCAGCACCTGTATATAGCTTTTACAAATGCATGCATCTTCATAAATTCAAAGCAGGGTCTGAAATTAACCAGGGTTCTGGGAAAAAATGCCACACAAATTCAATATATGGGTACACAAAACTTAGTGAATTTCTCTGTGTTATTACTATTATAATTAATATTATTATTTTATTTGTGACATCTGATGTACATCTTATAATTTGTTAATTGTTCTAGTTAATTATTTGCCGAGTTAATTATTGAAAATGTTCAGAATTTGTAATTATATAATTCATTTAATTGAAGTATTTGACATAAATGGATGTCATGGGTGTTTTTTTGAATAAATGTAAATACATGTACCATAAAATGTCAATAAAGTTAAAAAAGCTACAAAGTGAAAATATTGCTCCTTAACAAAATAAATAAATAAAAAATATGATTGTACGCTGATTCACAATCACTGAAATACTTGGTAGGTATACATAATACAATTTAAAAAATCCACTGATTTGCAACAGACATTAATTATGTTAATAAAAATCATCCTAACATCATTACATTTCTCAGTTGAAACATGTTGATGAAGATGGGCGCACTAATCAGTGAGCATATTTTGCAGAGTAAAGATGTATTGGTGACATCAAATAGAAGCCTCACTCTCAGAACTCCATTTATAACCATTAGCAGCAGCCCAGCCTAACCTAGGCGTGACCTTTGTCAATTAACTACTGTGCAGCGATTATAGTTTATTAGCCTAACAGTAAGTGTCTATGAGTCTCTGTAGTCATTAAACTGTGGCATTCCTCCCAGCAGCATGAGACCCAGGACTCTAGGCTAGCAGTGACGGATGACACAGTTCAGGGCTTCAGAGGGGTTTTGTGCGACCTTCGAAAGAGTAAAGGGGACACTGTGGACGGTGTCTCTGTGGTTAACAGAGCGGGTGATTCATGCACTTTTTCCAAAGCGACATTCTGCGAATGACACAACTCTGAGGGCACTTGTAGATAACAACCTGAGTGTTATCTGAGAGCACCATTGTTGAAGATCTGGATTGAAATTAGCCAGGACCTTTTGGTCATGTGAACTGATCACAACTGCCAAAAAGGTCCATATGTTAAAGTGTTTGAAATGCAAATCGATTTCATTTACAAAATTATTATTAATTGGTGCAATTAAATTAAATGGTGAGAATAACATTCTGCGTAAAATGTCTTTTTGTGTTTCATTGAAGAGAGAAAGTCATACATGTATATTTTTTTCACTGTCTGTTTCCTTTTACAGCTCAGGATAGTTGCTAGTGAAAGACGTAGGGACTGTGCATGTTCTTGTGGTGCCATCAGCCAATCAGAGTTGTCATGACATATTTTTTTGTAGCTCCAGAGTTATTTGTCATATATCATGTGTAGTTCAGGTGACCTTCCTCAAAAACTTTTGTTCCCAGAACTTAGTACCCATGAGCACAGATGACAAATTTCACATACTTCGGGGAGGTCCTGCAACTGCCAGAAGGATTAATTGGAATGCTAACAGATACTGTAGCTTACTCTGGGTATAACAGACCTCCTTGGTTGGAACCCTAACTTTTAATATGACTTTGAGAGAGTCAGCTCATCTTAATTACACTTAGAAACAAGTACACCAGCCATTCTGGAACGTTTATGGAGGTGAAATCATCTATTGCAGCATTTCACATGGATACAATAAACAAAACAGGATCAAAAGACTTTGAAACAGAAGCAGAATTCCATCGTATCATGCAGTCCAGCAATGCTACCAGCACAGAAACAAAGTGCACAGCCAAACAGTGTTTTGAGTCGAGTGAATAGGATTGCGCTTCTCTCATCTCTTTTCTCCCAAAACCGAGCTGACAACCTCCGGCGATGCTTTGCATTCAAGCTTAGCGGGAAGACACATTTCAATATCACTGAGTGGGCTGGGATGGCCTTTGATGTCTACCTAGCCAGTACCTTTTGGGTAATCTAACCCTCGGATTAAGTCTTCTCTAAAATGTTTTTCCCCTTCCTCTTTAGCACTGCCAAGATTGCCATCACATCCTCTGTAATCTTTTGTAACAGAAGCTAATGCAGAAACACCTGCCACAAAAGCTGGGTACAGCCAGTCCTGTCATTGTAAACAGATTACATTCTGCAATGCCAGGTATTTGAGGAATATTTAATGTCACTCAATGCTTATGTAATGAGTCATAAAGCACTATAGCACCCCCCCAGTTGTTTTTTTAGTTGATCTCATCCCCACAAAGAGTGAGCCTTTGGGGCATTGTTTGGGTTGAAATAATGCCAGAAAGTTAAACTGTTATGTCTCTGGGTCTTGGAGACAAACTAAAAAGCCTTCTTTTCCTTACTTTCTGTTGTTTCACTGGTAGTCTTGTGATATGATGCTTATTATGAACATGATGTTTTGATAACAATTCCACATGTTAATATTCATATTAACAGGACACAGGCAGAAGAACTGAAAGGAACAGTTTCCATTTTAAGTAAGAAAGTAAATACGGTTTCAAACACTTTGATGGTAAAATTGAGTGTTCTCTTTCTTACAGAAATATAATCAAAGTCTTTATTATTAATGTAATACTGGTAATTACCAAATTAAAAGATTCAAAGGTAACACTTCACAATGAGGTTAATTGACATTAATTATTCATTAATATAATTGAATGTATTAGGTATCATAAACTAATAATGAACAATGACTTTTTACTGCATTTATAAATCTTAGTAAATGTTAATTTATCAAAATTGTTCTGTTTTAAAATGCATTAAGTAAGGAATAATTAACAATGGACATTAGAATTATTGAAAAATAATCCACACATTATTTTTCAATAATGCTAGGGTCCATTGTCAATTAATCCACGTCGTTCAGGGTTTTATCTCAAGACATTTGTCTGTAGAACTACTTTCAGATTCAGCATCTAGCTTTGATACAGCTCAAGCCTTCGTTGCTAGTTTTGACACGTCACTTTAGAACTAGGAATAGAGGGTGGGCTGCTTCTCAGCACTGAAGAAAGGTAGTGAATATATGTGTATGTGAGTGAGAGAAATTGAGAAATTGTGTGTGAAATTACCTGTGTTTGAAGTGGCTGTCATCAGGAATAACATTGCCTCAAATTGCTAAGATATAAGTTTAAGTACACTTCTCAGCAAGAGCAAGTGTCACCATTTTCCATTGCTAAACAACTGTTTACAATCCCATTGAAGCAGGTTTTGCCCAGGGCACTATACAAGCTAGTTCCTCTACTGAGTGTGTGTAAGAGTGGTTGAGATGAGACAGGAGAGAGAGGGAGCGCAAGGATGTTTTTCAACCGAAAATAATAGAAATTTAGGATATTGTAGACATTGTTTGTCGCTCTTAACTGATTTATTTTACCAGTGTCTTTGTTCTAATTGGTTATTTTGCTGTGGTAGCCTGTACAGTGTGGGTGTGTGGGTGAGACAAGAGCGAAAGAGAGAGATGGAGCACAAGGACACTTTTCAACCGAAATTAAAATAAATGTAGTATATTGTAGACATTGTTTTTTTCATTCTTATTCAATGTACTTAACCAATGTCTTTGTTCTAATTGGTTATCCTGTATGGCTCTTTGAAATAACTGAAATAATTTAGTGAATTGATGTGGAACCGGTAAGCGGTCAAGACCTGGAACTACTTCATAGACGTATCTGGTGCATACTGGAAAATGATTGCACACCTTAGAACGTCTGTCAACCAATCAGAATCAAGCATTCAACAGACTACTAAAATACAACTAACATTAATGTATACAGTAAAAAATTAAATGGTAAATCTAGAAATTAACGTAACCAGTGTTATTAAGCGCTATAAATGTATTGCATTAAGTAATGTTAATGTATACAATATTAATATGAAATGTTACAGATTTATATGTGAACCATGAACTTTTACGGGAAACTTTAGTATTTTCTTTTCATGTTTTAAAGGTAGCGTTGTAATAAAAAGATCAGTTAGTATGTTAATTAGTTAGTATGTTAGAAAGTTAACACTTAATTTTTACAGTCCTTCAATACAATGCATATTTGAATCAAAATCGAGCACTGCAAAAACATGTACTGTCTAGCAATAGTCCCGCAAATCAGATTTGTTTCTGACAAATATTTATTGCTGAAATGTTTATTTTATATATTCTAAGATAAGACCAGTTGTTCTGGCATTGGTTATTCAAATGAAGCTACTCCATGTTACAACTGGAGCTCTGAGCTGTAATGTAAATCTCAAGACATATCTCTTCTGCAAATCTGACACAGGAGGAGACAGAACTGAAGCAAAAGAAAATCTGGAACAAAAATGAAGCCATCTTTTCAAACAACAGCCTGTGGCTCCTTTCACTTGGCTTCTCAAAGATGAATCTGATCCTTTGCTTTGTTTAAAGCCAGAGCATCTTTAAAAGTGCATTTATTTGTTTGAGGTTGTTTCTCTATTTATTTCTGTATTTACCAAGGTCTTCTAGTTCTGGAAGGGAACGGTATGGTGGGTTCTGTCAAATCCTAGAAGGTTTCTTGGCAGGGGCTCAAACACATCTTGATGACTTGCAGAGGACAAAAACAGTTAGTTATTGACTGTCTACTCGAGGGTTGTTGTGGTAGAATCCCTTTCTCTGATCAAGCCTTCTTTCAAAACATGGACATGCAGCCCCCTTAACTTCAATTTGAATATGGGTCCGTAACTGAGGCCTGTAACTCCTAGAGTAAATTAATGCATACTGTACTTAAGGGCTGTTCTCACATGATGCATTATTGCATTTGTCTACAAAGTTTAACCTTTAAAAATGCATCTCAATGCCAGCTTTGTTCTCTTCCATTCCACTACGCTGTGTCTAGCTTTTTTTTGAACATGAGAAGGCATCCTGTTTGAATGTCCTCTTTCTATAATCTTATTGTAAATGCTATTTGAGACAAACAGGAAACAATAACAAGATCTCTTTCATTTTGCCTTCAAGATTTATAAAAACAACAAGGTAGATAAGAAGAAAGATCAAGGGAATAAACAATTGTGCAGTGGAGCTGAGAGCAATTAGTTCAAATAGCTTTAATTACCTGATTACGGTGAGCTAGATCTTGCTCAGTCTCTCTGGAACGCAGGCTGCATGACTAAATTAGCGGAAGAGATAAGGTGAAGCTTAAGATCTACTCCACCTTACCTAATCTGAATCAGGTTTGCCATCAACACTGATGGTGACTCAGTTACTCTTGAGTAAATGTGGTAGAAATTGTGTTTTTCAGCTATTTCTGGATTGATTAAACCCATTTAGATAAGAGGACATTCTTTAAAACAGTAGGGGTTGTATAATAGGGAAAATTACTCTTTAATACATTCCCTATGATAAAGCCCAGCAGATCTGTTGTTTTTTTCCCTATATCCCATCATGTCAAAAACAACTAGGCACTTCAAGACTTAAAGGGATAGTTCACAGATGAAAATTCCAAAGCTGTACAACTTACTTTCTTCAAAAAAGAAAAGGAACACACACACACACACATATACATATATATATATATATATATATATATATATATATATATATATATATATATATATATATATATAGGAAATAGCTTTAAATGTACAACTTCAGGATTAAGGCTCATGCTGAGAGAAACAACAGACTGATTTATTATAGAACTCAAGTGCTTACCTACTTATCGGAGTTTCCACATTGGATACATACTGTTTAAAAACATGGAGGACATTGATGTTTCTATAGTAAATGACTCTTGTGCAAAATAGAGAGGAATACCCCCGCTTGGGCACCTATTTTCCACTGAAAAAGCTGACAGCATCTCCGATTGGGTGTGGCAACAGGTGATTGCACATGCTCATCTCTCTCTCTCTCTCTCTCTCTCACACACACACACACACACAATATATATATATATATATATATATATATATATATATATATATATATATATATATATATATATATATACACACACACACACACACACATTTCACATTTCACCCACGCTTCCTGTAGCACTTGCCATGTGGCTGTCTTGTTGGGCACTACTTACTCACCTTACAATTTAACTGATCCCACAAAAGCTTAATGGGGTTCAGGTCCATAACACTCTTTTCCAATTATCTGTTGTCCGATGCCTGTGTTACTTTGCCCACTCTAACCTTTTCTTTTTGTTTTTCTGTTTAAAAAGTTATTTGCAATTCTTCCCATAAGGCCTGCACCCCTGAGTCTTCTCTTTACTGTTGTACCATAAACTGGTGTTCAGCGGGTAGAATCAGTACTGCCGCTCCCTACACTCATACTACTCAGACTGTGTAGGGCACCAACTCCCTAGAGGGCCACCATCTTACCATAGGAGGGCACCAGAAAGTCCATCGGCTGCCCTTATTTGCACATTATACGTTATTCAAGGACCTGAAAGCAGTTGCAGAACACAGACAATCACTTCATGCTCATATCACGTGATCCCACGCGAAAAAAGAGACAATGGTGCTGTTATTTACATCGGTGATGTCCTGACTATACTTTGTGATCAGTTGAATGCCACGTTGTTAAAATGAAGTACCAATTTCCAAACAAAACAGCAAAATCTGTAAAAAGTCGTTCAAAAGTTTTGAAACACTCATTCTTTATTCTAATTTTTTTTCTTCACATTTTAGAATAATAGTAAATCATCAAAACTATGGAATAACATAAATGGAACTATGGGAATTATGTTGTGACTAAAAAAAATCCAAAATAAATCAAAACTGTGTTATATTTTAGCATCTTCAAAGTAGTCACTCTTTGCCTAGAATTTGCAGACATGTACTCTTGATATTTTCTCAACCAACTTCTTGAGGAATCACCCTGGGATGCTTTTTAAACAGTATTGAAGGAGTTCCCATCTATGTTGGGCACCTATTGGCTGCTTTTTTTATTATTTGGTCCAAGTCATCAATTTAAAAAAAAAAATGAATATGAATTTTTTGTTTTATAATGAAATAAATTTATATAGTGAAACAATTATATTTTTGTAATTTCAAACATTTAATCATACACATTCAAATCAAAAGATTTTTAAAACCATGAGAAACATTTCTGTTAAGTGTTTCAAAACTTTTGACCAGTAGTGTGTGTGTGTGTGTGTGTATATACACTCACCTAAAGGATTATTAGGAACACCTGTTCAATTTCTCATTAATGCAATTATCTAATCAACCAATCACATGGCAGTTGCTTCAATGCATTTAGGGGTGTGGTCCTGGTCAAGACAATCTCCTGAACTCCAAACTGAATGTCAGAATGGGAAAGAAAGATAATTTAAGCAATTTTGAGAGTGGCATGGTTGTTGGTGCCAGACGGGCCGGTCTGAGTATTTCACAATCTGCTCAGTTACGGGGATTTTCATGCACAACCATTTCTAGGGTTTACAAAGAATGGTGTGAAAAGGGAAAAACATCCAGTATGTGGCAGTCCTGTGGGCGAAAATGCCTTGTTGATGCTAGAGGTCAGAGGAGAATGGGCCACTGATTCAAGCTGATAGAAGAGCAACTTTGACTGAAATAAACACTTGTTACAACCAAGGTATGCAGCAAAGCATTTGTGAAGCCACAACACGCACAACCTTGAGGCGGATGGGCTACAACAGCAGAAGACCCCACCGGGTACCACTCATCTCCACTACAAATAGGAAAAAGAGGCTACAATTTGCAAGAGCTCACCAAAATTGGAGACTGGAAAAATGTTGCCTGGTCTGATGAGTCTCGATTTCTGTTGAGACATTCAGATGGTAGAGTCAGAATTTGGCGTAAACAGAATGAGAACATGGATCCATCATGCCTTGTTACCACTGTGCAGGCTGGTGGTGGTGGTGTAATGTGTGGGGGATGTTTTTTTGGCACACTTTAGGCCCCTTAGTGCCAATTGGGCATCGTTTAAATGCCACGGCCTACCTGAGCATTGTTTCTGACCATGTCCATCCCTTTATGGCCACCATGTACCCATCCTCTGATGGCTACTTCCAGCAGGATAATGCACCATGTCACAAAGCTCGAATCATTTCAAATTGGTTTCTTGAACATGACAATGAGTTCACTGTACTAAAATGGCCCCCACAGTCACCAGATCTCAACCCAATAGAGCATCATTGGGATGTGGTGGAAAGGAAGCTTCGTGCCCTGGATGTGCATCCCACAAATCTCCATCAACTGCAAGATGCTATCCTATCAATATGGGCCAACATTTCTAAAGAATGCTTTCAGCACCTTGTTGAATCAATGCCACGTAGAATTAAGGCAGTTCTGAAGGCGAAAGGGGGTCAAACACAGTATTAGTATGGTGTTCCTAATAATCCTTTAGGTGAGTGTATGTGTGTATAATATATATATATATATATATATATATATATATATATATATATATATATATATATATATAAAATAGTACACTGGCAGCCAAAAGTTTGGAATAATGATTTTGACATCAAAGCTCAAAAGAGTGTATAAAACATTGTGTTATTAGCAGAGTTTACACTAAATCAAAACTCATAAGTAGAAACCAACTATTGGTACAAAAACAAAATCACAACATCTTGAAAATCCGATTCATTTTGTGACACAATATAGTAGAGTGGCAAGTAAAATTAAATAAATAACTAAACAGAATTGGGAAATATTGTTGAGTGGTCCTTCACTCAGGAAGCTTTCCCTGAATTTTGAAAGCGAGCACCTACTATTAAAGATAAACTGGTGAAAAGCCATCTCCCTCCATTAAAACTAAATACCTGGTTAGGCCCTAAGGTTGGAAATCACAGATGTGGTAATTGCAATCACTGTGATAATTTTGTTAATACAAACACCTTTACTGATGTAACATTGGGCCTTGAATTTGACAAAGTCATTCATTAAATGTAATACTTATATGTAATATAGGTTAGAATGTCCATGTGGTTGTTTTTTTATAGGAAGGACAAAGCTTCAGGGACAAGGATTAAAAATCAGATTAGCCGAACATAAAAATGCCATTTGAATCTTCAATCCTCAATATCCAATAGCCTTACATTACAGCACACTGAAAGTATTTGGTATTGAATATATCAAAGCTCAATAAGGCGAGGAGATGGGTTAAAAATGTTATTGAAGAGGGAATCTTTTTGGATCTATGTATTGAAAGCTACTCAGTTTCCAGGTTTAAATGGAGAATTAGATTTTTCACCATACTTGTAAATGGTTTGGGTGTATTTTAATATGTTTCTTATAATTTGTATATTGAGCTGTACTTAAGTATATTGTGATGTAGCGTATTTAGGGGTTTCAATGAAAGTTCGCTAACTAAGTTTGGCGGTGTCGTGTTATGCTATTAGCGAAGCTGTACTGTGTTTATAATATGGCATCGGCAGGTTGCGCACGTGCGGTAGATTGCCCCGGAAGAGTCTCTTTAGGACTTCCTGTGAACTTTCGTCTCCATGGCAACCAACACCAGTGCTTTGTGATCTGGGACAACACTAATGAAAACGTCAATGCATTCCACAATGCACAAATAAACAATAATTAAAGTGCCCAGATTCACACACCAATATATGTACCGATAAATGTACACTGTACAGGTTAAAGTATTGTGTACATTACCATTGTTTGTAAGGGAAACAGTATGTGTGAGCTAGGAATTAAATTAAACGGTCTTATTTCTACATTACTATAAGGAAATTTATAATGGAATCAGTCGCATTTGACAACCGTTATAAGATAAATGACAAATAACTAGATTATTTGTATGAATAAATTCTCCACCATTAAAATCGTAATAGAACATCTTGTTGCATCAGCTCACAATTTCTACTGTAGGGAATTAGCTTTAAGAGAATTATGATTAAAAAAAAATAATTTAAAAAAAAGTACAAATATATTACACATACAGGTATAGCTTTGAAGCAAAATCTTTTAGAAACAGGGATGAGATTATTTATCAAAATATACCACAGTCAAAAATATCTTTAAAAGGGAAACATGAATAATCAGTCATAACTCGTTATAATAATTATAAACATTTGGATCGGTTAATAGAATCAACTTGAGGTAGCTGAATTAATATTACAATCAATTTATCTGTTAGTCCAGTGAACACTCATTATTGATTGTCTATCAATTCTCAGAAAGTACACTTTTCGTGGCCACACAAAAATAATTTTTCTTAGCTTGTAGCTGAGATCAAGTCATTAAATTGAAGTTGATTTTTACAATTTAAAATACAAACACATAACTAAACTAAACAAAAACATACACACATCATACATGGGAAAGGGAAGAATGAAAATAAAATTAAACCTGAACATAATTGGGGAAATGCTGTTATGAAAAGAGAGAACCATCTGAGAGAACCATCAAGCTCTTAATTTAAAAGGACCTTTCTTACAAAGGGGTTTACCTCTTATACTAAACTATGTTCAGTTAGTTACTGGTACAATACTTGCAATTGCCTTGGCTGTTAAAAGAGTCCACGGATGCAGTCGCAGGAGAAAGGCTTGATGGCTCTTTGAGTCAATGGTGATTAAGTTGCAATCAATTTCTTCGGTGTTGAATGAAGAAATTAGGATGAACTGGGATGTTCATTGACTCTATGGTCATGGTAGTTGCACATGGCTTGTGGTCAGCACGACCAGCAGCAGAGAGAAGAGAGAGTCAGGGGAAAGAGAGTGAGTAAGAGATGGGACGTGTCTTTTAAATTCTGCTGGAGGTCCCTCCTCTCGACTCTGGCTTGACCAATGAGAAAGGTGCAATTTCCAAGTGGGAAATGTTCCTTTGTTTGGAAGCTGACACATTTGCATGATTAGGATTAGTTTAAGCCCCTTTATGCAAGCATACAATGCATGCTGTCAGAATTATATATATATATATATATATATATATATATATATATATATATACCATTGTGCAGGATGTCACACAAGGATTAATTTGGTAGGGAACATGATACTAAATAATTTTACATTAGCTTTTAGTCCTGTCATAAGTCATGCATAAAACACTGTACAGTACAAAAACACTTTACAAGACAACAATGATCCTATACACAATGTCCTGGGGATATACATGTGAAATTATTGACAGTTTTTTTTATAATTTAATGTAGAAAGGTCTGTTGTTCTGGGCTTTGTTTCCATTTCCTATGGAGGAATGGAGAATCACGCTTTCTGCTTTCCTTTGCTGATAACAATCAGTGGGGGATCAGACATCAATCAAAATCAAATCAAATCACTTTATTGTCACACTACTGTGTACACGAGCGCAAAAGTAGGTGAAAGTCTTGTGTGCAGTTCTGAGCAACATTGCAGTCATGACAGTGGCGAGACATATACCAATTTACAATAAACAACATATTTACACAACACAATTTACATAACAAATGTACACATAATTACAAAACAATTTACATATCAAATGTACATATAATGGAGCCTGCATGGGCCTCTGCTTACTACAGTCTTGAGACATCTGTTGGCTTATTCATTAAACAATTAATAAATGTGTGTCTGATTGGTCCAGATGCTATATGATGATTATAGATTCTTTTGAAAATGCTGAAGTATATATTCATGTATACATTTCCCTTTCATGGAAATTCTCTGGTATTTTGCTTCCCACTTGGAACAATGTAACATGACACAAATTAGTCACATTATTATAAGGACTCTCTGTTTTTTTTGTTTTTGTTTTCCTACAAACCTCTCAGTTTGTTTTGTTTTTTTTAATTCTTCTAGAATTGATTTAATAAGGGATTTTAAAATGTTATTCTCAAGTCTGAGTGCCTTGGATTTAACCTTTTTCATGAGATAGATTATCCCTTTTTCAACAAGTACCAGGAGATATTGATTTTATACCTAAGTAGCACTCATTGCATTTTTGTTTCTATATATTGAAAAGAACAGTTTTAAAACAGACTTCAGTCCATGCTTTAGAAATGTCTTGAGAGAGATATATTACCATACTGATGGGGGACCTCAATGCCAAGATTGGAAGCAACAACATCGTTTATGAGGATGTCATGGGAAACCATGGCCTTGGTGACATGAACAAAAATGGTGAAAGGCTCTAAGATCTCTGTGGCCTGAACAGTCGGAGAAGATCAAATAAACAGTGACATTAACCTGCCAGGAGGTACTGGATTCCAATAAACACCAGTATCAAGAGTGGATCTCCACAGAGACTCTCCACAAAATCCAAGAAAGTAAGGAAAAGAAAGCTGCAGTGAACACCACCCGAGCAAGAGAAGAAAAAAGTGAAAGCTCTGGGTGAATTCACAAGCCAACAAGGAAGAAAAGAGAAGCTTAAGAGCAGACAAGCAAATATTAATATATTGCCTTGCCACAGAAGCCCAGGAAGCAGCAAGTCATGGAAACCTGAAAGAACTCTTCGACATAACAAATAAACTCTCTGGCAGGTACAGTAAGCCAGAAAGACCAGATAAAGACAAAGCTGGGAAGACAATAATCGCAACGAAGGACAACAAAGAACAAAAAAGAAGATGGGTGGAGCACTTTTCTGTCACCTCCGTCCCCTAACAGATGGCCGCGGCTGTGTATCCCTCCTCCTTCCCAGGTTTTCGTGTTTAAAATCACGACACGGCCCCGCCCTCTGCCCTATGATACACCACTAGGCAAGCCCTGACCTGGAACACTCAAGGGAAAAGGAAAAGAGGAAGGCCAAGAAACACCTGGCACAGAGATTGAATCTTTTCCCGGCTGATACACACTCTAGCACGGGGATGATCGTCACTTGTGCGCAAAGAGAGAAAGTTTGTTTTGTGAGTTAAAGATGGATTGAAGTAAACATAAAAGTGAGAGAGTGTAGTCTTAGCCCATTATACACTGGAACAAAATATGTTTTTGAATAGTCTTTTTTTCCATAATAATATCTAAAACTCCTTTAAACAGGTACATTTACTTTATGAGCTATACTGCAGAACACAAAAATGTTATCCGAGAATATTGAATACAAAATTTAATTAGGTTTGACATTAATCCTCTGGGGTCATTGGATGCACCGGCACATCCTGCTGGATTTTTTCGTCATTACAGCAGAAACAACATAAAATACTCTGTCATTTTGAGGCATACAGATAAGGGAAAGACATCATTAGAGACTATAAAGGGTCTACTTTTATTTGTGTACACTCACAATAACAACAAAACCTTGTGCTTTTGTAAAATAAAAAAAATAAAAAAAGTGAGCTTACAGCAGTCTCTATGCTCACGAGCATATATCTGAAACACATCAAACTAATGATCTGAAACTCTGCGAATACTTATCGCACAAACATGAAACATGTCTAAAGAAAGCTTAAAATGTCTATTCAAATTTAAAACAAATAATCTCCTGCAATGTAATCTGTAGGAAACAAACCAATGTACAGTTTCTCCTGTCTCAGCTAATTATCTCTAATGTGATCACACCCACGGACAGAGGGCGCTATTCATACGGTGATGTGCTGAGGCGATCAATGCAAATGGTAAACGACCCCGACTGTGCCTTAAAAACATCTAGTTCATTCACTTTTCTGTGATACACAGGTGAGGAATCTCCTGGATAGTGACGAAGAGTTAACATTTTCCTCAGAAGAAGAATGGGACTCCGATGAACATTTGTATTTTGAGTGACTACAATTTCGGACGAGTAAGTCATTTAGTTTTCATTAGTTGACATGCTATTTTATATAAATATGTACATATTTTACTAGTGGGACTGTTTCCAGACTTGCCAGCCAGGATTCAGAGTATTGAAATGCTGTTTCAGCTAAAGCAGGTATTTAAATTGTATGCTGTATGATGATATATATAGATGGTATGTAATATGATATAAAAATAATATGAATGTTTAGATTATATTTTATCTAGTGTTTATGCTGCCTTATTGTCATCAACAAAGCTTGTGCTTGCAAATATCTGTTCAGTTTAAATTAGTAAAATGCACTTTAAAAATGCCCATATTAGAAAATCAGCATATTATAATGATTTCTGAAGGATCATGTGACACTGAAGACTGCAGTAATGATGCTGAAAATTCAGCTTTGATCACAAATAGCATTTTACAATATATTCAAATAGAAAACTGTTCTTTTAAATTGTAAAAAGAGTTCACAATATCAATATATTTTTACTGTATTTTGGATCAAATAAATGCAGTCTTGGTGAGCAGAAGAGACTACTTTTAAATGGATGTGTAGGTCTAAGTAAATTCTTTATGTAAATAAAATGTATAGTCATATTACTTCTTTTAACTTAAAACTTGATTTTGATCATTAAGTCTTTCTGTCACATTCCTCATTGATGGGCCCAGGGGAGGGGTCTTTGTCTCCTCAGGTGTGAAATACATCCATATTCATGACTTTCTAACACTAAAAGTGTCTTACAAAAGTTTAATTACTAAATTGTTTTGTATGAATGAGTGATTAGGATGGTTTTCACGCCATTTTGTAGCAACAAATCTAGGCTACAAAATTCAGTTCTCAAAAGTATTGTGGACAGATGTATTGTATGTGTTATATGGCCTTATTTCAATTACTTAAAAATTAGTTTTTTTCAAAAACCATTTATAAACGTTTTTTCTCAAAAATACAAACATGTATACACATGTTGCTCACATATTATTGTAGCCCAGTTTGTGCTGAATACAGTGTTATCAGACATTAGCCATTAATATGTTTTTAAGTAACTGAAAAAAGCACAAATGTCAAGGCATGTCAAAACTTCTCCAGGGCCCAAATCACCCTCAGACCCCAGAGGGTTACATTTACATTTATTTATTTGGCAGACGCTTTTATCCAAAGCGACTTACAAAAGAGGAAAACATAAGCGAATCATCTTAAGGAGACAGTGTCAAATGCCATACAACAAAGTTTCACTATTTCATCAGAATAGTATACAAAACAGATTTAAGTGCAATAAGAATTATCTTAATTTTTTTTTTTTTTTTTTTTTTTTTTTTTTTAGTGTGGTTAAGTGCTCTTGGAAAAGATGTGTTTTTAGCCATTTTTTGAAGAGTGAGACAGCTTCACGGATTAAGTTGGGAAGGTCATTCCACCAACATGGTATGATGGAACTGAAAGTCCGGGAAAGTGTTTTAGTGCCTCTTTGTTTTGGTACGACAAGGCGACGTTCCTTAGCCGACCGCAGGCTTCTGGTGGGAACGTAGCTCTGCATAAATGTTTTTAGTTATGCTGGAGCAGACCCAGTGACTGTTTTGTATGCCAGCATCAGGGCCTTGAATTGAATACGTGCATGAACCGGCAGCCAGTGGTGAGAGACAAAGAGTGGTGTAACATGTGCTCTCTTTGGTTCATTAAAGACCAGACATGCTGCTGCATTCTGGATCATTTGCAGAGGTCTAATAGCACATGCAGGAATGCCTGCAATGAGAGCGTTACAGTAGTCCAGTCTAGTTATGGCAAGTGACTGAACAAGCAGTTGTTTGGCATGTTCAGAGAGGAAAGGTCTTATCTTTCTGATATTGTAGAGTGTAAATCTACATGATCTTGCAGTCTCTGATATGTGGTCTGTGAAATTTAGCTCATCATCAATGGTTACCCCTAGATTTCTGACCGTTTTGGAAGGCGACACTGTAGTTGGACCCAGCTGCACGGTGATGTTGAGTTCAACAGCAGGGTTGGCTGGAAAGACAAGGAGTTTGGTCTTAGCTGGGTTGAGTTGCAGGTGGTGTTCCTTCATCCAGGCTGAGATGTCTGCCAGACAGGCAGTGATTTGAGCGGTCACTGTGTTGTCGTTGGGCTGGAAAGACAAGTAGAGTTGCATGTCATCAGCGTAGCAGTGGTAAGAGAAACCATGTGACTGGATGATGGGTCCTAATGACGTTGTGTATATGGAGAAGAGAAGTGGCCCAAGCACTGATCCCTGAGGTACCCCAGTAAGTAACTGATGTGGCTTGGATACCCTCCCTCTCCAGGCTACCTTGAAGGACCTATCTGAGAGATAGGAGTTGAACCAGCCAAGCACAGTTCCGGTGCTGCCCAGTTTAGAGAGGGTGGAGAGTAGGATCTGATGGTTGACTGTGTCAAAGACTGCAGAAAGGTCAAGCAGAATCAGAACGGATGATCTGGATTCAGCTTTCGCCTGTCTCAGTGACTCACAGACAGCAGGGCAGTCTCAGTGGAGTGTCCACTTTTGAAGCCTGACTGATTGTCATCCAGCAGCTTGTTCTGGGTTAATGCTTGTCCGGGACAAGTGGATTTTTGAAGGGCAAGTGAAATAGAATTTGAATTGCCTGACTGGACAAGCAGACTGATTAAAGCATCTATAAAGAAAAAATAACCAGCTATATTTGTGATAGCCTAGGCCTGTGTCACTTATTAAAAAGTTAATATTCTTGTTCTGCTGTTGAAAATAATACAGAGCACATCATTTGATAATTTGCACGCCATCTAGTAACAGCTGCACCCTGTTTGATTGGCAGGTTGCAAATGTGTGTGTGCGGAACATGCGCTTGTGTTCCAAAAATGCTTGTGCTAATGCACACCTGCATGGTCAAATACATTTCAAAATTTAGCCAAAATGCCCATCTTGGTGAGGTATTCATGTAAACACAGAGAGTGATGTCTAAAGAAAATATAAACAAGAAAAAAGCTGATTTTTATTAAAATGTGGACTTGTAAGTATAAATCTAAGCTAATAGACCAGCTACTGTCTAGTGTAGTGTGTCATTATAATAATCAAACAACCATAACAAGAAAATGAGAAAACTCTCACTGCTCTTGACTTGGCAACTTTAGTAGCTTTAAAAATGATTCATGTATTATTATAAAGTGAAGACCAGTAGTAGTTTTATGTTACATTTTATTCTGAATGTTTACTTTAAAAAAAATGTTAAATCTGTTATTTAAAATCTATTATTTGTAATATTTTTTTAATTCATTGCTGTTTTAATTGTTATTTTATTACTGACTGTTTACTAGTCTTGAATATTTACTTAAGTACTTGAAACTTTTCTTCCATAATTAACATATTAGTTAGTGTTATTATTTGTTGAGGTTTTGAAGCTGGTATTGAGAATCGTAAAATTTCACTGCCGACTACTGAAATTTTGGTATTGTAATGATGTATATTTTACTGTTGTTTACTGTATATTTACAGATATACTATATATCTTGCTGCAATAACATGATGAAAAAGTAGATCTCATTCCATTGAAGTGTGAGCACTCCTGCTGTAAATAGTGGCGATAGAGGCTTTCCTTTATTTGACAACCATATATGACATAAAATAATTATCATATGACAATAGCCTCCTCTCCTACCCAGTACAGTTTATATTTCAAGTTTGAAGAATTCCACTTGAAAAATGTTTTTAAGTTCAATAAATGCATAATGTTTCCAAAGTAAATAATGTAAATGTAAATAATCGTGATCTATATATTGACCAAAATAATAATAATAAAAATAATAATAATAATAATAATAATAATATATATATATATATATATATATATATATATATATATATATATATACAGTATATACAGTATACAGCTCTGGAAAAAATAGATCAGTTACAACCACTGCAAAATTATTAGTTTCACTGTATTTACTATGTGCAGAGTAAATTGAAAATTTTAGTTTAATTCTATAAAGTATATAAAAATATTCTCATCAACATATTGTCTTCCCATATCATCACCGATCCTCCACCCAGTCATCTAATGGTTAGGAGGAGACCTGAAGAGGCCCTCATGTCACAGTGTCTCACTCTCACTTCAAATTTTTAGTGAATTATCGGTGATGCTCTTAGAGTGCTTCAGCAAGGCTGGAATCAGTCAGATTCGTCTTTGTGAAGGACGCATGAATCATGCCTTGTACAAGGTTATCATGGAAGAAAACTTGCTTCCTTCTGCTCTAACGATGTTCCCCAACTCTGGGGATAATTTTTTCCAGCAGGACAATGCTCCATGACACGCAGCCAGTTCAATCAAGGTGTGGATGGAGGACCACCGGATCAAGACTCTATCATGGCCAGCCCAATCTCCAGACCTGAACCCTATTGAAAACCTCTGGAATGTGATCAAGAGGAAGATGGATGGCCACAAACCATCAAACAAAGCCAAGCTGCTTGATTTTTTGTGCCAGGAGGGGCATAAAGTCACCCAACAGCAATGTGAAAGACTAGTAGAGAGCATGCTAAGATGCTTGAAAGATGTGATTGAAAATCAGGGTTATTCAAACAAATATTGACTTCTGAACTCTTCCTAAGTTAAAACATTAGTATTGTGTAACAAAAAATAAAAAAATACATAAATAATTTTACTCAAACATATAACTTTAAATAGTAAATCCTGAGAAACGACAACACGGCGACCTGAGGGCAGCTGGAACTGCCTAAGGGAGACGCGGATCCACTCATAAGGGGACAGTACCGTTGTAAATACACACAGGAGGAAGTCCACGCAGGAGTCCTGACCTGTGGAGCACCTATTCCAATGCAGGGTAGATTTGAGTACCCACAGTGGATTGGGTCGGTTTCCGATCCAGCCTCGCGCTCGCGGTAGTCCGGGTAGTCTGTGCGTCAGGCTCAGACTGGGTGAGCAGACCCGAAAGTGGTGGCCCAGGCGAGTCATCAGCATTAGACGCCGCTGTAACGCTCTCTGATGCAGCGGCAATGTCGTCATCCAATTCCGGGAGCTCAAGGGACTGGCCTGCCGACCGTGAAGCGGGCCGCACTCATATGGGGTATGCAAATACTGTCTGCCAACTTCTCATTGGCCTTTTTTTGGCATATTCGGCGCTCAAGAGAGACCCCTAGTGTCGCTTCTTCAACATAACATCGAAGTGAACGACAGACGGGGAACTGATAATTTTGCAGTGGTCTCTTAATTTTTTAATATATAAAATTTTATATATATATATAAAATTTACCACACACACACACAAATGGCGAGATTCATTATTCAACTGTTATTTAATCATTTTACCCATTCACTTTGGTTTAATGTCTTTCAAAGTAAAAACATTAGAGCAGCCAAGTTTGATAAAGGTGTGCGTTATCATGTTTTGTCTGCCCATTTCCATCCTTTGTAAGAGACTCTGTCCAACAACCTTGTGACCTCCTAATAAAGACATCCAAAATCCCAGAGACGAACACACACATTAAATATTTTCTTTGTCTCACTTTTGCACACAATAGTTTTCCAATGACGATTCGATGTGAGGCCATCCTGTGTTGTGCTTTGATAGATAAAGTCCTTCTGTCCCAACAAAAGCATCTTGGAGATACGTGAGGTTTTGAGTATCCTGCAACTGTTTGTTTGAATGTTGGGTGTTGTCCGAATGATCTCAACCCTCGTGGATTCTGGTCTGTTTTCCTTTTCTTTTGCTTTTTTTTTTTTTTTTTTTTTTTTTGCTAAATCTGATTTTAGCCCTGATTATTTCATTTATTTGGCATTCACATTAATGACATAACTTTTTAACCTGCATTGCATGTCAATCTAAGCTTAATAAACATAAAATCACAACTAACTCTATGGCCTGTTTCTCACTGCACGCATAAACTTGTTTTTACACTGAATGTGTTAAACATACTACCTCTTCCAATGAGAATTAAGTAAGAAAATGGTTGAAGGGATAAATTAAAATATAACTGTTGGTCCTTACTAGAAGAACTCTATAAAGGGTGCCTGATGGCAGGGTCTTGGTAAGCTTGGTAGAGAGGATTCGCACTGTCAGACAGAATGGAATAAACTTGCCTGTCATACAAGTCAGACAGACTTATTGTTGAGCTCCAATAATCTTGCTACTAGTGTTGACAATCCTTGTTAATGCATTTTTGTGTTATAATTTCATTTCTTCCTCCATTTCATCCTCCTCCAACAGACTCACTAACACAGTATCATCAGCAAATTTCAAGATATGCCAGTCTTCAAACTGACTGCGGCAATCATCAGTGTAAATACTGCAAAAGAGAGGAGAGAGGACACACCCCAGTTGATCCAAGATGGCGGCGCGGTAGCACACAGTGGCCACTCCGGATCCAAAATGGTGCTATTTTATTATATAACACGACTTTTGCGGCACACGGACATCGGAGCAACCAGTGTTCGTGTCTACCATCGCCAGACACTGCTCAAATATAGGACTCATGCAACAACCAAGCTGCATGATGACCTGCAGAAGGCTTTACGTGAACTCGGCCTGCTGCGGAGACCAGCATACAGAGCCACTCCAGAAGCAGGTGAAAACCTGGCCAGCAGGAGCCATCTCTGGTCTTCAGGACTGTTTTGAGTGTACTGACTGGCACATGTTCAGGGAGACTGCAACATATGGCGATTCTACCAGAGTAATACACAGCATCAGTGACCAGCTACATCAGCAAGTGCATTGATGATGTCACTTTCTCCAAGACCATCACCACATGTTTCAACAAGAAGCTGTGGATGACTGCGGTGGTGCGCGTGCTGCTGAGGACCCGAGACTCCGCCTTCAGAGCAGGTGACAAGGCAGCCCTAAGAACGGCGAGGGCCAAACTGTCCCTCAGAGAGGCAAAGCGCGCACACGCCCAGAGAATCCACAGTCACTTCCAGGACAGCGGTGACATGCGGCGCATGTGGCAGGGCATTCAGGCCATCACCAACTACAGGACAACATCAGTTGCCTGTGACAAAGATGCCTCCCTTCCAGATGCACTGAATGACTTCTACACTCGGTTTGAAGTGCAGAACAATGTGGTGGCGAAGAAGACCACCCCTCCTTCCAACGACCAGGTGCTCTGTCTTACCACGGCTGATTTGAGGAAAACTCTATGTAGAGTCAACCCACGGAAGGCTGCTGGATCAGACAATATTCCTGGCAGTGTGCTCAGAGGATGTGCAGACCAGATGGCAGATGTTCTTACCGACATCTTCAACACCTCTAAGAGCAGCGCCATCGTTCTAATGTGCTTCTAGGCCACCACCATCGTCCCCATGCCAAAGAAGTCTTCAGTGTTCTGTCTCAATGACTACTGTCCCATCGCACTCACACCCATCATCATGAAGTGCTTCGAGAGGCTCGTCATGAGGCACATTAATACCCAGCTTCCCCTCTCACTAGACCCACTGCAGTTTGCGTATCGTCCAAACCGTTCAACAGACAATGCCATCGCCACCACCCTCCATCTGGCCCTCACCCACCTAGATAAAAAGGACTCATACGTTCGAATGCTGTTCATAGACTTCAGCTCAGCATTCAACACAATCATTCCCAGCACCTGATTGGAAAGCTGAACCTGCTGGGCCTGGACACCTCCCTCTGCAACTGGATCCTGGACTTCCTGACTGGGAGACCTCAGTCAGTCCGGATCAGGAACAGCATCACCACCACCACACTGAGCACTGGGGCCCCCCAGGGCTGTGTGCTCAGTCCACTGCTGTTCACTCTGCTGACTCACGACTGTGCAGAAATGCACAGCTCGAACGACATCATTAAGTTCGCCGATGACACAACCTTGGTCGGTCTCATCAGCAAGAACAATGAGTCAGCATATATAGAGGAGGTGCAGTGGCTCACGGACTGGTGTAGAGCCAACAACCTGTCTCTGAAGGTGGACAAAACAAAAGAGATGGTTGTTGACTTTAGGAGAGACCAGAGTGGCCACTCTCCGCTGAACATTGACGGCTCCTCTGTGGAGACCGTCAAGAGCACCAAATTCCTTGGTGTTCACATGGCGGAGAACCTCACCTGTTCCCTCAACACCAGCTCTATTACCAAGAAAGCCCAGCAGCATCTACTTTCTTCGAAGGCTGAGGAAAGCACATCTCCCACCCCCATCCTCACTACATTCTATAGAGGGACTATTGAGAGCATCCTGGGCAGCTGCATCACTGACCGGTTTGGGACTTGCACCGTTTCGGACCGCAAAGCCCTGCAGAGGATAGTGAGGACAGCTGAGAAGATCATCAGTGTTTCTCTTCCCTCCATCGAAGACAATTACAAAAAACACTGCTTCCGTAAAGCAACCAGCATTGTGGATGACCCCACACACCCCTCTCACAAACTCTTCACCCTCCTGCCGTCTGGCAAGAGGTACCGAAGCATTCGGGCCCTCACGGCCAGACTGTGTAACAACATCTTCCCCCAAGTCATCAGACTCCTCAATACTCAGAGACTGGTTTGACACACACATACATGTTCTGAGTTGCACTTTAATTATTGTCACTTTATAACTGGCTGCTACCTCAATAACTGCTATGTGCATAGAACACTCATCTCATAGTATGTTATGTTTACATTTGGCATTTTTAGAAACTGATATCTTTTGCACTACTGTGTACTGGTCGGCACTGCACTGTCTCTTACTGTGTCTATTGTCCTGTTCATTGTTAATAATTTACTGTACTTTTTGCACATGTTTGCATGTGCACTTTATTTAGGTATGTTATTTAGTCTGTGTAGTCTCATGTGGTTCTGTGTTTGTCCTATGTTGTTTTATGTAGCACCATGGTCCTGGAGGAACGTTGTCTCATTTTACTGTGTACTGTACTAACTGTATATGGTTGAAACGACAATAAAAACCACTTGACTTGACCCTGGGAAGAACCAGTAGATGTTACATTCACACCAGATAGACAGTCATTTACTCAAACTCTTTTGAGTCCTATCAGTGAGAAAATCCAGTATTCAACCAGCCATATTAGGATATGTGCTAAAACGATCTGTGAGCTTTTGAACTAGAAAGTGTGGTTGAATGGTATTAAAATCCAAAGAGAAGTCAACAAACCTCAGCTTAACATAATTCTTACTGCCCTCAAGGTGCTTATATGCAAGATCATGCAGAGTTAAAGTTGCATCCTGCACTCGTCTTCTGGTTCTGTAAGCAAATTGCAATGGATCAAGAAAATCTTTAATTTTAACATGAATTTCATTGTTTTATCAATCTCTCAAAAGGTTTCACTACACTGAGTTTTTCCATTAAAAATGGTCATAAATGATAAAATTGTCATTGTGAGTTTCTCATTGATAGAGTAATTATAGAATTGTTAAAATACGGGCTAATAAACAGGTTCCCTTTCAAAAAGCTACACTCATGATGCTGCGCTGAGTTAGCGATTTAGGAACAACTTTAGGTGAGACCAGCTGTGAATATGTGTGCAACACGTCAATGAACATTGACCGGAATTTATAGCCTCTGCCGTTGACATCATTGGATGCACCTGTAGCAGGGCTATAAATAGATGCGTCACAGGTGCATCGTCAGATCTTTTGTCTTCAGATCATTCTGTGTGTGTGCTTCATGAGCCTGTCAGAAACATTCTACTTTCCTCTGTTAGGAGTTAGAATTGTTAGGCAGTGCGCAGAAAACTTTCTCTTTCTCTTTTCTTTAAAAAAAAAAAGAAGAAGAAGAATGACTGATAAACAAAGAAAGTGTTGTGTTCTCATGTTTACGCTCTATGGCTGAAATGGACACACACCAGTTTTGTTTTGTGTGTTTGGGGGAAGAGCATGCTGCTTTTGCATCTGTTTACAGTCAAAATTATTCACACTCATCTTGCTTCCAAGAGCCAGCGCCCACTCTTTCGTCGTGGGGCTCTCGCATAGATCTGGGTGAAGAGCAAGAGACGGGTCGGTCCCTATCGCTCACTCTCTCCCCAGATCCAGCTGATCCTTCTCGTAAGCCTGAAGCGCGCCTCGGCGCCTCTTTGGTTCACGAGGGGGATGCTGAAACTCTGTACATTCCACGCACAATAATAAAGCGGCTGAGGAATTACTCGAGGTGGTTACTCGGGCTGTGGCCAGACTATAGTTAGACTGGGCACGTGAACAAGAGACCCTCCCAAATGCTCCAAACTAGAAGACAGATTTCTGTCTGGTGGCCAAAAATAAATAAATAAAAAAAATGATATAAGTAAATAAAAAAAGGGATGGGAATGCTATGTCAGTCCCTTCCTTTCTTCTATGACATCCATAACGAGCATTCTCATTCATGGAGGAATCCTTATACTTCCCGTGTCTTTGTGCCCTCGACGTTGACATATTCGACTATCGTGGGTGCTGAGGCTCGGGGGTATTCAGTGATGCCGCTGGAAGAAGAGACACTTGCAGGTTATCTCTCGCCTGGCTCGGCATCATTGCTAAAGAGACCAACTGTCCCCACAAAACTGTGCAGGACCACCTCCACGCTTGTGGGAAAGGCTTATCAGGCAGCAGGTCAGGCTGGTGCTGCCCTGCACACTATGGCAGTGTTACAGGTGCGCTAGGCTAATCTGTTGAAGGTCCATGGTGCGGGCACCATGGTCGACGAAGAGGCTTTCTCTGAGCTTCGTCGAGCCACGGACCTGTCTCTCTGCACGACCAAGCAGACGGCCCACGCCATTGGCCGGTCTATGTCTGCTTTAGTCAGCATGGAGAGACACTTATGGCTTAACCTATCAGACATCAGAGACAAGGATAAAACTTTCCTTCTCAATGCCCCGGTTTCGCCTTCTGGCTTACATGGTGATGCTATGAATATAGTTATCACCAGATTCCAAGGAGGCAAAAATTCACAAGGAAGCCTTCGGGCAATTCCTTCCTCGCCACACTCAAGGGAAGGGGCCGTCGGCCACCCAGCCCCACCCCGGTCCTTCTAGACGGGAGGCTTGAATCACTCCGAGGGCGTTCAAGTTCAAGATGCTAACCGTCAAGACGGTCGTGTCTCAAATCCAACATTGCGATTGGTTGGTCACGATCGATCTCATGGACACGTACTTTCATATAGAAATTCTGCCACAACACAGGAAGTTCCTGAGGTTCACTTTCGGGGGCGAAGCTTTCCAGTATCGAGTTCTTCCATTCGGTCTAGCATTATCACTCCGCACATTCACGGAATTCATGGATGCAGCACTGGCTCCTTTGCAACTCCGGGGCATCCCCATTCTGAATTACATAGATGACTGGCTCATACTCACAAGAACTGGAATTAGAGCACAGGGATATCGTCTTAGCTCATCTGGTTTCTCTGGGGTTGAGGCTCAATGCCAAGAAAAGCGTCCTCTCTCCCACTCAGAAATTCGATCATAATGCGGGCACAATTGTCTCCCACTCTAATCGAGTCCATTCAGAACACCCTGAGCAAAGTCAGGCTAGGCCAAGTTTGCACTGTTCGTCAGTATCAATGACTACTAGGTCTCATGGCAACTGCATCCTTGGTTGTCCCTTTGGGCCTTTTTGCACAGGAGACCATTTCAGTTGTGGCTCAAAGCCAGGGGATTTCATCCACAGGCAAATCACCTAGGCTGATAATGGTTACGCACCACGTGCTACGTACCCTTTCTATGTAGTTCAGGCCCCGGTTCCTCACTTTGGGTCCCACTCTAGGTGCGTCTTGCCGTCACAGGTTGCTAATGACAGATGCCTCCCTGATGGGCTGGGTAGCAGTCGTAGTTGGTTGTCCAGCTCAAGCGGAATGGGAGGGTCGTCAGCTTGATTGTCACATTAACTGTCTCGAGTTGATGGCTGTATTTCTGGCCCTGAAATACTTGCTATAGAGGCTGCCATGTCTTGGTGTGGGTGTACAACACAGCGGTAGTCTTTTACATAAACCATCAAGGAGGTCTTCGTTCACGCCAGCTGAACAGACTGGCATGGCAGATTCTCCTTTGGGCCCAGGGCAAGCTCCTGTTAATCAGAGCAGCTTGTATCCCTGGATGCCTGAATGGGAGCAGATTTATTGTCCAGACAGAAAATACCAACTGGGGAGTGGAAACTCCACCCCAAGGTAGTGGAACAAATCTGGTTGAGATTTTACAAGAGCAGAAGTGGACCTCTTTGCCTCCCAACAGACAGCGCAATGTCCCCTCTTCTTCTCGCTGAGTCACCCAGCCCCCCCGGGTCTGGACACGATTACACATACATGGCCCAGAATGTGCCTGTATGCTTTCCCCCTGGTTTCTCTGCTCCCGGGAGTCTTGTCCAGAGTTCACTAGCAAGGGTCCTGCCTCTTACTGATAGCGCCGCGCTGGCCGAACAGGGTATGGTTCTCGGAGATAATGTCTCTCCTTGACGGCTCGCCTTGGGCTTTTCCGGACAGGAGGGGCCTTCTGTCTCAGGTGCAGGGGGCAATATTTCATCCCCGGATCCATCTGTGGAACCTTCATGTTTGGCCCCTGAAGGGTACCAACTGAGGGACACTGGGTTTTCACCTGAGTTATCGAGACCATTCTAAGTGCTAGGGCTCCCTCTACCAGAAGAAGTTATGCCAATAAATGGGGTGGTTTTGAAAGATGGTGCAGTGCACATAATGCAGATCCAGTTAACTGCCAGATTGTTTCAGTTCTGGACTTTCTGCAGGAAAAATTGTCAGCAGGCACATGCCCTGCCACTCTCAGGGTCTATGTGGCCACCATTTCGGCTTGCCATGCCTTGATTGATGGGGTGCCATTGGGGGGACATCCTCTACTCGCTCGCTTCATTTGTGGATCTATGCGACTGAGGCCTCCTGCTAGGACCAGGACCCCTTCATGGGACTTAGCAATAGTCCTTGAGGGTCTGGTTGAGACCCCATTCGAACCTCTAGAGTCAGCATCTGATAAACTTCTGACTCTCAGGATGGTTTTTCTTATGGTAATCAACTCTCTAAAAAGAATTGGAGATCTACAGGCTCTGTCTGTCTTGCCAGCCTGCAAGACTTTACATCCGGTAACTCTCGAAGCCTTCTGCTCCCTGCCGTTTACAACGCCAGAGCAGGAAAGACTTCACAGACATTGTCCAGTCTGTGCCCTTCAGACTTATGTCCACCGTACTAGCCAGTGGCTATTCGTTTGCCATGGGGGCCACAACAGGGGGGCGGCCACCACCAAGCAGGCTATGTCGCATTGGGTGAGGGACACTATTGCCCTGGCCTATGAGGCATACAGTCAAGATTCGCCAGTAGGGATCAGGGCTCACTCTACCAGAGGGGCCGCCTCCTCTAAAGCCTTGGCTAGAGGTGTCCCAATGCAGCATGTTTGTGATGCAGCAGGCTGGTCCTCTCCGCACACATTCATTAGATTTTATAGTTTGGATGTTCATGCCACTCCAGGCTCTCATGTCATTGAGTCGACATCACAAGCTCATGTCTGAGACCTCTCGCGCTCTTGTGAGAACACTACACAACCGTAAGGGGTCCGGACATCCACAGTGCGGCGGCGTGGGTATTCTCATTCCCAAAGAGCTAACTCAGTGCAGCATCATAAGTGTAGCTTTTTGAAAGGGAATGTCTCGGGTTACTTGACTGTAACCCTTGTTCCATGATAAAAGCGGAACGGGAAGCTGCGCTTCATTGCCGCATTGGGATGCCCTTCAGACAAAATACCTGACCATGAGCCTGTGACTTATCTATTTATAGCCCTGCTACAGGTGCATCCAATGATGTCACCGGCAGAGGCTATAAATTCCGGTCAATGTTCATTGATGTGTTGCACACATATTTACAGCTGGTCACACCTAAAGTTGATCCCAAAGCGCTAACTCAGCGCAGCATCTCCTTCCGCTTTTATCAGGGAACAAGGGTTATAGTCAAGTAACCTGAAACATTTCATAGCCATTTATTATTTTTGTTTTTTTGTTTTTTTTTACCAAAAGTGAGGCTCAGAGCAGAAACAGTGCACTGTATATGTGGGCAATGTGAATACTGTAACTTGTTATTATGTGCAGCAAAAAAATATAAATAAATAAATTACATTGTAAAACAGGCCTAACCATTAAAAATGGAGCAGAGATGACAAATGAGAGCTTGCGCTCTTCCCTTCCCTAACACGTCCACATTTGCTGTGGGCTCACACAGCACTGTCAATATTCAATTCCCAAATACATCTCTTTTGAGGGCAATATTTGCATCAATGCTTTACCCCCATGTCAGTTTCTCACAACTGACAGCAGTGACTGCTGAGGAGTTTTATATCTTCCCTATGGATTTGCACCAGACAGAGGTCAGAGTCTGGTGTGACAGTCAGATTTACAGGCTGGTGACAGCTTCCCTGTTGTCCATATCACCAGGGATTGATTTGGAGCTCATGCCTGAATGGCAGTCATTTCGCTGGCTTAAATAGATGATTTTGTTTTAGTTTTTGTAACTTGTCTAACTTTCAGCTACGCAAATTCTAAGTTCTTTCCATTAAAGTTTATATACGGTATTTGGAGAATGGGGTTAGTTGTTACAATGGCTATATAACCACTAAAATTCCAATATTATCATATTTTGCAATAGCTGTTGTGTAAGCAAGAGAACACTTTAAAACCACACTAAGATACATTCAGGCAAGGGTCAACTATATTATGAAGGTATATTTTTAACTATTTAATGAAGTTTATGAGCTGACTGTTTTTACATTGCAAGCAAACACCTCGGGTTACGTATGTAACCCTTGTTCCCTGAAAAAAGTGGAACGAGATGCTGCGCTGAACAGCACTATGGGGACAATCCTAATTGTGACCGAGCTGTGAATATGTGTGTAACACGTCAATGAACATTGACCGGAATTTATAGCCTCGGCTGATGAAATCATTAGATGCACCTGTGGCCAGGCTATAAATGGATGCGTCACCAGGTGTCATCAGACACTTCTTTTTGAAGAGCAGTCCTGGGGCATCCCAGTGCGGCAAAGCAGCACAGCATTTCGTTCCGCTTTTTTCAGGGAACAAGGGTTACATACGTAACCCGAGACGTTCCCTTTACAAAAAGCTACACTAGGATGCGGCACTTAAGAGCGCTATGGGGACGAGAATACCCACGCCGCCGCACTGTGGTTGTCTGGACCCCTTACGGTTGTGTAGTGTGCTCACAAGAGCGTGAGAGGCCTCAGACATGAGCTTGAGATGTTGTGTGGCAAGAACATCCAAACTTATAAGAATCTAATGAATATGTGCGGAGAGGACCAACCTGCCGCATCACAAACCAACTGCAGAGGGAGACCTCTAGCCAAGGCTTTACAGGAGGAGAGTCCTCTGGTAGAGTGTGCCCTAAAACCTACTGGCGAAGCTTGACCGCGCACCTCATAGGCCCGGGCAGTAATGCCCCTCACCCAAAGTGACATAGTCTGGTCACTTCTTTACTTCCTGACAGGCTATACTTGATAAGCCCTTCCTACTAAAGCAGAGGTCACCCTACAAGGCTTTGAGGGGAGAGAGGACTTTTTAAGAGATGATGCCGAGCCCGGCGAGAGATAGCCCGCAAGCGTCTATTCGAACGGCAGCATCACTGAATATCCCTGTGCCTCAGCACCCATGATAGTCGTATATAAAGACGTCGAGGGTACATGAACACGGGAAGAATACGGGTTCCTCCATGAGCGAGAAAGCTCCTCATGGAGGTTATCAAAGAAGGGAAGGGACTGATGAAGCGTTCCCTTCCCTTGTTCCCTGTACAAAAATCTATCTCCCAACTTGGAGGGTTTGGGGGTCTCTTTTTGGCGCGGCCAGTCCAACTGGAGTCTGGCCACCGCCCAAGTAACCACATTGAGACAGAACATAGATTTTTTAGATTTTCAAAGCATCAAGCACTTTGCCCGAAAGCAGATCGCAGTGCTCACACCCGCCTCACTCCAACGCGAGAGCAGCGTGCTCTTCCCCCAAACAAATAGAGCAAAACTGATGCGTGTTCCATTCGGCTATAAAGCGTAAACAAGGGAACACGCATCGCCTGCCCTGGTTTTCGGTCATTCTCACTTTAACTCTAAAATATATATATATATATATATATATATATATATATATATATATATATTTAGAATAGAGGAAAGGAGAAAAGGTTCACTGCACACTGCTTAACCAAATTCTAACTCCTAGCAGGGGAAAGAAAGTTTTGACAGGCTTGTGAAACACACACACACAGAATCGCTCTGAAAAAAGAGGATCTGACGACACCTGGTGACTCATCCATTTATAGCCTGGCCACAGGTGCATCTAATGATTTCATCAGCCGAAGCTATAAATCCCAGTCAAAGTTCATAGACGTGTTACACACATATTCACAGCTCGGTCACAATTAGGATTGTCCCCATAGTGCTCTTCAGGGCAGCATCCTAGTTTAGCTTTTTGTAAAGGGAACTCCCATTCATGTCCTCAGGTTCAAGTTGAAAGGCCTGTGTGTGGCACAATGTAGGCAAAAGACTGAAGTTCTGCCTTGTGATAGGAGAAGCCCAGGCAATTAGGCTGTTTCATGTCACTGGACTGTGTCTGTTTCCCCCTCTGGACACTTCTGGATACTGCTTAGGACACCTAAATTATGTGCAGCAAGGAGCAGATAGAGGATAATGTCACTTAGATTGAGGAATCACGACTGAGAGCTATTTTGGATCAGATAATGGTCTCCATTAAAGGACATTATTACACACCAGAAGAGTCAAGATCTTGTTTGATGTTAACTAGCCTAATATATCTTTATAAGCATAAAATATTTTACTTTAAATATTACTAAAAATATTAGGGTAAAATATCTTTTGGGACAGAGTTGGGACAGAAAGAAGTTTGTTAAGTATCTCTGTCTGTGTCCCTGTCTAGCTCTCTTCTGCTTTCATGTCTTTGACCTTGTTATATAATAACAATGTTGATGAATATGATGCTGAGTCAAAGTCGCTAGCAAGCTTGTCTTGAATTAAAGCCTTTTCATTTGAAAACCTCAACTCAGGTATCAGAATCAGAATCAGCTATATTGTCAGGTATGCTTACACATACAAGGAATTTGTCAGCTTCCAATGCACAACAATAAAATACACAACAAGACATAGACAATAATAAAAAATAATAAAAAAATTTGAATAGAAAATAAAGTATATATAGAATACACAATAAGACAGTATATATACATAAACATATATATATATATATATATATATATATATATATATATATATATATATATATATTTTGGCATGGCAGAGGGCGGGGCCGGGTCGTGATCCTACACACCCAGTCCCGTATTAGACTAATCAAGCCTCTGAGAGGGATAAAGGCCGACTGCAGAGGATGGTGCGGGAGAGAGAGATCATTTACGGACATGTCCGTCATATGTGTGTTTGTGACTTTTGTTTCATTTAGTTTCTATTAGTTTACTATTTATTTATATTGTCAAGCCAGTTCTCGCCGCCTCCTTTCCATTGAATCGCTATATATATATATATATATACACACACACACACACACACAAACACAGGTATGAAAACACAACCATTCTAACAATCTGTCTTTGAATAATACATTTTTCTATTTACATGACAAATGTGAAAATCCAGTTCATATGCACCATTCTGCTCTCCCATATAGTTTTTTTTTCTAGTAGCACTTTAAATTTACATTATCATTAACATGACAGTACTTTTTTAAGTTATAACATTTAACATGAAAACTGTAATGTAACGTGAGACTGACTCAAGTTGCTGATGGGGTGAAGAATATTGTAACGGCATTCAACACCACTTGCACTTAAAAAGAAATACAAGCCGACAGAAACATTCTACTCATAAATATTTATGTAAGCAGGGCATTTGTCTTGCGAAGGCCAGGTCATAGACATTTTCACAAAAATATTATATCTGTTATCACAGTTTTCTATTTGTCCCACAATACTTTGGTGGTAGGTTGTGGCACAGGTGATTATTATTTCCTGTGTGAAATAGAACAGGGCTCGGCTATAAGTCTTAAGTGGGACTATGAATATTTATCTGATCTTCCAAGTGCAGGAAATAAGAGATCATATCCAGACCCAACAAGGATGGATGAGTGAGCCAAAATGGGAACACAACACATATCTGTGATTAAGGCATTGGTTTGGATAGTTCACCCAAATATTAATATTCCATCATCCTTTACTCTCACTTTGTTTTCAAACACTTGCAGTGAGAACAGTGTAATCTGTTAATATGGTCACTGAAACAAAAATGCGCCACTCACGGAGGATGTTAGAACCCGGCTAACGTGTTCCACAGAAGATATAAAGACCCACATTTTTGGAACGACATTAGGGTGAGTAAATGTTGGCAGAATTTTCATTTTTTGTTGCTCATTCCCCTAAATAAATTAATTATTGTGATCAAGGCTCTTGTTAATTTACAAATGTTTTATGTGCTACTTTAATAGTAATGCTTTGATGAAACTAGCCATAGAGATTAAGTACAAATAAATTCTAACAGATTATGAATGTTGGAAAGTGATTTCATCCATGATCAAAAGGCGACCAATAGTGTAAATCAACTTTGATCCAAACATTTACCACTATTTCATAACATGGATAGTTAAGTGCCACATGTTTACGTTTTTACATAAGGAGGTCAAATTAATGTCAAGAGTCCAAATGGCAAAGCTGAAAGAGTAAAGAAAAAGCCTATTAGGACAGGGAATACTTTTTTATCTATCATATTGCATAAAGGAAAACAATGGTAAACAGGCAGACACATCTGTCCTCAGCTTATCTGCGTATTATGACGCACTTAAGGAACACTCCTAATGCACACATCACCGGTGCCTGTTAAAGCCCTGTAGCTGGACTTAATGTTATTTAGCAAAGGTCTACTTTTATAGGTCACTTAACATGAGCATTTACTGTAAGCTTTATGGATTGACAGGTCATGGATCGGTGGACCACAGTTATTTGTTTTGACCAAAGGCTCACAGTGTTTTAGTTCCGTGAGTTAAATATAGCTGGGTTTAAAATATAATAATACTGACAAAATTACTTTGGGATGCTCAAAATACTGTAAGTGATAGACAGGGCTGGACTGGTAATCTGGCATACCAGGCATTTTCCCGATGGGCCGACGCACTTTGGGGCCTTTCAGTGGCGGACTGGCCATCGGGAGAACCGAGCGGGCCAGTGGGTTGGCCGTGAAACGGGCCGAATAGGCCGCAATAAGCTAAAATGAGCTGCCGCGTTATGCAGAACGGACCAAAAAATGGTGCCACAATATGCAGTAAAGGACAGCGAACAGCCAATTTTCGATTTTTCACACAGATATTAGTTTAAAATTTGATGCATAATATATATTATTATAAATGTTGGTATGAATGTACAAGTGACATTTTTTTATCTTAGATCCTGTAACTGGTCATGAATAGCATTTTTGGCTTTACTAGTTCATTTTAAATGGTCCTTCATTGTGAGAATTTTCAATTAATAAGAAGGCATAAATGCCACATGCATAACAACTATAAAATAATTGGCAACATTCTGTTCAAAAACATTTTGCACTTCACACCACATGAGGTGAAACCTTCCCAAAAGTATTTAATGTCAACTACCCATGTGTCTATGCAGTATATATTATTACATAGTATACCTATAGATGTGAATCATATATAAGCAAATGAGCGGATGAAATATTGCAGTAATTGTATTTTGACAAATTCAAACAATACTGAGTTCTGTGCAAAACAAATAAATAAAAGTAAAGTGTAAGTCCAGTCAGAAGAGGACATTGCCCCATCCACAGTGCAGATAATAATGTCACCATTGCTTTTTTTAACTAGCTGCTTAAACAGCTTCTTTAGCATGTAAGAGGCTTTTTTTCTGCTTTCTGTATTTTTTATCAATTATATTATGTTTTCTGTCCTTAAATCACGTGATCAATGATCAGAGCTTGTCAAAAATAGGATAAAGGTGTAAGACAGCACACTTTATTTTGATAGAGGCTTCACATTACTGACAGCACACCAAAAGGTCAAAGGTCAAAACAATAAACAGATTAGGGATGATGTAGCAATGTTGTCGAATAGCTTTTATGAAAATGTCAGCCAGAATTTGTTAATGAACAAGCAAATTCCTGCAGGAGCTTTCCAAATTAAGAAAACAACCTGAAAGGGAAAGATTAGTCTCTGTCTGATCTCTCATTTGAACTGTTATTTCAACATCATCATTTCCCCGTGCCAATGGTGAAACAAATGTTCCTGTTAAACATTCCAGGATTCATCCATATTTAATTATTCCCACCTTCATTAACATACAACTCACTTTAATGAAGAGTTACATTTATTCTCACCAAATGGCAATTCTGCCTTTGATGATCTCAACAATTAGAGAACATCAAAGCCTAGGCTGTGCAAACTTGGATACTCATTTGCATAATTAAACCAACCTGTAGGAAAAATTAATAAATAAATATGAGTGCAGTCGTGAACATTTGCAATGGAAAGTGAAATTATGTTTATGCTGCTTATGAAATAAGTATGTACTTTGTATACTTTTAATTATTAATTATAAATTAATAATTTGTTAATTAACTTGTAGTTTATGCTCAACCAAGGAGTTTGTTTATCTGTCCTGTATTGAAATAGGGATGTTTTTTTTGGCATGAATTGTTTCATCAATGCATAATGAACTTTTTCATCTGTTAAGCCAAATGTTTAATGACAGCTGAAAGGGAAAGATATGGGACAGACAGATTGTGATTTATGCTTTACATGAAGGACGTCATTTGCTCCTGCCAATTTCATAAACATCTATCTTTTAATATGACTGTCTGTTTAGAGATATTCACAAGATCTACACCACGCTTTTGTTCAGGTAGAACTATTCTTTCAACCACTAAAGAGAGCTTCACTAGTAATCTTCCAGATCTCTCTCATACACTCAGTAAACCCCAAAGCCCAGAAGAACTTGATGAAATAACAAAAAATATAAATGCAGACTTCTCTAGCACTCTTGATAGTGTCGCACCCTTTAGATTAAAGAAAATTAAAGAAATAAGCCCTGCACCATGGTGCAATGATCACACTCATGCTCTCAAGACAGCAGCTCAGAAAATGGAGCGCATGTGGAAGAATACAAAATTAGAAGTATTTTGTGGTGCATGGAAGGATAGTGTCTCTTGCAGGTCAGTATATTTTAGTAAACTCATCAAAAATAACCACAACAATCCTAGATGTTTAATCAGTACTGTGGCTAAATTGGTTAGGAATAAAGCCTCAACAGAACCAGATATTACATCGCAGCACAAGAGTTATGACTTAAGAATTTCTTAACAGATAAAATTTAAATAATCAGAAGATTGGAATTATGCAATCATCTGTCATATCACCTCAGAAAACAGTGTCTCATAATTTTCCACTCGTGCAACTTCAATCCTTCGCTGTCATAGGTCATGAAGCAAACAAAACATATCGAAACATCAAAAGCCACAACATGTTTGTTAGATCCAATACCAACTAAGCTCTTAAAAGAGGTATTTCCTGTCATTTCAGAAGCTTTTCTTAATATTATTAACTCCTCGCTATCCTTAGAAAATGTCCCAATAAACTTTAAAATGGCAGTTATCAAACTTGATCCTTGTATCAAAGCCACAACTTGATCCTGGAGAACTGGCTAATTATAGACCGATTTCAAATCTCCCGTTTATGTCGAAATTACTAGAAAAGGTATAATCCTCACAAATATGTTCATTTCTACAGAGAAATAGTATATATGAACAATTTCAGTCAGGATTTATTCCTCATCACAGTACAGAGACTGCACTTATCACAGTTACAAATGACTTGCTCTTATCATCTGATCGTGGCTGCATTTCACTTCTAGTGCTTTTAGATCTTAGTGCAGCATTCGACACGATAGATCACAACATTCTCTTGAATAGGCTAGAGAATTATGTTGGCATTTGGGGAGTTGCATTAGCATGGTTTAGGTCCTATTTAGCAGACTGCTACAACTTTGTCTATGTATATGAGGAATTGTCAAACCAAACAAAAGTAAAGTATGGAGTGCCTCTGTTTTATATTTAGGGCCTCTGCTTTTCTCCTTGTATATGCTTCCCCTGGGAGATATTATCAGGAATCGTGGAATAAGTTTCCACTGCTATGCCAACGATACCAACTTCATATTTCTTCAAAACCTGATGAGATTTCACAATTCTCCAAATTAGCAGAGTGTATCAATGAAATAAAAGATTTGATGACCAGAAATTTCCTTCAACTCAATTCCGACAAAAAAGAGGTACTAATTATTGGACCATAAACCTCTAAAAATAAGCCGCCAAAATAGAATTTGACTTTCGATGGATGTACAGTTACATCATCTTCAACAGCGAAGCACTTATGTTATATTTGATACCAATCTGTCCTTTGAAAATCAAATTACCAGTGTTTGTAGAACAGCATTCTTCCACCTAAGAAATAATGCTAAATTTTGGCACATGCTCTCTGTTACTGATGCCAAAATACAAATTTATGCGTTCATGACCTCAAGACTAAATTATTGTAATGCATAACCAGGAGGATGTCTAGCAAGATCAATAAATAAACTGCAATTGCTTCATAATGCGGTAGCCAGTGTCACAATTCCCATTGTCTGCCTTGTGTTTTTCCCTCACCTTCACTCCAAACTACGTTTCCCACAATTCCCGGCCCTAATCACTCCCTCATTATCCCCACCTGCCTGTCATTCCCTCGTTCAGTTCTGTGTGTATTTAAACCCTGTTGTTTCCTCACTCTGTGTCAATCGTTAATGTTGAATGTATGTTTCCTGAGTCCCTGCCAGAGTTCCAGCCTGTTCTAGTTGTTTTATGTTTTCCTCTTTTTACTTTCATTTTCCCATTGTGGACCATTTGTTTGTTCCAGTGTTTTTGTTGTCCTTTGCTCACTTAAATAAAGCTGCACCTAGATCCCCACTCCTCGTCTGCTGCCTCTTCGTTACAGAAGTGATTAGGGCCGGGAATTGTGGGAAGCGTAGTTTGGAGTGAAGGTGAGGGAAAAACACAAGGCAGACAATGGGAATCGTGACAGCCAGAGTGCTAACAAGAACAAAGAAAAATGATCATATTAACCCCATTTTATCATTGATACATTGGCTACCTGTTAAATGTCGTATTAATTTAAAAAAATCTGTTAACTACATACAAAGCTTATGGTCTAGCTTCGCAGTACTTAAGTGCCACACTATATTCCATCACGTTCATTATGATCGCAAAATTCTGGCCTGTTAATAGTTCCAAGAATATCAAAAGCAAAAGGTAGATCCTTTTCGTATTTGGCTCCTAAACTATGGAATAGTCTCCCTAACACTGTTCGAGATACAGACACACACCCTTAGTTTAAGTCTAAACTAAAGATTCATCTATTTAGCCATTCATACTCCTAATTTATCCTTCAACCCACAATTAGGCTGCTTTAGTAAGGTCTGCCGGAACCAGAAACCAGAAACATTGATCATGATCTATATCTCTGCGATAAATTGGATGGCATCTATGCTAATATAATTTTATTTGTTTCCCTGTCTCAACCTTGAGACTCCTATCCTGAGGTCACCAGAACCGGCTGGATCCAGCTCCATTCCTGCTTCGTGTTGGACTCCACTGCTATGTGTCGCTGTGTGATGATGACTAAATGCAGCCAGTGCCAGTCAAACAAGATTTCAGTCTATTATGGACTTCAGAGGATGAACTGATCCCAACTCCAACCATAAGACATGGGATACTTCATATGCCATTGTCTGTGTAAGGAAGTGGGCAGACGAGGGAGTAAGGATCCAGGTGCAGCTTTATTTAAAATCCACAAAGTAAAGGGAAGTATAAACACAGGAACAAATGAAACATCCACAAGGGGAAAATAAAGACATGAACACAAGATGATAACACAGGGGGTCTTGCAAGGAGGGCATAGGCAGGAACACGGACTAAGGCAGGATTCGGGAACAACATGGACTGAACATCAAACACCAAACAACGACCAACAAAGGACAAGGTGAACATGAGGGCTTAAATACAAAACAAGGGGAAACATAGACCAATGGAAAACCAAAACTCAAAACAAGATAAGACAATAAACTAAAACCAATGATAAATTAGAACTGATAACAAGATAATTAGACAAAGAACCAATGAAAATCAGACACATAGACATGGAGGGAAAACAGGACATGACAAGACTTCAAAATAAGAGTGCATAAAACAAAAGGCAATATGGAACATAAAAGGTGCCAAAACTTAAAATAAGAGTGCATAAACAAAGAACAATATGGAACATAAAAGGTGCCAAAACTTAAAAGGTACACAAACCAAAGACGGTGTGGATCGTTACAGTCTGAACCTTGGACTTAAGGTGGACCACACCGAATCACACTGAAAATTGCATCCATGAGAACTTCTGCAGTTAATACAGAATGGACTTCAAAGACATTAGTGGGACCGGGGGAACTATTACTTTAAGATTGTAAGACCGTGGGGTTTGTAGTCCTAACAGAGGGAATTATTGGTACTGGAGTCCGGAAAAAGCATGGTCGTCTGTGTGGCTCAGTGAAAAGATGGGAGAGCTGTAAAGTTGTTTTTGTTACATTCTCTTAAGCCACTCTGGAATTTTTGTTCACTCTAACATGGAAGATTTTTAATGTATGGATATGTGCTGAAGAAATAAAGCTGCATGATTTGTATAATTTGTCCAACTCAATAATTTACAGGAACATGACCTAAACAAACTGTTTCACATGCACAGCTGCTGAGATCGCCGCTGGGGTAAAAAGGTAACACTGGGAGCTCATCCTGGTATAAGTTCATTGCATTGAATGGATGACGAGAAAATACTCCCATGTAAATATGAGCAGTCAGTTGAAACCTACTATGTCTGTAATGACGTAACGTATGCCCATCTCATTCACAAATTGGTTAAATTAATTGGAAGTTCAAATATCAAGTACTGTCAATAATAATAATCCATTTAAGCCAAGTTTTTGCCCGTACCCTCAATCAGCTCCAGTTAATAGGCCCGCATGTTTCTATATATCACAGCGAACAATGAGAGAAACCAACCCATGTAAAAGCGGGGTGGAAAATTAGTTTATGCATGACATTGGAATTGATACACCATGTTTTACACAGAGCACTCCGGCGAATCTGAACTACCCACACACCTTGTGCAAAGAGCTAGTAGCTAAACAAATGTCACAATACATATAACCAACGAATAGCTGTTCATGTCAACATAATTGTACAGTTATGCATTGCATTCATGTGACTGAAAGTAATGCTGTTTATCCAGATGCTGGTGAGCATTGTTTCCCCGAGCTTGCTAGACCCTGCCAGCGAGGAAGAATGCCCCGACAGGCATTATACAATCTATAATCTGACAGCGGAGAGGAATGCAATACCCCAAAAGAAAGAATTCCTACACTCCGACCATGTCAGTTTGATTGCTCAACATCATGGAGAGAGTTCCTAAATCACTTTGAGGATTTTGCCAGAGCTAACCACTGGTCTAAAAGGATGATGGCTGTGCAGATGAGGTTTTGTTGAATAGGTGCAGTGATCCATAAGAACCCCAGGTCGTGCCGATGGGATTATGCTCGCATAGTGGGGGAAGTGGACTCCACGTATGGCCCATCATTTGAACACGCTGCTGCCATTGGGATAGAGCTGAGGCAGAGGGTCTGGAAGACAGGTGAGCCACTACATGTGTTATGGGATGATATCTATAAGAATGTCTTCATTGTTTATGCAGATCGCTCTGAGAGAGAATAGGACTCTATCAGTGTTGAAGTGTCTTCTATGCCATAGAAGATGCTGACATCATGGAAAGACTACTGGAAGAGCACCCACGTATGCTGGTTCATGCTTATGATATCGCTAATAGATATGAAACCACATGACGAACAGCCACCAGCGTAAAACAACTCATGCAGTCCACCATAAGACAGACGAAATGGAGAACCAGAGCAGTTGCATTATGTGAATGCCCCGAACAGAGTGTTATCACCCCCTGGGCACAGACAGAAGCACTTCGGAGTTGAATCCAAACCATGGCAATTAAAATTCAACAAGCGAGGAAAAATAAATTGGGAAGAAATAATATGTTACAATTGTCAAGACATCAGCCATATGAAATGGAACTGTCTTTCACCCAGGTTCAATCTGCATTGTGGAACTCCAGTGGTACACCCGTCTACAGACATCTAACCTTCAGGTCAAGGGCATCGGTCCTGAAATGTGTATCCATACACTGTTATACAACATGGAGCTATGTGCCCTCTTGGACTGTGGGGCCAGGAGGAATGTGTTACCTCATCACTGCTATAAGGCTATTAATGCAGGTTCATGCTCTGCAATGATTAAGCCCTGTAAATGTTGATGTTCTTACAGGTCGGGACCCATACAGTCAATGTTAACTTCATTGTAGCTGATATAGCAGAGGGCATAGAAGCCATTCTTGGACACCCATTCCTGGAGCAAGCAAGAGCACGCCTCGATTTTGGCAGCCAGAAAATTGTATTGTTTGGTGAGCAAATACCTTACTTTAAATCTAAAAACAAACCCAGTGTGCACGTTGTTCAAATAGCACGCACCACTGTCCTTGAGGCAGGATGTGAATATATCATGCCAGGCAATGCACATTTTCAAGAGCATGTACAGGGTAACGTGTTACTGAGACCAACAAAAGGGTTCATGGAGAAACACCGGGTGTTGGTGACACGGATTGTAATTGATGCTCATCCAAATAATCAAATTCCCATCAGGCTGAATAACCCAGGTACTGTTGCCGTGAGATTAAAGAAAGGAGTCATTGCTGGGTTTCTCCAGCCTGCAGATGTTGTATGGGTCACCAACTCAGAGCTGCCATTTGCAAGCCCAACCCCCATGGCTGTTCCAAGTCATCTTCAGTCCCTGTGTGCAGAGAGTAAGGTAGATCTGGGGGAGGCAGAAGTGCCTATGGGTATGCTTCCTCTACTGGTCCAACAGTCCTCAGTCGGACCAACCTGGTGCAACATGATATTCAAACACGGCCGGTTCCACCAGTGAAACAGCAGCCGCAGACAATGGCTTTCGAGAAACAGTGAAATGCTGATAAACAGATCCAGCAAAACCTTGATGCTGGTTTAGCTGTCCCTAGCCATAGCAGCTGGACTTCGCTAATTATTATGGTACAAAAGAAAGACCATACCTACCGACTGTGTGTGAATTCTGAATGAACGCACTATTAAAGACGCTTACTTCCACAAATCCAGGATACCTTGATACTCTGTCTATGGCAAAATGGTTCAGCACCTTAGAACTAGCCTCAGACTTTTGACAAGTTGATTTAACTCCAGAGGCTTGACAGGCAGCAGTGTTCTGCAGCAGGAAGGGGCATTTGAGTGGAATGTGATGCCCTTTGATTTGTGCAATGTTCCAACACTTAATGGATTGTATCTTGGCTGGAATGTAATGGGAAATCTGCCTGGTCTATTTGGATGACATCATCATACTGGGGAGGGATGTCAAGGAAACGATTCAGCAACTAGCGCAGGTGTTCGGGAGGTTACGACAGGCCAAACTCAAATTGAAGCCTGCCAATTGTTGTCTCTTCCACCGCCAGGTGACTTACCTGGGGCACATTGTTTCAGAGGAAGGCATTGCCACTGACCCTCAGAAAGTGTAGAATATTTGAGAATGGCCACAGCCCACCAATGTTAATGAAGTCCGGCAATTCATTGGTTTGGCATTTTACTACAGACGTTTTGTTAGAGATTTCAACACAGTTGCCAAGCCCCTTCATAACCTCTTAAGGAAACATGCCGATTTCAATTGACCCCTGAGAGCCAACAAACTTTTGACAAGCTGAAGGAACTACTCACCACTGCTCCTGTTTTGGGGTATCATATGGACTGTGGTGTCCACATTTCAATACAGATGGCAGCAACTTTGGAATCGGAGCAAATATGGACCGACAAATAAAGCTTACTGGAGCCAGTGTAATAGACTGTACCTAAAGGATGGAATTCTGCTATGTCACTTCTATCTGATGGAGGGTCCTGAGTTTTACCCACAGATCCTCTTGCCATGAGTGTTCTGGAAGGATGTCATGCATCAGATGCATGATGGGCCAGTGGGTGGACACTTCAGGGTGGAGCAGACAACGTCCCGGCTGCAAACCAGGTATTACTGGTACCAGATGTGAGAAGATGTTACACTCTGGTGTCGCACATGCACCAGCTGTGATGCAAAGGCCTGACACACAAAGAGGCCTCAAGTTCTTCTCTTCACGGAAGAACCTGTAAATGTCAGCATGGACAATGTGCCTGTGCTTCATGAAACATAGTGTGTGCCATTGACAGAACAGGAGGATGTTCTGTGCAGTGAAGGTAGCACGGCGCAACAGAGTCAAACAGGGACTGTTAACTGCCAAATGGGGGGTAGGCCACAACGAGTATGGAGACCACCAAAGTGGTTTGGTTACTGGAAAAATTGATGCTTATTTATTTGAGAAAAGAGACATTGTTGACAATACACTATTGTTCTACTGTTTGTTCTACTGAATTGCTAAAAAAAAACTCTGAAGCATGCCGCCCGTTAAATGTTCCCATACCAGGGTGGATTCTATCTGTTGTTTATTTTTTATTTATTTTTGGGGGGGGGGGGTGTAAGGAAACAAAGCTATGGGCATGTTAACTAAGGGTAAACTACTTAGCGTGAATGTATTGCAATGGCTTCTGATAATTCCTTCTTTCGGCAGAACCGTATTTGAACTGGATTAGTGTTGCTTTCAAAATGGACTGTGTAAGATTATATATGCAGAAGAATTGAAACAACATATATCTGGGTCTAGGGAAAAAAACAGCCTTTCAGTTTGGAATTTTTCACCATCATAAATCAAATGGCCCAGGCATCCTGATTGGTCAGCAAGGCCCCTCTGCAACCTAATCTTCCAAACACAGTTAAAGCAGACTTCTCTTTTGTAAGGTTACAAGGACCACTAAGAACTCTCATCTTAATCTAGCCTTGCTAGATAATGCTGAAAATCACTGAACTGTGGTAACATTTGTAACTAACAAATTAAGGATTATAGACTGATGGAACTCTTTAAAATGTGTGTAGTGATGTGCAATCACCTATAATTGATCAATATAATCTTTAATTTTGTATGATTTATCTAATTTTACTAAGAATGGTCACTATAAGGTTTAACTTGATAAAATGCAATGATGTGTAAAACCAGTATGATTTTGTAACCAGAGACTTTCATGTTTTATTACCTACATGTATACCATCCATAAAAACATGTCATGTTTAGTATGTATACATTTGTTGGTGTATGAAGAAAAATCTGATGACTGATTCAAGTCTGAAACAAAGGACCATAACTCAACTGTTATGCCCAGTTGACCATGTGACTCTGAAAAGTCACTTCTGATTGGCGCAGGATACCTTTGGGGGATGCGGCCAATCTTAGTTCAAATAGTTCAAACAGGAAGAAGTCTCTCTCTTGACTCTTCGTCCTCTTGCTCTCTTCGCTCTTCTTCTCTTGCCTCTTGCATCTTGTCTCTTCATCCTCTTGAGGCTCTTTGCTCTTCTGACTCCATGCCATGTGAGATCCACGAAATCTCTGCACTCGACGTCCCGAGAAGGAGTGAGAAGCTTCGCTTCACAGCTAACATTATTCATACCAGACGATAATATAGATCATACAGAAGTTAAAACATCGATGGAACAAACTTCCGACCAAGAACCGAGCAACATAAAGGATGCCAGGACATGGAAGTAACACCTCCAATATTGTGTTCAAAGTGCTGGTGAATTGATTAAATATTTTGGGTAATCCGATAGCAAATTGATGTAGACTCAAAGGAGGATGAAATGGTTCTTAAGGTATTGTCAACATACTCCGTAGAGTTAATCTTCACTGTACTTATCAGTTATTTCACATTCTGTTACTTTTCACCAACCTCATGTATACACACATATATATATATATATGTGTTAGATTAGATTTATGTTTAGAATATGAATAAAGTTTGTCTTTGTTCAAAGACGACTTGACTGTGGTGTATTTTGATAAATAACCTCATCCCTGTTTCTGAAAGATTTAGCTTCAAAGCTGTACCTAAATATATGTGATATTATTTTCAATAAGCCATGAGAATAATATCACTCCAATAAGTGAATTATGCATTCACTTATTAAAGCTAATTCCTTACAGTGGAAATTGTGAGCTGATTGAATTAGACATTGTATTATGTTTTCAATGGTGGATAATCTATTAAGACCCCAAATTCCCTCCTAAATTTAGCATGTGTGCAAATGACCTTACGTATAATGATTGTAAAATACGTGCAGAATAACCATTCCCCTTCTGTCACTCTCTCGATGTTGTGTCAAAGGAAGTGACACAAGGGGGCTTCTCGGCTGACAGCACTTCTTCCTGTGTAAAAGAGTATATTTCCCTAAAAGAGCTTTTCCACTCACTGAAAGAGTCACAGGCGGCGTTGAACGTCCTTTTCAACGCGTATTTTTCAAGATGCCCTTCCGCCCCTGTGTTGTTCCTGGATGCGGGCGATATCTGTCCAAGAACGACGGCCATAGACGCTGCCTCGTGTGCCTGGGCAGCTATCACACTGAGGCGGCATGTGTGGATGGTTCATGTTCTCATTGCGAGAACATGACCATGGCAACGTTGCAGTCGCGGCTCTCCTTCCTGAAGGTGAATGCCACTTCAGCCGGCCCCCGCGTCGCACCTTCTTCCCACAGGATTGAGGACGGCCTGGCTGGCGATGAAGGCGATATGGGGATAACGACAGGCTCGGTTTCGCCAGGTAAATCCCCACGAACCACCCGCCCCCCGACACGCTCGTGTGCTTCCGTCCGTGCTCGCGATGAGCGCGACTATCCAGCCGGTGCTCTCCCTTGAGCCCCCAGGCTTGGATGATGACATCACCGCTGCATCGGAGAGCGTTCAGGCGTCTGATGCGGAAGACTCGATTGGGCTGCCGCCTTCTGGCCGGCACGCCCAGTCTGAGGCGGACGCACAGATGTCCAATATGCTTTCCCGGGCTGCCGCGAGCATGGGCTTGGACTGGAACCCTACCTCCTCCCCACAGCCTGCTTTGCCCCTGTTCCAACAGTCACGTAACACGGTCAGTGTGTGGCGTATTTATATGGACCCCTTGTGTCACTTCCTTCGACACAACGTCGAGAGAGTGACAGAAGGGGAATGTCTTGGTTACTGTTGTAACCTCCGTTCCCAGAGGGAGGGAACGAGACGTTGTGTCCCTCCTGCCACGGCACTAGACCTAGCACTGTAAATGTCCGTGCTTCATCCATTCGGCTCCTCAGGGCAAAATCCTGACTGGCATTCGCTGCCCCACTTCTCTTTTTTACCCGTATGTCTGGGGCAGGGCATGCAAATTATGACTTCCAACTTGACATTGGCCTTTTCTCAGGTTCAGTCTCGTTCCCTCCCCTGGGGAACGGAGGTTACAACAGTAACCAAGACGTTTTAACTGACCCTATCCACATCACAGCAATATATCAGTGCGCTTTGTCCCACGTACCTCATATCATGAGCAGTATTTATGCATTTTCTCCATGCCCTCAAAGGGATACTGGAAACTATCACAACTACTTCAGGCTGATTACTTTATAAATCCATGTAAACATCAAAGTTAATTGTAAATGCCTTTTGCTCTGCCATACTCATGACCACTTGAGCATGAACATAGTTCATTTCTGTGTGTGCAAAGCAAGGGGCACAAGGCACGCATTGAGAGATGTGCAGGCACGAGGCGAAGAGAGTCCAAAATCATTCACTTATTCACTCTTCCTATATAGTGATTGGCAGTGAGTGCACTATATGTCAGCAGTGAGTGAACGAAATGATTGAATGAATTCGGACGCTGGCATATATACCATGCGTCAGAGCTCTGGGGCTGCCACAGAAACAATGTCACATATTAACTTTAAAAAAAATTGTGCCTTACTTGTTATTCTTATTAAACAATATATTAATACAATAAATCATCAATTTTAATATATATGTTAATATAAAGAGTAAATAAATTTTATCAAATGTATATTATTGTATTTATTTGTTACAATTTAGGATCTTTAATCTCCAATACAATCTTGGTAGCGTTTCTAGTAGCATAGTGCCCTCATCCAACCAAATTACATAACCTACATGTTATAACCAAATATTTAAATCATCTACAGAATTATTATTTCCTCTCTGTGCAGTCTCCTGAGTTAAAATAACATCACCTCAGTTAATTATTTAGTAAATAAATAATTATTCAGCTTAATGGCAAAATTCTGTATAAATATAAATAAAGAGTACATTTTATAATGTATCTTTATGTTTTGCCTCTCTATATTTTATTATGTTATTTAATCAAGCAATCATTTTTCAAAAAGTGATTTAATGCATTCAACATGAAATAAAACATTGCAGGAGTGAAGGAAGCAGTAAATACCAGCTCGTATGTCTTCCCCGCTGTGGATTATAGGCAATTAACTGTCATTGAGTGTACATCAACTGTACACTCGAAAATAGAGTGCATTGTGGGTAAGAATGAGTGAACACAAGTAGGGAACGAGTGACTCACTCAGAATTCAGACAGTCCTACAAAATGGCAGACACCCGAAATATTGCACAATATAGTGGATACGGGGCGGTTTCAGACACAGCGTGCGACTGGGGTTGGTGCCCTATGCAGGCTGCGTGCTTTGGATTTAGAGATCAGCGGTACTACTGTACAGAACTAATGATCTAAATTATTTAGACACTGAAAACTGTAACTAAACTGAAATAAGAATCCACGCAGGACTTTAAAAGCTATGAAATAGCAAAAGTAGCATTAATATATTTATTAAGTCTACTAAGTCCCTGTGGGACATTTTCACATTTTCACTACAATAATTACTAGAAAGGTTTCCAAACATATCTTTTTATTGAGAAATTCATCCAGATCAGACAAGAGCCCTTAAAGGAATAGTTCACCCAAAAATGAAAATTCGCTCATCATTTACTCACCCTCATGCCATCACAGATGTGTATGACTTTCTTTCATCTTTCTTTCATCTGCTCAACTCAAATGAAGATTTTTAGAAGAATGCCTCAGCTCTTTTGGTCCATAAAATGCAAGTGAATAGGTGCCAACATTTTAAAGCAAAAAAAAATAAAAAAAAATCAAATGTCTGCATAAAAGTAATCCATAAGACTCCAGTGGTTAAATCAATATCTTCAGAAGAGATGTGATATGAGAATGTGTGGATGAGAAACAGAGAAACAGATCACTTTCACATTCTTCTTGTGTTTTTGGTGATTCACATTGATATTGGTATGGGCAGGGAGAAAATTGTCTACCAAATTGATCTGTTTCTCACCCACACCTATCATATCACTTCTGAAGATATTGATTTAACTAAGTCAAATTGATTACTTTTATGCTGCCTTTATATGCTTTTTGGAGCTTCAACATTTTGGCACCATTCGCTTGCATTGTATGGACCTACAGAGCTGAAATATTATTCTAAATATCTTAATTTTTGTTCTGCAAAAGAAAGAAAGTCATACACATCTGGGATGGCATGAGGGGAAGTAAATTATGAGAGAATTTAAATTTTTGGGTGAACTATCCTTATAAAGTAACAGTTCAGCCATAATTTAATATTCTGTCATCATTTCTCTACATTCATGTTCCAAACCCGTATGACATTCTGTATTCTTTATAACACAAGATATGTTAGACAGGATGTTAGAGACTGACAGTCTCAGTCACCATTCACTTTCAATATATATAGAAAAAATATATATTCACTGAAAGTAAATAGTGATTCAGCAGAGCAAGTAAATAGTAAATAGAAAGTAAATAGCAAACATTCTGTATAATATCTACTTATTGAGATGCATGGAAGAAAGAAAGTCATACGGGTTTGGAACAACACAATGGTGAATCATGACAGAATTTCCATTAATAATAATAATTCTCTAATACATGTTAAATGTGTATTATGAAATGAAATACAGGGGCATTAACATCTTACATCTTAACGTCATTCACTACTTGAGTACTCTTTTAATTGGATACTTTCTTACTCTTACTCAAGTAATTATTTATGTTAGTAGTTTTACTTCTACTTGGGTAATTGTGTTTTTGAAAGTAATTGTACTTTTACTTGAGTACAGTTTTTGGAGGCTCTACCCACCTCTGACTAGAACTAATGCAAGACAAATGACTAGGGCAACATTAACATCTTAATCACTACTGTTAACTAATACACAATATTGTTTATATAATAAGAAGGTAATAGCAGAATTATGATTGGGGTTAACTATTAATAACTAGTAAATGTTGTCATGCCTCCTATAGAAAACTATGTACTAAGGGGTAATTTTAAATAAATGGCCTTCTTAATGCAAATTCGGAAGGTTACCTCACTCCTGTATCAATTCTTTCAGCCTCCCACCACTGAAGTTTACATTATTTATATACTAGAACAAAAGGACTCATGAGCCAACATTACCACAAATGCCATTCAAACAGTCACTACAGTGATGTATTTTCAGATTTTTTTATTTTTATTCAGGGAGTGGGGGTAAAGTCTTTATGATCTTTATGATCAGCACTGGAATGACTAAATGTAAATGATTATATTTTATTTAGTAAAATAAAAATAAAGTACATCTTTACAGAAGCAGGACACTGTCTAGGAATGAATTTAAAGAAATAATCCCTCCAAATTACTACATTGCCTGTTAGAATATCATTATTAGCCAATTTACCTCACAGAGATATATGGTTCTTTTGGATATCTCTTTTAACCATTACAAAAATGTATGCTGGTTTTGTGTTTTGTGGTTATAGGTTGAACTAATGAACTAATTTGAAAATTATGGTAACCCGCAAGTAATGACCAAAGTGTTACTCTACATGCTTCTAAAGGAGTTATTGACCGTTTGGAACAGTATTCTAAAGTGAAGATGATAAATGGTCTGCACTTATATAGTGCCTTTTTATCCTTCACGGTATTCAAAGCGCTTTACACTGTGACTCATTCACCCTTTCACACACAATCATTCATACAGCAATGGCGGCAGAGCTGCCATGCAAGGTGCTAGCCTGCCATTGGGAGCAACTTGGGGTTCAGTGTCTTGCCCAAGGACACTTCGGCATGTGGAGTCATGTGGGCCAGGAATCAAACCACCAACCCTGTGATTAGCGGCCGACCTGCTCTACTACCTGAGCCACAGCCGCCCACAAGATCATGGTAACCCCCAAGTAATGACTGAAGTGTTTCTACATCCTTCTAAAGGAGTTACTGACCATTTGGAACAGTATTCTAAAGTGAAGATCATGGTAACCCCCAAGTAATAACTGAAGTGTTACAGTCTAAAGGAGTTATTGAACAGAACTAAACATATCTTAACTACGTGTATGTTCATAGCAGCGCATGGCATGAGCTCGGATCAACACAGAAGAACCGTATTCTTTTGCTTGCTTCAGCCCCGCCCACCTCCTCAGCTCACAAATGCTGATTGGATTAGAGGTGTGATGGACATGTAGTTTTACCATTTTGATTATTCTATTTATCTAGATTTATTAAGTTATTCAAAAATACAAATAAAAAACTGATAACTATAAATTTTATTAGAAAACATCTAATCTTTGATAAACATATTCTATGACTCAAAAATTTATTATAAAAATATTTTTCCATTAAAAAAAATATTTGAAACATTGAAACTAGATTTTTAAAAGATATTTCTATATAACATCTCTGACATCCTTATTTGACATTGACCCATATACAGATACCAGACACTTCTTATGTTACATTCATAAGTTGATCCAGTTCTGTTCTGAAGAAAACAGATGCACATTTCATGCTTTTTCAATTTGACAATAAAAATATAATTCTTCACGTTTAAGACAGTATTTTGAGGAGTTAAGGTGGTGATGAGTAATTAATTAGTAGTTATATTAATTTAGCCATAGTTATTAGTTCTCAAAGAGCAAATAAAATTCAGTAATTATTGATTAGTTTATTGTAAACTACCACAGTCATCAACATGCAATTACTTACTGATTAGTTAATAGTAGTGACTTATGTGTTAATGTAGTAATACTCATTTGTCTTGCATTAATTCATGCATAGATACCTGTTAATGAAGGAACAATATTCTAAAGTTTTACTGGAAAGTTTAAGACCTTTGCACTCCATCTATTCCCTGTTCAAAATCAAACACTGTCGGTGCTGTTAACATTTGCCAAACTAATGAGGCAGCACACTTTATCTGCATCCCTCCCTCCTCTCTTGACATGAGCATCCTGCGCACAGTGCACTCACAGTCATCGTTCCTCTGTGCGTCAGCTCCTGCAAGTCGGGGAGTCAAACCCCTCTGGTCCTCACTTTTCGTGGGAAAGATGTGCCCCCCACCATCCCCATCCCCATCCCCAATGGACCTTAGACCTTGTCATCTTTAAACCTTCAAAAAACACCCGAGTCGCCCTCCTCTCTCACCCTTCCCACGGTTACAATAAATTGTCCTTAGTGTAGAGTCAGCTGTCTAAAGATCAGAAGTTAGGCCTCCCTGTCTTGAGGATTTTGGTTGGCTTCCCCTAGAGAATAAGAAAGTCTGTGTGTTTGTGAGAAAGGGGGACAGGAAAAGAGAGAAAATGAGAAGGTGTTGTACCAAGACTTTTGTTCATTCCTGCCCACTCTTGAGCGAAGACAGTGCCCACACAGTTTTTCTCAAGCCCCCATAAGCAGCGATGGCTGGGGTGATAACATCGGACTAGGGACTGGTGTTGGGTGTGTGTGTGTGCCATAATGATGGTGAGGTGGCATTTAATGCCTGGTCAAAGCATCCACATGGGCGACTGCTGTTCCCATGCCCTGCTGCATTCCTCCCTCAGATCCCAGACTTGTTCTTTTGCAGCTATTTATTTTTCCTTCCCCCTACGTGGAGGCCAGGATGTTCAACGAGTGCATTACCAATGACCTGAGTGGGAGGGGAAACACTGGAGCCCTCCTGAACGCAAACGAATACACACACACACACTCTTAAACCCTGCCATTAGCCTGGCCCCCACAGGGTTATGTTCTCCTTTTAACACAGCAATGACACTGCGTGCAGTGTGCTCTGGATAATTCTGGAGCAACTTGACCCATCTTGTAGTGAGATCTATGTGAATATCTCTTGATTAACCCCTTTGTTGAGTTCTAAACAAAAATGCACATAGAAGTGAATTGGTAATTAAAATAAATAAATGAAATATTTGCATCTTTAAGTTGCATAATAATAATAATAATAACCTTTATTTTCTATAGTGCCTTTAAATGTACATCTCAAAGCGCTGTACAAAAACAATTAAAATTGCAAAGATTCAACACACAAAAAGACATAATACACAATAAAAAAAAAAAAAAATAACCATAAAAGACAATAAATCAATTAAAAGCTAACCTAAAAAAATTAGTTTTAAGCTGAGATTTAAAAATTCCAAAAGATTTGGCTTGCCTGATCTCAATCGGTAGAGAGTTCCAAAGTTTTGGAGCTAATGAAGAAAAAGCCCTATCTCCCATTAATCTCAAACGGGTTGAGGGAACAGTTAAAAGACCAGTATCCGAAGAACGAAGATCACGTTTTGGAGTATATGGAGTTAAAAGCTCGGTCAAATATTGAGGTGCCAATTCATGCAGTGCCTTGTCAGTAAGCATCAAAATTTTGAAATCCACCCTAAACCTAATGGGAAGCCAGTACAAAGACTCCAAAACGGGAGTAATATGGTCTCGTATGTAAGTAGTAATAATAATGGTTGGTAAATGGTTTAAACACTGTGAAAAAGTCTACTCATTTACAGTACATGTATAAGTTTGGTCCATTCAAGTTGCACCATCTGCAACTAAAAATTCTTAAATCCACCAATATCATGACCCCCCAAAAAATGTTTCCCATGGAGCACAAAAGGAGCTATTAACAAAATGCACAAATTGTCCTTTTAAATAATAAAAAAAATAGGCTGTCAAGTTGAGATGCATTTTATCTTGTTTTGTTTAAAACCCAGATCTTCTTTGCTCGCTATTGAAAAATGTTTGACTAATATTTCTTGCATGCATTTAATAAACTACGGACACTGGTGCCACTATATTTAATTATATTGCATGATTATCTTCTGCGCATTAGCATGTTCAAAACACCTTATATTTAAGACATTCCGAAAAAGATATGTATGCACAATCCAACTCTTTTGTCCAGTCTTGAAGACTTTAGTCTTGAATTCTTCTCTAATCTGCCTCTACAGCATTTTCCTATCACTGAGCAGTCTCCCTGAATTGTTCATGCATGCAGCACTGAGTTCTGTTACATCTGGGTTGGACCTTGGGTGGCGCTGGGAGCGCAATGCTGATTTGTGTTTAAACATCAATACCACAATGTCCAGAGGCTCAGCTACATCACAGTGAGTGAGAGTATTGCCCAAGACGAAGGTGAGAGAGATCTTGAGGCCTTTTGCTTGAGGACAGTGGGATTTTAATTTCATACCCTTTCAGTTTCATTGCTGGTAATGAGTTATTTGTGAGTTGTTACTGCATGTGTGGTGGCTGTTTTTGGTTATGGCTGTAGTGAGATGAAGGGGCAGCATAGCCTATTGTAAATCTAAAAAAACATGGAAGAAAACAGAACAGAAGTGGTATATTTGTATAATAGTTTATTATGTTCATGATACATTATAAAAATTGTCAAAGTATGTATTCTCATAAACCGTATTGTGTTCATGTATATGAATTCTTATGTTTCAATTTATGTCATATGGATCCCTCTTCGTCTTGAATCCTCTGCTTTTGTTTTCATATTTTTTTTGTTAGTTTAAAAGATGTTGCTGTTGAGTTTTTGGATAAGGTAAAGATAACACATTTACAGTTAGAGAGCACAATGTGGGGGCACAACTCATCCAATCAGTAAGGAAAAGATACTCTAAAACATGAAGAACATGTAAAAGGAAACAGGCCTAAATCCTGGGCTCATGAGATCTTCCTGAAGCTCTTCTCCCTGGGAAAGCACGGGGCAAGCCAAACACCCCAAACTTTCTCAAAGCTATCACAATCTGCACATCAGACAGGCCCACTTCCTGTCATGGGAACTTCCCACCTCTCCCTGCTGGAGAAGAACAGGATGCAAGGACCCCCTAGGTAATCCAAAATGTGGAGGGGACATCGCTCTAGGGGCCACGCACAGAGCTATCATAACACTGTACAGATTCACACGTTCCTGCCCCTTACTTTCTCACAGAGTTTGTGAAAAGTGATCATATGCTGGTTTGTGTACAACAGCCTCTCAAGAAGGATGATTGCCTCCTTTTTACCCTCCAGAAATTATTGTTCTTGTCTTGTCTATTATTTTAGCCAAGGATGCTGAAATATCAGGCCTCAATTTCAGACATGTTTGTCTCACTTACTGTCTCCCTGTTTTTAAATGACCAATTATCGTGATTTAGTAAAACCTGACATGTGGTGAACTGAGTTCTAACGTCAGCCCCAGGAAGAGCGACGCCACTCTCCCGGACGTAAACCCATTTAAAAATACATAAATATTTGTTCTCTTAAGGACTGCATTGACAAATGCTCTAAAAACAAGTCGTTTAGTAACTCTTAATAAATCTATATTTAGCTCTCACTACAGCTGAAACTGAAGTCATTGACCCCGAGTCAGAAGGGATGAAAAAAAAGAGGTTTTAAAGAGAGTGAAAATGTATTTTGTGCAGGAGCACATCTGGGATTGGTTACCCTCATGGAGGTGGGTATTAAAATGGGAAACACGCTGGATTTTCCCTGAGCATATGCCTTAGTGACTCTAAACAAAGCAGAACATTTACACTTCCGTTTTACATGCGGATTAGGGAAAGCAACATGCACCCGTGAGTCCACCTTGTCGGATTCTGCTATCACAACAATGTTTAACCAATAAACCAACTATCAGCCTAATCCTTGTGAGAAAGAATGAGCGTACCATTTTATAGATTGAGTTGTGCTACTGTTAAGGGCTGTTCACACAGGGCACACACTTTTAAATTGTCTATTTAAACATGCTAGAATCAAAACATGTCTTGAGACCTGTTTGTTCAGTTCTATTCTGCTGTGCTCCATCTAGCTGTATTGAGAGGCCCTGTGTGAACGACCCCTTAGAAGATCTACATTACTGGATGCTTTGCTGTTAGTGACTTTAAACTATCCTATGCTTCAGTTGGATTTCATGTGATCCCAGATAAGTGCTCTAAGCATCGTGCTTTTTCCAGTTGCCTGACATCTCAAGTAGACCACGCTAACATCAGTGATATACAAATGAGGAGACGTTAAGGGCCAGCTAGTTCATTACGGGAAGCTTTTCTGCAGGGTAAAAGAAAAAAACAGCTAATTTGGACAAGACAGTGAACACATCATGAGAAAGCACGCCAATCGTGACACCCATGTCATCAGTAATCAAACAAATGTTGATGAATTGAAAATAATTAGCATGTGTCAGATGCTTTCAGTGTAATCAGAAATGACGGGCCAGCCAGTTAAGCATACACATTAAAAAGACCCAGAGTGCTTATTTAAGTAGAAATATTGGTCATTTCTCTTTGGCAGTGTGTCCTTTAACTTTTACGCATGTTATCTTGAATGATGGATTACGGCGGATTTGTCGGTTTTAGAAGATAAGTAATACAGGCTAATCACGCTGGCCATCATAACAGATCTATTCATATTTTCTAATATTTTCCCAAGCAACATATTGGGAAATAAGAAACGTAATATAGTCAGGACAAAGTGAAAATTGAGGAACCCAGGCAATATGATTTTCCAGGCTTGCCACACCATAGAGCAATTGATGGGTTGTGCCACTAAAATGGGTCACAGGTCTATTCTGATAGGGTCACTGACAGCAGAAAAAAGACAATAATAAATGCTGATAATAAAATGCAACTAACTATATAAACGTCCATATTTAGTTGTGAATCATAAAATTATGAACATTTGTTTAATTAATTATTTGCTGCAGAAATAAATTAATATTAATGCACTTACTATTTGTGTATGACTTTTTTCTCAGATCAACACTGTCCAATGATGTCTAATGTGAAAGTTAGGATCTGAAGTAAACCAGTGCCATAGAACACAGCAAGAGAAGCTGAAACAAGAACATACCTGAGCCTTCAACATATACTTTGAATACCTTCATGCTTTGACAGATATTGACACTGTGAGATATTTTAACCCTTACTAGATTGAGAAGCGCTGTATGATGTGGCCAGGTTTGGGGAGTAACGGAGTACATGTAACGGGATTACATATTTAAAATACAAAATATAAGTAACTGTATTCTACTACAGTTACAATTTAAATAATTGGTAATTAGAATACAGTTACATCCAAAAGTATTTTGATTACTTGAAGAGATTACTTTGCATTTTATTGTCATTTGTTTAATTTAATATTTAGTCCTTTCTGATGGAAAACATTTATACATATAAATGATGTGATCCAAAGTGTATTTGAACAGCGATGAAACACTTTGTTATGACGTGTTACATTCATACCAAAAGACAGAGAAGTTTGAAGTAAGTTTGAAAGTTTGGAATAGAAGAAATAGAAATAAACCTTGTGTAAATTGTCAGCTTTACACTAAGCTAAAATGTTATTTCTAGCCATTTTACATGCACATGTTACCAGGCACGATCATATTTGTTATCAAGAAAATTCACGTTGGATCATCATTTATTTTTTTTAGATAATATTATTCTTGATAATTTGTTTTATTGTTTTCCTGTCTAAAAATACCTAAAAATCCTTAAATAAAGATCAATTTGATTTATCATGTTTTAGAAACAACACGGCATACGATATTTAGGTTTTTCAAGGAATGTATTTTTAACATGTACTTTGTCGTGTCAGTTTAATAGTCAAAACAAGTGAAAAAATCTATCAATTCAGAAGAAGTAATCCTAAGTATTTAGAAGACGTTTCTGACCTTGTGTAATCTAACGGAATACATTACAAATGACATTTTACAGCATGTATTCTGTAATCTGTAGTGGAATACATTTCAAAAGTAACCCTCCCAACCCTGGATGTGGCAATGACAGCACACTGGAGATCAGGAACAAATATATTTTTTATGATATTTGATACATATGTTTGCATTGAGTTGATTTGAATATTATGGATGGCCTACTTGCAGTAGACACAATTTTTTAATATTTAAATGGATAAATTCAATAAAATATGAAATGGGGAAGAAATATTCAATAATTAAAGATATTATCATCAGCTTTAATTTACTGCATGTATTGCATGTACAGCACTTCTGCAACCTTACATGTAGAATATGAGCTTTTGACTGTGGTGTAAAATCCAGTCTGATGAATGCAATTCCCACTAAGTCTATGAGCAAAGTGTGATTATACTCAAGCTGGTTATGGCCTTTTTATCAACACCTACAACAAGTCAGGGGCTTTCAGCAGACATTAGGGACCACATACAAATAAAAAAAAATGTTCTCAGCTGGAACCAAGACTGTATGCATTGTAGAATGAACTCAACTTCCTTTAATTAATTTCCCACCTGTGAGGGTCATAGGTCCAGCATGTTCTTTAAAGGAGAACTCAGAAACTTAAAACAATTCTCCAAAGAACCAATAATGAATAAACCAGGCTTGCAGAACAACCTGATGGCTTCCTTGTAGACCAGAGAGAAAACAGCTGGCTTATAAAGTTTGAAAAGACACTAACCCCTGTATTGGTTTTATACACAACAATATGAAAGTTATTAGGGGAGCAGTACTTTTCTGTACTTTTTAGTATTTTTATTGTAGGATTGTTATGAGATTAAAATAATCACAATTATATAGAACTTGCTGAAATTTGCCTACAACTGTATACTTATATGTATACTATATATATATATATATATATATATATATATATATATATATATATATATATATATATATATATATATACACTGATCAGCCACAACATTAAAACCACCTGCCTAATATTGCTGAGGTCCCCCTCGTGCCACCAAATCAATGCCAACCCGCATCTCAGAATAGCATTCTGAGATGATAATCTTCTCACCACAATTGTACAGAGTGGTTATCTGACTTACCGTAGACTTTGCCAGTTCAAACCAGTCTGGCCATTCTCTGTTATTCTCTCTCATTAACAAGGTGTTTCCATCCTCAGAACTGCTGCTCATTGGATGTTTTTGTTTTGGGCATAAATGGTAAATTCTAGAGACAGTTGTGCGTGAATATCCCAGGAGATCAGCAGTTACAGAATTACTCAAATCGGCCTGTCTGGCACCAACAATTATGCCACGTTCCAAGTCACTAAGATCACATTTTTCCCCATTCTCATGGCTGATGTGAACTAACTGAAGCTCCTGACCCATATCCGCATGATTTTAACAAACAAGACAAAACAGCCACAACTATGGTAAGTGTGTGGTGAAATATCACCTGAGCATCCGGACAAACTGACAGCTGTAATGCCAAGGATCTGCAAAGCTGTCATTGCTGCATGTAGAGGATTTTTTTGATGAGAACCCTTAAAAGTAGTTTAAGAAGTTCTGAAATTTCTTTTCAAATTGTAATAGTAATTTTCATGTTATTAAAGACCTGACTATACATTGTGATCAGTTGAATGCCACTTTGGTGAATAAAAGTACCAATTTCTTTCCATAAGAGCAAAATCTGTACATTAATCCAAACTTTTGGTCGCCAGAATATATACAGTATATACTGTACACAGATCAGCGACAATATAATAACTACCTGCTTAATATCGTGTAGGTCCCCCTTGTGCCACCAAAACAGTGCCAACCTATTTTTATAACCACAATTTTACAGAGCGGTTATCTGAGTTACCATAGACTTTGTAATTTTGAACCAATCTGGCCATTCCCTTTAGACCATCAACAAGGCATTTCCATCTGCAGAACTGCCCATCACTGAATTTAAAAAAAAATAATTCTAATTCTAGAGACTGTTGTGTGTGAAAATCATAGGAGATCAGCAGTTACAGAAATACTCAAACCACCCCGTCTTTGTTTAAGAGCATCGGGTAAGATTAGGGCCATCAACAATACATTTTACCAAACACAGTAGGAAATGTTTCTGCAAATAAAGAAGCTTTGATTATGTTCTCAAAGGAAACACAATGGTATCAGATCTTTGCAGTGAAATACAATAAGAAAAAAACATCAACATTCAAACGCACAGAGAGAACACTGATATGATTTATGTGACCCCTAATACACCTTACAACAGCAGACAGCCATACATTAAGCCATTGGCCTGAGGATTTAGCCCAAGCTTACAAGACCTCTTCATATTTTTTTTTTCATCTCACCACATGGACATTCAACTTAGAAAAAGTACTCAGACAAGGTAGAGGATTTGGGGGAGCAGCTTTATATTCATTAATCAGTCTTAAAAAAAGCAATCTCTGGACAGATGTTTTTTCCTCCTCTTTTCTTTTTTTATTTCTGACAGGCAGCTGTAAAGCCGTTTTAGGCCAGGATTGAGAGCAGGATGCCACCTGTGTCGACAGTTCCAGAGCACGGGGCTCTTGTCCCCGGGAACATCTGAACTAATCCTGCCAGATACAAGAAGTGTTCAGTATGCTGATACAGATGTACTGGGCAGATTGCTGCCTGTGAGCTGGGGCCAGTTGTGTAGTGCTGAAATTGAACAGAAGGCCAGGACATCCACGGATGAAGACAGTTTTTTATTTTTAATCTAGTCAAGAGTTCGGTATGACCTACTCACCGATAGTCTGTCTCTGGAGTTATCTCAGCAAGGAGTTCTTTGTTTTTTAAATGTTCATTAGAGGGTTTGGTAAAATTCTCTCTCTCTCTCTCTGTATATATATATATATATATATATATATATATATATATATATATATATATATATATATATATAGTCACTTGGCGAATGCTTAAATCCAAAGAAATGTATTGTGTATTCAGGTTATACATTTTATAAATTAGACTGTTTACTGGGAACCAAACTCATAAACTTGACATTGCTGGCACCATGCTTTGTCAGCTAAAGGAACTATGTTTTACAGGGATTATGCTATCAATAAGTTTTTTATGTGTTTAATTTCTTATGTATGTTTTATACTATACCATTACTGACACCATAAAGGTTCATTGAGCTGACAATGTAGTGCCAAACAAAATGTTTGCTAATATTAAAAGTATGTTTTCTGTTTTCCAATGCCCTTTCTATCCCAGAGGGCATCATTTTGTCACTCAGTGCTTTGCCTGAGGCAAGGATTTTGGTTTTGTCTTTAAAAATTTCAGGAAACCTACAACCAATCAGATTCCATTCTATTAAAAGTTCAGTTGAGATAGAGTCCACCACAAGATTCACACAAGTTAGTCTGTATTTGATGTATAAGATGAGATTTGTTGATTTAAAAGAGTAGGGAACGTCTTGCTTGACTATCTTTGAAGAGTATGAGTTTATGCTACTTTATATGCAACAGGGGATACCCTTCAAATGTATCACAACCAGGATTCACCATGGATATGTGTCAAATGGGCTGAGCTCCCCAAGTTCCATTTACATTGAAGGCTAGATTAATCTGGGTGTTAGTACAATAATTCAACATTCAAACCTTAGTATTTAGGAGATGGATGCCCTCTCAAAATCCCCCACCTTATTGTGCCCAAGGTTAATCTCTGATCACAGTCTTGGGTTCTAGCAGTGAGTTTAAAATGTATTTAGAATGAGGCAATTCAGAAGCTTTATACAAACTAATTTTATAGTCTAAGCTCTCAGCTCCTGAAAGCCTCATCCATCCACCTCTACCAACCTTAGCATGCATGCTACATTTAAACTAAATAATATACTAATCCCTACATTGTGGAGTTCTTATTTTTGGATCTCAGAGCAAGGTATATATCTCCCAGTGTGACTGGTGCTCTTCAAGAGTAGCACAGTCAATTGTTTTTGGTGTCTGAATTGTAGCTTCCAAAAGCTGCTCAAACTATGACCAAAAAGAGTGAAATCTCTTGATGATAAAAAATAAATAAATAAGCTCAAAACAATTAAAATTGCCAATAGGCAAAATATAGGATTATGGAAGCTGAAATAAATTTGTTACACCAGACTAAAAATAACTCTGCATGTATCTTCAAACCTCCGAACATTGAGTTGCTTTTACATTACATACACTCTCAATCATGTACTTCACAGTTTCTATTAGTGTCCGTATATTGCAAATTCCAGAACCTTTGAGAGCTTTAGCAATCATCATGTAGAGAAGCTGTATCTACAATACATTGACTTAAAGCATAAGGTCCAATAAAAATTCTGATGCTTTTTACAATTCAAATAGCACTCACAATGCTCCCACAGACTCCTAAAGAAGCACTGCATCTGGGCAGGACTCACATAGATGTGTTTAAACCCTCTTGTCCAATGATCATCGATCTTTGCTCTGATATCTAATGGTACAAGTGTCTGCCACAGACAGAGCTCTATGGACTGTGCGTTCAGTATAGAAAGCAGATTGCATTACTTGCGATTTATATAGATGTGGCAGCGGGGGCGTGGTCAAGCACCCGTCCGGAGAGGGAAAGCGGTAAGGGCGCTTGCACCTGAGCTAAATTATGTCTAACACCTGTCTCTAATTTCAGTGAGTATAGGGAGAGCGGCACTAAAGAGCTTCAGTGCCTCCAGTTAGAGTGAGAGCCGGCAGTCCAGTGTTGGCAACGTAGAGAGACACTTTATCTGTTCTATGTGAAAGAGTTTATGTTTAGTAACGTCCACCTTAATGTTCTACCCCCTGTGTGTTGATTAAGCCTGGAATTAAAAAGCCTTACCTCTGAGTCGAACCCTGTTCCCGTGTCCTCCTTCTTGTCCTGTGAACCCGAACTGTTTACACTGGTGCCGAAACCCAGGAAAGAAAATTGGATCCTGTACGTCCAAACATGGAAATACATTATATGTATATATGTACATATAATGTGTACATATATTAATGTCATCATTTCATATGAAATTTAAAAGGGAAGTGGTGCTTTCCATGTAGTCTTAAAGCAATCGCCACTAAATTCTAATTTTCTAGTGATGCCATCTAAAATCAAAGATCTCAGTGAATTCAGAAACTCCTTGAACAACAAAAATGTAGCTTCAAACCACAAAAATATCAGGGGAACATCTCCAAGAACCTTGTAAAATGCTTTACATTTTCTGTTTAGGTGAAATTACTCTTTAATGAATCCACCAATAAACTGGAACAGTATTGAATTACTGCAGTCTAAAGTGAGCATACCAACTATATTGACAGTGTCTCTACACAAATTTGATATGATTATTGTGCTTCTCTCTTCAGATGTAACTCAAAACAGACTGAATGAGCGTGGTACAAATGCCAGAAAATGAACCGGACTGATTAATTGAGGTGAAAGGCGCATGTCTGTTTAAAAACATCAATGACATTTCATTGGGATTGAATAATTGCAGCCTGTCATATGCGAAAACATTCAAAAGAAAACCGCACTCTTTGGCAGCAGAGACATCTCCTTGGTGAATTTTAAATTATATGTTGTCGATGGAAGTATTTGAGCTATAATTTGGTCTCTCTTTCATAAAAGTTTAAAACTCATTTAATTTAACTGTGCTGAGAGAGCTTGCCAGTTCATGGATCACTTTTCAGTCTTTTCACTTAATGGAGATGATCGTTGTCTTTGTTATAGAAATCTCTGAGATGCGATGCTATTATTCTTCCAGAGCATCAAGGTCATTAACAGATGGCTAAAATATTACATTTCTTGTGCAGTTGATGTGCTTATTGAGATGCATCTATAGCTTCGCTTTAATCAGTGTTTTCTTGGTTTTCTTTGTTGTTAATGCATCAATGGTTCTTAATTCACATAAATATATTATCATACAAAACTCAACTTTTTGCATTAACATAATGTGTAATAAACTCAAGCTACCAAATGAAGGAAATAAGCTTTTCCCCACATTTTCACAGTACCTTTTTTTTTTTTTTTCCTGTATTATTTTGTTCAGCATCTGTCAAATACTGTAGATGTGCTATTCCAGATGTGTGGCATTTGGAGGCATTACAAGGATTTATGGCTTGTTTTAACCTTTTTGCACCTCAGGAATTGTGACAATAAATATTTGTATATTTGTAAAGCCAAGAAGAAAGGCATCTGTTCGGGGACACACAATTGTCTCAACATGCCTGATCTCAGGCCAGTGTGACAGATCAGTGGGCCTGTGAGGAAAGACCCCAGAGATAGAGATTCAAAAGGGACTGCCCCACTCTCAGATAAAATCACACTAGATGCATGGCTGGATATGTTTACATTGTACCTGAATTATTGTTAAAGAGTGAAAGGCAGAAAGGAATGTATGGTCATGACAAACCGCTCAGATGCTGCAGATATAATCAGATTACAGTAAGCATCCTGCAAATAGCAGGGGGAAATAAATAAATATATAACTTAGCTTTTTAAAAGCATTTATACATGGAATTACAAGCTCATCTGAGGACACATGTCTGTGCATGTGTTGTGTTGGTTTGTGTTGTGGAATGAGTTGCACAGATGTTGAAACATGTAGCCGTAATCAGTTTATTAGCCCATGAATAGTACTGTGGATACGTGTGGACACATTTCATAGATATTTCCATCCATTCATCCATTCATCCTGGAAATTTAGCCTTCAATGTTTTTTAATAAAGCCCTCAATAAACCAATGGTATAAAAATCTCTTATTTGCGGTTAAGTGGGGCATATTTAATTGTGCTATTTTTAAATGTGTTATTATTTTTTATATTAACGTATTAAAATGTTAGCCCTAGTTCCAATATTTCATCAGAAGTGTACGCCATATCCATCTGTCTGTCTGTTTGTCTAAGACCGATGGCTATGCAAATTATTGAGATGTTAAAAGGGATAGTTCACTTCTGTCATCATTTACTCATGTTGTTCCAAACTTTATGACGTACCAGAAGAAAAAGAGATGTTAGGCACAATGCAAGTCTCAGTCATCATTCATCTTTTTTCCATACAATAAAAGTAAAGATTGATTGAGTGTAAATGATAAACATGTTTTATTTTTGAGTAAACTCTCCCTTTAACTCAAGTGACATTTAAATACATCAATTGTGTGACTTTTCTTAAAACAGCATGACCTTGCATATTTATCCTCACCCCTGAGCCTTGAAACCGCTTCCATGATATTCACCACTCCAGTGGTCAGGCTGATAGAAAGATACAAAACTCATTTGAAAACAGTGGTCAAAGGACACTAACCATCATGGTCAGCAATCACATTTGAGATCCTCAGACAGCCTGCCAAGTGAAATAAGCATGGAGAGTAAAATTAACTGAGCAACATGTGCCAGACCTCAGCCTCAATCCTGGAACGCAGAAACCTCTCACAGGGAATGCGATAGCAAGCCTCTGATGCCTCCTACCAGACACACCCATACATGCAGGCCCTGTGACCTCACATCCCTGGTTCCCTCACCCTGTTGCGAAAAGCTCTCTGGCGTCTACAGACAAGGAGAAACTCTTTCCAAGAAAAAGATATTAAGGCCTTTATTTTTTTAAGAGCTGTGGAGAATGGTCCTTGATATAGAATCCAGTAGTTGATACTTATTTTTATAATTCCATGGCCTCCTGAGCCCTTAGTATGTAGTCATATGGTGTGTTAATACAGTAGGGAAAGGGGTGGTAGATGGGCTCATGCTGCAGTACAGGCTATTGAGAATGTAAAAGCACTGAGGTATGAGCCCGGTCCTCAAAACAACCAATCCTTACCATGCTTTTGGTTGGCTCCTTTAGAAATATATTTGTTTTCTCAACCCACTGTATATGTGTCTGAGGTTTTGTCCATGAGTTCAGTATGGCCACTTATTTTCCTCCTACTATTTGTTGGCTACTGTCGAAACAGCTGTACAGCTTAGAAGTTGTCAAATTAAGAAATGTGTCCAAATGTGCCATATACTTGTTCTAACACATGATATGACCTTTTCTGAGCTTTATTAGATGTCAACAGATCAATATCAAGTTGAGTGTATTTGGATTTGTCTCCAAATGTCATCTTACTGTTAAATACTGCCACATAACATGATTTGATTGGAACTGCTTATGTACACTTGTCACGTTAAAATATGGCCTCAATCATAGACTTTGCCATTTGTGCCGGTTGATTAGAATCATGGAAATGTTTCAAGAAAAAAAATATGGAAAGTAGTTAAGTTGTCATTACCACTTAATAACATGTTTATACACCGCTGTGGTTTTGAAATCCGTACCTCTTGACATAAAGTACAGTCAACTGTCTCAAATTTGGTCCACTGAGCACAGTCAAGGTTTTGGTAGTTACTCCCTCATCTCCTGCCTCCGCAGGTATTTGAAGGAGACTTCCAAAAACAGGACTGAAAAATAAAACAGTATGGACCAAAGCAGCCTCTTCTCCTCATTTTTTCGTCAACAGTTTTAAGGCTTCTCATCTGACATATAATTTGAGCTGTGGTCCTTTTGAAAGCGGCACCGTGGCTTGGCTGACATTTGACAAACCTGTGTGGAGTTGACAGCATTGGTCTGTGGCCTACCTTATTTGAAGTGAGCCTGCTTACGGCACACAAAAAAAAGGTTTGAATTACTGTTTTGAGAAACAGCGCCACGTTAACTGCAGTGCTATGAGAATGAGTGCTGCGTTGGAGATGGAGGTATGCTCTCTGCCTCTTCTGCTCTGTACCCTCAAATTGAAGTTGCCAAGGCTGCTTGTTGGTAAATGAAGTCTATAATAATGGGTCAGTGTGGAAAATTGGTTGTGAGTATCTTTGTTCTGGCCTCATAACTTGGCAAGTTTATTTTTGTAAACTAAAACTGAAATGAAAACTATTGATCAAATGTTTGTAAACTGAAATAAAACAAATATTTTAAAATAAATGAAAAACTAAAGGAAACTAGCAGCAGTTATTGAAAACAAATTGAAATAAAATAAAAATCTGAAAAAATAAATAATCGTTTTTGTAATCAACGAGCTCTCATCACATGGCTTAATCTAACCTGTGTGTGTGTTTCAGATGTGTTCATCTTCAGACCGCAGACACTATTGGGCTGTTTAGGTGAACACCTGCAGGTGGTGTTGTGGCATGTAATGCACATGAGGTTAGCTGATACTGAAAGACATGAAGATGTCTCAGACATGAATTACGGCTGGTAGTAGGGCTGCCCCAACCAAAGATTTTCCTAGTCGAATTGTAGTCGTTAGTTTAAGTCATCAGTCGACTAGTTGTTGCACGTTTAGGGTATTAATTTAATTACTTAAATAGATATTTTTGGGGGGCTCCAGAAAATGGTTTGAACTCCATGGCTGAGAAAGAATGTTACAAGTAACATTGCTAACACTGTTCTACATTACAAAGAAATACTACACTGTAATAATGGGCCTTTAAAAATCAATTTTACAAGCGCATGCATGAAGCGAGCCGCAGCAACACTGGAAAAAGGGGTAATGATTCTGAAAAACCAGCAAGGAGACTGTATGAACATTTTGTTAATTTATAGAGAGAAATGCACATTAGGGTTGTGCCGACAGACAATGATCTTGGGGATCGATGATGGTCTGAGTGATTGCCAATAGCTGATACCTTTGACAATGTCAAGATGATATTTGGCTCCTTTTCACATTAATGTATTAAATAATCTTTATTATTATTATTTTTAGGCTATTATTACTATCAAATAAATATTACAAATAATTTTTCCGTAGAGACACAGACACGCGCTTGAAGAAACGCATTTTATTATATTATTAAGAACAGATGACAGAAAAGCTGTCTATGTGCATGTATGGCATGCTGTTTGAACGGTGATGTGCAGTCTCGTGGAACATGCACATATAAAAGGTTCTCACTCTTTCTTTGTTTCTGTCTTCTAAATTTCTTTTTGCAAGAACAGTATAGTCTATGAGTGCTGCAAATGACCTCAGACATCTCAGCTCAGGAGCTGTTTTGAGTTCAGTTTATTTCCACAGAGCAGTTTATTGTGACCAACTCTGCAGCCTATACCTCTGTGATTAAAACATAAAATACAAAAACACGTTCACCTCGAACCATGAATTATATTTCAGTGATTATTATCATCATTATAATTATTATTTTTACATATATAATTGTTTAATGTATGTAACTTTCCACCTGCATGTTTAGACGGATACTTGATCACTTCGTTATTTTAATTAATTTTTAGTTTTGTTTGGAGTGCAATTTGAATTTACAAATATATTTTAAGTTTTTCATTTCTTAAATAAATAAATTTAATTTTCAATACAAAATCAATAAAGCATGAATATTCACCGATCCCTCAGCTTGGGGGTTGCTGATGTAATTGGATATTGCGATATTATATATATATATATATATATATATATATATATATATCATGAAGAAGTGAATAAAAAAAAAATGATTCACACACATGATGTATTTTCTCAGACAACTAATTATCCAACTGGTAGAGAATGCACAGATGAAGTAGGTTCTTTGCCAGAGAGATAATGCTCTTCACAACTGTTGCAAAGCTTTTTTAAAAAAGGTTTTAATAATAGAATTTTTGGTTAAAATAAATACAAATCAATTTCAAAGTTTGAAATCAGTGGTGTCCTTCTTTATTGTGTAGGCTTAACCCTAACACTGCTTAATGAAAATGACCCCATAGTACCACCTACCATAGTACCACCTAGCCTTCCGCACGGTATGCCTGCAGGTCATCCCCATCAACCTGGACGAGGGAGGGGACAAGGGGAGGGAAACAACAATTTTTTTTAAATATGGGGGGGGTACTCTTATAACCGTCCCCCCCGTCAATCCATTCAATTTTTAAAACATGACAACAAAAAAACACTACAATTTAAAAAAGAGGGAAAAGGCCAACACAGAGCAGCAGTGAGAGAGAGAGGAGAGAGAGATAAAAAAAAAAAAACGTACTCGCCGTTTCTCCGATATGCCGTAGCTTGATCCTCAGACACTCCTCAACACTCTACCGAATGGCAGCCGCGCCTCTCTGGATGGATCAGAGGTCTACCTCCAGCCCCTGGTGGATGGAACGCCCCGCCGCATTCTCTGGATCGGAAGGGGCCTCTCCCGCCCCTGGCAGCGGTTTCCTCGCTCCAGGCGGTTGAACTCGGAGCCCCTCCGCTCGCGGTCTCTTACCCTGCTGCAGTTCAGCGCCCAGAAGGGGTCTCCTCCGCCCCTGGAAGTGGCATTCCTTGCTCCAGGCGGTCGGCCAGGAGCCCCTTCTCCCCTCGCGGTCGGTGGCCGTTCCTCCGCTTCCAGGCGGCTGGGCTCCTCGTCCCCTCGCCGCGGCTGCTTCGTTGGGGTAGTGGCGAGAACTCTGCTACAGTGTATCCCTCTTCCTTCCCGGATTTCGGCACCAATGTAAAACAGTTCACGCTCATGGGCAAGGAAGAGGCGAGAACCCGGCTTGACATACAAATAATAGTTTTAATGAAAAACTCAAAAGACAAACACACAGGATGACGGACATGTCCGTAAGGATCTCTCTCTGCCGCACCGCCCTCTGCGATTGGCCTTTATCCCTTTCGGTGGCTTGATTAGCCTAATATGGGACCGGGCGTGTCGAGTCACGACCCGGCCCCGCCCTCCGCCGTGCCACACTAATCTTTGGTCGGCTATTTGGCGGCAGCCCTACCTGGTATGAAGTTTATATTTAAAAACAAGTATAAAAAAAAATATTCACAATCTTCTATAAATATTTTCAGGTCGTATTGTTGCAAAGGCTGGCATACTGGAGTAACAGGTGCAATACTATGGCAAAGGTGCTAGCATTAGCATTAGCACATGTAAACATTGCAAATACTGTAATTACGCATAATCTAATGCAAACATCTTACTTTCAATCATCATCGATATAACAGCTTCTTTTACTGATTACGTGTGGATTCCATTCATAGAATGAAGCTGAAAGCATACTCTATCTAGAATATGCAGTATGTGTGCACTTTTTTTTCATTATGTTGTTATTTAGATCATTTCTGCACTACAATCGTGCAACTTGGACCTTTAAAAACCCTTGCAGCAGCAAATTATTGTTCAATTTAAGCAATATCAAACAAGATTGCTGTTGCACTAAACATCAGGAGGGCTGTGATTCAGCAGTAGGCCACAAGATTTCACAGCTATGCTGATGTTCCAAACAATTGGACAGTATCAAGTGTAATATATATAGTAATACAGATAAGAAAACTGGAACTAACTGTTGTGAAATGATGAATATGCTGTACAATGCAGAAACTAGATATGATGAATCAAGTCGTAACATCTTATAAATATGGTCAGTCCTACTAAGCTCAAGTAAAATATTGTCCAATGAGTATACACCAAGATATACTACATTTCTAGCCACATTCTATACATATTCATTACAATGTATTAAAGGCTGTGTGTGCGCACATCTCAAACACAACAGTAATTAAAGAGGTAAAATAAAAACGCAACACGCTCATTCTCAGTTAATTTGCAGACACTAACAAAAATGGAAAACAGACAGCAAATGGACCTTCAGACCCCCATACACACTGGAGCCATTGAAGTGTGTCAAATCTAATTGGAATATATGAATGTTTCCTTTGTCTGTTGCCCCTATCCCACTTGGCAGCATAAGGAAATCGGCTGCATAGTGTTTTTTCTTTCTTTCTTTTCTTTTCTTTTCTTTTCTTTTCTTTTTATCAATGAATGGAGAATAAACAATTATTATTTATTTTACACCCATAGCAATTATTTATTTATTTTACACCCATAGAGTGTTAATGATTTTTTTTATTTTTTCTGAAAATAGATTCTGTGGAGTGCTTTTTATTAAGTGTTGCATTTATGTGTGATACAGGTGAAATTTAGCTTATTGGTACATTTATTTGAAGGTTTAGCATCAGTTGTATTCATGGTATTACCAGTTAGCTCCCATGTTAATTTGCCAATGTTGATGTTTTAATCTTGCTTGAACTACATAGAAAGATTTATGCCATTATATAATACAGAAAACATATGCCAAATTAAGCATCATTTTTAATACTGTATATTGGTCTCCAAGCTTTTACAGATTAAATTAGTAAACTCATTCACACAGTCAAATGGGCAAATCATTAAAAATGTGCCACCACACATTTTAGCAGCATCAAACCTTCCACAGAATAATCGTTGGCAAGAATATTAGTTTTCTCTTTTTCAGGTTGCCACATTTATCAGCATTCATTAAAGTGTGTATACAATGCCTTTACTCAAGTATTCACTTTTAGAAAATGAAACTATTTTGTTACAGAGGTTGATTCAATCTATCTAATGAAACCCAACATAATCCTGTCCTGTGTGCAGATAGGTTAAATATTTGCCATCAATCACCGCAAGGTCTAGTGAGTGCCCCCTGGCACCCTGTCATCCCCTTGCAGAGAGGTAGCAGGAATGCCATGGATTCCTGGACTTGAACGGCTAGAGTCTCTGAGAATAAACTGTCAGAGGCTCTCAGCAGCTCTACTAACAATAATAAAAATGCCCCGGCTTTAAGGTGACATTCCCAATTTACGAGTATTTGTGTCTATAAAGTGTATTCCTTGGCTCCTGACTGCTTCAGGCTGTCTCGCAGTAAGAACAATACATTTAGCCTGCCTGAGACACTTGGAAATCCTTGCACTTTATGGAAGCTCGTCTCACCAGCTTGCACTTTGGCTCAGTTAACCCCTGAATAGTATTTATTTTCACTGAGAATATAGTGCATTAAATACTGACATTTTTATTTTTCTGAATGTTATTATACAGCATATACAGTAATACAGGACAATGGCCAGTAGAATGTAGAGAGAAAGAGATTGAATTGTCAACAGAGTAAGAGCACCAATGGAAGGTAGTTCATTGAGTTATTTTGACACAATGGACTGATAAAGATACAGTATAAACATTATTTGTAGAGTCATTTTGAAGTCATAACATAAAGAGACATTTAGCAGACATTTTTATCCCAAGAGACACATTTAGTCAACCTGGGGTTTGGTATCTTTCTGAAGGGAACAATGGTAATGTACTGTATATGGCTTGTAATGGGGGTCGAACCAACAACCTTCCGGCAACCAGCCATGAGCTTTAAAGGCGTTTTCACACCTAGTTCAAGCATATAGAGAGGTGTTCTGAGAATGGTTCCTTTGTGGGTATTTTTGTGGTTCAATTGATTTGTACGATGTGAAAATGAAGCGGTACCGGTCAGCTTTGCATTTTGTTATGACATAAGTAGCCTAACTTGAGGCTTGCCATGCAAAGTTGTATTACATATTCGCCTGTCTGCGATTTATTTCATCTAACCATGTTTATTGTGTACTTCATAATCCAATCACATTTTATGCATGCATTTCAAATGAACCATGTACCCGTGCTTTGGTACCGTGCGTTATGTTTTGGTTTGTACATGCAAGACGAGACACTTGCTCCATTTCTGTGGAGATGATAGATAGAAAAATGTCTGGGTTTTATTGGAGAGCTTTAACATAACATGTGAAAGTGAAGAATGTAGGACATAAATATATTTCTATTGCATAAGATAATATAATTGTCCGGGTTGTCTGGGTTTCATAGGCTAAATAACAGTAGGTTATTTGGTAATGTTTTAACATTTAAAATAATACTTTTCATGTCATTCTATCCCTGTGCAATATTGTTATGTAAAAAACAATTCAATAATTATTTTCAAAGCTTTAAAGAAATAATATAGCATATATAATGTATTATTAAATGTTAAATATTAACATTTTAATGTTAATATTAAGCATACATGCACCTTAATAAGTATGACAATTTATAATCTTAATCACAATTATAAGCTTAAAAATTTTTGCTAGCCAAATTTCCTAATCTTTACAGCAGTGGGGTCTGAGTTCTTAAGGAGTTGTGGTGTGAACAACAAGGGTTCTGAGACCACATAAATGCTAAATGGACCAAAAAAGAAACTGAGTCTTTTTTTTAAGGTCATTTGCAGCTGGACCCCTTTCTGGTTCACTTTAACTGAACTGGGTTTGGTTCATTTAAAACATACTATATGTGAAACCACCCGTAATTATTATAGAAACATATATTAATTTGTTGAAATATTGCTATTGTTCAAAATCACAATATTTGAGCAAACAGTTCAATATTGTTCAACAATTCCATTTTTGTTTACATGCTATGGACCATATCTCATTTAATGACTTAAGACATAAGTCCCATGTAAACTCTATGACAACCCTGTTCTGATTATGTCATGACGCCTACATGTCTCCAGTAATGTGACTGCAACTGAAACACTTAATGTCTTGCTTACACTTCAATTCAATTTTGCTTATTGATTATGCCATATATGAATTTTGGATTAAGGGAATGGTAAATTCTGTTTAAAATGTCAGATTCTGAGGTAAAATCAGTCAAATTGTCAAATTATTGATGTCTATACAAATATAGCTAATCTATCATAAGAGTCAATTGAGTAGGCAGGAAGAATATGGGCATGCTTTAAATATGCTAAAAAGGCTAAAACCAGTGGGACATTGTCACAGCACTTCGGATATTATTTCCTAAAAATGCTTGATTCTTTGTATCATGCCCTGCAAGATACTTCCTGATTTGCTTGCCTTTCTTCCTCTCCTCAAAAAACAAGACAAATAAGTTTTCCTCTGTTCATAAAAGACATGATTAATGTAGAGAGCAAATAAACAGAAATTTGACGTCTACTGAAAAGGGGTCTCTTTGTAAAATGAAGCCATTGAGAACAATGAGCCATGCGGAGCCATTTTGGACCTGCCAAATAAAGTTTGACATCTGTGGCAGCCACAGATGCTATAGCAACACACTCTGACAGTGAGTTTATTTTCTCTAAGCTCTGGTGGAATATTAATAACTGAGACACACATCCTGCCAAGTTGATCTGGATGGGGTATAATCCCAAACTGCGCGGGAAACACAAATCAAAGTTCAAATTAGTTGAGGTCCTGGTGTTCCATCACATATATGCTAACCGTTTGCATTTGACTGATGCCATTTTGGCTCTGGGAAGAAAATTATATACAATATCAGTAGTGCAAATACACTTTTTTAACTTTTATAATGCTGAGGATTTGTTAACGCAGCCATTGATTGAACTAATCTCTGCAGTTCAAACCTTCTTCATTTAAAACACATTTGGGAAGAAATAAAGTTTTCCACTCTTTTTGAGTTGGAATATTTCAATTTGCTTTCCACAATAATTACTTATTGCCTAATATGTCTCTCTAATACCAAATTTTTATTGTAAAACAGATCACATCATCCAGTGTATTGCTATCAATAAATCAACAGCATAGTTTTGATTCCTACAGTTCCCTGTTTGTGTAGAATCCCCCAGGGTCTGTGAGTTTGGCTGCTTTCTCAGGGTGGGAGTCAGGTACCGTCGCCAGGACCCAGGATCTGGTCTCTTAAGTGTAGGGACTGCTATCTCACATGTGTTTGACACAGTGTCAGGCCACAAAACTCCCACCAAAGCACTCAAGCACTGGGGATGTTATGTTTTCTCCTGCCCCTAATCATTTTTGGCCCCAGACCCACTTCCTGTTCTGCAGTGAAATGGCTCAGGAATGCCATTCCTCTGATATAAGAGAGGCAGGGAGAGAGAAAGAGAGAGAGAGAGAGGGCCACAGAGGAAGTCCTTCTGCACTCTGTGTGTGAGAGAGAGAGATAGTGACACTGACCTGTTTGAATAGTGATGGCTTGACTATCACTTTTGTAAAAAGCCTTATGTCAACATACTACACAGACATATTCACAGTAATATAGTTTCAGACCAGTGGTTCTCAACTGGAGGGTCACAGATCTTTTCTGACAGGGTCATGGACAGCAGGGAAAAAAAGTCAATGCTAAATTCAATATAATAAAATGCAATTAGAATGACAAAATAAATAGGCTTGACATGCCTTTTTTTAAAATTATTTTTAAATGTTTCTTGAGGTTCACTTGTAAAATTAGTAAAGTTTTCTGGGAAAAAACCCCCAAACAAAACAAAAACATATAAAAAAATATAATTGTATACAGGGTTTGAAATTAACTTTTTGTCTCACCAACAACTGTGGCTAGTAGTTTCCAAGGTCACTAGCCACACAGTATTTCCACTAGTCAATACCCCACATCACAAAAAGTGATAAAGGTAACTGGAAACTGTAACTACATGCATTTGTTTGGACATTATTAGAACAGGAGGAAAATCTGTCAGTAATTTGTCCATAATCCATCAAAGTTGTAATCCCTTCATTCTAAATTATACTTGCCTATATGAAAGTTTACCATTGTTCTACCCTTGTTTAACAGTGGAATTTGTAATGATAAGGCGATTACCACAGGTAACCCTCATTACTGTGGTTAGGCTAATGTAGAAAAAAGAAAAGTAAAACATTAAAAATACCAAAACATTTTAGTAAGGATGCTGTGTATTGTAAAAAACTGATCATGTGTATTATTTGTTTCCTTTTTACCTCGTCAGTGCTGTTTATAATGAAGGGGATGTCTTGCAGTTTAAGGGGTTTGATTTTCTCCATATTGAGCTTTATACAAGAATGCTCTCTCTACAATTCAAATGGGTCACATGAGTTTAATCGTCTCCGCCATCCACACTGATATCCAGTAAAGCACGAATTAATCACACAAGTTTTGCTCGCTGGAGCATGCTGACCTTACGTGTCCACTGGCGTGTGTGTCCACTGTTTTCAATTCATTCCAATGAGAATCCACCTCACAAGCGTACTACTTGTCTACCATTGGAATGAAATGAAAACGCTCACTTCACTTCACACCATGTGCCAGTGGACACCCAGCATAACGTGCATGTAACAAAGTCTTTAGTTCGGGCAATGGATGAGTCAGGAGACAACAAAGCAAGTTCAAGGTCAGATCTTTATTTTCCACTTCCTTTCTTTGGAACGACGGTAACCGTCATTATAAATAAACGTAAACACGTATAAGTTTTGCACACTACACTGGTGTACTACTACTACTGGCTGCTGTACTGTGAACCAGGTGGCGAGCCTTACCACTCTATCTCTCCCGCAAACTGACACATGACCATGCCCCCATGCCACAGAGCATTGCGTCGGTTTGCACGAAAAGCACACTTCATTCGCCCAGTACAGATTTAAAATACAAGAAAACCCCTGAAAATGTCACCTTGTTACCACTGCCGATTTTTACCCCCATTTGGCGGGTGTTAATTTCAATCCCTGTTTGTAAAACATGATCATTTTCTACCCTCGATCTGACCCTCAGTCAGAAATACTAGGTTTTGGTGCTGCTTCCCCTTTAAGACTTGACAGGAAATGCCCACTGTTATGATTGGCTCTCTGCTCTTGACTGACCTGGTCTCTCCTTGACATCCCTAGCTTACCGCTACTGGGTGGGGCTAGAAAAGTGATAAGGCAAAGTAGTTGTTGATGTGTTGTTGTGGATGTGGTGAGATGCAATTCTCTTCCACAGTGTGACATCACAATGTGGAGGAAGTAGAACAAGACATTTTGGCAGCTTGTTTTCAACAAATGATATGTTATTAGATCAAGAAAAATGTGATTCCTCATGTCATGACCCCTTTAAAATGTAAAAGAAACACTCCCCATATCCTTTGTTGTTGACGTAAAATTTCTATGAATTGTCAGTTTTCCTATTCAGGAGATGCTTTCGCATTTTGGTGGGCCTAATGAGTGCATGGCAATATTAAAGAAATAGTTCACCTAAAAATTTCAATTCTATTTTATTCACCTTCATGACTTAATTTCTTCTGCAGAACATATGAAAATAGTTTAAAGAATGTTGACATTGCTAATTTTCTTGCGTTAACAGTTGATAGTGACTCCCTTTAAAGCTCAAAGCACCCAAAATTGTAATAAAATTTGTCCATGCAACTTGTGCATCAAATTCCAAGTCTTCTGAATGCATATGGTCACTTTTTAGATGAACATACATCAAAATAATTGTCATTATTCACTGTCAAATCAAATAATTGTTTAACTTCTTTTAACAGAGCACTAATCAAATATGGCAACACTTTGATAACATCAAACCTCATTGGTTCTTGTGTCGTGACACCATGACGTTTGATCTTGAGATGAGCAAGAACCAGTGAGGCTTGATGTTATTGCCGTGACACAGTGTTGCCATATTAGATTTGTGCTGTTACGGGAGTTGATTAATAATTGAATTTGATTTAAGAGTGAATAACGACATAGATTAAGGTCTACTTTTATGACTTTTGGGTGCTTATTAAGCTTTAAAGTGAGCCACTATCAACTGCAATTGTGGCATTCTTAAACATATCTCTATTGACTTCTGCAGAGGAAAGAACATCATATGGGTTTGGAAGGACATATTGGTGAGTAAATAATGACAGAATTAAAATTTTATAAAATACATTTCAGATTTTTTGGGAATTTTTTATTTATTTTTGTACCATAAACAATGTTGGTACTGTCGTATGGTGGTTCGCCACTTGATGTTGGTGAACCAGTGTATTCTCTGGATCCTGAAGCAAAACCAGTTGAGAAACACTGTTTTAAACAGAGATCACACTCAGCTCACACTCTTTCTCCCACTCTTCAACTTGTTGAGCTGGAATGCATCAGGCGACAGGGGAGTGTAGAGGACAGACTTTTCCCACATAGGAGTCCCGACAGGGTTTTTGAACCTTGGCCCTAAAAATAGCCTGGTCCGGTTCAACCGAATTTGTCCTCACTTCATCTGGAGGTCAACTGTATATGCCTCTAGTGTCATGTCTCATTAATACAAACAAGCATAGTGTCACAAACTTCGGCATCTTTATTCAACACTCAGTCTTCACGTAGGGCAAGTTTTGGCATGCTTATAATTCATTACAATCTGTTAAAATGTTCCATATGCTACCACAGCATAGTAGATGCTCAAATCTAGTGAACAATTCTGTATTTTATGGGTTTGATTTACATAACCATCATCCAGACCACTTCAAAGCCATCAAACACTAAGAGTAAAGAGAACGTCAAAAGGCTCCCCGAAGCGACATGATGTCTTGAGAGGATTCAAAGCAAACACACTACCCACAGAAGTCCTTCGTATGGAGCCTTTTCCCCCCTGCTCTTACAGGGGTGTTGAAGTGACTGCAGTGTATTTTCATACAGTTCCATCCCCTCTCAAAAGAAGGCGCCTCAATTGGCTCAAACAATGTTTAAATAATCAAGGAGTCTTTGAACTAATTTCACAAGGAGAGAGATCCAGATGTGGCATCCCTAACCTTGATGTGCATTCTGGTTTTGAATGCAGCGCGAGTGTGAAAGACTTTACCTCTTCTCGTTCAATTGAAGTCAGTTTGATTTTGTCAACATTAGTGCTGGTATGATGGAAGCATAAACACACCAAAAGTGGTCAAGATAAACCAACAAATCAGCAAGTGAGCAGCCAAACTCATGTGACACTTTCAAACCTGTGGAAAGAAACAATTAAGAGCAATCTGCCATATCTAGCAGAGGATGGTATTTGCAGGTATGCCGTTTCTTACTGTAAAATGCTTTCTCTACATTCAGCTAATACACTCAAATTGCAATTTATTCCTCCCTGTGGTGCCATGTGTTTGTAATTGCCGCAAATGTTCCTGCCTAGAAATGTGTGCTCAACATTTTCTTGACTTCACTTGGGTGTCGAGAGAGATAAACGTACAAATGAAAAGTCTGAGTGAGAAGGGCCACAGGATTTCATCAAACATTTCATTTGTATACATTCGTTGGAGGGATATCTCTAATCAGATTTGAAGGGCTTGATTCAGGGATGATGAAAAGGAGAGGCTGCAAAGGGACTGCATTGCCTTTAGCAGGATGAAATTACTGAAATTTGTGAGGTAGTGCTTTTATTTGAGTGCCTGTAACAAAGATAATTTTACAAGGTTTCCGTTCATTAAGTGCTGCTCCGGTGCAGCGCAGACGGGAGCCTTTGCATGCCAGCATGGGCACACACACTCAGCGCAGCGCACAGACACTTGAATAATCATGCACATTTGCACTCTATGAATGCAAAAAATAAAAAATACAAAAAAATAGCTCAGGTCAAATTTAACAGGTAAATAAAATAATTTGAATAAAAGAATAGAATAGAACACTTTAAAATAAGGTTTTACATTAACATAAGTACTGTAAATGCATCGGGGCGTTTTAAAAAAAAATGAAATGTAAGTGCAGCGTTGTTCTAGCAGGAAGATTAGCAGCTGTACATCATCGTGCCATTAGCTAGGTAACTCCTAGCCAATCACATGTAAGCCATTGCTTTATAAATTCTGCTCACAATCTATCAAATTGCTGTTTCAGTGTGCTAACACGCCAATCTCCACCACCACCGGGTTGAGTCCCGTCCAGCACAGGGGTAGGTTTCTCGCCCCTGCCTCCTATCTGTGGCAGGATATGATGGTTCTGAGCACAAATTCTTCGGACCATCAGACGGGGCTTATGCCAAAGAGAGACATTACATTTCTGTTTTATATTCATCAAATAAATGTCATCTTGAATTTCACTCAAGTCTGCGAGTCATCCTGATAGAGCAATATTTTTTGCAGCATTTATTAATCTTGTAAATGTTAGTGGTAATTTATAAATATGCTAATGTTTAATATGGATTAAATAATGTTTACCTATAATACTTTTTCTATTTCCGATGTATCAATAAATGTGGAAAATAACATTATCCAAGAATGATAAATGTTGTAAAAGTATTGTTCATTGGTAGTCTGTGTTTCGTGTAAATTGAGTAAAGTAATTTTTACATATGAAACCTTATTGTAAATTGTTTACAAAATAGAATAGATTAACAGGGGTGTTGTACATGAAAAATGTGACTGGTGTTTTGTTTCTAGCACAAAAAAAGTTCTAAAAGCAACTCTCTCTCACACACACACACACACACACACACACACACACAGTTTTTTTTACACAGACACACACTCTCTAACTACTCTTTTCTCTAAACTGTGACACAGAGAATGTTGAGCCTTAAAGGAAAATAAACGGGCCACTTCTGAACTGCTTGGGCTCTTTCCCAAACTTTCACATGAGAAACAGAGGCAGGAATGCTGAGGAGCAAATCTCTCTCTTACATGAGTAAATCCTTCTCATGTGTCCCTGCCATAACATACCTTTAATCGAGCCTATTTTTAGACATTTCCTGCTTCTCCATAGGGCAGGATGGGGGGACGTCTAATGTGTATGTGTGACTTACAGTCAGTCAGTTCCACAGGGAACAGGCTGTTGTTCTAGCCTGGGAAAATATGCACCTATCTCGTAAAGATTTTTGTGAAGAAGTAAAAAAATGTTTGCGAGTCTCTCTGTAAAAATCCCCCATTTATACAACAATGAGAACAAATTTTAGTCATACTGTTTCCCATGATGCATATGAAAGTTATATTTTCGACAGCAGGTTGTCACCTTTGGTCACATTGCGAAACATCAGGCTGACCTCAGAATGCAAAAAAATGACTGAATCATATTATGCATCCCAGCATACCCATTTCTGGGAAAAATGGGCCATTTCAGGAAAGGTTTGCCTGTCCATAGACTGTGTAACTGTGAAAAAAAGAAAAGAAAGAACTGATACTTTGAAGCTGCGCTACATAATTTAACCACTAACAGGACCAAAAAGAAATTGCAAAAATATTGATAGTTTCCAAATGATCTTCCCAAACTCTCCTACTCCCCTTCCGCACCACCACCTGTCCTACATTGTTTAGGCAAACATGCAATACCACCCTAAACACAAAACATAAGCAAGAAGTTTACAAGATGGAATGCTCAATCAAACCAAGACAAAACTGGGACAGAAGAAATTGTTTTATAGTTTTTTTTACAAATGCTTACACATTATCTGCTTTACACTCAGTTTGCAATTGTAAAACACACTTTTTGCAGAAAACTTAACACAGTTCTCCACATTAGACACATCATCCAAAAATTTCCCAATGTTTTGAGAAATAAATAAACTTTACCCCCCCCCCCCCCCCCCCGTATTTCTGTTTATAGTGTGTATGTATGTATGTATATATACACTGAATATGCATACATACTGAATATAAAGTATTTGTGCACATACATGTATGTGTAAGTGCTTTGAAAAACTGCCACTGCACATTCAACATACAAAAGACACAAGACAGTATTGTTTTACATTTATCAAATCCATGTGTAGTTGTCGCATATACAAGCAAATCATTTGATGGTTTGTGTTTAGAGCTTTGATGCAAAAACACCATTTTGAAAAAAAGTTACAATAATCTGAATAAAGTGTTTACTTTTGCAAGAGATGTGTGACTTTTTGCATGTTGTGTGTGTGATTTGAGGTTTTGTGTGTAGAGTTTAGAAAAAATTAGCCATAGTTTCAGAAATCATGTGTAAGCAATTGTCAAAAACTGAAACAACCAAACAAATTCATACGCCAGCTTGAATCTACCTTGTGTCTGGGGAAAATAATAAATCATACAACAAACACAATACCATGAAGACAAACTTCTGGACAGCAAAAAGCTGGGCAGCAGCAGCACGAGGGTTTCCCACTAAATGCATACACAGGCTCTGTAAGCACTAGTGCATTAACTAGCCTCCCAGATGTCAGGGTGTGCTCCGGGTGACATCAGAGGATCCTGGATGAAGCCAGGACAAGTAAAGAGGAAAACCAGCAGGGTCAACTATGCAGGCTGCCATATGCTGGCATTTCAGAAGTGGGCATTCCTCGTTTCAAAAGAGAGAGAGAGAGAGAGAGAGAGAGAGAGAGAGAGAGACCTTTAACACACTTTACACTTTACACTTTACCGATTACATCATTTTTTTCCTAACTGTGAAAAAAGAAACCTTTAAACATATACATATATGTATACCCACACAAAAGAATATTTACACAAACATAAAATCACAACAATTTGTTAATTAATAAATTAATAAATAAATAACATTTTACAATTCTTATTTTTGACAATTACACTTACCCATCATAAATTTAAAACCAACACATTTTCATGATCCACTGTGTACAAAACATTGTTCAAAGCCCAAGCTTCAATAAATCTGTCCAAATTATTTGTCAGTTTAAAATACGCAAACTTCCCTAATCCTAGCTGCTATAAGAGCCTTTAAGACTGTCTGAGGGTTTACTATACCCTCTCGTTTCAATTTCCTTTTCCATGTTAACCATATTGCCAGCTTTGCTTCTCCCACTACAAAATTGATTAACAAGATTTTTTTCCTATCTGATGCAACATATTTGGGTCCAAAAAGAAACAGCTCTTTGTTAAAACCTAACCCCAATTCTCTAACCCACCCCTCTAAGATCTGAAACAGTTCTCTTAACCTGATACAATTTAAAAACAAATGGTCTATTGTCTCTTCAGTTCCGGAAAAAGGACATTCTTTCCCTACAGTGGGGTCAATGTGTGCCACGTGTCTGTTTGTAGCTATCGCCCAGTGAACAACCCTCCACTGGAGATCCGCAGTGCATTTCTCTATAGGACATTTGTACAGGGACCTCCAACAACCTCTAAGGGATGAGTCTGGCCCAAACAAATCTGACCACTTTGACTCCTTACAGTCTTTGAGTATGTTGCAGTGAGATACTTTCACACAAATAGTGTATAATGCCTTTTTTGAAGCATTCTCAAAACTTTCCAACTCAGGTGTCCTGAAGTTCAGGAGTGAACCTTCCTCAGGCTCTACCTCCACCGCTGCTGAAATCTCTACTTGGGGAAAACTTCTATGACTCCCTGTGATCTGTCCAGGAATTAAATTTTCCTTTGAGGCTTGTCTGAAGACAGAAGGTAAAGCTGAGATGATTCCCTCCATTATTCTCTTCATAACCCTTATAGACTTGATACCAGTTGAGTTCACATGTCCTCTAGACTTTCCCAATTAGCACCATTCTTTAGGTCAGCAATTTTGTATACCCCGGTCTTGCCATTACATTTTGTATACTTCTGGGCTCTAGTACCCATGCTTGTATCAACGGGTTATTAAAAAAAGGTTAATTTTCTGTCCAAAGTCCAAGGTTTGAGAGGTTCCTTTTGCCTTTAAGAACTGAAAACCATGCTCTCAATCCTGCTTTATAGAAGTCCAGAAGTCCATGTTAGTCAGTTTAATCAAAAACAATTGCACATCATACTTGAAATCAGAGAGAGAGAGAGAGAGAGAGAGAGAGAGAGAGAGAGAGAGATTTCTTTGCTCAAGGGCGAGGTGTGAAACAGGGCTGCCCTTCATCAATGATCCTCTTCAATATATACATAAATGAACTGGCAAAACTACTAGAACAATCAGCAGCACCTGGCCTCACACTGTATGACTCCAACATAAAGTTCTTATTGTATGCAGAAGATCTGCTCCTGCTGTCTCCAACTGAAGAAGGTCTACAGCAGAACCTAGACATCATGCACAAGTTTTGTCAGACCTGGGCCCTGACTATTAACCCAAACAAATCTAAAATACTCATATTTCATAAAAGACACAAATGTCAGGGAAAGAGACCCAATTCTACTCTTGATATGACCAAAATTGAACATGCCACAAACTACACATATCTCAGGTTGAAAATAAGTGAAACTGGAAACCTCAGCTTGGCCATGAATGAACTGAAAGCGAAAGCAAGAAGGGCCTTCTATGCCATCAAAAAATCTAAACATTTCGAAAAACCAATTAGAATCTGGCTCAAAATATTCAAATCGGTTGTAAAACCTATTGCATCATATGGCAGCGAAGTGTAGGGTCCTCTTCTGAATCATGAATTTGACAAAAACCTGATTGAAACCCTGCATGCAGAGGTTTTTTTTTAAAGAGTATCATCAGAGTCTAGAAGAACGCACCAAACAATGCAGGTGTAATTAGGTCAATAACCTCTATTGATTCGTGTTGAGAAACAAGCCATCAAATTTTGGAAACAGCTAAAAGGAATGACCCCAACACTTATCATTTAAAGACCTTAAAAACCACGAGTTAAATATTGAAAAAAGATCACTCATTCAGATGGTCCTGAGCCTGCAAAAACAGACACAACACAACTAACATGACTAACAACAGTGTGCCTCAGGACACTGACACCATCATCCACAAAATTCACCCTAACCATATTATTAAATCTCAAAAAGGCAATGATGTCCTAGTGTCCTAGCAGAGTAACCACACGTGTAGTTCATCCAAATAACTATGGACAGGTTCCATTAACATCTCACAATCAGAAAGTTTAAAATACCTTTCATCCTAATTTTGAACTAGACATCTATCTTATTTTGTAACAATCTGAAATCTAACAAATGTAAAAAGTTTGTTTGACAAGTTTGCTTGTGCTAGCTTTCATTGGAAGTAAATGCCACTTGGTGCGACATGTTATAATGCAAAGACATTTATGCATTTTTAAGTGTGACTTCAGAATCCAAATTCGTTTTGGTCCAATTAAATTTAGAGGGCACAAGAAAGAGAATAGAAGAGGAGAAAGAGGAAATGAATGAGTGAGAGAGAGAGACAGTGGGCCAAAGACAAAACCAGAAAAAGAGAGAAAGAAAACAGGCCAAGAGATCTTGAAAGAAACCAAAAGCAAGAAAGAGAGAGAGAGGTGTGTCTTGAGAGACGTAAGAGTTGAAATATGCTGCTCTTGGCAGTACTAGGCCGTAGCGATGGAGCCAGAGGCGTCACGGCGCCACCTCAAAGAACGTTCCGGCACAGCCACTCACTGGGGCGTTCACTCCCAGCACATGGCATTCATTTGGGGGGGGGGGGGCAAGCACGGGCTGCTGTCTCCCCTCACAAAGCCCAGCGGTGCCTGGGCAATTAGGAGGCCGCAATTACCCGGGGTGGGTCTCCTCCAGAACATAGCCAGAAGTTACTGCAAGCCCTTGCCAAAGGTCTCTTAGGGAAGTGACAGGGAGGAGAACCACTGGGCGCACACACTTGATTTAAGTGAGGAAAACTTTTGGGTTTTTGTTTGTGGAAATTGGTTTCATTTGAACCATTTAAGTCCAAGTCACAAACACATTTGAGGCCTGGCCTCAGGGTGACAAGGATAATTAAAAATGTGCATGAGCCACATCCTCTGAGTGTCGTAGCAAATACATGGTGTGACATCCTCCTCTTTGCAATGCGTTTGTGTCTCTGATGGGTGCATTTCCTCAGCAGACACACTTTTTAATGCCAGAGATTCCTTTTTAAGTAGGAAATAGGTTGATGTGTTCCCAATGTGGATTGAGGTTATTCAGATGATCTGATTCTGCCTGAGTCATATATGCTATTAGCTCATGAAGGAATGAGCATGTCAAGTGCAACTTCAGCAGGTTCAACATGGTCACACTGGAAGAATATTTTTCTTCCAAATATTTCAGTTCCCTGACATCTGCCCCATTATGCAGAGTTACTGAGAAGTGCCATCTCCATTAGACATTTTTGCATCAGTTCAAGTGTTTACCTTTTAGTGGTGCGATCAGGAGCACATTGTGTCAGCAGCGTGGGAGGAAGCAGAAAGTAATCAATTTGCATAGTCAGTGATGAGCACAATTCAGAGGTTCCTTTTTTCCGGTTCTCCTGTAAGATTACATTTTTACTCCACTGACAGATAGGTTTAGGGTTGGGGTTTGGGGGTAGAGTTAATAAAATATGCATTTCTCTTCAATATATGGAATCACTTGCTGCTAAAAACAACATGCTTTTTACACACCTCTGTGGTAATTTCACCCATAAACTGGAGCTCAAACATTTACATTAAAAAACACTTCCTGCTTTGGCCACTGGGGCAGTGCTTCAAATTTCACTAAGCACAAACATTTAGGTTACGTATGTAACCTCCGTTCCCTGATGGAGGTACCGAGATGTTGTGTCGAAGAAGCGACACTAGGGGTCTCTCTTGAGTGCCGCATATGCCTCTGATATATGAAAAAATGCCAATTAGAAGTTGGCAGACAGTATTTGCATACCCCGCCCCCGGACATACGGATATAAAAGCGGGGAAATACGTCGAGTTCATTCAGGATATTTCTGAGGAGCCGGAAATGGTCAATACTTGGCTCAGCGACATGGCCGGGAGGATACAATGTCTCATACAATGTCTATTACATACATAACCTAGACGTTCCCCATCTGTCGCTCACTTCGACGTTATGTCAAAGAAGTGACACTAGGGGTCCAATTTAAATCATGCCATGCACTGAGCCGTGTACATGTTCTGCTGACACAGGAGCAGGCAGGTATTGGCACGGCCTGGGTGTGATAGGCCAATGAAATGGCGTCCACTACTCAGTGGAAAAGCCTCTGTTTGGAGACAGCATTGCCTTTCCTTGCCCGGCCTTAAGGTGGCGAGGCATTCCAGCACCGACAGTGCACGCTCGTTGGTGAGACATGCTGACATTGTGACTGAGTCTAACTCCATGCCGAGAAAAGAGATGCTCTGAACTGGGGCAAGCTTGCTCTTTTCCCAGTTGACCTGAAGCCCCAAACGGCTGAGGTGCCTGAGTACCTGGTGTCTGTGAGCGCATAGTAACTCTCGGGAGTGGGCCAGAATGAGCCAGTCATGGCCGGCTTCTCAGAGCGGGCAAGGGCTGCCTCTGCAACTTTCGTGAAGATGCGAGGGGACAGAGACATGCCGGAGGGGAGGACTTTGTACTGATACGCCTGGCTGTCGAACGCAAACCGTAGGAAGGGTTGGTGTCTAGGCAGAATTGAGACGTGGAAGTATGCGTCCCTCAGGTCTACCGCTGCGAACAAATCTAGATGCCGGACGCAAGTTAAGATGTGTTTTTGTGTGAGCATTTTGAACGGGAGTTTGTGAAAAGCCCGTTTGAAAACTTGCAAGTCCAAGATTGGTTGTAAGCCGCCGCCTTTCTTGGGTACGATGAAGTAAGGGCTGTAGAAACCCTTCTTCAACTCGGTTGGAGGGACATACTCTATCGCGTTTTTGAGTAAGAGTGTAGCGATTTCTGCGTGCAGGGATTTGGCATGCTCGCCGTGTACTGCAACGTTGCGGTCGCGGCTCGCTTTCAACAGAAAGCAAGCCACTCCAGCCGCCCCCCGAATTGCTTTTTCTTCCCACGGGATTGGGGATGTTGCAGCTGGCGATGGAGGCGATCTGGGAATGGCAGCGGGTGCAGCTCCACTGGGTACGCCCCCTCTGACCACCCGCCCCCCCAGCACGCTCGTTGACTCCCATCCGTGCTCGAGGCAACAGCGGCTCGCCTCACAGCCAGCCTGCCTATCCTCTAGAGCTCGAGGTGGATGAGCTCACCGCTGCATCGGAGAGTGCGGAGTCTGGCGCGGATGACTCCCCTGGGCTGCCGCCTTTGGGCCAGCACGCCCAGGCTGAGGCTGATGCGCAGATGACCAACATGCTTTCCCGGGCCACCACAAGTGTGGGGCTGGACTGGAACCCTCCTTCCTCCCCACAGCCATCGCGGTTGGATGACTGGTTCCTGGGGTCTGGGCGCCGCTCACAGCCTCGCCACCCCCCCACAGGCCCATGGGTACACGGAGTACCGCAGTACAACACGGAAAGGCATCTTTATAAAGACGTGTCCTGAAAAGTACATTCAACGCCATTGTGTAAATGCTCTTTTAGAGGAAAATACTCTTATAGAGAAAATCACTCTTTTAAATAAACTCTTTTAAGTTTTCTGCACTGTCGAAGTGTCCAGTGGCAAGCTGAACTGCCGTGCAGAGAAGGAGAAAAGCCACTGAAGTGCGCCGTAGATCCAACAGCAGGCACAGCGTCAGAGGAACAGGAACAGGTGTGACTCGCAACTGACTGCATGCATGACCATCGGCTCCGAAGAAATTTCTGAATGAACTCGACGATTTCCCCACTTTTATAGCCGTATGTCCGGGGGCAGGGTATGTAAATACTGTCTGTCAACTTCTCATTGGCCTTTTTTCATAGATCAGAGGCGCTCAAGAGAGACCCCAAGTGTTGCTTCTTCGACACAACTTCGAAGTGAGCGACAGATGGGGAACCAAATTTATCTCAAGAAAAGTCAACCCACTGTTTCTGATTTCACTTTGAGATCAGTCTGTCAGGTTTGCTCTCATTTAAAGGTGAAGTTTATACTTTCTACACCACTAACTTCAACAAATGGAATTGCAAAAATAACAACAACATTCAAATTGGTTTCACTAACCCTTCTCCCTGTCTTCCATTTGTCATACAAACATATATGTTGCCAATGTTGCTTTTTCAGGCTGTAAAGGATGCTTAAACAAATTGAGCAATGTATTGATAGCATTAGAAAGCCACAGTGTTTGCACTTTTCAGGGGAATCAACCTACAAATGACACTTACAGTTATCTTTACACATTAAACTAGGACTGAAGTCTGAAAACTACACACATAGACATACACACATCAACAGCACTAATGGCAGTGTATTCAACACACTTTGTCAATTCATGTATCATAAAATGTAAAAAAAAAACTTTTGTAAAAATGTTATTTATCTACACTTCCTCTTTCTCATCGTTTCCACTATCTGAGAATATTGGGACAAATTAATATGCGGAGTGTTATTTATTTAATCTGTCGTCATGTATTACTGCACTCAAATATCATTGCAGAGACCTCTATTAGTACATTAATGTCAGAGAATTGTAGAAGATCACAGTTTAATGAGATGTGATCATACACTGATGTCTACAAAGTGGTTTGTAATCCTTTTATCAGACTAACTGACAATTGACATGCTCTAAAATGATTAAAATTAAAGTGATAAAAAAACACACATGTGAGCTGGTAATCCCTCTGTTTCATACAGAGTTTTGCAATTTAATCCTTAAGAGCTGCATAGACAGATGAGGAGGGATACGTCTCATGGGAGTGTTTACTATGAGACATACATTTTTTTTTTTTAAAGGGTCTGGGTCCTCTCAAAGAACCATAGATTGGCCTTCATATACAAACAATATTGATAAAATAATAAGTGAACTTCATTATTGCTGAAGTTAAATATAAATAATATAGTTGCATTGTTTAGAAACTCATGAATATGTTATTCAATTACATTGAACAAGGCTTGGTGTCGATGCTTTTTTCATGCACAGATAATCAGAATATTTTCCCAGTGATTATCAGTCTTTATTTCCTATTTTCCAGATATAAATAGGACTACTTGTTGCACAGTAGTTTTTGGCATAATTCTCAACACAATTTTGGTAAAGTGTGAGCAGGGTAACTTAAAGGGGGTCGCACACCAGACACATCAGGTGGACGACATGGCACGGTCTAAAATTAGAAAAAATTATTTTCTTTGAATGTATGCACACCGCCTCTCTGCGTCTGTTGGTGGTGCCCAGCTATGATTTTGGAGACTGCTCAAAATTCTGGAGAACAAATATAGGCAATTTCCAATCAGTAGGCGTTTTCAAACTGTGATGGGCATTTTACAACCACTTTACACGATTTTCCAACTACACTTAGATTCCCTACATTCATTGGATCGTTCAGCAATAGAGCTGCAACTAATGATTATTTTGATAATCAATAAATCTAATAATTATTAGAATGATTATTCGACTGTTCAGCGATTATTGCAACGATTAATCATTAGCTCTTAACTGATTGTTCAGCTTGTACCATGACTTAAAAGGTTGTATTAAATATGCTTACTAACAATAAAGAGGACAAAATCATCTTTTAAAAATACCTCTAAATAAAATTCACTGAATTAAAGGGGAAAATTACTTTTATTATGTTTAATTCAGTAAAAAAATTATATTGTGTTTTTGTCTTGTTTTCCATTTAAAATGGTCTAAAATCCTTAAAACAAGATAAATTTACTTGAGAACCAACATATGAGATATTTAGACTTGCTTTAAGAGGATTTATAATAAATATAAGTGCATTTTGTATTTTATATGTATTTTTTCACTTTGTTATACTTCTGTGAGTGGATTAAAGACAAAATATACTTTTATTCAAAATCTATTCTCTAAAAGCAAGTCTAAATATCTTATATGCTACTTCTCAGGTGAATGCATCCTTTTTTAAAGGATTTTTTAATATTTTAAAATATTGGTATTTTTTATATTATATTCAACATTCTCAGATAACAATTTTTTCTTCTGGATTATAGCTGCTAAAGAAAATGTATGTTGTTTTAAAGGAGTTTTACATATTTATATGGGAAAACAAGCCAAAACAAAAAACTAATCAAAAACATATTTTGCTGCAGTGTATTATTGGGCGAAGACTTCCCTCTCTCACCTTTCTGTTCACTTCACTCCATTTTAACGCTTATTAATAAAGCTGTGTATTGCCAGTTTTCTTCACGATAAGAAATGCACAGTGACACAAATATTATGATTCAGTAAGTTGCGAGCCATCACGTTATAATCTAGCTGCATTGAGCGTGATATGATATGCATGATGAGCTCGAGATATGAGCACGCCCGCAACAGATTGGGCATCAGCAGGGTGCAGTTTCAATCTCTCCCCCTTAGATAGGGACATTCACGCAACTCATAAAAGAGGCACTGATGCCAGTTTCGGAGTTTGTAGTTATTTAAATGATCTACTTCTGTACTATTTGAACTTAAATAAAGCTATAACACCTTAAAAATAACTGCATTTAAGATGTAACACCGGGGTGTTTCCTTTAAAGAGCTCCGGCTCCGCTTATTCCACAACGAGAGTGCTTCTGTATTTACTTAATTGGTATTTTTGCATTATAATTCCCTCATACTTTGCAATCTACATCACCTGAAGCTGTTTGGAAAGTTTAGAGTGCATCTGGTCTGTGAGCTGTGTAAATCTTCCTCTTCTCAGTCAGGCGTGAGATGCAGTGCTGCTCTCATCATCAGAGATTAATGTGATATCATGCTATGTTAAACAGGATCAAAAGACTATTCATACAGTTTTTATTGTTGACGTTGTCGATGACATTGACTAATCGTTTCAGCCCTATTAGCAATGCCCATCCTGGCTTGGAAATGCCCACTCATTATTACATTGAGATTCCCTACTTTCATTGGATAATTGAAAAACACCCATCCTGATTTGAAAACACCCACAGATTAAGAAACATCCAATATTGTTCCGCAGAGACCTATACTTCAAATTCTGCAGTGCTATGGAGTGCAACTCGCATAGTTTTCCATTCAATTCATCCCAAACCATTATCAAAAGAACATAAATTATTTACTCAAGCCATCACTGGATAACAAATTGCATTTATGTATCTGTCATATAGGATTCACAATGTATTTTCAGATGGACCATGTATTACATAGACAGATGTCAGATGGATGTCTTTGGTCATTGGCCATGTCTCTCAGTTTCTTCAGCACCTTACACCATGAGTGCCGGGTTGACGAGGTACATTGACTGTAGTAGCAAGCTTAAATGTTTGGAAAACCCTTATTGCATAATTTCTATTTCACATTATTTATATATAGCTAATTGTATCATAAATAGACAGCCCTAAGCCATACAACTGAACAACTTGATAAAACATTATGCCATCAGATTTTGAAAATCATATACAATATGAGAGGAACACATTTCTATGTATTTCTTGGACATGATTTTGCTTGCTACATGAATAATATTTTTCAAACTAATTACGTCTGAATTTGATATTCAGAAAACAGACAAGTCTCTCCTGACTCTCTGAGGTCAAAGTAGCAAGTCAGCAAGAGCTTACTTCTGCATAACTAATCTGAAATGTACATAAACATTCTGCTCAATTCTTAGTTAAGCAAAAGAGCAAGAGATTACTCTGTGCCTGAGTTGGAAACAAAAGGTTTCCTTGAAGTTGCCCAATGTTTGTCAAATAAATAAAAAAAAAAAAAAAATATATATATATAAGACAGTGTCTCTAATCTAACTTTGTTCTGCTCTTCTCAGAAAAGTCTTGTACTGCTGAGAAAATTAAGTGAGGACATAATTCATTGACATGATACTTTGATAAGATTTTACTGCACTGTGGTATTGCTTCATTGGTCTTTTTGCACTGCAATACCCACTTGAATTGTGACTGTTCCTGAAACTCTCCCTATTAGTGCACATCTGTAATGTTTTATCCCTTTTTTGATACCATAAAATTCTTTATGATGAGATTAATTGAGTGACAGTTTCAGTTAGTAAATAAATGCTATATTTCAACTGAACATGAAGAAGAACTGCATTTAAGAATTTAAGCAATGTATCACTGGTAGAGCACTAGAACTTCATCTCCGAAGAGTAATTGATGTCAGTGGTCAGGAAATATTTGTCCAATTAAAAAAAACTATGAAATAAGAGAGAAATACTTAGCAAATGTATATGGAACAAACCCAACCCTTATCATTCTTTTACTCCACTTCAACTTGAAGACAATATATTGATATAAAGCACAGCGCAAAGTGATGCATTGATACTGTTCATAAAGACGATTTAAAGTACCTCTCAATCTGACAAAGTCCAGACATATACTACTGGGTAGGGAACATGGGAATTCAGTTGTAGATCACCAAGCAGTGACAAAGTTTCATCTTAGCATTACAAGGAAAGTAGAAACTTTGCTGCAGTTAACGCTTTGGTGTGCTTAAAGCAGCTCACTCTCTCTACATCTATGGTTGGGGTAATCAATGATCCAATGTTATCAATACAATGTGTAAATATAGATATATAAAAAAAAAATTTAAGATGTGCCTTCATTTTAATACTGTCATGTAGGTCATGGCCATACTTATTTCTGTCAGGTGATGACGCAACCTCATTACTTTCATTTCACTTTATGAGCACTAAATACGCATTTTATGTGGGACACAGATGTGCACGGGGTCTTCGAATCCAAATTATGCTCTGTTATCCATGCGCGCATGTCTTCCCGTGAAACCCGAGCTCCAATGACCGGATTAGTGCAAGCACGTCAACTGGGCGCTCTTTAAAATGCAAGCTCTCATGACAAATGCAGAGCGGCTCACATGCACGATTAATTCGGGCTTCCATCGATATCATTGTACATGCGACACATTTGATTATTACATGAGAATTTGTTATCTAAATGTACCATGGAGCAGTTCAACCACCATGTGAAACATCTTGACAATACCGACATTCTGAACAGCACTAATGAGGGAAAGAGAAACACCTTCTGCCCAGCACTAGCATCAGTTATAAGACTTTACACATCAACACCCTTACTAACATTTATCCCAGTTAACTGTAACAGAATTTTTCATTACAACTGTGGAAGTTGTTACCAAGAAAACAGCGGATAGCACAGATAGTTGGAAACAAGTCATGGGTATGTAAGTACTTTGAATTGGATTAAACTGAAAAACAATCTGTCATCAAACGATTGATGATCACTTGTGTGTGATGCTATTTTTTATATTATGGTCTAGATAATTTTCAACATCTGAAGTATCTTATTTTGTTGTGGAGGTCCCAATGTGGATACTACATTTTCACTTTTCAGAGAGCTCAATAAAATCTTCAAATTATATTTTGGTTGCTTTTGAGGTAAAATAATTATAATTGTGTTAAATAGGCACATAATATCGTAATATCGATTGCAGGGCCCTGAATTGAACCAAACTGAAATCGTATCGCAGCAGACTTTAAAGTATCGACAAATATCGCAGGCCAAGAGAATCGATATAGATCGTATCGTGATGAAACGTCCAATTTACACCCCTAATCTATGGTAGTTTTAATGAGATAATGACATTATAATCAGGAAGTGAGAGAGACAGTAACTGAGCTGCAGGGAACGAGATGAGCAGAGTGATAGAGTGAGAGACCGATAAAGGACAAACTTGAGGAGAGGGAGGAAATGTAGCATGAAAAAAGAGTCTTTATGCAGACTGTGAGACGCCACGCTGCATGCTCAGACAAATAGCCCCTACTATCGTGTGTGTTTGTGATGCACTTTTGTATGGGTTGGGTAGGGCTGTGATGATGTCATGTGGGACTGGAAACAGGTGGAGGGTATGCCGACTTGTGTTTTTATACTTTTTACTGCAGTATATTCATTCTTTATCAAGGGTAAGGAGGGTGCCCCCATCCTATTTAGAATAAAAGAGCTTTTATAAGGTTACTGATATGACTGAACTCTTCATCTCAAATGAGTGGCTATGATTTCATACATATGTTTCAAAATAACTTTTCATTTCTATAAAACTTTTTATATGAGGAAAAATACTTTTAATTCTAAGCTACAAAAACAACAACAACAACAAAACACTTACAGTTCATTGAAGACACATTGACCTTTTGTGATAATAACCTCCAATAGCAAGGCTTGATGCCAAATTTTTTGGGGAAAGTTGTCACAGTGTAAATTTCATCCATCCCCAGATAGCACATCTGGAAAGCATCAAATTCTAATTAGCATTTGCTAAACATCTATAACTATCAGATATAAATATCACATCAAATATATGTCAGGGTGATGGACCTGTGCAGTTGTGTAGATTCTTCAGCTACATTTAAACAGTAATACAATTATCACAAAACAATACTACACAAAACAATTCTTGAAATGCAAAAATGCCAAAGGTAATTAAAAAAAAAAGAAATAATAATAATTGCTTTAGCCAACAATCATTGTGATAAACACATTGTAAACATTTTTAATTTGCCCTAACCTCACTTTTATAAAACATCTCTTGTCCTGAGTTCAACAGTTCAACCTTTTGGTTAAATTTTTTTTTTTTTTTTTTAATTACCCCTGAATATACAGTATGCTAGTGTCACTCACTTACTGTACACACATACTTGTGCGTGTGCGCAAGATGGGACATTTTAAGTCATTTTCACTCTGTGTATGGTGGAATTTAATAATCATTGTAGCACAACAAGAGAAGTGTCACCCATGAAATGCAAACACCAGCAAAGTGGTAAACCTACTGCAGTCAGCAGCATCTAAACAGTCAGACACTCATGGATGTGTGAGACGTGTCCTGAAAATGAAAAATGTTTTTGTGAAAATGTCTTGAATGTAAATATGTACATTGTATGAAATTTCACAAAGAATATCGAGATGTAAGCACAAAATAGCAGAAAAACAAGGGGGAGATCAAGATGACAGGGGTCATTTCTTTCTTGTCATATTCCAGTTATTTGATTTTATTTATTTAGTTATGCTCCAAAACAGCATAAAATGTTTTTGTTTTGTTTGCATAATTGTTCGATTTCTCCTGGCTTTGTTTTTCTTTCATTCATAAGCAACTTATGGAAAACACCTGACAAAAGACTATTGAAACTGTGGAACTTTCTATTTGTCACTCTATTGAAACTCAGCTGATGCTACAAACTAATATGAAACCTGCTAAAAGAAATTGGGGTCCTGCGGGAACACAGCAGTCATTTGTTGAAAACCAATTTAGCCAAAGAGGCATCACACTTCCTCATATTTAGTCTTCAACAATATTTAATAAACTGGCTTGTTTTAGGATACAATTAGGGACTCCATTTAATATGTATTATCAGCCATTTCTTGCCTGAAAGGGCACCAACTCACATTCTCAAAAATGTACCGCTACTTTTACATATGTAACCCTCTGGGGACAGTATACTATTGTTAAAGTAATGTATTATAGGACACCTGGGACACCTTTTGATGAGCTGCCTGGATTTTTCTCTGTAATCTTACTACTGGTAGAATTTAGATATACATTAAATTCAATTAGCACAGTGCCTCCAATTAAGAAAAACAAAATGTATAATATATTTTTGTCTTTCTCAATGACATTATAAACTATCCCTTTTGTCTTGTGTGTTATTTGTGTTTAAACTATTTCAAATGTATCCTTTAATTAAGATACTAGAGAATTGTAACAAATAACAAATTATAGATGAATAAATACAAAGAAAATAAATTGAAATAAAATAAAAAACACTTTCATATACTGTAAATTCACCCCAAATATAACAACTGAGATATTACATTTCTTTCTCTTTTCTTGAAAGGTTCAAATGTATTTAAATGACTCCCTTTTTCTTTACACTCCCAGTATTCAAGATCAATTGTTCTTTGAATGTTCAAACTCAAAACACTAAGCTTTGAATCCATTCCAACCGATTCACAAAGCAAACAATTACCCAAAAGAACCAGTATTCACATTCAAATTAAATTAATCAATTGCAATGAATCAGTGAACACTCTGATACTTTTGAGATTTATCTATGGAATGAGTGTTCAAACGACAATTTGAAACTATTCAAAAATAACCAATTATTCAGAGTTTTTGACTAAAACAAGTGCTTGTGTACTCTTTTATGTTAGGGTCCATAAGAAATACTCCTTGATAGTGGATTTTAAGCAACTTACGATCGCTTGCAGCGGTGTTTGGATTTGATAGAGGGTAACACGCTGTTCGGGAACAATATTCATCTGAAAGACAGTTCTTGGGTGCCTAAATAAACTAAAAAATCCCTCTATATCAAACAAAAAGCAGCTGCTTAGTGTCCAGCTGTTTATTAAGCAAGTAAACTCGCAAAATAAAATTACTAGTGGGAGAAAGCAAGTTTTAGCACTTTTCTAGAGTAATGTTGATGTGTACTAAATTTGAAAATCCAATTCTTTTGTCTCTTTCGAACACTGCTCATGAACATCTCGCATGCTCAAATCACCTGCATATTCTCTTTGTTTCACCCCTCCCCCCAGAGGTTTTGTTAGGGAACACATTAAAATGTCTGATTGGCCCATTACATGCAATTAATCATCCCGATATGGACATTTTACTGGTTAGAAGTTTCTAGAATTTATACATACTTATTCATACAAGATATGTAAATGTAAACACACACAAAATACATTTAAAAACAATAAAATTAAAGCAAAAATAAAGATGAAAATATTGAGTGGGTTACACATATAATGGAGTGTAAATGTATTCTTATTATCAGATTGTCAGTGAGACCCATGAGTATTTGCGTGGAGAGCTGCTGTCATTACATCAGACCTACTCAAAATTTCACAAAAGCCTTTCTTTGTCTGTCTCACTAGAGAGGGTTTTATCTATATTTGAATTAAAGTCCCAGACTTATAGTCATGAATACCAAAAAGACCCCAGCATTTTTTTAGGGTGGGTAGATGAAATTGGTCCTATTTCACTTCTATAGTAAAATGATTTGCTAGTACTTCAGCTGACTTGCTTCCATGTTTCAAATTTATTTGTGTGTGTGTGAATTGATAATGTATGCCATGCCCATTTCCTTTTATCTTGCTTTTTTTCTGGCTCTTATCATCTCAGCAACTGTCTAGGTGGACAGGACAGTTTTCTCAGATATAAAAAAGTCCTTATTTGTTTCTTGTTACAAATGAGCCCGATAAAGAGATCAGTGGGCTCAAAATAAATATCAGCTGCTGTGGTAAAGCTCTTTCATCAAACATTTTGGGAGACCACCAACACTTTCCTCTTGGCTGGAATCCCCACTTATCCAATGTTTGTGTATGTCCAGTGGATCAGTTGCTTTTCTGAACAACAAACTTGAGAGCAAAGAAAGGTAGAGCATGTTTTCATTAATTAGGAGAGCTAACAAGCTTTCAACCTGATAAAAACATCGTTCACCCCTCTTTTCAGGCACCTAGAATGAACTATTGCAACTTTATGCGTTCTGTGTATTTGAAATCACAGCCAGCTGCACTGGCATGTCTTTTTTGCCTGTTGACCTGGCCTGTGTCTTCTCTCAATGCGTCCTCCTCCACTTTTGGCCTCGAAAAGCATTGGATATTGCTTGACGTGCGGAAGCAAATAATCTGGAATTAAAAAACTGATTCCTTATGCCATACCACTAGCAACAAGCTTTGTGCCATCTGCTAGGGCAAAAGGGGCCACCATCAGTAGGAGTTAGGTCTGTTGTGAGGCTCTGTCACCTGTTCTTGTGTGTTCTTTTCTCCATGAGATAAAGATTCTGCTCTAATGTGAAGCAGTCAATGACCATTATTCATTTTCAGAGGTCCTGTATCATGTTTGCTAGAATTATAAATGTGATTGTCTGAAATTCTGTTCTGTAAAAGACTTCAGCTAGGCATATTTTGAGGATTTATTTAAAGGAATTATTTGTTTACAATATATACAGTATATACTTTAATCATTAGATTAATTAATCATTTTAAAAGTAGTACAATTTGACTCTATACAAACTTATTTATCATCATAATGCATTTATTTGTTCTTTGGAAAGAACAACACAATAGAACAAAACTAGACAGGTAATCAACAAAAATGCTTCTATAACATTCCACAGCAGTGTTGGATTTAATACACTACTAAGTAATTAGTTACTGTAATTAAATTATTTTTTAATTGAAAAGCACCAACAATCATGCCATGGTCCAAATCACTGAGATAAAAAAAAATTCCCCATTCTGATGGTTGATGTAATAATTAACTTAAGCTCCTAACCCGCATCTGCATAATTTTATGCACTGCACTGCTGCCACAAGATTGGCTGATTAGATAATCGCATAGATGATTGTTGGTGCCAGATGGGCTGGTTTGAGTATTTCTGTAACTGCTGATCTCCTGGGATTTTCACACACACAGCAGTTTCTAGAATTTAATAAGAATAGTGCCAAAAACAAAAACATCCAGTGAGTGGCAGTTCTGTGGACGGAAATGCCTTGTTGATGACAGTGGTCAACAGAGAATGGCTAGACTGGTTTGAAATGATAAAGTATCAGATTACCGCTCTGTGCAATTGTGGTGAGAAGAATATAATCTTGATGCAGGTTGATGGTGGCAGGAGGGGGACCTACACAATATTAGGTAGGTGGTTTTAATGTTGTGGCTGATCGATATATATATATATATATATATATATATATATATATATATATATATATATATATATATATAAATACAGGGTTGGGGAGTAAGTAACAGAATAATCACATATTTAAAATACGAAATATATGTAACTGTATTCCGCTACAGTTACAATTTAAATAATTGGTCATTAGAAGACAGTTACATTAAAAAGTATTTTGATTCCTGAAGAGATTACTTTGCAATTTTTTGTCATTTGTTTCATTTAATATTTAGTCCTTTCAGATGGAAAACATTTATACATATAAATGATGTGATCCAAAGTGCATTTGAACAGCGATGAAACACTTTCTTATGACGTGTTACATTCATACCAGCAGACAGAGAAGTAAGTTTGACGCAAGTTTGGAGCAGAAGAAATAGAAATAAACCTTGTGTAAATTGTCAGCTTTACGCTAAGCTAAAATTTTATTTCTAGCCATTTTACATGCACGTTACCAGGCAAGATCATATTTTTTAATCAAGAAAATTGATGTTGGATCGTAATTTCTTTTTTTCTAGGAAGACTAGGATCTAGGATATTGGGGCAAAAATCGTATTCTTGATAATATTTTTTTTATTGTTTTCCTGTAAAAATATAAAAAATGTGTTAAAAGAAGATCAATTTGATTAATCTTGTTTTAGAAACAACACTGCATAAGATATTTAGTTTTTTCAGAAAATGTATTTTTATTTTTTTATAGTCGAAACAAGTGAAAAAAATCTACCAGTGCTGAAGAAGTAATCCAAAGTATTTAGAATATGTTACTGACTTTGAGTAGTCTAATGGAATACGTTACAAATTACATTTTACAGCATCTATTCAGTGTACATTTCAAAAGTAACCCTCCCAGCCCTGTATATATATATATATATATATATATATATATATATATATATATATATATATATATATGTGTGTGTGTGTGTAAGCAATATAACATGAGCAAGAGTGCAGTATGGCCCTACATCAGCACTGCTGTTCTTTGGCCGCAGGCTGAGCGATGTAGGTAATTACAGCAGTGCTGATGTAGGGCAATATAGCATGATTGCGAGTGTGATATTGCTTATATACAACAGTTCAATGAACAAGTACATTTTAAAAAAAAGAGGAAAAACTGAGTACGGTGCTTGGAACTACTTTATTACGCGGCGGATCAGAATCTGCCGTTGCTGGTTCAAAACAAATGTGTCCAAGCCTCCATTAGAAATTCAAAAATGTCACTTCAGAAATAGTATCACGGCTTGTGCTGTTTCTAACAAGTTATTGGATAAACAAAGATGGATGTGAGTGTGTGTGTGTGTGAGAGAGAGAGAGAGCGAGAGTGAGAGAGAGAGTCATGGAGCATGTGTGATCATCTGTTGCCACATCCAATCAGAGATGCTGTCAGCTTTCTGGAGTTCAGATTTCTCAGTGGAAAACTAGCGTCCAAGTGAGGGTATTTCTCCCTATTTCGCGGTAGCTGGTGTGCAAGAATCTTTCACTATAGAAACTGCAATTTCCTCTGCCATTTTGAACAGTTCTTTTTCTCCAATGAGGAAATTCCAGTAAGAGGCTAGTGTCTTCAGTTGTGTAATTAATCTGTCTGTTGTTTCTCTCAGCTGTGATGAGCCATAATGCCGAAGTTATTCGTTTAAAGTGGTTTAAATAAATTTTCTAGCTGTAGTCGTGTAGTAGTAATACAAGCGATCATGGAGCGCTGTTGTATGTAAACCATGACTGACGGATAAACTTCACGTCACCAACTGCTCATATTACACACAAAAATTATCTTTTGCCACCACCTGCTGGCTAACATATGTAATGTAAAAAAATAAAACAAAAAATACATGTAAGAGACACTCATACATAAACCCTTAACACATATGCACTGCTCTTATACTTTAGTTTAGAACAGCACAAACACAAGGGGGTGATACACACACAGTGAAGCATCCGAGTGCTGATGATGTCAGACCATCAGTGCTCATGGAACGTCTCTCTTCCAATCAAATTCGAGGACCTGAACTATCTGTTGTATATATATATATACAGTGCCTTGCGAAAGTATTCGGCCCCCTTGAACTTTTCGACCTTTTGCCACATTTCAGGCTTCAAACATAAAGATATAAAACTGTAATTTTTTGTGAAGAATCAACAACAAGTGGGACACAATCATGAAGTGGAATGAAATTTATTGGATATTTCAAACTTTTTTAACAAATAAAAAACTGAAAAATTGGGCGTGCAAAATTATTCAGCCCCCTTAAGTTAATACTTTGTAGCGCCACCTTTTGCTGCGATTACAGCTGTAAGTCGCTTGGGGTATGTCTCTATCAGTTTTGCACATCGAGAGACTGAAATTTTTGCCCATTCCTCTTTGCAAAACAGCTCGAGCTCAGTGAGGTTGGATGGAGAGCGTTTGTGAACAGCAGTTTTCAGTTCTTTCCACAGATTCTCGATTGGATTCAGGTCTGGACTTTGACTTGGCCATTCTAACACCTGGATATGTTTATTTGTGAACCATTCCATTGTAGATTTTGCTTTATGTTTTGGATCATTGTCTTGTTGGAAGACAAATCTCCGTCCCAGTCTCAGGTCTTTTGCAGACTCCATCAGGTTTTCTTCCAGAATGGTCCTGTATTTGGCTCCATCCATCTTCCCATCCATTTTAACCATCTTCCCTGTCCCTGCTGAAGAAAAGCAGGCCCAAACCATGATGCTGCCACCACCATGTTTGACAGTGGGGATGGTGTGTTCAGGGTGATGAGCTGTGTTGCTTCTACGCCAAACATAACGTTTTGCATTGTTGCCAAAAAGTTCGATTTTGGTTTCATCTGACCAGAGCACCTTCTTCCACATGTTTGGTGTGTCTCCCAGGTGGCTTGTGGCAAACTTTAAACGACACTTTTTATGGATATCTTTAAGAAATGGCTTTCTTCTTGCCACTCTTCCATAAAGGCCAGATTTGTGCAGTATATGACTGATTGTTGTCCTATGGACAGAGTCTCCCACCTCAGCTGTAGATCTCTGCAGTTCATCCAGAGTGATCATGGGCCTCTTGGCTGCATCTCTGATCAGTCTTCTCCTTGTATGAGCTGAAAGTTTAGAGGGACGGCCGGGTCTTGGTAGATTTGCAGTGGTCTGATACTCCTTCCATTTCAATATTATCGCTTGCACAGTGCTCCTTGGGATGTTTAAAGCTTGGGAAATCTTTCTGTATCCAAATCCGGCTTTAAACTTCTCCACAACAGTATCTCGGACCTGCCTGGTGTGTTCCTTGTTCTTCATGATGCTCTCTGTGCTTTAAATGGACCTCTGAGACTATCACAGAGCAGGTGCATTTATACGGAGACTTGATTACACACAGGTGGATTCTATTTATCATCATTAGTCATTTAGGTCAACATTGGATCATTCAGAGATCCTCACTGAACTTCTGGAGAGAGTTTGCTGCACTGAAAGTAAAGGGGCTGAATAATAATTTTGCACGCCCAATTTTTCAGTTTTTTTATTTGTTAAAAAAGTTTGAAATATCCAATAAATTTCGTTCCACTTCATGATTGTGTCCCACCTGTTGTTGATTCTTCACAAAAAATGACAGTTTCACATTCTCACAGCGCAGCACAATGAATGTATATGGAATTTTTGCCACAAACATGGTGGCATGGTCAAACAGTAATGTCACATGAAAGGCAGTTGGGACATTCTATTCCTTCTGTTGTTGCTGTCAGGAACTTAATAAACAATATTACAACTAGTCTCCTTATCCTTATTAGAAGTCTCCTTATCTGTATATACAACTTTAAATTCATAAATATTTGAAGACTACAATGTGTTTGTATTAGAAGCGATGAGTCCTAATTAGTATTTATAATTTAGAAATCTAAAAAGTAACCTTTTTACTTTTAATTTTTCAAACTTATTACCAGTGTTTATTTATTTGTGGCCACATATATATATATATATATATATATATATATATATATATATATATACATATATATATGTATATATATATATATATATATACACATGTATATATATATATATATATATATATATATATATATATATATATATATATATATATGAAGTGTCTGAAAATGTGATTCATTTACCCAGTAATCTGTTGCACACTTTGAAGGTTTAATAATTAAACTCCTACTGCTTTGATTGTAAAGACAGTGGGAGGGGAATTGCCATTATCTCAGACAGCCCTTAGCTAAGGGCGTCCCATTCACCTGGGGGCACTGACAGCTGTTTAGTCTCCCTTCTGCTCACTCTAGTGCCTCTAATCCAAGCTAAAACTCCATTTGAAACCTTATTCTGTAAGCACAGATGTCATGAGTTTGAAGTTCTATTGACAAATATTGTTTATTTTAAGAATTTTCATTTTGAGGCACTTTTTCACTACCCTGAAATTTAAGAACAATCTCTGTCACATATTAGAAAACACACAACAAATGTATTTACAGTCAATGTGTGCAATGTTTAAGATGACACTTGTTCTGTTCTTTAGAATAAAAAGATGAATTCTGTCTCCAGGATAACTTAAATAGCACAGTATTGGACCTTTCAAAGAATGAAATGCTAACTCTAATGGTCACAGATGATCTTAATTCTGTTAAATGTTGATCAAGCTAATTGTTAATTTATTATGTCTATCGATATCAAGTTGCTGTATTTAAAAAAAAAAAAAAAAATCATGTGGTTTAACCACAGCACAATCTTTTGCCTTTATGATAAAAAAATAAATTAATTAATAATAACAAAAAAAAAAAAAAAAAACACTCCAGTCTGTGATTACCAAAATCAAAGGATTTGTTGATGCACAGATGACATAGTGACAAGGGGCATATTGAACCCAGATGGGCCAGTGCCGCAAGTCAAGATGTGCTCATCTCTGGAATCAGAGCACTGCCTCCCACCAGGAGGAAATGGTGGAATGCAACAAGATTATCTTTTTTCAGCTCTGGGTTCTCCGGGAAAACAACAATAAAAACATGATGCACATTATAGTGAAGAGATATGTGCTCAAATGAGAAAGTCTGGTTGTAGGAAAAGAGACAAAATATTTGTGAGGTCAGTGGTTAAATTAGCACTACCACAACAATCAGAAGCTGCTGTCTGGGTGTCAGTATTTTATGGCAGGGGCATATCAAGGTAATCTAGGCCCCCTGACTGTATATTGCTCTGGTCCCCTTTCCTAATAAAACTTACAGTTTTGAATTTGTTGTGGGACCCCCTGGACCTTTGGGCCCCTTGAATCGTTACCACCTTTCTTCTCACTAGCTATGGACCTGTTTTAGGTAGAAGATTAAATTTAGGACACGCAGGACATAAACTCGTAGTCAGGGTGTGTGGAAGTGATGTATTGACTGTCATGAGAATTTATAGGAATAGTATACCCCAAATGAAAATTATGTCATTATTTACTCATCCTAATGTCACTCCAAACACATATGAATTTATTTATTCCATGGAACACAAAAGGTGAATTTAAAAAAAATCTTCACAGGGTTTATATGACATTTACAGTGACTCTATAAGTTCTCTATATATGACTCTGTATGCACAAACACAGTCTAACTAACTTTGCTCAATAAACAGAATGAAATGCAAGTTGTCATTCACTCTCAAATCACCAATAAAGCACTCAAATCAAACACGGCAGCTTTATAGATAACGGCTGGGTTTCCCGAAGCTAAGTAAAACGTTAGTAGCACTTAAGTAGCAAGTTTGTAAAACGATCGTCTGCCTCCTTGATATTCAGCCTATTACAAGACTACTTGCCAAATAAATAAATATATGCACACGAAACATTGATTTGAGATCAAATTATTTTATTAGCTTACTTTGTAGAGATCGCACAGTCCGACAAGCAGGAGAGATGGCTCGCAGAACACGGATGAACAGACTGATACATCTAAAAACCTGAATATTCGGTAGTTACAGAGCAATATCTGACCACTGGATGGCACCATTGGCCAGTCACAATTGAATATTCCAGAGAGCCGTGTAATAACATTAATTAACAACATTAGTTAACATTAATTTGTTCATGATACTTGTTTGTTTGTTCATGATACCTAATGCACATTTACTAATGTTAAAGAATGGAAACTAATAGTTAAGTGCTACCATTAAACTGTTACCATATGTTTTTAGAAAAGCATTAATCTGTTTGTTTAGCCCACCATGGCTTTTGTGTTCCTGGTCTCTATGAGTTAAAACTATGATGGGTTGAGTGCAATTAGCGGATCCCTGTTAAATAGATGGTGTAGTGAGAATCACCCTGGCACCAATTGAAATGAACTGGGCCTCACAAGACACCAAAATATGTGGTGATTTTTTTTTTTATCACACTTCACTTAAGGTGTATGTGTGTGTGTGATTATTAATATCAGACAGCCCCTCCCTCCATCCTCAGGGCACCAACTAAGGAGTTTTACCTTAACAGTGAACTAAATATGTAAACTGGAGGGAGTTGGTCATCTGATTAATCTGAAGAATTTGTAAAATCCAGCCTAACATATAGAGCTCTTCTGTATCATCAACACAAGGAACACACAGTTTTAGTAAAAATGAGTTTTATTTTCAAAAGGATAAGCAAGAATAACTAACAAATCTACAAAATTGTACTATAAGATAACGTAAATAAATTGGAAAATAAAAGTGCATAGGATGAAAAGATTAAAGTGATTGAACTGGATGTAGCAATGGCAAAGCATGACTATTATCTTATGAAAGATAAATAGCTGTTTCTATGTTAATTAATAAGGTGAAAACCTTTTTTTGATACACAGGTTACATAATCTAAAGAACATTATAAAATCATAAACTGATAGTATACACTAATACCAAGGTCTCTAGAAAGAGGTTTAGTAGTGATATATACATTCTCCTTGATCGATTGATGAGTTCGGTGACAGCAACGTCTTCCACTGGGGCTGAGGGCCACGATACAGTGGGGAAGGAGCTGGATTCGGTTTTAACAGCCTTGGACACGAAGGAGCTGAGGAATGGTGATCCCCTAGCATTGAGAGGGTTCTTGCAATCTGGAACATGCAGATATACAGCCCTTATGTTGGTGCAAGATTCGTCATCTGGAACACACAGATGCACGAACCTGAAGAGAGGTTTTGCTCATCAGAGCTAAACCTTGTCGCTGTAGTTATCTCCCTGATATAGGGATTCTGAACTTTGCGTTGCAATAGACTCTTGTAGTGAGACTCGGTACTTAGTCGATTTTCTGTCTCACGGATGGACACTAAAAACTTTGGGTGATCTGTTATCCTCTCTCTCTCTCTCTCTCTCTGTGAAGCAGAGGCTAAGCATGTTGTACGGTTTGTATTCTGTTACATTTCCTACCACTTAGTCCAGACATTCAGAACGTTCATTATTCTGTTATTGTTTCTGAACTCAAACACCTGTTATTGCCTCTCTCGCGTAGAGTAATAGTAATGCTGTTAATGCTGCTTCGAGAGGTCTTGAAGATATTTATGGCCCTTCTCACCTCTTGCATTAGATCATACCTTTGGATGGAGGGGGTGTAATAGGTTACTAAGAAACCTCTCATTGACCAATGAGAAGGCTTTTCCAACATGTTGGAACATTTTTCCAGCCTTGTGGGGGTGTCTGGCAGTTGTACGAGCAGCTTATCTGATGGCTGAGCTTTGAATTTGATTGTGTTGGTCCTGCCACGATCTAATCAAAATGGAGCCACTCTTCTTTGCCTTGACAGTTAGAGAGGTGCTCCACCACAAACTGGCTCCTGGTATGTCATCTGGTCCGATTGTTCACCACATTGGCAACTATTGGCAGCCCTGTAAAATAAGATAAGAAATAACTAGAGAATAGTCTGTGCTATGTGAGAGAGAAGCAACTGTTTTCCAATTTTTATGACAGGTGTTTGGAACAATAGAAGTCCAGCAAATAGCATTAGCTGTAAGAAGGAAGTGCAGGGAAAGTGAGAACTAGTGTGTTTAGTGTAGTTGCCTATGATTAGGTCAATACACACTGTTGCTTTGATTCAGTCATGATGATCACTAGTTGACTGACCTTTTCCTTCTCAGTCCTCCAACCTCTGACCTAAACTGACCTGATAGGTTGTCTGTTATTAAACATATATTTATATGGCCAGAATCTAAGGGGATTTTCCATTGACTAATTAAGGTGATCCCATGAGAATTTACATGTATTCTTAAGTAAAGTGTGATTCTAGCAAATGCACATTTGCTTACATTTTCATACAATAAACAAGCAATATTAATGTATTGACAGCATCTATTAAAATTCATGAAATTAATCACTTAATTTTATTACATTTATAATCAATGAGATTTGTTAAATGTTAAATGTCATCACATTTATTTAAAGCAGTTGATGCATTTACCTAATATTATATTAAAATGATTTCCTTTTGTTCTATGCGATTTCTACTGCCCTATTAGACTTGTTTCAAAGGATTGAATCACTTTAAACAAGACTAAACTTTACAATGTTAAAATTGCTACAAATTATGTAATCACATAATCATTAAGCATTTAATTTTGTATTTGTTTTCCATGTGAGAAAACAGGAGTTTTTAGAATATGTTGTGGCTTTAAAAAATAATTAAATAAAATAAACCACAAAATCATAAAAGTTGTAAAACAATCAGAAAATTATTTTTGCTAACACTTTACAATATGGTTATATTTGTTAATATTAGTTAACAACATTAGTTAACATGAACTAACAAGACTAGCCAAGTCTTCGGGTTGCTCTGTGTGAGGAATAGACCCAAATTCAACCCTTTTATTCAGTGATCTCGTCTTCACCATTTCCATCCACCGTAACGCCTGTAACAGGGATGGATCAATTTAAAATTAGCACTACACCCATGTTGTTTTTGATTTATTTTTAACAAACAAAAAATAAATCAAATATAATTATGAATAATAATAATATTTATTATTATTATTATTATTAATATTACTTCAATAATAATAATATTTATTATTATTATTGAAGAGAGTAATTTAAAAAAAAAAATTCCTTAAGTAAAGAGCAAGATTTAGGTTTAAGTGTACAGATGGAATAAGCAGCTCTCTCTTACTCTCTCTCTCTCTCTCTCTCTCTCTCTCTCTCTCTCTCTCTCTCTCTCTCTCTCTCTCTCCCTCTCCAATTGATTGGGCATGATTTGGAAAGGCACACACCTGTCTATATAAGGTTTCACAGCTTAAAATGCATATCAGAGGAAAAAACAAGCCATGAGTTCAAAGGAACTGCCTGCAGAGCTCAGAGACAGGATTGTATCGACTCACAGGTCTTGGGAAGTCTACATAAAAAAATGTTGTGACTGAGCAATCAGAGGACAAGGGCCTTGGTAAGAGAGGAGACCAAGAATCCGATGTTCACTCTGGTTGTCCAGAGTGCTCAGAACCACAGACTGGGCCGAAGGTTCACCTTCCAACAGGACAATGAGCCTAAGCACACAGCCAAGACAACGCAAGAGTGGGACAGCTCTGTGAATGTCCTTGAATGGCCCAGCAAGAGCCCTGACTTGAAACTAATTTAATATCTCTGGAGAGACATGAACAAATGTCTTTCTGTCGACATTCCCCATCCTACCTGACAGAACTTTAGAGGATCTGCAGAGAAGTATGGCAGAAAATCCCATGCAAAGTGTGCAAAGCTTGTTGCATCATACCCAAATAGACTTAAAGGCTGTAATCGCTGCCAAAGGTGTTTCAACTAAGTACTGAGTTAAGTGTCTTGACTTATGTCAGTATGATATTTCAGTTTTTTCTTTTTAATAAATTTGTAAAGTTATCATATATCTGTTTTTTGCTTTGTCATTAAGGAAATGGAGTGTAGATTGATGTGGAATTTTTTTAAAGCATTTTAGGCTGCAACATAACAAATGTGAAGTAAATGAATGGGTCTGAATAATTTATGCATGCATGTGTGTGTGTGTGTGCGTGTGCGTGTGCGTGTGCGTGTGTGTGTAAAATATCTTTAAAATAGTAAAAATGTATGTATATTTTTATTTACTATAAATAATAATAATCATTAATAAAATAATTATTATTAATAATAATAAGAATAATAATAAAAATAAATAATGTATACAACTATATTTATAATAATTGAATATAAGCATATTAAGATCATTTAAAATGAGAATTCTGTCAACATTTACTCTTATGCCCATAAAAAAAAGAATTCACTGTTTCCTGTCTTTCACATGAAGAAAACAGAATCAGATAGATTATTTATATTGCAATTTGTAGCTATTCAAACACTGTTGATCTCAAAGATTACTACCAAAATCAAAGTTATATTGCAGAATTATCCTAGAACTATTTTTCAAGGTTTGGTAAATGGATGTCTTTATATGTAGATCTTCAATACTTGCCCATACACAGGATGATAACAGAACCTTCAGGCAAAAATAAATTACATTATGAATGAACAAAGAGTGTGTTTATTTGCACTGGAAACAACTTGCCATTTTGACAAAGGGATATTTATTTTTATTTATTTTCTTTTCAAAACATAAAAAAAAATAATTCAAATTGAACATTCAGAATGAAAATGAGAGCTATCAGTGTGTGTTTTGAGTTGGTGTTTATTTATATTTTGTTAGTTTGAAACCCTAAATACAATTGTGTGCTGCAGTTATAATGCTACCTCTGTTCCTAGAACAGGGGGCAATGTGTAATTGTGCAAAGGAATGTATGACCAACTGCCATCCACAAAGACCTCCTTACTAGGGAACAGATCATCTCATATTTTTAGAATACTGTCGCAACAATGAGAATTAATCAACCCTCGACTTGCCGAGCTTGAAATGTAAAGTCCTGTGTTCAATAAATGCAAAAGGCTGGCATTCCACAAAGTCCACATGCATATTCTACTGAACAAGTAAAAATCACTAAGCATAAAATGGCATTTTAGTTTGGACAGAGTCCACTAGAAGCATATTAAACCCATTTAGATTTTCTTTTCTTGCAAAAAAAAGCTTCTCATACACCACAATCATATTTTTCCACTTTTGATTTTGCTTTCAAGCCAAATAGTAAGTGCATCACACAATTTGTTCTGAGGCCATGGAAAACTTGTTACCCAGACTGTCTAAATCCCTCCCATGAGCTCTTCACACCTTATGTGCTGGGCTCCTCGCTTTCTCCCCAACTGTAAAAAACAACTTTATTGTGTTAAACAGAAATCTGAGTTTGAATGTGAAAAACAACTGGATAATGTACTTGCAAATCAAATTGAATGGCACATGTAGTACATTAATTATATAGCTGCAAGCAGCAATACCGATACCGTTTGTACCGGGATACAATTATTGGCACCACGATCATCAAAAGTAGCTTTGTTTTAGTCCAATGAACAGTGTATGAGGAGTTAATAAAAGTTAATTTTCAATCATAAAAAAAAAAAAAAAAACATTTATTTTAAAAATAACTAAAAATAGCTAGTTCTTAGAATTTTTGTACAGTATGTGGCACTGTTCTGAAACTGCTGAGGTACTATTTAGGCATGATGATTATCATTCATTACAGCATTCAAGAGTTATAAGCCAAAATAGCACATTTTCTATCTCCTGACCAATAGGGTAGCCAAAACGCTGTAGGTAACCTCAGGGCCTAATGGTGATGACACGCACCAAGTTTCATCCCAATCCCTCAAAGCATTGCAGAGATACAGCCTTAAGTTAAATTTTGAGCGTTCTTCATCTAATTCGTTGAAGCGCCATTCGAAAACGGTATGGTTTATCAAAATTCTGTGAAAAATCTATCAAGACAAGTCTCATGACAGTAGTCAAAAGGAGCCATTAGCTATTAGCATTTTTAGAAATAGTATTATAATTTTTGACCACAAAGTGGCGCTGAACCAAAACTTTTTGAGTCCCTTCGGGGCACTGTGCAAAGACACATATCGAGGTTCGTAACGACACTCTAAGTCGTTTGTAAAATACAGCATTTTATGACTAAATTCAAAATGTCCAACTTCCAAAATGGCTGACATAGGAATTGTTTTATATCATTGGACTTGCTATACCCCACTGAATCTAATGAAACCAATTTGATGGTTTTATCACAAACTGTTCAGAAGTTATAAGCAAAAATGTCTGTTTTTTTCATATCTCATGACCAGTTGGGGGCAGTGTACCAAAACGCTTCAGGTAACCTCGGGTCCTAATTGTGATGACACATACCAAGTGTCGTCCCAATCCCTCAAAGCATCGCAGAGATACAGCCTCAAGTTCAATTTTGCACGCTCTTCATCGAATTCATTGAAGTGCCATTCGAAAAGGGTATGGTTTATCAAAATTCTGTGAATCCCTTTTTGTCATTAATGCCTCTAGATGATGGAGGCCAATTTTCACGCAAATCGGACAAACGGCCTAGGATGACTTTGAAAAAGTAGGTTTTTCAGAAAATTCTAAATGGTGGAAATGGCATTGGGTGCAATTGAATCGTCTTGAGCCAAGGAATCAGAAGAATTTAGTTTCTAGGACTCACGGTTCAAAAGTTATTAACATAAACATGAGTGCAAATTTGGGCAGTTGGTGGTGCTAGAGGGTTTGACGTAGAGACGGCAAATTTGCTATGGTAACAGATCAGACTCTCCTCTATCTGTGTGCCAAATTTCATAACTTTCCCGCAAGCGGTTCTATAGACTGTCATAGAATCAAGAGCGGAAGAAGTTTTAATTTTTAAGAGAGCTTGCAAACGCAGCTTCTGTAAAACTTCAGATTTTCTTCTAAATTAAAACTAATACTGTTTTCCAGTAATAAAAATGACACCATTATTCTAAAAACAGCATTGTCTACATGTACACTGGTAAATTCACTAATCCACAAACAGTGTTATTCTCTGTTTGCTGAAGCAAGCCAATCACATTGATTGTGGTAGTGCATTAATGTCTTCATAATGTGTATATTCATTCCAAGCTGCCTTTTCACTGCATCCGACAAACGGCAGATGACAGACAAGAGATCAGTCTTTTCAAATGTCACGCGGCGGCTGTGTGGAGTTCTGACCATCTGCAGAGGCATAATTTCAGATCTGATTTGAGCTTCGGTTATGTTGAAATATTTGTGCTACTATACTATGTGTTACCGCCCAACCGTATGTGATGATTTCATTCAAAACGAAGAGCAAGAAGTGAGAAACACTGGCAGGTTTTATTCTAAACTTTATTCTAAATGCCTGCTGCTTCTACAGATTTATATATATACCGGTATATAACCAAAAGTCTTTTGTAATTAAATGTGTAAGTCATTTATTTCTAACTTACCTTCGTATTTAAATAATATCTATGAATTTCTACTCCCTATTTGCTGAATTTTATTGTTGTCTTTAGGCAACTAATCATTTAAATAATAACTATAAAATGATAATGGTGATAATAATGACGATAAAAAAATAATGTAATCTGAGTAAATATTAATTATGAATTTGATTTAATTCTTCCATCTACTCAACAGAAAAGTTTGGAAGCAAATCTCAGAAAACAATTTACAAAACAAACAAAATTATTAAATTTCTTAAAAGCTTGTTTTGATTTTGATTTTTTTAATCTTTCTTTATGTCACAAGGGGCTTGGTGCTCTGACATTGTAATTCATGAATGCCTTCTCCCCTACAATGAACATTGCATGACAGTGGCAACAAAATATTATGTGGTTCATAATGTCTCAGGGCAGTTCCAAAGTGAAATTCCCACTGTGTGGCGCTAAAAGCAAGTGAAATGTACTCCCAATCAGATGAGGTTTTAAAGGTTAATGCTAATTCAACAAAACCAACCTCCCAACCCTAAACCTTAAACCAAAACCTAA